>UCOK01019743.1:0-680626 GCA_900474325.1 Synergus umbraculus | reverse complement strand
TTGCAGATTCCCGAAATAACCGAATTCAAATCCGTAACAGCAACGGTGAGCATATCAAAAACCTGTACTATTCAAGAACAGAGACTTTGGATGGTCCTTCTGGTATTACTGTGACATCAACGGGGAAAGTGTCCGCTGTTGATTTCGGTAATCATCGTGTAGTAATATGGTAAATATTATTCTGTGAATCTTGATTCTATTCTATGTATCAATATGTGTACATAGAAAAATTTAATATTAAGAGTATACATTAGCTTTTATTTATACCCACCCAGTGGGCACAAAATTTAGCGACATCTTTACGACATCGTTACGACATTTATACGCCAGCGTAAAGACATCCTATGTCCATGTCTTTAAGATGTCTTTGTGATGTCCAGAAAACAGTTTCATTGAATCAAGAAATATTAAAAAACTTAGATTCTTTGAGGTAATATACTTTTAAGCATAATTTTACTAATTTTGATTAAATGTTGAATGGAATATTAATTGTACCTATTCTACGAATGTCCATTCCATTGTATTTGTTTAGATTTTATTATAGTGTAACTTCTGATTTATATTTTATATACTCTATTATACATATATAATATGTGTTTTTAATATACATATTCACTTTAATATGATTAGTATATGTATGTTAAGAACATATATATACTATGTGAATATACATTTTTTATCTATTTAACGTACCGGACCATTTAAATTTTACTGTAATCGTGACTAATTTTTAAGAAGTGCTTTTTGTATGGATTTTATAATAAAATATACAGAAACTGTCAAAATTCTGTTCCTTATTTATTTCCATCTATTTTTCCTTTTCCAGTATTTACTCTTAAGCATAGTTACAAATTAATTAAAAATGTTCTATTGATTATTTTTTCACATTTCTTTAACTTGCGGAACTTATATTTTATCTATATGTATATCAGAAGCTTTTCTATTGTTTGATCGATAAATTGCGCTTCGCGCGTTTTAACTTCAGTTGTAGAAATAGAGGATAATAACAGCAATATTTTACCTTTACCTCATCTCGATTCCTATTTTGTGACATTTCAAAACTGTCTTGTTGTCATTTATTTTTTAGTCTATGTGGTTAGGTAAAAGTGTCAGTCCAAAAGTTTTCAAAAATTAAGTTAAGAGTGCAAGAATCATGCCACCAAAGAAGAAGAAAACTCCTATTGAAATTGTTCAAGATCCTCCAGCTGTACCAGAGTATGAGATTATTAACTTACTTTCAGTAAAATTTCATTAGAGTTTTAATTTCTTGGTTTACACATTTTTAATTGCAAGAAATCAAGAAACAAATATTTTCGTACTTGATAAACTAGAAGAGTTTTAACTAATAAAAAATCGTTTAATTTTTCTTCTCAAATTGAAAAGTTGATAAAGATGTGATTAGTAGTGGGGTATGTCCAAATTAGAAAAAATACTTTTTGTGTAAACACTAATTTATTATACGTAAAATCCGTAACCATATAGACACTTCCGAAAGATAATATTTTTTTCAGAGCCACTCTTTTGGAAGTTGTGGAGGAACAACCAGCAAAAGCTCTTGTCTCAATAGTAACTGGAGAACCGTATGGACCTCGAGTTAAATATGTTGATGAGAGAGCTGAAGAGGAAAGTTCAGATGATGAACCTGAATCTGAAAGCGATGACGAAAGCAGGTACCTTAAGGACGATTTGTCTTCCGAAGTTCCATCAGAGTTTTGGCACATGCAGAAACTCATAAAATATATGAAAGCTGGCAATCAAACTGCTACAACAGTTTCCCTCTGTCTCTTGAAGGACTACGAACTCAATAGCAGAGTTGGTTTTATATAAAAAACATTATATAACAGATTTAAAAATCAAGAATACCTTTCTTCAAATTTTTTCAAAATATCTTAGATTTTTTGCATAAAAATTGGATCCCATTAGGACTCATTGATGATCCGATTCTGAATCATCACCATTTGAATCGAATTATTAGACCAAATATTTGTGACATAATATTTGCAATTGAAATTGTTATATTGAAATTTGTAGATTATCCAAAAAGCTATTCATGAGATGGGAGGATTGGAAGTGTTAGTGAATCTCTTAGAAACGAAAGATATAAAATGTCAACAAGGAGCATTGGCAGTTTTGTTACAAATTGCTTCATCAGCTGAGATGAGACGTTATATGATTGATTTGGGAATTGTGATATCTTTGATTGAAATGTTGAAACATCCGGCCAGGGACATTCAAGTTTTAGCAGCAGAAACTATGGCTAATATAGCTTTGATGAGAAAAGCGAGAAAGCAGATTCGAGTTCGAGGAGGCGTTCCATTAATTGTAACTATTTGAAAATTTAGGATATTGTATTTTTTGAAGCAAGTTTTGATGATTTCAAATTTGAATAAGGAAACTTTTAGACTAAAGTAATACCAAGTAATACTTGAATTTCAATTTTCAGTTGGATGTGATGGACATTCCAGACACAGTCCTCCAACGCTCTTCAGACAATCTAAACGAAATCGACAGAGAATTAATGACAGTTGCAATCGGGTGTGCCAAAGTCCTCGATTCTTTAAGTAGTAGTCCCAAAATCAAAGAAGAGTTAAGAAAATTTGGCGTCGTTTTTTTAATGGCTAGATTCCTCAAGTCCCAGAATGTAGACTTAATTATTCCAATGATGGGAGCAGTTCAACAATGTGCAGACCTTGTGAGATTTCTCAATTTTTTAATCTGTTTCAAACTTTTTTCATCTGTCTATTGATTAAATTTACGATTGTCTCATATTTTCTTTACTTTTAGAAAGCTTTCAGAATAGCTTTTGAACAAATGGGAATTATCACAGACGTGGTACACCACCTGCAAAATGAAAATGTGAGACTGAAGGAAAATTGTGCACTAGCGATCTTTAAGTGCTCAGCAAACAAAACCACAAGAGATCTGGTGAGAGAGGCTGGTGGATTGGATCCACTTTGTAAGTTGGTTCAAAACGATCAAGTTCGAGCGAACAAGAAATTATTAGCAGCAGTCACCGGTGGAATATGGAAATGTGCCATAAGTCCGGAAAATATCATCAGATTTAATCAAAATGGACTTGTGGCTTCTCTTGTACCTCTTCTTGAAGAAAATGAGGATGAGGATGTTCTCAGCAATGTTGTTGGTGCTCTTGCAGAATGTTGCAAGCATCCTAGCAATCGAGATGTCCTGAGGATGAACGAAGGCCTGCCAAAATTGGTAAAATTGATTAAAGTTTACTAAAGTTTATTTAATTCAAAAAGACATTTTTAAGGGCGTTGGATCCAAGTGTAAAACTCAAAATTCAATTCTCCATTTTACTCAACGAAAATTATAAATAAATATTTTTTCGGTCTGTAGCACTAATCTTTTTCCAAATATAAGACTGCGTAAAGAGCGAAAAAATGTTTAATTTCGATACTTTTTGCATAAAACGAGGAATTCAAAATTTTACTTAAAAATTCAATATTTTCATTTTACTTAAAAAATAATTGAATTAGATATTTTCTCGTTCTGTACGCATAATTCTAGTTAAAAATTGATTAGTTCTACCGAGGGAAAAAATTCCAAATTTAATATTTGTTGAGTAAAATGAAGAAATCAAATTTTTAGATTAGAACTTGGCTCTAACACCGTTAAAGTATTATGATTGGTAGCGGTATTGGTTTCAGTAAGACCGAATTACAGATTCGCTTGTTGAGTGCTACTTACGAGCCACTTTTGGAAAATTTGCCACTGGTAATAAAAGAATGTGCGGAGAGTGAAGAATGCATGGATATCATTAATGATCCAGAACATATTTTTGATGGAGTCCGTTTAGTGTGGTCATTATTAAAACATCCCAGCAATGTGATAAAGAGAAATGCTTGTTACGCTCTGGTTCCTTGTATAAAATTCGCTAAGGATTCACCAGAGATGGTTCGAGCTTTTGTTGGAGGATTGGAACTCACAGTTAGTCTTCTTGAAAGTGATGATACTCAAGTCCTCAGTGCTGTTTGTGCGACAATAGCAGCTATAGCCACCGATCCAGAAAACCTTGGAATTTTGACTGACCATGGTGTTGTCAAAAAACTGGCTGATCTCGTCAATACTGTAAAATATAATTCTTATTATAATGAAGCCTATATTTCATGGTATTTTATATTACTTTTTAAATAATGATTAATTATCCATATTTATAAATTTATTTATCTTCTAGGAGGATGAGGATCTACGCGCAAATTTAACATTGGCAATTGCCTTTTGTTGTGAATGGGGACAGAATAATTATGAATTTGGAAGACTCAATGCTGTAGCACCCCTGGTTAATTATTTATCGAGCACGAATAAAAATGTTTTGAAGGGAGTGTGCATTGCTTTTTATCATTTAAGCAAGGAGCCTTTAAATTGCGTTACTATGCACACTTGTGGAGTTGTGAAGGTAATTTTATTGACAATTATATATCAATAACTAAATTGAAAATGTTAACATAATAGCAAAAAATTGAATACCTTAATTTTCCACAGCACGTTCTTCGATTAGTTGGTTCAGAAGACCCTGAAGTTCAAATAGCAGCAGCAACCACGATTCGACACATTAGAAAATTGGCCATCACTGCTGAGAAATTCCACTACAAAGAAATGTGGGTTTATATTTTTTTATAAATTCTTATAGCAAAGTCTATACCTTCAAAAATAGAAAAATCTAACTTAAATACAATTTTCATTTTGCAGAAGTAATCTTCAGGAAGCAGACTTTGTTCATTAAATCAAAGAAAAGACCAGTGACAGAGAAAGGGAATTTAATTTTATAGTTTGAATTTTTTGCATCATCATAGTATCAAATTAACTAATATTTGTACAATCCGGATCTAAAAATAAAATAGTCTAAGTCTTCTGCTTGAAATATTAAATAAGGTAGACACGAAACAGTTAAGTTAAAAATCACCATTTAAATTTAAACTAGGTATCTTTATTTACGTAGTTTAAATACTATTGGACACAATTCAGAATTAAAAACAGAAGTAACAATGAACTAGCGTAGCACTCGTACTTAGAAACTCTAAATTTTACATTATTTCCCTGATCCAGTCACAGAATAAGCAAGAGTAAGATCTAAGCTAGAAATAAAGCAAGTGTGTTGTACCCTCTTTTTAATGTAAACTATCTTATTGAGCTTGAAGGGACGTATGTTATTTTTGAATACATTTCATGGTCCATCGTTCAATGTGAATTTATTTATTGCTTTGCAACAACTTTGCACCTTTATAGATTAATGAAGGCTACGAAGTCTACAAACATTTCAAATTGATTTTTTTTTATTCATAGACTAAAAGTTAATAATAAAAGTGTTTGCCAACATTTGATTTAAAATTTTCTAATAGAGATTCACAGCAGCATAAACGAAGGTAAATTATGAAGAAGTTGGCATTTATGAGAAAGTACTCGTTATATTTTTATACCACAGCATGTGCAAATTCATGGCACAATACAGACACAATTTGCGAAATATCTTGAACAATATCAAGCATATCACAACCAAAAAATATACTAATACATTTTGTCTTTTTTAAAATCAAATGAAAGACTTGTTTCATAATAATAAGCTTAGGCACTTAATTCGATTTACAAGCTTCAATTAGGAAAAATATGTGTCAAATTTTAAACATTCTTTGACAAAGTGCAGCTCACAAAAGCGATGAGTTACACAAATAGATTTACGTTTCATAAAAGGTATTCGATGAATCATTCCTTAAATTTTTAGTTTTGCATAATTTTCCTTTTTTTTTTTAAACCGGATAAGTATAATTTGTCGGAAATACGACTTTGTGCGAGAGACAATGAGAGCTTTAAAAATCTGATTTTTGATATTTGTAGACATGGATGATTTTATAATTTTTAGGCTTAAAATCTTAAATACTTGAAGGAATGGATAAGAAGAGCTCGAAAAGTCTTGTTTTACTAATTCCTTGAAAATAGTTTGATGTTGTGCACTTATTCCTTCTTCTCAGTCAGGAGTGCACTCGCTGCAGCCTTTTTTGCTGTGAATAAAAAGAGAAATACATTTTCAATATTACAATATTACAATATTGGAATCAGAATCTTAATTATTATTCATAGTATTTCTTACCGATATCGCCAGCGTTAGATAATAATTTATCAACTTGTGGCTGGTATTGCACGAATCTGGGACGAATTATTCTACGGTAAATCATCAGAGATCCGTTGTAATCCGAAGGAGCCATCAGCCAAATGTAAAAGAGGCACTGCAAGATAATAAATACAATTTATATGAATTAGGTATTTTCTCAGACATAATAATTTTGATTTTTTGCAGCAAGATTTTCACTCGTTTACAAAAAAACATACCTTGATAAGCCAATACACCGGGAACCAGCACACGATGTATTCAGAGAAGAACTCGACGATCGTAAAAACGGCAAATGTGACCCAGTACGTGAGCCACTTTGTATCATCGTCTTTAGATGGGCTTTCAAGTGCTTTCATGGAGCAGTAGGCTGGGTACACAAATCCAATTATGTTGCATACCAATTGTTGGCCTACGCCAAGAACCAAGTACAATGCCAAAAATGTCACAGCCCCTGAAATTAAATCATAAAGATAATTACAGTGGTCCTAATAAACATTTTAAACATTTCAAGTGTAAGATTATACAAATTAGAATCGTGATAATATTGATAAAATAAAAAAATGAAATAACAGAAATATTTCTCAGGTATAAGAAAAGCTACTTGGAAATATAATTATTGATACATAGAATAATTAATAAGATTAGATATAATTTCCAAAGGTTGGGAATTGGGAGATTTGTTTATCGATTGGAGTTGAAATGTTTATTCATAGTACAATTAAAATATATAATTCTTGCTAATTTTGAACCAATACTTCAAATTGAAATAAAATCAAAAGCATCTGGAAACTTGAGAAAATTCACACTGTCACGTTTTCCAGTCATTCATTACATAAAATAGTGACTGGCAAGATGAATATAAATACGGTTTGAAAAAAATGATATTCATATAACAATAACCACAAAAGTTCCGTAATTTGCAAAATAGAAAAAAAATGCCAATAAAGTAGGACAAAAAGCCGACCTTTGAACATGTTTGATGTCATCCTTGAACTTGAAAAACTTGGACAAAGAAGAGAAAAAATATCTAAATACGAAACCGTGCATACGTGGAGTAAAAAAAAAACAATGTCTGAACGGATATTGACAGATCATTTTCCAGATAGAATATTGATACAGGGATTACGTAAAAGACTGATTAAGGTATATAAATGCGAGAGTTATAACCTAGAAACATACCTATGAAAAGGTAAAGTCTGTTGACTCCAGATTTTTGTTCGGCAATTGCAAGATACCTTGCCCAAGGTTTGCTTTCATCCTGCAACGTCTTCTCCAGCGTTTCTTTCATAGCTACGATTCTAGCCATTTTGATTGTAATTTTATTTGTATTTTTACTAAAAAAAGACTGTGACTGTTTCGATAGCTTGAAAAATCCAGTTAAAATTTCCGCAACGCGAACCGCAGTGCGCAGGCGCAGTGCTGACGCAACACTAGCGACGTCTGACGACAATTTTTTAAACTATTTCGACTGTGAGTTTGAATTCCGTTACTTCCGGTGAAAAGGAAGTTTAGTATCTTCAGAGGTTGTTACAGTTTGTTAGTTTATCATAATTTGTGAAAAGGTTTAGTGTCGTGTCGTTGCTTGCTGTCACTTTTGCAGATTTTCAAGCTTTTTTAAGAAAGGTAAGAGAGATTTTCGTAGATTTTTATGCTCCAGTACTTATTGCTCCAATTTTCCTTTCAATTCTCACAACAAATCTTTTTCTTTCGTGAATTATGTGATATAAATTTGGAAGTATACTTTTTAGGTTTCAATTTTAAATCTCAGTCTCCGTTTGAGATAAATACAAATATTTAGTGGATTTCTTTTTTATCAACGATGGTTATTATGTTTGCTAATTTGTTTTCAAATTGTTGTAAAGGTTAACAAATTAGAATTTCATATCTGAAGTACTTTTTTTTTCTTTTTCTTTACGCGCTAATGTTTTTAAAATGTCACTATAGTTTTTTGCAAGCATATTTAATTTGTTGTTTTATTGTTTTAATATTGCTAAAATATTGTATTTGATGAGGAAAAGTAAATTTGAGATTATTTGAAGAATTTAATTAATAAAATAGCATCAAATTTTAAAAATAGACAAACTTTCTGACAGTTGTCCTCTAGTATCGAGTTTTGACAAAGAATTCTCAAGGTCCCATGGTGTAATGGTTAGCACTCTGGACTCTGAATCCAGCGATCCGAGTTCAAATCTCGGTGGGACCTTGATTTTTTGCATTTTTCAGAACAGAATGTTTTTTATAATATAAGATTTAAAAATATACAAAAAGATATTTGTGAAATAGAGGATTTTGGAGCAAGTAAAAGTTTTAAGAACCATTGGTCTTTAGGGATTAAAATACTAATTTTCAGAGTTATATATTTTTTTAAATACCATTTAATTTAATTACTTCTTAACTAAAACATGAATTTTTTATGAAAAATATTTTTTTGCAGAAAATTCGAAAACTAATTTTAATAAATAAAATATCAGAATTTGAATATAAAATAATTTTTCGTTTCTAAAGATATTCTATATTCTATATTTAAAAATTTTCACTTTCGGGGTGCAAAAAAATTACAAAATAAAAAAATAAAATTAACTGAAACTTAATTTTTAAATATTAAATATTAGAATAATAATATGTAACAATATAAGATGAAGGTTTGCAATAATCATAGTAGTCAGGATTATATCACAGTATTTTAAAAATTTTATTCATGTCCACAAATTTGAATTTGTTGTCAGTTCAGAAAAATGTCATTCATAAATCCCTTCATAAAATCATGTAGAAAATACAATTTTCGTTTATACAAAAAATTTAAATAAAATGTTCAATAGTTAGTATAATAGATTAATAATTTATATAAATACAATAATTTTGTTTTATAAACCTAAATGATGTTTCACTGTTACGAGATATTCTTAGCAAAAAATCTAAAGTCTAGAATTCAGTAATGGGATTTTCTTTTACTGTAATACAATCTGAGGAAAAATATTCAAGATTTGTAGTATGAACGGAGAAACCTGAAACGACAAACAACCCCGGTGAAAGTATAATTAATTCTAATGAAAGACTGGATTCTCGATGCAGTCTGTGTAATAAAATCTCAAAATTTCTTGCCTTTTTAAAAAAAAAACATTTCACATTATTATTCGCATCAAATTTTCGATAATACGACTTTATTGCCTATTTACTTATTTCCAAATTTTAAGTGTTATTTACCTATATAAATTATATAAATTTATTATACATATAAATTATATATACAAATTTTAAATCTAAGTGATGATTATTACATTATGTATTTCTAAAGTACACCTATACTCTAAGAAGGAGTATTTCGTTTGAAGGTTCGGAGTTTAATTAATTTTACTTGAGCTTTGGTTGTACAATACTTCGTGGTTTTTGACGCTTATCGAATCTATAGATCAGGCAAAAAAATATTCAATTAAAATCATGTTTTGTTCGTCTAGTTTACTAAAAATAAAATAATAAAAAAAATAAGATCCTTAAACTTGTAATTTAATAGAATTTATTTACAATTTTGCTAAGAACTGAAATTTTGCATAAATATATTTAAATAATCGTAAAAAAATATCTAATTATAATTTACCGTAATAATTATATTTAAATCATTATACTTTGTAACATAAAATGAGCAAAACATCGTCTTAAGTAAAGATTTTTCTGATTCCTTCTGTTCTTTTTTTTTTCTTTTTGAAAAAAAAGAGTCTGCGCAGTACTTTCTTCTCGATAAATATTACACAAGCATTTAATGATATGCATATATGCGCGCCCTCTAAAAATACCACTCAAGGTAGTTTGTAAAAAATCTCTCGTCTTCTCAACTGCTGTTTGTCTTTCGTTTTCTAAATTTGATTTCTCATTCTTAAATACACCGCTTCGGCGTTTGCAGTAATCTTTTTTCCGCGGCGCGCATTTTTAAGCACTTGGTCAAAACGGCAACGATCGTAAATACCGCACCTAAAAATGAGATGATCCCGAGGACCACGAGAACCATAAACCAGCTTTTGAAGCTTCCAATTCTGTCTGTTAAATCGCAGTCGCAGATTTCACTCTCGTTCAAGTTCAAGGCTGAAAAGTTCACAGGCCTCAGGGAAATTAATTTCGTTTCTTCGATTGAAACTTGCCTCCTCTTGGTAACATTTTGCGATTTTTTGATGAATTTATAGGAGATGGTATATTTGAATTCCTGACCATCGTATGATCCTTTTGCACTGTAGTACTGAATCAGAAGAGAGTTTCCACTTGAAATGATGGGCACCTGCAACAGACGTAGGAATATTTGTTTTAACAAATTGCACCATGTGAGAGACATTCTCATATTCTGTTCATTTTATATTTCATTGTGGGAACAGGGAATCCGAAATTTAAATACAGAGGAATTTCCTTGCCTCAGTACGTCTAGATTTGTAAAACAATTTTATCAAGAGATAATCCTAAGGTTTATTCTATTATAAATTCATTTATTCTAGTCTCATTATAAATTCAACTAAAGTTCTCAAAATCCCAATCGACCCAATCTGATCGGCTAATCACGGTTCCATGGTGTAACGGTTAGCACTCTGGACTCTGAATCCAGCGATCCGAGTTCAAATCTCGGTGGAACCTTTAATTTTTGTTTTAATTACTATTTTTTTTCTACTTTCAGTCTTTGCTAAATTACTAATCAGGTTCTATTAAAACTAATCTTCAAAAATTAATTAAGCAAATGTAGACAGTAATTCTAAACTTCAGTGGTGAATTACATTTTTGGATTGACTCAAAAGTCGTTTTATTCATTAAACTATAACAATGCCTAGAAATTCAAAAATTCTTTGAAATTTACTGAAATCTCGTTAAATTACTATAATATAATATAATGTAATTAATTATAATTATTGTACGATACCTGGATGTTATTAATATCAGCATGCGAAGAATCGCAATAGGACCAGACCATCAGACTATTATTTTCATAGGCTCCATTATAAATCGTTATTTCATTCCCTGTGCAGTAACTCCCCGTATTATTCTTTTTCATCAAATCATCCTCTTCATTAAGCAACTCGTCCCTCACAATCTTCAGCTGTACCGAAACTTTTTCAGTGCCTTTCCCAAAGAATTTGTAACTACAAACTGTATTCGGTGGATACCAATTCTGCATCGACTTAATCGTCTCCCTCGACTTATCAGAACTCCGGAAAACAAATTCACAGTTCTTTTCTGGACCTAATCCTGTTAGTGCCGTGGATTCCGTTTCCTGCAGAGTCAACTGGAAGCCATCGTGCATTATGGTACCATCACTGCTGGCAAAGAACTCCACAATAACATTTTTCCCCCTTGATAAGATCTGGGGCACGCGACCCTCGCCACAAAATTTCGAGATTTCCAGAATCCTGCCATTCACGTTTTCGAGGAGCGCCAGATAGTCGCCGACACAATTGGAACTTCCGAGTTTCTCTTGAGGTCGATATCGTCTCAGAAATGCTGCCGGATTGACATTTTTCCGGAACTTGCTCAGTTCGTTATCAAAATGATGGTTCTTATCTGGATTTTCGTTCATCCGTATTTGTAAGGGTTCATTGTCAGGGTTGAATGCGTTCCAGTCACCGAAGGTCAGGACTTTTTCACGTGAATGTCCTTCATGTCGAAATCGGTTGGATTCAAAAGTCCTTTGTTGGATATCATCATGATCTAAATAATGATCCATATGTTTTACGTGCTTGGATGGGATCACTGATGACTTTCCGGGTATCCCATTTCGTTTTAGCTTATCGCTGTTCAGGCTTTCATGGGTTTTCGATGAGTTCTCCCCATCAGCTTCGAGAGCGATCCTTTTCCTACCCTGATTCACCCTCGCTCTATGACCCTTCGGTTTCCGACGGTGTTTCTTTATCTTTGATTTCTGGTGAGGACGGTTGTTCTGACCGATTATGATCTCGTCCTCCTCGTCTTGTTTCGCATCTACACTCCTTGAAGATCGGACTCTGAAATTAGAGGTATTATTACATGAATGATGAGCGTGAGAAACTAGCTGTCTATTGATCTCGAAAATGTTTTTTTTTTTGTTCTCTAGTTCTTTAAAAAAAGGTCTTTCAAGTAAACTGGATCAATAAAAATGATCATTTTACTTGAACCAATGAAAATTCACTTTCAGTGCAACTTATAGCACTCAAACGTAACTGTAAAAAAATCTAAAAATACTTTATTGTATTCTTTTAGAAATGACCATATGTTCCTAAACAGTTGATGGACATTAATAAATGCTATTCATCTCGAAAAGCATTATCTAAGAAATTAAATGGGCAATTTCGTCCGATTTTATTGCTTCGGAACGTGTCCAGTTAAAAGCCGATTCCTATCGTTCTACCCAAGGTAATAAAAAAGAAGCTAGAATTCGTAATTAGGAGAGTTTTTTTTTTACCTGGCATTCTCGAAATAGCTTGTTTTCGTTCCGAATACGGCGCCCTCGGGTTCGAGGAGTTCCTCGCAGTTTTCTGTGTTACAACCATCTTGATGAGTGTAGTTCATTAGGTTGTAAAGGTCGTCGGGTTCCCCGCCGATTCTAAATCGACCTGTGCTAGATTCAAGTGCAATTCTACATCTGATGCCTCGTGGATAAACTCCAGGATATCCTGGTGAAACTAAGCGGCAGGTTCTACGGTCGTTTCGATTACTGCATTCGAGAGGACATTCACTAGCTGAAGGGGATGGCCCTCGATGACGTTCGTTTGCCAAACGTGCTGGCAAAATTGAGAACTGAGCCGAAAATATCACAGGATTCTCTGCTGCGAACTTTGTGTCTGAATCCATCACTATTGTCAAATCAGGACCTCTTCTCAAAAACAATCTGAAATCGAATATTAAAACAGAATTTTATATTATAACAGTACTGAGGGGTCACATACACATATTTATTTTGTTACTAATATATAGTGAGAAAATACTTTTGCGTAAGAGTTCCGCAACTTGATTCAATATTGATTATCAATTTAGATTTTTCCTGTCTGGATTTTCTCCTCTTCTCTCTTTCTTTGCTCTCGAAGATCAAAAATCGTTCTTTACATATAGTAACTCCATGAAAAGGTAGTGAATTGTTTAAAGATCGGTCAAGTGTCAAGGGGATTTTGTTTTCAGAAGCGCCGACGGTAGGTAGGTCACGTCGAGGTTCATCACCATGTATGCATTACCGGTTTCTTTCTCTGAAGTCAGCTAATAGCGGACTACCATATTTTTATATTTACAAAGCGCCTGAGTCGCCGTTTGCCAAAGTAAACTTGTCATGAGAATTTCTCGAAAATCTCGTAGTCATGTTAGAAGAACGTTTTACATTTGGTTTCCGACATGACGTGGCGAATTTATTCAAGATCAAAGCTAAGTGAAAATGTGATATTGTCTTTTACGTGAACCGAAGAAAAAGATGCAGTATAAAGTATAAACAATAGAATTATACCAGACCTGGTTGTATTGCTCGTAACGTGACCACAGTATCGCCCCGCATCATCTTCTAAGTCATCACCATTTTCAGAAAGTTGGATGTAAGCCCCTTCGCATTTTGAATCTTTTAAAACGCCCACTTGCAGTCTTCTTATCCTGAGTTCGATCACCTGTAACAAATTAGAGAAAAAAGTCTTTTTAATTACCTCTAATTTTCTCTGTTCCTGAATTTTGATTTGCATTCCTCTAACTGTAGATTAATTCTGATCTGTCATCCCGTGATTAATTACTCCTTCATAAATCTAATGAAAGCCCGGAGTCTGGTTCTAAATTGCGAAAATCGATACGAAAAGTCACTTTCAAAGAGAACTTCGTTTGTCTCCGGCTGACAATTGGCTAGGACGTTTTGAGTTCACATGATTCCATGAACCGTCAGAGCCAGACTGAACTTGTTCTCATTCCACAAGAACATTTGGAATTTAGCAAGAAATGTGCTTGTTAAGATGTAAACTTCTCGTATTGGAAGTGTTTAAATCTTTAAATGATGATCAATTGGTAATTTCATTTATCCTTCTTAATAAATATGGTTTCAAACCTGCGGATCTCTTAAAGGTGCCCTGATTCGAATCACGCATCTTCCCATCCGCCCTGTCCATCGGATCCATCCAACAGAATTTCTAACAGTTCGGTTGCAACCTGTAACAAAGAATAATAGACTAATTTTAATAAAAATGATATTAAACATAATAGGCGTAAGTTCCAAGAATTAATTTTGAAAGCTATATCTTCAAATGCAGGAAAAGGAGAACTGGATATAAGTTTTTATCTTAACTAGTTTCTTATCTTCACAGGGACTTAGGTGCCAATTTGCTTGATTCAAGGATCTCTTTTGCGTTTAAGGACGATTTATTTTTTAACGTTCACGTGTCCTTAATGGGTACTGCATGAAGCCGAGCATTTTGCAGTGTAGTGCACTGTATCGATAACGAGAGGGTCACCTTTCGCAAACGGGGGAATAAATGTTTTACTTGGTTTTAATGTGCAACGTTACGCCGGATTAGACTCGTTCATAGGGATAGCCCTGTGCGAGCTATATTTCTGGATGGAGCGCTAATCCGACGACTTTTGGAGATTACTTCGGAGCCTCGCAGCTTCCACCCTATTTTTAGGGTTGGCTCGACAGTTATGATCGTCACCCTTCTCTTGATATCCAAACATTGCCTTTCTCGTGAGACTCTTCCTAAAAAGGTTAAAAAAATTTCAACAAGTTGGGTGTTTGTCAAATATAAGAAGGTGGATTCCAATAACACCTTTTTCAAAATTTAATATTATACACCTTTCTGAATAATCTACTTTGTAATATTTTAATCTAACATTTCAAGACACTTGGAATTATTTTAAAGGATTTCAAAATATATTTATCGATTTCAAGACATTTGGAAGTTTTTATAATCATATAAAATATTTTTTTAGGTATATATCTCTTCAAATTCTTTTAAATTGCGTAAAATCATTTATTTGAATGTATTTAAATTGTTGAATACTTTGAAATCACTAGAAATTCTTTAAAATCCTCTAAAGTCATTCTGAATCTCTGAAAATCTCTATAAACTTCTTTAAAACACTTAAAATATTTTGAAATCCTTTATAATCATTCTAAATGTCTTGAAATGATTTTAAATACATTAAAATATCTTAAAATCACTTAAAATGTATTTACATGTCTTGAGATTGTATAAAATCGAATTAAATCCCTTAAAATCCCCTGGAATTCTTTAAAATTCTTTAATATTCTTTTAAGTCATTCTGAATATCTGGGAATCTCTATAAATTTCTTTAAAACACTCAAAATATCTTAAAATCACTTAAAATGTAGTTACATCTCTTGAAATTGTATAAAATCGAATTAAATCCCTTAAAATCCCCTGGAATTCTTTTAAATTCTTTAATATCCTCTAAAGTCATTTTGAATCTCTGAGAATCTCTATAAACTTCTTTAAAACACTCAAAATCTCTTGAAATCCTTTATAATCATTCTAAATGTCTTGAAATGATTTTAAATACATTAAAATATCTTAAAATCACTTAAAATGTATTTACATGTCTTGAGATTGTATAAAATCGAATTAAATCCCTTAAAATCCCCTGGAATTCTTTAAAATTCTTTAATATTCTTTTAAGTCATTCTGAATATCTGAGAATCTCTAAAAATTTCTTTAAAACACTGAAAATATCTTGAAATGCCTAAAATCAATAAAAAAATCTCTTAGCTTCCCTTGAAATGTTTTAAAATCCTTAAAATTCCTGTTACCCCTCAAAATTCCTTAAAATTTCTTGAAATCTCTTTAACTTCCAGACAAAACCGAGTAAATTTCTGCCAATATTTCTAATAATTTTCGACAACTGCTTATATCATCCCGGAAATTGATCTGACACGTGAAGGACATGATTAAGGATGGATGTTTAGCAGTTAAGCGGATTTGAGGAAAGTAAAGTTGACGTTTGGGAAAAGCATGCTGGAGGATCGTAATCCAGACGATCTTGTGGGTTTCCGGTAATTCCGGACTTTATTTATTCGTCGGCTTCCGACTCTTTACTAATGAAATTACTCAGTGGCCGCTGACCGCCAGGGCCACCGAGTTTGCCAGCTAATTAATTGGCATTGATGCAGCCAATTCCATGGAAGTGAGCAACGTTTGCCAGACCACCATGCGATCCACCAACCCCTTTATGTGCGTCTAGACTTTCCACAGTATGCGGTATAGATATATCTGCACATATGGACATTAATGGACATTGATGCTTGTGCCAAATATAACGTTTGTTGTAGGAAACTTAGTGGTAGTCGTACTCCCGCCACTTAAATGGGAACTTACTGCAACAACCCCTATATGAATCAAATTGCTTCCTCAGAAACAGGAGCCCCTCTCCGCAGGCTGTCTCCTCCTATTTTTCTCTCTTCTTTTTCACCCTCTATATTTTTTTATATATCTCCTATAATTTATCTCTCCGAGGCCTTATTCACGAAGACTTATTTCTTGCAAGGATTTCTATAAATTTTCTGTAAAGCGTTCGAAATTCTTATTATTTTTATGTTTGGAAATATTTCAGATTTAATATTTGATTAATATTTCTATTTGAGAATATTAATTTGGAAAACGGAAATCGGATGTTTTGTTAAAAATCTTGATAGAGAAGTCAAGAAATCTCTACCTAGTTTTATTTACCGAAGGGACATCGACGATGCTTCGCGAATGTAATGATGCCAGATAATTAAGTTGTTGTTCAATCTACTCGAGAAATTGTTTAAATAGATTAACGTCGTTTTAACGAACATAGCGAGGTTGTCTCGTCTCGACGACCCTGACGTTATCACAAGGGTGCAATTTACGTTCGTTGCGATAGAGTTCATAGCAATTATTTCTTGTGCGCTATTGCGTAGACTATTATAAGCTCTACATGTTGCACCTTCATTTTCGGCGACTCGACAATATTCAGGAACGTGCTCTCATTCAAATGCAGAGCCTTGCTTTAGCTAAAAAAATTTATCCTTGCTAAGCCGCATCCCGAGTTAAAGGAAAAAAGAAATATTTATATATGACCCTCAGCTCTCCAAGAATTCTACTTTCCCACTGAATCTCATACACATTTTCCATTAAAATTTCAATTTCACTCGTTTCTTATCTAAAGCCCTTTGACAAAATTATTTTTTCGTATTCAGATATTGAATTCAATATCTTTTCAATAATGAAAAACATATTTTGGGAATATCTAAGTTAATGAAAGTTTGTTATTTTGAATATAGTGAGGCCATTAAACTGAGAATGGATGTTGTTAATCTCGAGTGTTGTCATAAACCATCTTGCTGGCGATAAAATTTTTAATTAAAACGCGTGCACTGCATGAAAAATGATGTATGGAAAATCTTGAGAAAATTCAGGATATAATACTTCCCGAAAATACAAGTCCAAAATCTACATATAAAAGATATTTTAAAAAAGTATATTTGATATGGAGTTGGCTGATTTTGGAATTTGTTTGGAGGCTGGTTCGGGCTGTAACGAGTCATTAAATCGGGACGAATATAAAAAGTGGGTACGGCGTGACATTCGATGTCGTCACAGAGTAATTCCCTTTATATGTCCGTACTTAAATTTCACCCTTACTCTCGTTTCCGATCGTCCCAGACCATAATCCGAATCCATCCGAGTTTTCCTGACGTTTTTGCATTGTCCCATTGTCCTGTGGTACCTTTTCATGTTTATTTATGAAGAAGCGTCCGCCACGTAATAACACAGTGAAATTCAATGAAATTCGACAAGTGGAGGTAATGAAAATGGACCATAAAGTCCAACCTACTCGGGCGAAATCGCACGAACAGAAACTGAATGTAAATTCTATCCGGACATAATCTTCTTTCCGTGACGCGATTTGCAATCTAAAATCTTGAAAGTATCTCATTTATTGGACATTATTTCATCTAGAAATATGTATTATCATCTCCTTTTTAAATTATGGGAAATATGTAAACAAATTTCTACTTCTTATGTTTCAGTTGTGGTTAATGAACCGGTGTTTCACAGAACTCTTTGGCAGAATATTTGGCAGAACTGCTTCATAATAACGAGGGTCGAATATTTATGGGTAAGTTAAATATTTGTAATATTTATGGGTAAAGAGAAGAGAAATATGCCATAACATTTTGAAAAGCATTGAAGACGGTGAAAATAGCTTTTCGCAGGTTTGTTCGTGATTTTAAGCCACATTGTTTATATGGGTCACCTTCTGTGGAATCTCATTCGTGTTCTGCTATTTCGCTCGAAATTCCGAACAAGCCTGCCAGCAAAATAACTTCAGTCTATCAAGTTACGTCTTCAGTCTCGATTTCTCACTCGACTGTAAATTGCGGTTCTAGAAAAATAAACTAGATTTCCCTGGGGAGTTCATTACTTGATTTTTAGTGATTGAATTGACCTTGAGAAAAATTCGGTTATCATTGAATCAATGATCTAGATAAGTTATTTGAATACCTGAAATTTTATTAGGTATACCTAATTAATTATATTATTGATTATGTATACATAATCAAAAATATAATTAATGCTGTATTATTTACAATATTAATAATAACGAGAATAATAATAATCCGATAAATATGAAATGTGAATTATTGTATTCCGAAATACTCACATAAATTGAATAAACCGGTTCATTTTATACGAGCTTTATTACATAATTAATTATAATCACTCAGCGTCTATTTTAATTAGTTAAATACATTTGTGACGCTCAGTCAGTGATGATATAATAATCACAGTATTAAATGTGAAGTATATTTTTCGGATATAGAATAAAGTAATTAAGTAATAAATTAAAATAGTAACATTGGGAATGGTATTTTTGATTTTTATTACTTTTATTATACTATATGCGTAAAATATGCTGCACTTTTTGGAAATTTGAAAATTATTAATATTTGTTTATGTAAATGGCTTAGAAATTGTTAATTAGTAAAAAAAATATAGCAGAGCGTGGTTTCGATCCACGGACCTCTGGGTTATGGGCCCAGCACGCTTCCACTGCGCCACTCTGCTGACTTGAGGGTCGTCGAGAATTCTCCTAGCACTTTTTACGCGGCAAAAATCGTATACGAACAATTAAAACGTCATTATTTACACAAAATTTAAAGCTAAATTTGAAAAAAATAGCAGATAAATATCTCTGTTATAATCATATATATGTATCAGATTATAAAATTGTTTCTTAAATTCAAAATTCCATTCTTCATTTTACTCAACGAAAACTATAGATAAATATTTTTTCGCTCTGTAGCGCTTATCTTTTTTCAAATATAACACTGCGTACAGAGCGAAAAAAAATTTAGTTTCGATACTTCTTGCATAAAACGAAGAATTAAAAATCTATCTTCAAAATTGAATATTTTCATTTTATTTAAAAAATACTTGAATTAGATATTTTCTCGCTCTGTACGCATAATTCTAGTTAAAAATTGATTAATTCTACAGAAGGAAAAAATCCCAAATATAATATTTACATATTTAATTCCAAATCTCACGAAACGTTTGAGTAAATGCGCCATCAGATTTAAATATTAAAATTACTTTTAGATTTTTTTTTTCCACGAAACTCTACGTAATTGCAAAAGTTTACAAAAAAATACTACAAACAAAAAACTAAAATCCTGAAGGCATTCAAGCGTAAAAGCGAAATAAATTAATTATTAAAATTTCAACTAGCGAAAGGAGTCGGACAGGCCAATGTGAAAGGAAATTATATTCACAAGTCCAACGCGAATATTGATTAAATTAGAGGTACATATAGTAATAGCAGTGAGATTGAAGAGTGGAATCAATTTTCATAATTTAGTATGTAGTCTCTTTCTCTTCGAGTGTTCGGTCAGCATCCAAATACTCTCACATATAATATTAGTACACCTATATAATTATATAGATATATATATATAATATATATGTATGTGTGTGTATAAAGACCTTTACTTGACGATAAGTGGCTAACGGGTCATAATTAGTTGGCAATTGAATTTGAGATCAGTTCGAAAGCGCGAAATTAACCAGAGTCTGATAAAAAAAAACTAAACTCTTTTTAAACTCTTTCAGCCTTTTCTGCTTCTCCCCTTCTTATTATTTTTAATTTTCTCTTTTCTTTGTGAGTACTACAGAGTCAAGATCATGACTCTGTACTCTTTCAATGCTATGGTGTTCCTTGTATGGAATATGGAAATGGTTTATTACTCTTTTCGACGATATTACGGAATGTCATTAATACACGTTATGCCGACATTTCGGTCCATATTGTGTGAATATTTTTATGAATGGCAAGTCGTAAAGTACACCTTTACCTTGTCATTAAAGGACGTACAAGGTTTGTGGAATTTTAATGAATTGAGGAAGGGTGCTTACAATATTTTCATTACATCCGATATAGAATGAAGAGGGGAAAAAAGCCTGCACAATTTTTAAAGCTCATTTTTTTATTTTAAATGTTATTCTTCAAACTTCGAGACTATTTGATCACGAATTATTTATATTTATTAATTTAATCAAAGTTTTGAAACAAGGAGAATTTAGGTAAAAATAATAAAACGTAAAATTGAATATTGATTTCATTAAGGGAAAACACGGTACGATGATGACTTTCCCTAATTATTTAACCATTCGCAAGTTTTTCTAAGAAGTGAAGAGAAAGGCAGTAATGCATAGTAATTTTCTCCTGTCTGTCTGGTACACCATCAAAATTCTCCGTGAAACATACATACGTGAAACAAGATATTCAGTACGAGAATGAATATTCATTTTGGGTACCCCTACGACAGGAAATAGGTGAGGTAGGAGACCAGTCTGTAGTGCAGAGTACTTGAAATAATTAATCGGTGCGTACGTATGCAACGACACGGACACCAATGCTTCATATTGAAGATTTTGTACCATTTTTTTACATTCTCATTAGAGAATGTATTAGATTTGTATTTTGTGAAGACGATAGCTTTATTAAACCTAAACAATGCTTATCTACATGCATATAGGTTGCTTGCATTCTATTTTAAATTCAGTTGCCCACTAGTTTTAATCTTTATGGAAAAACTCCTTTTTCGTTCAATTATTCAGTGAAATATCTTATCTTCAACTTTGAAAAAAATTGCTATTTGCATTCTACTTCCAACATTTCTTTGAAGTCTTAAAATTACTTGCAATTACTTCAAATTGTTTAAAATCCGTTGAAATATAATCACTCGAAATCTCTTAAAATCACTAGAAATAATTTAAAATGACTTCAAGACAGGAGAATACGAATAACTTCAAGCGACTTTAATTCAGTGAAATATCCCGAAGTCAGTGAATTCAGATGAATTCGCTTCAATTGTCTTCAACCTCCTGAAATATCTTAAATTCAGAAGTAGGGGTGTACAATCGATCAGTTGACTTGTAAACTCCTCGGTAATTTCCGAAATCGTCTAAGGGGCCGTTCAACGGTTCAAATATATATTCTACACCTTTAAAGTAATTACTTGAAAGCTCCCTATATAGCCACAGATGTTTGAGGTGTAATTTGGGGTGATAAATTTGATGTAAAATGATTGGTGTTCACATTTAGTAGATCTATTATAAACTGTGAATGTATACCTCTCGTTTCGACAAATGCAGTGGAAAGATCGGGCAAAAGGTAGCAGATCATCAGGATAAAATACAGCACAGCATCCCATCTCATCTTCGTTATTCCGAATAGCCTTCACAGGTCCTGGAACTTGACGTTTGCTTCAGTTTTCCCCTCTCGTTCTCTCCTCGTTCTCCCTCATATTTTTGTCCTCTCTTCCTCTCTCTCACCTCGATGAGTAGTGTGTAGGTAGAACCACCCCTGGCTCGAAAGCAGAAGAAGAAGGTCGTGCCGACGTGTCGCGAGAGTTAGGAGGGTGCTTATCACCTGGCAGATAACACCTGCAAAACAAACAGAGACCCAGGTAAACAGAATGCAACACTTTCGTGTAATTAACCAACCCGTAATCTCGAGACGGCAGGAAACACGGTTTTCGCGCTCAGGAATCTCGCCGAGTGTTTTCAACCCAAAATTAGTTGCCGTAGGTTATGAATAATAGTTCCTAGTGCTATGCTAGTTTCCAAACTGGGTTCAATTTATCATCTAGGCAATTACTTTGCATTATCTTGTCAAATGATGTGATATTTTCACGGTTCTTGATACCATCCTATTCTTATCATAAAAAGATGTTGCTGAGACAAATTTATGATATTTAAAGGAATTATGCCAGATCTTGAAGGTTGTTAAAGGGATTTTTTATCAAAAAAAGGAAAATTATCTCCCCATTTTTCGAATGTGGATAAATTCTTGATTACATCTATTCTTTACATTTGATGTATCACCCCGAGAAAATTATCTTCCTTTGCACGAATCGCTAATACACAAAGAGCTTTATAACAAAGAAAGTTTAATAAGCAACTTTTCCTAAGTCTATTGTTCCCCTCATTATTCTCTAACTACGCGGAGAGGGCACAAATTCTTCAAGCAACTAGACTTATGCCCTTTTTATCCATACTCTTATAGAATCTAGAAAGTAGAAATAATCTTTTCAGCATCCGGGGATCGACTGAGGAAAGTTGTTGATACAAATGTTTAGTAAAACAGGTCACGATTTGGTTGCATCTCGAGTAACGTATACAGGGTTTAAAAAGTTTTTCCCCGATGGTGGTCCCATCCCGGGATTCCTGAGGGATAAGGGTGAAGATAATCAGGTCGCTTTTTATTCCCTGGGCACAAGAGCGGGTCCAGGAAGACCACACAGTGGTATTACCAACTTCAGTGTTTCACTACGCGCTCGCATTGCAAATTAGATGATACATACTATCCCATAAGCGTTTCGCGTATATACGTTAGATACAATTTTACCTTATCCTGCAAAAGATAAATTTTCAACGTTTTGAAATTGCATTTGTCTACTATGTGCTTCATATAAAGTAAAGTGCTTTATGAGAATCCTGGGACTATATGAGAAAGTCGGTCGAGGATGTATTCGATACAAGAGTTTTTTTTACGAGCGGATTGCAGATTACGAGCTATTCGCTCATTTTATTCAAATGAGGGAGAATTTTATACTCTAAATTACATTTTGATAATTTCGCGGTTTTTATTACCTTTTAAAGCTTGCTTTATGTTCCATTTCGCAGTTATATGAAGTACTGTATGTTGACGTTTATCTGAAAATTATACGATCAGATAGGGGTCTTTGATTTTATATTATTTGTATTTTATATATATATATTATATTTTATTTCTCTCAGCTCTTAAAATCTATTTTAAACTTCGTGAAAAACTCTAAAAATTCCAAGAAACCTTTGAAAAACTGTCAAATTGCTTAAAATTCGTGAAAATCTATTAAAAGTATTAGAAATATCTTCAAATTCCATGAAATCCTTAAAAATTCCAGGAAAATTTTCGAACTCATAAATATTCTGAAATCCAGATTGAAATTCAGGAAAATCTCTAAAAATTCCTAGAAACCTTTTGAAATTCCATGACAAACTTTAAAAAAATCTCTTAAAATTCCCAGAAAAATTCTTGAAATTTTACGGTAACATTTAAAATCTTCTTATATCTTTTATATCCCTTAAAAATATGACATAGAAATCTTATCAAATTCCAAGAAATCTTTTTAAATGCTCACAAAATTATTTAAATATCTGAAAAATTCCTCGAAATCACTTAAAATTATTATAAATCTCATAATATTCCTTAAAATTTCAGGATAACATTTCAAATTCCTTAAAACCACGAAATATCCTAAAATCTCATAAAATTCTAGAAAACCGTTTTAATATCCTGAAAATATTTTGAATTTCCATGTTAAAATTAGTGAAAATCTCTAAAAGTCAACCTCAGGAAATTTCTCAACACTTAAAGTCTCTTAAAATCATTAAAGATTTCATCAAATTCCATGAAATCCTTTAAAATGTTACAAAATCTTTTATAAATTAGAAATATTTTTTGAAAACCCTTAAAATTTGATGCAAACCTTCGAAATCTTTGTAAATTCTACAAAATCTTTTAAAAATCCTTAAAAGCCTTTGAAATTCCTGAATAACATTCCCTGTAAAGTTTTAAATTCCTTATTTAAATCACACAAAATACATATTTTAAAAGTACTTTGAAGTCCGATTGAAATCTGATCAAAGTCGTGAAAAATTCTAAAAATTCCCAGAAACTTCCTAAAATTCCTTAAAATTCTACGATAACATCTAAAATCCCATTATCTCGCATGAAATCTTTAAACATTCCATAAAATTACCTTAAAATTCCTAGATTTCTAAACTCGAAAATTATTTCTCTCGTGATTAAATGATTATTAACGAAACCAAATTCAAAATTTCTAATTCAATTCACGCTGAATTTACAATTCGGCAAGTATCGATTGTCGAAAATCACTATCGATATTTACAACGATATTTCGACTTCGACTCAATCATCTTTTTAGAATAGAATAAATGAATTTTATAGAAAATCAAGTTGTTAAAATTTCCTGTCAAGGTTAGATGACAGCTAGAGAAATTTTGCGTTTTCTTGACTCTTGTTTACAAAAACAAAAAGTCAAACTCCTACTGTTTGATAAGCCCTCTAAATTTCTATATCTATCCGTATAATGAAAATCATTGAAACATTTTCATAGTTTTTTTATACTTCAGATTAGATTTTTATGTCTTTTATACGACGCTCTCCTTAAGGGACTCGGTATTTTTTTTAATAATCGTGATTCCGTCAAGACTTTTTGTATCCATAGATGCTTTTTACGTCAAAATACTGCACAGAGAGGCAAAACGGTTCTTATGTATGGCGGATGCAGCATTTGCCTTTGCAGTTGCGCTTTATGGCTGAAGCTATGATATAATGTGAACTCTACATATATAAGCCAGAGAATGCTGGAGAAATAGGCCATAAGGAAGAGGGAAAAAGAAAGACATTTTCTCCTATTCTTTATTCTAGCATCGTGCGTCTGCTAGTATAAGAAGCTCACTCTCTTGGATTCCCTGTGATCTATATATCGCACTAAAGAACATTTATCGTTTACTATACATTCACTACACGTTTTCATATGTGTTATTGTTATCTCGAATGCTTGCCATTTCCTCTTTTGAATCGTTATTTTAAACATTTGATATTTTTTTTCGATAAGTAACTATGTATGAAGCATCATACTTGAAGCTAAAAATGAACTGAGGGTGATTGAGAGGAAAGTGTGAAGGATAATTGAAAGAAGTACCGATTGCTATAAATTGTCCGTTACATATTAGATTAGCACTTTGTTTTTAATTAATGCATCACCCCTTGGGGAAGTTCAAAGTTCGTCATTAAACGCGACTCAATAATCTCTATCGGCAACACTTTCGTTCCTCCCGCTTATCGATATCGACGCTGCCGTATAAAACAGAACTTGGACGATAAACCGAAAGGTCTAGCTGCAAAATAAATGAGCTTGCAAAGTGCGTGGAGTGAAAAGTTGGGGGGTTTATTGTCGAAGGATCGCTCTGGATTTATCGTAGTGATGGAAACGTCAGTTGAAAGAGCATTTCATAGGGGAAAAAGTAGGAGAGTTTGCCAGACCAAAGAAAGCTAAAAGTCGCACTTTTGCCGATTTCCAGACGGCTGTCCGATAAGTTATTTTACCTTCGATAGAACCCCGATAATGTCCCATTCCATCAACTACTTTCCTTAATGTATTTCCTACATGTCTCACATAAATTTAAAAAAAAGAGAATATACATTTGGTAACATTCCTGGTTTGTAAAAAGAATTTTTTTCTAAATCTTGGTGGCAATAAATCCTACATATTTATATGGAATTACAAGGAAAGTTTTTGATTCCACCGATTTCTTTATATTTTCCTATGTTTACTTCTGTGTAGGCATAACTTTTATCGCCCTTATGCTCCCCCGGGGAATTGCAAATATTCATCCCCTGTCTATTCGACCGAAAATCTAAAATATTCTTTCTGTCCAAAAAACGTAGTAAATACAGTTATGTATTCCATATTTCCCATAGCATATGTGATGTTTGGAATTCATCAATAGAGGTGTACCAAACTCAAGCAGCTTCCTTTCTTAATATTTAAAGAAGCAATCCCATCTTGCTCTCGTGAAAGAAAATGACTCAGTGTATAAGACAAAAATCGAGAGGTATTTTTTCTCACTTCTTTTAACAGATAGATCCCATGCATATAAAGTAGTGACTTGGGTGAATACATCTTATGTCACCCAAATCGAGACATAAACTTCCGCGACCTACTTGATACGAATTTCGCAGATTTATGGACTATCATAAGTAAAAAATATTGTTCCTCTTTTTAGTAGACTGCTTAAAAGTTGGACATTTATATTGTTCCATATTTTTTAGAACTTGAAGGCATATAAACGTGAAAGGTAATACTAGTAAAATGCTTGGCGGAGGTAGATAAAATATTAACGCAAGTTTTTATTAACTATATTTTTAAGTATGAGTATTTTTTATAAAGACTCGTAAAAGGGGTAAAGATTTTAACTTTAATATTTTAACTTCAACTAGCCATTATGATCCGCGCGTTCTGCGCGAAATTAATTTCTAGCTTTTGCACACTTTATAATTGAGAATTTATCATTCTTGAAAGATAGAAAGTGGTAATTCTTTATCTAATTTCAGGAATCTTCATAAGTTACATAAAATTCTTTCAAAATCCTTTTAACATCCGTCTGAATTTCGTGAAATTCCTTTAAACGTCAAGTTATTTTTGATATTCCATGATATTCCTTAAAATTATTATATTTAAAATTGTTTAAAATACCATGAAGTCTCATTACAACTTTTTAAATTCCTGAGAATGTGAAAATCAACTGATATTTCGTAAAAATCCTTGAATCGTTTCAAAATCTATCTTATATAAAGATCCAATTATAAAAATCCAATTAAAATCCTTCAAAATCTGGTGAAATTCCTTTAAATTTCGTAAAATCACTTGATATTCCTTGAAATTACTTCAGATTCCTTAAAAACACGTTAAATCTTTCAAAATTACTCAAAATTCCATGAAATCTCATAAAATAATCTGAAAATCCAATCAAATTTCGTAAAATCCTTTGCATTCCTTAAAAGTCCTTAAAATGCCTTTAAAATCCTTTTAACATCTTTAAAAATTTGGTGAAATTTCTTTAAACGTCAAGTTATTTTTGACATCCCATAATATTCCTTAAAATTACTTAAAATTGTTTAAAAGACCATAAAGTCTCATTAAAACTCTTAAAGTGCCTGAAAATGTGAAAATTTTCAGTTGATTAATCAACTGAAATTTCGTAAAAATCCTTGAATCCCTTCAAAATCTATCTTATATAAAGATCCAATTATAAAAATCCAATTAAAATCCTTCAAAATCTGGTGAAATTTCTTTAAATTTCGTAAAATCACTTGATATTCGTTAAATTACTTCAAATTCCTTAAAATAACGATATTCTTTCAAAATTACTCAAAATCCCATGAAATCTCATTAAATCTCATAAAATAATTTGAAAATCCACTCAAATTTCGTAAAATTTTTTGCATTCCTTCAAAGTCCTTAAAATTACTTCAAATCCCATAAAATATAGTAAAATCCCTTAAGGTTTTTTCACAGAGGTACAAATGAGACTCGCCTGTACTTTAAGGGTTAAAATCCTACAAAATATAGTCAAATTCCTTAAAATTATTAAAAAATCCATGAAATTTCATACTTAAAAATTCTTGAAAATCTAATGAAATCTCACCAAATCTCTTAAATATCCAAAAATTACTCAGAATCTCCCAAAATAGCATCAAATCCCATAAATTTACTTAAAATTCCGCGAAATCTTATGAAATCCCTTTAAAATTTCACGGAATTTCATAAAATCCCTTAAAAGTCCTTAAAATTACTTAAAGTCCCATAAAATATCTAAAGATAGTTTTTAAATTTGGTATATATGTTCACACAATTCGTGGCAATGTTTCTTCATGCTATCAATTATATTAATTTATGATTCGCAATCTTTTCTTTGCAAATGTCTCATTGAACAGTCTGCGATAAATTAGAACCGACTTTAAATAGAGAAAAGGATAATTATCAGTTTGGCCACGTTATTCGAGTTTAGGACACTTGGCGAGATAACGTGGCCCTTTTTCGTTAAAATGGATGAAGAACAGTTGCGTAATTTATCCGAGAAGAAAGGCGAGGTAAGAAAAGGGGTTGTGAGATGGATCACGTGAAAAGAGAATGGAAGAAAGTGTGAGTGTGATAGAGTCTGGTACTAGATGAGGGGTGAAAGGGGTGGATTGCGGAAAGAGAAGAAGAAACGAGGCAGATAATTTTAGCGGCAATTACCGGATCCAATTGGAAGTTGAATAGACGAAAACGACCTTAAGACATCGAAGAAGAGTCGGACTGGAGAGGCGGAAACAGAAAACAAACTTTACTGTGGTGGTGAAAGTAGCCAAAAGACAGTGCCCACCAAATTAGAAATCTTTGGAAAAGGAAATCTTCCCCTCGACGAAATCGTGACATTTTTTCGTAAGACGGACAATTGCCAATTTGTCGATTTTGTAAAAGAAGATGATAATCAGTATAATTGAAGATGATTGGTATATAAAAGAACAAACTTTACGTAAAAATATCTAGCTCGTTATTATGTTATTCTCAATAGAAAGTTCCTGCAATTATGAAATGATGATAATAAATTCAATGATTTATTCGTGATCGAGTTCCAATCGCAGTTTAATTGGTATTCAATTATCTCGACGCTCTTTCATCTCTTTTATAACAATTAGAGGGAAATAAAAGTTTATTTGCAAATTCTTCATAATTCGTTTGAAATTTAATCGGTATAGTTATAGTTGAGGCTTAAGAATGAACTAAGATCGAAAATACGCAGAAAAATTAGATTGTAGTCTGATATTGTGAGAAATAGTAAAGCATAAATTCTGGCAATAAAATGTCTGCCCGATTCGGTAAACCGTTAGCGAAAGTGCTCGCAATTCTGCAGAAATGGCCATAGATAGGAAGAGGTTCCTGGGGCATTTGTCTTCGCCATTGAACCATTTTCAGGACTGTGAACGTACATAAATATTCACCATATTTCTGGAACCTCGTGTATAAAAGCTTTACGACGTGAGATTGCTCTTCGTTACTTTGCAACGGCACAGAAGACATGACCACTAAAATTTACGGGTAATATTTATTTAAGCACTTGGAATTTGTCTCCTAAAAATGGTATAGAGTGAAAAAGTGTCCTTTCAGTACTTTTATGATTTATTTATCATTTGTTTTAAATCATATTGTTTAAAAGGTGGCGTAGCTCTCGAGTGTTCCATAACTTGAGCTGGATATTAAATTGGCCATAAATTTTCTGATAATTAGTCAACTAATTAAGAAGTTAAGTGGTCGGATGGATATCTGGACGTTTTGTTTATATAGATGCGCTCCTGTTAGCAGTGAATCATGAAACGTCGGGTGTGTGTCGTCGAGTTGAGGCCATGTAAACGCGTCGAGAAGGCACTTAACAATTGCTTAAAATAACCAGATCCACAAGAAGCTTGAGAAATCTCAATCGTTTTGCATTTGTGACACATATGCGAGAACAAGTCTTCATACCTTTCTTTAGACCCCCCAATCACATTCTCATTAGCAGATTTAAATCGGATTCGAGCAGGCAACTATTAAGAAACAATTACAATTTTTATGATCTTCATCTTAAAGTAACAGAAAGTCGAATATAGATTAATTAATAATTAATCTGATGCATACAGTTGAATATTATTATTTTTGATGAATGAAACGCATTAGCTTTCATAATCTTTTAACCTTTGGGGAGAGTTTAAATCAGATTTTGCACTTTAATTTCAGCACGTTGGAAATTCGCTTCGAGCATGTTTATCACGAGTGTTTGAATCAAACTAATCTAGTACTCGGAGCTTTTGTGTTCTTTGTGTTATTTCTGCTTTTTCCCATGGTGACATGTAGCAAGGTCGTTTACAATTTTCCTAGTGTGTTCCATTGCCTTTACAACCGCATAGATGGTTTACTCTGATTTCAGTTGGACAAGGACGAAATGCTCACATATATGTATGTATATATATATATATGTTACATATACAAGAAGTTCTTTTATAAGCTCGTGAAATTTAATCGTGCGAAAGAGATGAATATCATGCATCACTGATACTACAAGCCTTCCACAATTTTATTCTCTATCCAGAAATATTATAAAATTGCAAATATTCTCAAGTTTTAAAAAATTCTGATTCTGATTTTTATTCAACCACATAACAAAAGCCAGAACACAATGGAGCATATTTTTAAAATTGTATAAAAGTCCCTTTCACGGAAAAAATTAGATTTTCTTTAATTTTTGCAGTAAAAAAAAACTTATTATTAATTATTTTTATTATTAATTGCAGCAATCAGTTAATTGGTAAAATATTGAGGAACAGAGCTCAATTTATAAAGAGGCGAAATTATGCATTCGGAATATAATTGCAATAAGGGTCAGCAAACGACGCCCGCATGATCCTCGAAACGATTGAAGAAATTGAACTCTCAACGGGGTCCTCGACTTCGGTATAATTAAGCATTAAACCCGGTTACCAATCGCTTTCTCTCCTCCCTTATTGCGCTTTAATACGCGGATTCTGCAAGCGGATAATTTTATATAATTCGACTAATTGTAAAGAACAAGTATTCAGTCGCCATTCCATTCATCAAACTTCCTCAATGCGAAATTAATTAAGTCCTTTATTGTCCCTGAGAGATTCAAAAGGTAATCTTCCCGGCGAGGCGGCGAGTCTATAAATATTTTATCCTTGGAAAGAAGCTTTTTAATCAACCCCGTCAGTCTCACTCAATATTTGTTTTCAATGAATTCCAATTTCTCTATTGAATATAATAGTTGGTATAATCTAACATAAATCATATCATATCTTTCCCTAATAATGTTTCCAACAGTCCATATGGCTTTTTTTGCGGGGTTTTATTGGGGAGGAAGAATATATTTGAGGGCATAATATAGATTTTGAGTCGCGTCTAATGACCGGGATTTGCGAGCTATGCTCGAGGGTAACTACTGAGCTTTTGCAATTTACCTACTTCCGAATTTCGTTTTAATGCAAATGGCCCGTGAGTACCAGATGGCACCACGCCGAAATGTCCAAGTACATAGTTTGAGGTGCCTAGAGCTTAACGTGGTGAGATATATTGACTTAGGAAATTATATAGGCTTAATCGGGGATGAACACATAAATCAAGGGAGCAGGAGATAAAATCATCTAGAATATAATACATAAGTGTCGCTGCGTTTACGAGGGGTGGTGCTCTGTCATTTCCCCTTCAGTTTTCTTATCTCTGACAAAGTAGAGTTGAGCATTCCGCAAAACGTCGCTGGGGGTCTGAGTAAACTTCAAGTTGTACGTTGTCTCTATTTTTAACGTTCTGTCACTCACGAATTATCGTTTACATTTCCTTTTCGAATATTTTTAGAGCAACTATACTTTAAAGACATATTAATTCTGAATATGATGGGAGAATCTTGTAACTTTTTGAATTCATGAATTGAATGCATATTTCTTATTGGATCTTATTCCACTACTTGTGACATGTATTCCGGTCCATCACACCCACTCGAAGACGGGGACTGAAGTTTAGCGACAATATTGTGTCAATTTGTATCGCAGATGGTGAATTGAATAGAGGACCGCTGGAGCTTAGGGATAAATTCTCGATCATTCATTGCTAATGCCGCTTCTTCGGCTCCTTTATAGCGATTAAGACCGAAGGACATTTCCCTCTTTGAGCGCATTATCCGGCTGGCTTAAGAGCTTCTTTTTAAGCGATCTTTCAGTGGAAGCCGTGGATTTAAGGGCGGAAAAATTCACGATATCTTCGCTAATATACGCAAAAACTCGCCGATCTGGAAAAGCAGAAAACAATTGCCAGGATATCCAGGCGACAAAGCAGCTCGCGAGAGAAAGAGAGAGAGAGAGAGAGCGAGAGGTAACGACAAAAGGAAAGTAGAACGCCAACGGAGACAAAAAGATAGAAAGAGACGACAAGAATGAGGAAAGAAGAAGAAAGAATCTTCCTATAGAGTATAGTTATACCTTTACTTGCCTTGCTACGACAGTAAAGGGAGAATAACGCTAAAATGAAATGAACAAGGGCCGAGAGGGTAGCTAGTGCATCCGGAAAATAGGAGAAAAAAGAGAATGTTCCGTAAAAGCAGGAGGAAAATCTTTAAAGGAGGGAGTCGTCATAGCATACGAGCTTAATCATAAATTAAACAACGGACTCGCAAAAACCCTTTTAGTGTCTTCTTTTTGCGCCTCGTATATACCCTTTCAACGTTCCAAGAAAGAATTTATGTTTCTGAAAATTTGTCATTATTAAACAGATCGTTTAATAAGGCGTGTCCTTATTCGCAAAATACTTTTATTTATTTAGAAGATTTCCTTGGTAAAGGGGATGAAGACATTCTGAATTCACCCCCTTTTACCTGAATTTCTAAGTAATTTTTAAGAACTTCGGTAATAAGATCGAATAGTAAATCTGATACTCATGTATGACGCAAAAAGAAAAGGACACGACTTCATAATTTATTACCTCATTTCCGGAAGGTAGAACCTAAAAGGCGAAGATCTTTGATGTCAAAGTGACTTTTATACTTTATCTTTTTACAAACGACATGTTTGGTTAACGTCAAGAGATCTACATTCAGTATTTACGCTTCATAAGCAATACGAGCAAACTCGGAATAAAAGTTTGCGAAACAATTAACTAATTAAATTCCGAAATACAAAAACCTTGAAATATTTCTTTGCTGGAGAAAAAGAGGGGAAATTGTATTTATAACTCGTTATAGCAGAATGAAGATATAATTTCAATTTATTCGTTCATAATTAAATTGTTACATAAGTGAATTTGCTGAATGCATTTCATATTCATCTGGCTTTGACTGTTTAATCAAGACAATTCAAGTCCCGGGGAAAATGGTCATTTTGAAGAATAAAAGAGATACAAAGGACGAAAATCAAGCAGGCCGCAGATTTGAGTAGCAAATTGGTGAAAATTTTCTCACGAAAATCGGGGGCGAACCGGATGGAAACGAATTGATTATCTGGAATGATCGAACGATTCCTGGAAGGAAAAGGGGGTCAGATAGTACAATAATCTCCCCTTATGGAATCTGCCCCTGTCAGTTAGGCGACGTGTCTGTGGTTTCTAGGACTGGACGTTCATTTCTGGATTTTCTTGTCTACATCTACCCCTTTCGACGCCTTTCTACGCGAATCTACTTCGCGCTCGATAAATCAAGTGACGTAATTAGATGCAGCGCGAAATCCTACGTTCCAAAAGGGTGACCGCCGCAACACTAAATTTATGGCTTTTCTCGAATGCCGACTATACATATACGCTCTACCTTCGTTATTTAGCGCGAGAAAGGAACTTCTGCCGCTTTGCGCCTGTCGATTCGAAGCGATTCACTCGTTTCTTTTGCTACTCTCGATGCAGATACAATCCAGTGCCCATTTCCGTTATTCATTTCAGAGGTCCGCTGTTTGCGAACGAAACGGAACTTTCGATGAAAATTGAAAACTGGTTTTGTTGAAACTGAGGCGATAAATCTCAGTCGAGAGGAGCAAGATAAGTTTGATGAATGCTGTGAAAAGAGTTTTTCTTTCAAGTACTTCCAAATAATAATTAAAGCACTTTTATAATTCGTTCATTTTAAATTTTAATCTTGAAGCTTCTAAACGCGATTTTCTTTACATATTTGGCTCTAGAGCCAGATTTTCCTTTTCCGGAAATCGTAGGATTTTAGTCAGTGATGAAAATTCGAAATCTTGCTTCCAGACTATGGCGAGACACGGAGACAGAAATTTTCCTGAAACCGATCGATGGATCATGAAAAAGAAGATTTTTTCTTTCGTTATTTTGAATCCGGTTTATTCTGTTATGGTAAAAACAACAGGGGTCTCAATAAGCAGATCGTTTCGTCTGTAACTCACGACGATTGTTCTTCAGCTTCTTCTCGTAGCGTTAGTTGTAGCCTTGGGCAAAGGGGATGTTTTCGAGGGAGGTGGGTTACACACGTACGGTGCTAAGAGCATGGGGTTCGTAGGGCTCGAAGCTAGAATGCCTCTGGTTACGAAGTCTAGGGTCTTCCCTTTTAATTGTTTTTATTCTTCATGTCGACGAAAAAAAAAGAGAAAGAAAGGAAATCACACAGCAAAAAATTATTGCTAGTTTAGTCAGAAAGTAAAGAAAAAACTGAAAAAGTTTCTCGTTTTTAATGGGGCAACTTTTCTCTTGAAAGACTGAAACAACAGAAGACAAATCTGGGAGTCTTCTGCAATCAAAACTTTAACAGTTACATTGCTGTTTTTTATTAATTTATTTATCTCGACAAATGTATCTGAAAAGTATCTGAAAAGTATCTGAAAAGAATCTGAAAAGTACATTTGTTGATTTAGGAGAGAATAAGATTAGTTATCGAAACTTCGATTTGATATAAAGTTTACAATTTCGTTCAGGGTTGTGGAATAAGTTTGGAATCGTTTGGCAGAAAGGCTTTGCAAAATCGTTACGAAAAAGGGGATCAGGAAAGGATAAATGGGCAAAAGTGACGCTTTTAGAACCCCGTACTTTCGAATATATCAAATTAACGGCTTTCGCCTAATGTTTTACGAAAAAATTGGACGATAAGCGTCGTCTTAAAAGTTATGGAAAGCCGTAGTAATCACAGGTCCTTAGGGTTAGCACTTCTCTCAAATGGTTTGGAAATTTTTCATCTCTTGGAGCTTTAATTCGATGAGTTATTTACGAACCTTAATCAATGACGAAGTTGGTAAGACAAGATCATGTTTCTAAAAGAAACAAAATGCCGTTATGCAATTTAACAACTCAGAATTCAATTTGTTTAATGAAAACTATTAATTAGCTTCGCGGCTGCCATTAATCACATTTCTAATAATACGATTTATGATTCTCCAAGAAAAAAGAACTGGTTTTTCTTGAAATTTGTTCAATTACAAACCAATTAAGTTTTCATCAAATACAATCGTCTTTGTAATCGGATAAAAAGAGTGTAGACATTCATTTGGACTTATGATATAGTAAATTTCGATTTGTCGCAGAGAAAGAATGCATTTTCCGGCTTCTTCACCTTCGTTCATTTTTGATCAGTTTTTCCCTCTCTAGCCTCGGGATAAGGTTTTGTTATATATACCTATGATTCTTCCAGTTCTCTTCTTCTGAGATCTTCTTCTTGCTACTCTTTGTCTTCAAAAAAGACCGAGTACGATTAAACGAGGCGATTCTTTCGCTTGGAAGAATACCCTCGGTCATCTACCTTTCGAGAATTACTAGGATCGGAAACAGACGTCACTTGCTTTCGTAGGAATGAAAAATAAGAAGCAAAAAAAGGACAAGCTCGGTACGCACAAGAGGCAAATCCAATGTATAAATAGGCGTTTGGAAATCCGGCAACAAGCGACGCGTAGCATCTCTCTTCCTCAATTTAATCCACCAAACTTAGACTATAGCACGAAAATCGGGTTTTGGTATTAGGCAAAAAAATGTTAACACTTTCTAATTAGAAGCTCTTGAATTAGAAGAGTTCTAAATTTAAAGATTTGATAAATGAATATCTGAATGCATCCGAGTCAATCCGAAGTCAGCCTACAAATTCCCATCCAAATCAATCCGTGCCAATTCTGAAGTCAGCCTGAGAATTCCGATCTGAATGAATTCGAACTAATCCGGATTTGAATTAACAGAAGATTTCTTAAGATTCGTAATTTCGATTGGAATTAATAGATTTTTAATCCGAATGAATCCGGTCAATCCGAACTTTTAACACGAATTAATTGACCGGATTCAATTGGATTGACCGAATTTCTTCGGATGGAAACTTCTGATTAATTCTGATGACTTCGTATTGGCCGGATTCACTCGGATTAGAGGTTCGGATTGATTTTGAATGGGCCTCGAATTAATTCGGATTGAAAACTTTCTTTGAATTAAATCGTAATGAAACTGTTGGGTTCGGATACAAATTCCGGAATGATTTTGAAAATTTGCAGATTGGTTCTGAATGAATTTCAATTAAAATTGAGAATTGAAGCGTTGAATATTGCGAATATTTTTTTACATTGGATCATATTGCAATCAGGCTTTTTGCAAGGGATATTTTGTAAAATAATTATTTTACAAATAGGAAAATGCTTTAAATTTGTTTTTGAAATAGAAAAGTTAAATTTACAACTTTATCAATGGAAAAAAAGATTAAAATAAATAAAAGACAAAAAATTAAATAAATTTTGTTGAATTCGCGTATCAAAAGTTAAGAGTTCTAACGAGCACCTGAAAAGTGATGTGATAATTAGACGTTTGCTTTTATTGTGAGGTTCTTCGCAAGAAGACGGAAGTAAATGCGAAGAGAAGGTGGTGGAAGTTAATTTAATCCGTGTAACCGAGTAAGTGGCCTGCACATCCAGCTGTGCCACATGGAATACATGTAGATGTAGATGTAGAGGTATCGGGTAATGTAGCCTCATATGAAACTGTGTAAACACATGTTTAAAAAAAAATGCGCCTAATGATTTCGTTTTAATTCCACAGAAATGAGCGCGCGGTTCGATATAAAAAAAAGGGTACCGAAAATAGTATTAGATTTCCAGTCCAATTAGTTTTAAAACAGACAGATGCATTCAAAAAAATTACTTACATTTAAATTAAATGATCAAATTTCTATCTCAATATTAGTACAAAAATAAATTGGCTGTCATTTCCCGAATCCCGGCTATGTCCGATATATTAATCCAAAATGTAACGATAGATTCTTATCTCGTTAAAAATCTTATATCCGCTTCTCATATCAGGACAAGAGGAAAAGATGACAAAGGCGCTGCCTATAAAGATATTTCATTATATGAAAAAAACCAATCTAGGGGTCACTGCACATGGCTTCAGTTGCGGTTGATTGAAGACGAATTAAGAACTCTGAGCTCGGCGCAGCTGCTATCGATAAGAACTAGATGGAAAGATGGAACTGGAGCGATAAACTCGGATTTTTCGATTTCTTCATGCATTTTTTTGACAAACCGATTAGCGTTTTTTTTGGTACTAATTCCAATCATTGATTTGACACGGGACAAATTTCAACTTCTTTGAGTAATCTTATTACCATGCATTTTAAGGGGAGTAAGCCCTCTGTTATGGGACTTGCCGCTATACGTCAAGACTGTCAGAAACGATGTACCGGATGCCTAGTTTGCCCAGCAATGTGTACTAACTGTTATTAGCAATGCTGACGTGTACTAATAAGCTTTACCGTCGGAAGAGACATGTGACATACAATTAATATGCTTCTCAATTGGCTGTTTAGGCAACGAACTCTCTGAACTGGAATCGTGAGATGTTCAACCGCTCTGCACGCATACACGCACCTTCGACTTTGAAGTTGAAATCGTCAACGTTTACATGTTCCATGTCAAGGACGGTTGCTGGGAGAAAATTGGGTAAGTGAATTTTCTCTCGCATCTCTGAATTTTGTCTACTTTGCAAAAGGATTTGATTTTTTTCTATTTTTTACATTCTCATTTAATATTTCTTCTTGTAACATAGAAAAATGTTACATCCATGCAGAAATTGCCTCATTTAGCAAATGGGATTCCAGGGAAGCCTTAATTGACATTTCTTTCTTGAATAATTAACAAATTCTACAAATGAGCGAATAAAAATTGGTCTTTTGATTAATTAGACAATTTTTTGTTTCGAGTTAATGACGCGCTAAAATAAAATATACCAATGGGGGAAAAGGAAAATGTAGTGGAATTAGGGTTCCCGCGAATACAATTTCCTCATTATTGTGCAGAAATTTAACATGCTGATTTGATAAAGTTGTAATTAGTATTGTAGCTTTCAGCTGTGAATGTAGGAACATGAGAGTACCAAAATAGAATTACACAAATTGAAAATTTGTCCTTTCAATACGATATCGATTGGAGGTAATATACGGTGATGATTATCCCAATCGACATGTACTCGACAGGCAATGTAATTTCAATAAACGTAGAACTTCTCTGGCCTATATTCGGAATTTTGGCTCAGTTGAATATAATAATGTGACACAGGCGAACACAAGTTGATCTCATCCATAATTAATATCCTTACGTTATTCACGTTTGAATCGAGGAGCAATTTTCAAGTTGAATACACCCCAATCGAAACTCAAGAAATCTCTTTAATAATGATTAGAAATAGTATTGACTTATTAACTGAAGAGGTTGAATAAATGAATATTAAGTATATTATAATTTGCAATTATATAGTGAACAAGTTTATGATTACGGCAAAATTTATGAAATATTTTAATATTTCATAATGGTCTAAAGTATTTTTGTTTTTCGTCAATCTGACTTAATTAAATTTTGCGTGGCAACTTCTTCTTTACATACTAATTGTAACTAGTCGCAGAGAGTCGTTTCTTCTTTTATGTCAATCTCCAACGCTTTAAGTGTCACCACCAATTTAATCTTGCTAAACAGATCTCTGGGGAAAAATCAGGATCGCGAGGAACTTAATTAGTTAGAATAAATTTCAGGAATGCTCTAAAACAGTCCAAGTTTTGCCAAGCTTTATATTAAGATGCTTTGCAATTCCTTCCCTTTTTAGTGCTTTGCTTCCTCTGCAAAATAGAATTATACTAGTATTCCTCTCACAACTTTTGAAATCAAAGTTTAAAAAATACGATAAAAATAAGATGAAAAATTATTTGTCATTTTAAAAGAACAAGTAATCTTCCGCGGACAATTTACCGCAGTGGAAGAAACTTTATATAGTCAGAGGCTACGAAAATTGAATAAAAATCTTTACCATAGATTTAAAATCCAGTAAAAAACACAATTATAGTCAAGCACGCAGAAACGATTTAATTTGTCCCGCGGAACGCGTATTTAATCTCCGGATAAATCCTTTTTTTATTGTCGGTAATTAAAGTTTGTTTGATGTCCGCGAATGAAATTTTAGGTACGTCATTCATTCTAACTTTGTATTATACCTTCCACATTCACTCGATTCTTCGATGGAAAACGGCATAAAGCTGCACAAAAGCGAAATGCCTTTTACCGGATTTCATGTGCAGTGCATTAATTGAATAAACTTACCCCTTTCATCGATATTGGACAAATCCCGAGTTTTATTCCACGGCAGCAACCAGTTTCATTCTTTCATCCGGAGCATCGTGATAACTACTATCACGGTGGACTTCAACGTGTTTGCCCAGGAACCCAATCAGCTTCCCCAACGAACCTTCCATTAATCCCTGCTTGTTTCGAAAACGTATTCTGATACGATCGGCTTCGAATACACAGGCAATAGGCAAATAACACCAAAAAAAAAAAAAACGAATCTAAAGCCTCCACCTTCGCTTTACCCTCAGATTTAAAACTGTCCACATTTCACTGAGATTCAACAAGAAACACTCGAAAATTACCGAAAATTACTTATTATTATGTCCAGAAGTCTTTTTTTTTATTTTTCTTAGTAATATTGTTTTATTGTTAAAAGCACATTTTTTTTCGATGTACTTGTTATTATTTTTTAACGACACATGCCGCTGTCAATGTGACCGGTGTCGAGTGTTATCAAAGACTGTTACTTTTCTGTGATCTGATGGTGAGGAGAATTTTTTCGATGGCAGAAATGAAGGGGGTGACGGACAGGTCATATAGACAGAGTGCACGTGACACTTTTTATCGGGAAATCACACGTGTCACGCGAGATTATTGGCCTTTGTGAGCGATTTGACAAATGGTCCACCGCATATGGCGCATCGCGCACGACTGAGGGCGAGTTTGCTACCACCATCCTCTCTTCTGATCTTCTCCCACCATCAACATCCACATCTCGAGTCTGAATTCTCTGCTCTGTACCATGTTCGACGAGAGATCGCTACACGCAAGTCCCTTAGGGTAGAAAGTTTTTGCACCCCAAAGATTTTGCGATTGTTTTACTTTATATACATGCATTGATAATAAAAAATGGAGATGTCACTCTTCTTAAATGATAAGAGTGACAGGAGATGAAATACTTTTTTTAAACACTAATTAACATTATTTTTTTTTCTTCTTATATTATCAAGTTACTTCAAAGGAATTTATAGGATTTATAGGAATTTATAAGGTTTATAGGAATTTTAAGGGATTTTCGAAGATTTTCAATTGAGTTTGACGAAATAAAAAAGATTTTTAGGACTTTTTAAGGATTTTGTAGAATTAAACAAGATTTCAGGATATTTCGTGGAATTTTAAAGGAATTTGAGCAATTTTAGGTGATTTTTGGGAATTCTATGGGGTTTTAGGAGATCTTGAATGTTTTGAAGTTTTGAGGAATTTTAGGGATTTTTTTATGGATTTTGAAAGTTTTAATAAAGTTTAAGCAATTTCAAAGATTTTTGTGAACTTCTAAGAAATATCAAAGGTTTTCTAAGATTTTTCAGCTCTCTTAATCTGAATTAGTGAAAAGTGAGTCATTAATTTACTTTAGTGAAAAGTTGAAAACTGCGAATTGAAATAGTGAAATACAACTAATAATTAGAAAAAATGTTTACTACAGTAAATTAGTGACTCACTTTTCACTAATTGAGATTTAGAGCGTTGAAAACTCTTAGAAAACCTTTGATATTTCTTAAAAGTTCACAAAAATCTTTGAAATCGCTTAAACTTTATAAAAACTCTCAAAATGCATAAAAACATCTCTAAAATTCCTCAAAACTTCAAAGCATTCAAGATCCCTTAAAATCCCATAGAATTCCCAAAAATCTCTTAAATTTGTATGAATTCCTTTAAAATTTCATGAAATATCCTGTAATCTTGTTAAATTCTACAAAATCGTTGAAAAGTTCCAGGGATTTTATAAGATTTTTAGGAAGTTTAAAGGGTTTGAAGGGGTTTTCAATATTTTGAAATTTTGAGGAATTTTATAGGGTGTTTTCAAGAATTCTAAGAGATTTAAACAAATTTTAAGCGATTTTAAAGATTTTCTTGAAATTTTAAAAGATTTCAAATTTTTTACAGAAGTTTTAAGGAATTTTAAGGGGTTTTAAATGTCCTCCTGTAATTTTGAGCAATTTTAAGTAATTTTAAGCAATTTTACAAGTTCAAGGAATTTGAAAGGGTTTTAATTATTTTGAGGAATTGTTAAGGATTTCATTAGATTCTATAAGATTTTTATGTTTTCGTGAAATTTTAATTGACGAACGAACCAAAACGCTCGCAATTATTATTACATGCGCCAAATTTGTCAAGTAAAACATTTCGCCCTCAATTGAGTTGAAAAATGACTTTGGTATAATCGCAAGTCATTAAAATTGAAAAATCGATTTCGAGTATATTTTGTAAGTCCATTAAGTTAGAGAATTGATCTGGGGAATGTTTGCGAATCAATTGAGTTGGAAAATTGATTTTGGGTACAATTGCTAGTCATTGAAATATCAGTCTAATATTTTTTATTTAATTAGAATTTTAATTAAACTCTTATAGAAAAAGAAGTTTCCCAATGCATAGAAATGTCCCCTCTTGAAAGCGTGCAATTGTTTGCTAGCGCGCCTCTTCTCTGCCAGGTGTGCGTTTTGTCAAACAACTCACGCTGTACAGGTATCCAAAAGTCCTCGAAGTCAGAGCGATAAATAACTGTCTGTATCCTACCGCGAAAATGGGGAGGAGTTCGAGTGCGGCGTTTGTCCCGGTTTGTGAATGAGAGGCAAGAGAAGAAAAAGAATTCTTGAGAAGGAACATTTCCAAAAAGAAGAGAGATCAGGGCGACAATACGTATAATCGTATTGTGCGGCTCTTCCGATGCATAACAGGATTATCGTTTCAATTCTCAATATATCTGAAGAGGAACTCCATATAAACGGAGATCATAAATGTTTGAAAGCCAAAGAGATAATTGATGGCATATGACTTGTGATTCGGTACGTTTCAGGAAAAAAAAACATTCTTTTGATGGACCAGACTGGAAAATATTTTGTGGCGTCACAATATTTTATTCTGCTGATTAATTCCAAGTTTTTTAATGCCCTTGTGCATTTCTGCTGCTGGGTTTCGTGAATTCTTCCAGATGGGATGCTTTTTCAGGGGGGTAAACATAATTTAATCAGCAGTTTATATCTCACTCCCTAGGGACTAAGGAGATAAATGTTTCGGTTTCTAGAACTGTGAGAAGCTTTTTATGGTCCGTAATTGTAACACCATTGTTGCATTTTATTATTTTCATATACAAATTTATATTTTTTCGATCTAAGAGCTAAGATCTGTCAATTTTATATTCATTTTATTGATATATATATATTATATATACTCTAGTTTAGTATTCGCATGAAGAAATTATATTTTAATCGTCCAATCGATCCTTGTAGAATCAATAACAGATTTCTCCATTGATATTCAATCGATTTCAACAATTCAACTCATCAATCAATCAAGGATACAATATTTCATTTGCAATCAATCAATCAGCCACATTATCGATCAATCGAAATCAGCACGTATTTTAAAGTGTTCAGTTTTAGATTAAAAACTCTTTTTTGAGAATTCGGAATTTGAAACGTTTAATTTCATGGCTTTTTAAAATGGTATCAAAAAATTAGGGCTGCATTGTCTTAATTATTTAATTTCTCCGCTTGGAAAATAATCGCTGGGTTGTTGCAAATATTGTCTCTGTGTTTCTTTTTAATTTCCTTTCTACCTTTTACTTGTTTGGTACCTTGTCGGCTGTATTAGCGACACGCTTTAATCCCATGAGAGTAGTTTCCCTCCAAGTTTCCTTCAAGTTTGGATATAGCCACTCTTTGTCTCTCAGAGTCCGATAGGGAATAAGTCTCAGTGACAAGCAACTCTTCTGATGTCTCTTCCCTTGCGACTTATAACAGCTTGTCATAAATCAGCTTTTAGCCAAGACAATATTCTTCAATTATTTTACTCTGAGTAGTTTGTCAAATTATGCGATGGAAGTAAAAATGTTCTTGGTTTAAAACTTTTTTTATAACCAGAAATCAAATCGAATATTAATGGCTGCTAGGAATGATGTAAACACGAGGTGTATGTTTTTATGTTTTTCGATTGAGAATTTCAAATTTATGACATTGAGCGATCGATATTTACTAAAATTCTCAAAATAAACGGACTAGAAATGACATTAAATACTAGTTACGACATTAAATAACAAAAAAAAAGATTTTGCTAAGAGTTTTATAATTTAGGTGTATAGTTCCGCAAAGGAAAGCGCTTGTTAAATTATGTTACCTTCCTCTTCTCTAATTATTATATACTGCATGGAATGCTTCAATCTAACTATAAACTTTCGTCGTATATTTTTAATTAACCCATCTTAAAACTCGATTAAACCTTACTTCATAGTAATTCCTGAAATGTTATTTCAACATCGAATTAATGAAAGACAAATTGTAGATTTCAAAACAACGAAATTAGAGAACATTTATGATTGATGATTATAAAAATAAGCCAGTCAGAGTATAAAAATAGAAGATGGTATAGAAGTTAATGTATATAAGTAAATATATAAGTTAATAATTATGAGACTTAATAGTTTCAAAAACCACTTAGAAGAACGATTTTTTTTTTTTTAAGACTATAAAATTTGATTCTAGTCGAAGTGTTTACTTTCGCTGGGCTTTAGCTTTTCAGTTCTTAAATCTGATCCCATGATTTTAAACGGCGCGAGGTCTTGATCTCGGATTCAAATTTAGACTTAAAAGAATCAACATCCATAAATCGATTCGGCGGTTATAAAAAGTCACACAAAATTTCCTAATCAAATTATTTTTCGATCTTTCATTATGTGGAAATCAAAATATTACTTCGAACAAGCAATAATTAAATTTCCAGTGGCAGCTAGTATTTGAAAATGTCGGAAATACTGAAAATATTGAAATTTTGAAACTGTGAGTTACAGCTTTATTTATAATCTTTTGGAATCAATTAATTAGTAATTTTTAAGTCGCGTATTTAATCCATCACCAAATCGCTTCCATAACTACTAACAACTTCTGTCTTTGTAGTAACTATGCTCCTCACTTTCTGGGCTTCCAGTATTAGTTATCGAGAAACAAGAAGTTGTTAACAATCATGGAAGGGGTACTTCGGAATATCGCTTATCCCATCGTTATTCGATTCTGATAAATTTGAAATTCTGCAATGTAAAATTACTTCCTTGTAACGTTTCCTCAATAAAACAGTAGGAATTAATAAACTAATTAAAAGTATATTAATATAACAGAAGACAGAAATACAAAAACTAAAGAAAGCGAATTGTGAGAATTAATGAATGATATTTTAAACTCTTTATCTTGTTAAAAAAATTGAATTTTCCTTTTCCGCAAGAGTTGTTCATATTTCTTCTTACCTTCTTTTTAACTCAATTCCCTAAGTTCTACAAGTAACAAGTGCACTGAGTGTATTAAAAGATTAAAACCAGTCTCGAATCGAATCATCACGAGTTCCAAGACGCCTCCGATCCATTAATTAGCTGCCAGTTTGACAGATGGTGTTGATAAAAGTTGGTCAAAATATTACGAGTGTAAAAAAAAGGAGTAATAAAGGAAGTATGTATAATAAATTCAAAAGTAGCTAGGCGCTTGTTGCGAACTTGACAGAAGGTTCGCCCACGTGATGAATGAGACGATTACCCTTCCGCCTAGCTCTTCTGATTCGCTAACGTCGTGATTTATGGCCCTTTTCATTGATGCGACACTTGACTAGACGAATTATGAGCCGCATTAAGCCGTATTTGACCAATTTATTCGCGAACAAACTTAGCAATTTGACACTCTGTCCTGACAATTAAGAAACAATTTATTTCGGACTGCCAAACTAAAAACCAGAGCTTTGCACCTGTTTTTTTTTTATTTGTTTGTATTTCTTTATCCAATCTAGATAAATATTGTTGTTTCCACCCATCCGTTTAGCAGGTTTAGTAGGTTTAGCTGAGCGTTTAGCAAACATGGAAATTCCCGTGATACCAGGGGGGGGGGGGGGCTATAATATCCCGCGAATTATTAATAACCCTGCCATAAACGTCTGCCATAATCTATGTGAAAACAATCACAGTGACAACGTGGATCTTCCCCCTGGGGTCGACGTAAAACCACCTACGACAACACGCGAAGGAACCTAATTATACGTGATCGCACGATAACTTCCACGAGCTTAAAAGCTTTAAATTTAGATCGTGATATATGACTCGAGTTGGTCGGAACTAAGACCTCTTTTTCATGCATTGGAATCTATAAAATTTCTGTTTCTGTCTTGAAATTAAAGTGTTGCAATATTTCTTATCATACATTCGAACGAAAAGAATGAGCTATTTTTTCTCGACTGTCATCAAGAAACAATGTTGATCTTGTTAATAAATTAATCTTTTAATCTTATCTTCACAATATTTATTTCTTAGATAAATAACTCTCTAAATTTGAATCAGTAAAACTTTCACTGATTTAATTAGTGATTAATTATTTCACTGGTGAATCAGTGATTTGAGACTTTTCACTGATCAATTCAGTAATTAGTCACTGATTATCAGTAAGTTATTACTAATTTAATTAACGCTGGAAACTATCGGTCAGTGACTTTTGTTCACTGAATGAATCAGTAACTTTTCACTGATTATCAGTGACTGGATTCTGGTTATTTGAATCAGTGAGATTTCACTGTCAATCAGTAACTTTTCACTGATTCAGATTTAGAGAGAACATAAACACGAATTTTGGGTCTGAGTTCTAAATATCTTTTGATTTCTTTTACGTAATTTTACTAATTACTAATTACTACTTTTACTTTTACTAATTTCTCTCTCTAAATCTGAATCAGTGAAAAGTCACTGATTGACAGTAAAGTCTCACTGATTCAAATAGCTAGAATCCAGTCACTGATAATCAGTGACTAATTACTGAACTGATCAGTGAAAAGTCTCAAATCACTGATTCATCAGTGAAATACTTAATCACTAATTAAATCAGTGAAATTTTCACTGATTCAAATTTAGAGAGATTGTATACATAAAACTTCTAGTCACAAAGTTTTCCAGGATGAAACTTTTAAAGAGAAAAAGAGCGCTGCTATAAATTCTTGAAAATTACCCCGCCTCGACTCCATTTGTGTACACTTTTAGAACGATAAACTTTTATTTCGCAAACATTGTCTGTCAAGATGCATCTAATGAAAGGCTTGAAGAGTTCTTGAAAATGAAAGAATACAATTGCGTTCCATATTTTTAATACGCTTACGATCCTTTTTTAAAGAGGTTGAAATATAAAGGATCAACCCCTATTACAATAAGTGGCTCTCACGAGCCATCGTTGCGGAAACAAAGAGATGGCCGTTGTGGCCTTCGAGGGTCACCTAAGAACACTTTGAGTGCACATAAGGGATGATCGAAACTTAAGGGTTGTTACACTATACAGAATGGTTCAAACTCGCACCAAACAGCAAGTAGCAACCATGGGACCTTCGAGAAAATTTCAACTGCAATAAATTATATTCGAGGCACGCACCAGTCCTAAGGGTGGTAGGCACCGTGTGTGCTGCAGCAAATGGTAGTTTCATTGCACTTGCCGCACAGGGTTTTGCATCGTGGCCCGATTTGCTGTGGCAAATTTATTACTCTTCTTTCCCAAGAATCGGTAGAGCCAAACCCATTCCTTCGAGTCGAGTCGATTCGAAAGTCGATAGTCACAGCATTACGTACTCTCGTAAGCCCATTTGTCGAAAATTAATCGTCGATTTGCGAGACATACCGTTTGTCTAGGTGGAAAACTTTCTCGATTTAAAATTTTTGAGAGAGCTTTCTGAATTTCTCATTGAGATAAGAGGAGGTGGAGTCAATTAGTTTTATGCTAATGAGGAATATTGGGTTTAGTTAAATCGGACGATTAATCAATTATATCTCCATTTTATCCTAATTGAATTAGTTTGCATGTAAAATATCAGTATAATGGAATTTTCAGTAACCTTCATTAAAAAATTACAATTGTTTTTAAATGTAAATAGGTGAAATGTGACTGAAATTTTCAGTTGGAAGTAGAGATGGACAATCTCGATTCGATTTTGATCTTTTGGCTTTTGGATTGATTTTGGATCGATTTTTTAAATCTTTCTAAGCATATTTTCCCTTTTTCAATAATATAGGCACTTTTTTTGAAAATTAAAAAAAAAACCTATTGATCGATCTTTTATCCGATTAATCGATTACATCGAATCGAGAATTTCAGAATCGATTCTTCTTTTTCAAGATCGTTCATCCCTAGCCGAAATCAGTGAATTTTTCTCCATTAGAATTTAGTGAAAATACTTATGGATTTTCCATCGTCAATAGGCAGTAAATTAGAAAATTAATTAAAACACCTAAAAATCCAATGAAATATCGCCAACCTCCCTGAAATTCTTTAAAATTCCATTAAACTCCAATAACTTTTGTAAAATTCCTTAAAATCCCGTGAAGCGTTTAAAACTCTTAGAAAATTCCTAAAAATCCAAGGAAATATTGCCAAACCCCCTGAAATTCTTTAAAATTCCAAAAAACCCTAATAACTTTTGTAAAATACCGTACAACCCCAATAACTTTTGTAAAATCCCCTATAAAATCCCATAAAATCCCGTCAACCCTTTAAAACTCCTGAAATTCTCTAAAATACCATAAAACCCCTATAACTATTGTTAAATCCCTTATAAAATCCCATAAAAACTCTTAAAGTTTTTAAAACTCATGAAAAATTCAAAAAATTCCTAAAAATCCAAAGAAATATCGCCAAACCCCCTGAAATTCTTTAAAATACCATAAAACGCCAATAATTTTTGTAAAATCCCTTAAAATCCCATAAGATCCCGTAAAGCCTTTAAAACTCCTGAAAAATTCACAAAATTCCTAAAAATCCAAGAAAATATCGCCCAAACTCCTGAAATTCTTTAAAATTCCATAAAACCCCAATAATTTTTCTAAAATCCTTTATAAAATACCATAAAACCCCAATAACTTTTGTAAAATCCCTTATAAAATCCCACAAAATTCCGTAAAGCCTTTAAAGCTCCTGAAAATTTCAAAAAATTCCTAAAAATTCATGGAAATATTGCCAAACCCCCTGAAATTCTTTAAATTTTCGTAAAACCCCAATAACTTTTGTAAAATATCTTATTAAATCCCATAAAATACCGTAAAGCCCTTAAAACTCCTGAAAAATTCACAAAATTCCTAAAAATCCAAGAAAAAATCGCCAAACCCCTCGAAATTCTTTAAAAATCCATAAAACCGCAATAACTTTTGTAAAATCCCTTATAAAATCCCATAAAATCCCGTAAAGCCTTTAAAACTCCTGAAAAATTCCAAAAAATCCAAGGAAATATCGCCAAATCCCCTGAAATTCTTTAAAATTCCATAAAACCCCAATAATTTTTCTAAAATCCTTTAAAATCCCATAAAATCCAGTTAAATCCCGTTAAATCCCTTAAAACTCCTGCAAGATTCACAAAATTCAATATAATCAAATATGTACTTTTCCTTGAAATAAAAAAATATTTAAATTCCAATTAAATTCAAAATTTAAAACTTCAAATTGCAATTATGTAATGTATCTTTTTTAAATTCAAATATTATTAATTGTCCAAGGAAAATTGGTCGCGTGTTGTAGCACGAGTCTAATATTGCTGGTCATGAAACTCATAAATGTTTGGCTTCTCTGAGTCCGGCCCGTCTCCCACACTTGAAATCTTCATTATTGAAAGCCCTTCGAACAGAATAAAGTCATTTTAATAATGTAAAAAGCAGAGATTAGAGGATTAGATTGGACGACAAGTATGAATTTAATTGTTGTGTGTTTAATGAAGATTTAGTGTCTGCTCGTAAAAAGGAGCGTACATCTGTTTATGTAAATGGCACAGGGTGGTAATGGATATAGGATGAATGATCGACACAGGGGACGTGCAATGTGCCAGGTTACATTTATGATGCAGCTGCAGTGCGTGTATCATGGTGCCATTCTTTGCACTCTATTGTAGTGCCGCACCATCATGGTGGTGATACCTAATGATCTAGCTTGTTGTAGTGGCTGGGTGAATGCAGTAAATGACTTTTTGAAAATCTGTTCGTTACAGAGAACGGAGTCTGTTCACTGTTCAGTGTTGCAGAGATAGCAGGCATTTTCCAACAAAGTTCGCTCTCAATATTGCTTTATCGCGCGGAAATCCGTGCATTCGCTCTCCTCGCGGCAAAACCTAAAGCAATTGTACCAACTCAATGGGGAAATTAGTTTACTATCGGCTTATGTCCTTTTAATCTAAAATCAATTCTCATAATACCACCATTCATGAAATTTTCTCTATATTTTCAGATTACTTATACCACAACCATAATCTAAAATTCACTGCATCAGAAACTATAAAATTAGTTAGATATAAAAATATATCCTGAATTTCTATACAGAAATTCTGAATTTAATGAATTCAATATTTTTCTTTCTAGATCATGAAAACATGTTTGTGTTTGTCATAAAAGAATAGCTTATTGTGAAAATGCACCCCTAACAAAAACGACGAGTCATTTTGACTTTTTCGCTGGTCGCACTTGTGAGTAAGTAGGGGTGCATTTTAAAAACGAAATGCTTTACAGTGTAGATTCTACCAGTAGACAGATGTGAAAAACATATGAGCTCGTAAAATCACTAGCGTAGGTTTGAAATTGAATTTATGAGATATTGAATATATATGTAAAAACAAGTAACTAGTTTTTTGTCTTTTTTTATTCTTCCCAGAGGAACAGTTTTAAATAGAAATTTACCTCTTTAAAAGTGTTTTAAAATGAAAAATGTTTTATCGACTCAGATGCTTTTAAACGAATCTTTTTCTGGGTTATTGACACTTTGACAATTTGACGCATATAATTGTTTATGCGTAATTGAACTGTCTGGATAAATATCGACCTGCATATCTCAACTGGCAAAGCCGCCTTCCAGTTTCGATGAACAGACGTAATGCAGATACTCAGAAACTTGTTTATCATCAATCACTCAATACTCAATATATTTGCAGGCTGAAGCATGTGAAAATCTCGCGGATTTATGCGCGCAGTAAATATTCCATCATTCAGCGTTCTTTAGTAAATAATATTGAATTTTTCATAGGGTGTGATGGTCAACTTTTTGTGTGGAATTTAAAAAAAATGAAGATACTGGTCATGTATTTTCAGCAATTGTTTTTATTAATTAAATACGTGAATCCCTTCAAATAGAGCACGTTTCAATTACGAGTGTTGAAATTGATTTAATTTTAGATTTTTATTTAACTTTCTGAATATTAACAATATTTCAGAAATTCAATATTGAAAGCAATATTGAATTCAATTAAAAATGGACTTTTAATTTAATATTGGATAAATTGTTCTTTATGAGTTGAAAACTGAAATATTTACAGATTAATTTTTCTTATTTATCTAATTTTGCAGAACGTCATATATTTGTCTTGAATTTTTAAAAGATATTTTGAAATATCCCTTAAAATTACTCGTAATTCTTTCATATGCTTCAAATCATGTGAAAATTTCTTAAAAGCTCTTGAAATTTATTAGAATCACTCAAAATATCTTGAAATCTAGCCAATTCCTTAAAATTCGTTTAAATCAGTTGAAATCTCCCGTATAGAAATTTTCCTGTGGCCCCTATCGGGTTCATCCACAAAAATCCATAAAAATTTCTTATCATCCCTTAAAATTCCATAAAATCAAACGAAGTCCTTAAAATTCCTTGAAATTCGTTAAAATCATTTAAAATGTCTTGAAATCTCTGAAAAAACCTTTTGATCAATATTTGCAACTTTTAAAAATCTCTTGAAATCGTTAAAATCCATAAAAATTCCTCTGTATCTCTTGAAATTTTTAGAAAAACCTTTAATGCTTTTTTACCGCTTGAAATTACTTAAAATCACTATAAATCTCTTGAAATCCCTTAAAATTCTTTAAAATCTCTAGAAAACGTTTAAAATCCCTTAAATCTCCTAAATCTCTTTAAATACTTTTAAAATCCCTTAAAATTCCATAAAATCAAACGAAGTCCCTTAAAATTCCTTGAAATTCGTTAAAATCATTTAAAATGTCTTGAAATCTCTTAGAAAACCTTTTGATCAATCTCTCTAAATCTTTAAAATTCATACAAATTTCTCAGTACCCCTTAAAATTTTTAGAAAAACCTTTAATGCTTTTTTACCGCTTGAAATTAGTTAAAATCACTATAAATCTCTTGAAATCCCTTAAAATTCCTTAAAATCTCTAGAAATCGTTTAAAATCCCTTAAATCTCTTTAAATACTCTTAAAATCTCTTAAAATTCCTAAAATCCCGATGAATTTCTGCTAGTTTCATATAAAAAAGGATCTAATGTGTAGACAGGTCCTAATATTAGTATAATTTTCTTTATATGTTTGGTAATTTAAGAGGGTATCAGGTGAGCTATCAAGTAATATTATAGTTATTTATACGTGTGGGTTGTCGTTTCCCGACATTACCTAGGTCGCGTCTGTTAGGCTTCCGTATTCCATCCTCGAGGACAGGCATTACACGCCCAAATCCTCTAACACCCTTCTTCTTTTTCGGGGACACGTACGACAGTGGAGATTTTCGCGAGGGTAAGAAGAGAAGACTTTCTTTTTCCTTCTTATCTGACACATACGTGTGGCACTTGGGTGACTCCAATACGTGTTTCACGTGGAAATCGTCGCGGTTTGAAGTGTTCCAATAATTCGGATCTCGTATTTCGTCGAAAAGCATCCCCGTATTTCCCCCTCGAACAACCGACTGTGAACGTGACTTGTTTGTATATAGCTCTACATGAACTTTGTATACTCGCGGTTCCCAGTTTGCCGAAAACAGAGGGGAAAGTGCCTGGGGTTCGTTCAAAGAGTCCAAAATCTAGTTATACTCAATTGCTAATGATATCCTTCGTTCTTTTAATATTACATTCCATATTTGCATATTGTCTTCCTTTTTTGCAGACATAACATTTTAATACTGTGTATCATCAAGCACTTTAATCAAGTGTAATTCTCCGACATTGGATGGAGCGGAATGTACATATATGTGTAATAAAGTGTAACAGATATGTCGCTGGATGCTGAATGAAACTTTATATTGGCAATTACGCACATAGCTCCTCGCGTAATCAAAATGCCGAGGTCATTGTATGGCCGCTTATCAGAAAATTGGCAAAACATTTCATGGAGACAAAATTCTAGCGAATATCCTAGGTAACTTCTCTTAACTTTTGTTAATTTAAAGGAAACTTTGTTTTTTAAATGTTTACATCAAGCTCTTTTTGAATTAAGTTAAGAATGAAGATACTTTTCTTTGGAAAGAATATTTTACTCCATCTTAGAAGCTTTCATGGAACCTAACTAAGACGCATTTTGATTCTTTTATAAAATCTATTCTTCCCTGAATTGAAATCAGCTTTTCAGGATAGCATCTGCTATTCTACTTCCCCTATTTCTTCTATAGACGCTGTACGTTATCTTAAAGAAAAGAGAAAGATAACAACAAATCCAAAGAAACCACTAAATCCTTGTACTCATCTTCTAGTGGAGACCTTGTCTCTGTAATTGACTAAATTCGTTTTATGGCTGGCATTTTATCTTCATTTCTTTAAATCGTAGGATCATAGGGGCGACATTCATGATCACCTCTGAATCGGTGACTCGTGACCGGACACTTGGACACAAGCCAGGAAATCGTAGATAAAATGATTTTCTAGAATAATGCTACATTTCGGGAATTATGTCGTGAGTCTTCTAAATTCTAAGTCTTCTAAATTCGAAGTCTTCTAAGTTCGCTTCCTTAATTTTTGGGAGATGATGACTCCTAACGTGTAAAGACGTCGGGGGTGCAAGATGGTTCGTGAGAAATGACTATTTCGGGATTAGTTCAGGTTCAGGAATCTGGATCGAGATACATAGTGTGCGTGTCTTGTGAAAAATGAGGACCCTCATCGTCCCCTTTATTAAGCGGTCTCGACGTCTTAAGGAGCAGGGCATCCTCCCTTTTGCACGATATCCAGATTGAAGGGATCACAACCCGCGCCAGCAGTACAACTTTCATAACATCATTTGTCTTCAGGGGAATCCCAAATTTCGCGAAGTCGACGCCCGCCCACTAATGTATCACGAGCCAGAATCCCAGATGCTTACTTTTTATTTTTACGTTGCTAAAATACAATTCTTTCGCACCCTTGAACAGAATTTTACCAGAATTTAGTGGTTTATTAAAATTTAGTGTTGGTATTAAAACGGGGGTTTGTTGATATTTTCCTGGCTTTTCATGTTTCATAAGCCATGTCTTTATAAGCCATACTATAATTAAACTTATGCAGTGCAGAAAAAAATTTTCTTTTTGCTTCCAAATTTCCTAATTCAAAATTTCCTAATTATCAAGAACGAGGAATTGAATAGAAACAAGATATAGAAGAAATCAATAGATTTTATTTTCAAATTCAAAGTGTCAAACATCATCGCTGATGTTGTTAATGTTTAAACATTGTGGCTAACATGTTAGTTCTGGAAACACGGTTTCCCATGGGAAACGTCGGAGTAGTTTAACATGTCGCGGTCGTTCAATTAAATGATGCGTGCCAACGTTGTTTCTGTTTACTATGCGTAGACGACATCGAACGACCCTTCCGCAAATTCTGTTACGAATCGCAATTTTCATAATTTCACGGACAACTCATGCCGCTGAAAATATGTATGCTTTAATGTGCAGTTGACTCAACACTGAACAATATAACGTGACTGACAAATCGCTCCACTTAACATGCAAATTGTTGGCATTTTATCCTATCTTAAAACAGCGATGTTACCATTATTACCATCTCCAGATTATTTTCGTTGTCAAAATGATTGCTGTCAAAAAGATTATATTAGGGCAAACAATACGAAGTTTATGAAATTTATTGAAATTTTAGGAATATTAGGGGATTTCACAGTATTTCAAGGAATTTTACCAAATTTATTGTGATTTCAAAACATTTTAAGGGTTTTTATCTCGGCTTTTACCAGTTGTTGTGGTTTTATGGAATTTTTAAGGGATTTTATGAGACTTCATGTGATTTTAAGTAATTTTTAGGATTTAACGATATTTTGTAGAATTTTATGTAATTTTAGGAATTTTTGAGGGATTTCATGGGAATTTAAATATTTTAAAGGGATTTGACAGGTTCTTGTGAGTTTTATTGGCATTTTCAGAAATTTTAAGAGATTTCATGGAATTTCGTGAAATTTTCAGGCATTTTAAGGGATTTAAGGAGATTCCATAGGATTTTGAATAATTTGGAAGAATTTAGAACGATTTTGCGTTATTTATTATAACTTTTAGAAATTTTAAAGGAATTTATGGAATTTTTAAGGGATTTTATGAGACTTCATGTGATTTTAAGTAATTTTTAGGATTTAACGATATTTTGTAGAATTTTATGTAATTTTAGGAATTTTTGAGGGATTTCATGGGAATTTAAATATTTTAAAGGGATTTGACAGGTTCTTGTGAGTTTTATTGGCATTTTCAGAAATTTTAAGAGATTTCATGGAATTTCGTGAAATTTTCAGGCATTTTAAGGGATTTAAGGAGATTCCATAGGATTTTGAATAATTTGGAAGAATTTAGAACGATTTTGCGTTATTTATTATAACTTTTAGAAATTTTAAAGGAATTTATGGAATTTTTAAGGGATTTTATGAGACTTCATGGGATTTTAAGTAATTTTTAGGATTGAACGATATTTTGTGGAATTTTATGTTATTTTAGGAATTTTTGAGAGATTTCATGGGAATTTGAATAATATTAAGGAATTTGAAAGGTTCTTACGAAATTTATTGGCATTTTCAGAAATTTCAAAAGATTTCATGAGATTTCATGGGATTTTCAGGCATTTTAAGAGATTTAAGGAGATCTCATAGGATTTTGAATAATTTTAAAGAATTTAAAACGATTTTGCGATATTTATTGGAATTTCTAGAAATTTTAAGGGATTTCGTGAGATTTTATGAGATTTAAAATAATTTTAAGGAATTTGACAATATTTTGTAGGATTTTAAGTAATTTTGAAAGATTTAACGATATTTTAAGGAATTTTAAGTAATTTTAATGAATATCATGTTATTTTACTAAAAATTCCAAGGAATTTAATTAAATATTGTAGGACTTTGTGTTTTGTATTATGTAGATTTTGTATTTTTGCTAAAAAAATTTCTAGAAATCTTATGAAACTTATTAAGATTCCTGAAATTCGATACGAAATTACAAGTTTTTATATTTTAAAACTAAAAAATGCCAAGTCATTTTGCATACTTCTGAAATCCATTAAAAAATGTTTAAATCCTTTGATTAGAAATTATCCAGAATCCTCTAAATCGTTCTAATAAAAAGAGTGCAAAAACGAGAATACATATTCTTATTTCGGTGGTATTCCACCTGCGTTTTTATTAATTCTATCAGTTCCTTTTTTAGTAGAATTACACCATATTCCACGGTTGTAAAATATTGGCTTTAAAAAATGCTGTTTTTTGCGATTCGTTTGCAAACACAATGCTTTTAAAAGATTTTACCGAGCTAGATACTGTTAATTAAAAAATTGAAGGTATTCGTATTTAACACAATTTCATGTGAGCCAGATTCAATTGCACATTTGATGATTGCTATTAATTCGAATATTGTAAACAAGAATTGTATAAAATATAGTATGTAAATAAATATTGTATGGCATATATGATTCAAAGTAATGCATGGGTTTTATCTAACGTAAAAGCACCACATCATGCATTACTGATTTGAAATGCCATACTATGTATTAATAGCACACAAATATTATGCATTTGATGGAACTTTGCTGCAAATCAAACGCCGCTGGATATATTATTGCTGACCATTTCATTACACTATGTACAGAACGTGTTACGAGAGCTTTGCTACACTCGACCACATACATAAACAATGAAATGCTCGTAAATCAATATTGTCATACATACTGCAATCACTATTAATAACATATTTGTAGTCGTTGTCACCATACTCATTAGCCAGTAAATAACACCTATATGCATATTAGAAATGTATATACATATCAATTTTGTCGATTCAAATTCAAGATTCAAAATATAAAACATATAACACATATAAAACATATAAAACATATGAAACATATGATAGAATCAAAGTGACTTAATTCAATCTCTCTTTCTCTTTTCTCTCGTTTCCAATTAAAAACATGGTCAGTTTTGATTAAAATTGTTTCAATATACCCATCAGTCTACTAAAATCTGAATGACCCTTTTCATACTGATGGAATTGAAAATCCTTTCAGTCTCAAATTTACACATTCTAGATAAAAGGACAATGGGATTCGGCGGTTGAATAAAAAGAGTGAAAATTGATTCGTAGATGTTCAATCTTTTGTTTAGTTTAAAACGGCAGAACATTCGTAGTTTTTTTATTATATATATATATATATATAGCGATCAAATTAACTTTTACGAGAATTGCAGAGAATTTTATCCACATAAATCGATCAAAAACTGAAAGTTGATTTTTTGGTTTAGTCCTCTTTCCTCATTCACACATATATACTATATATACCTAACACGATGATGATTCGTGATATTTCATTGATGATGGCATTGATCGTACTTTCTACCCTGCATCCTGTAGTAATTGCTGGTTGATTCGCAATCTCAATAAAGCCAGTAATAGACCGGTTACAAACCTAACAGGATTTCACCCCTTCGATATACACCATTCCATGCGGTATCCTTTTTTCTCGTAAATACGGGCGACACACCCAAATTTTCCTGGACATTGCAGGAGCGGATTCCTTTTCATATAAAAATTCATTAAGGGGTATCTGAAATATCCGTGAGAAATAATAATTAAGTAATTGATAAAACAATGCTTCATTTTATTTTCCATCATTTATTTTATATATAATGCATGTAGAAAATTATAGAACTCACGTTAATTTTGTGAAGCACTTGTAACAAATGCAAAAGTAATCTAGGCTAGAGCGGTACATGAAATCTGATTACGTTAAAAGATCCAATTTTCTGCTTTTACGCGGAAATGTAAATAGCTTGCAGAAGCATAATATTTTATTTAAAATTCATTTAAGCACAGTAATGGCAAGCAGTTGCACTGAAAGCTCACGAGTTTATATATATAATACCTTCCGCTTCGAATATACTTTCAAAAATGCATGTTTCAAAACGCATTACTGTAGCAACTTAATTTATTTATTGTAAAGCAGATCTCTCTGCTTTGCCTCCTTCTTCATTTGCAAATTACAAAATTGGTTTTTTTTATTTCAGCAGTAAAGATAAATTTCTATTGATTTTTTTTTTCAAATTTCTTTCAACATTTCTGAAATCGTTCTTTTTTAAAAAAATTGTTAGCAATGCTCATAACACATGTGTGATAACTCAAAAACATTGAAAACTTTTCATCTTTTACATAAAATTACCCTAACTGCGTTTAAATCCGATCCTGAAACAATATGTCCAATACTAAAAGCTCTCGGGTCGCGGCAAAAAATGTGAGCTTGCGGACGAATTTATAAAGTGGCTGGTGTGGTAAGAGATCACGGGTGAATAATGATTTTGCTGGTTGATCTCAACAGCTCAACTTGGGGTAGTTCAAGTATGAAAGAACCGGCCACAATTCAATATATAAATATGTTAAAAGTTTAAAATTTTTAATTCGAATAATAGGCATTCATTCAGATATTTTTTAGTACTTAAAATTTATCTTAAAAATGTATCTTTTTATCTTAAAATCCCAAATAATGTCGGTTAAATTTCTGCTAGTTGATATACAGATATTATATAAAATCCAAAATAATCTCAAGATTTAATTTCCGCAAGTTTAGCAGATAATAATGCTACAATGGGCATTTGTAATTGTACTTCGCTTCTCGATTTAATTAAAATCTTTCTCTCGAAGATTAGATAACAGGTTGCGCGCACTCAGCACGAAATCACAAATGTGGGAAACAAGGGTAAAGTTGGAAGAGTGAAGGAGATCGTTCAAGATTTAGACGTTAATTTCGCAGCCTCTGTCGTGTGGTTGGCGTTGTAATCCCTCGTCTTAGGACCTCTCCTGTCAAGAAATCTCACAGCTTATTCAAAACGACCACAGCAAGCACATAAATCTCTGAAAACTATAAGGGTGCTTACAACTTTAGTCAACCTCTCAATTATAATGCTTTGACGCTTCAGAATTCACATTCACAAATTTTGAATTTACGACTCATGTGTTCCTTCCTTCAGCGATAAAACCCTGGAAATATATAAAAATATAAAACAAATATCAAAATATAAAACAAATGGAATAAATGATAAATATATTACAAAAGTAGGGTTAAAAGTTTCTTAAATTCGTGAAACAAAAGTTTTACATATGCGTTTTACATATATGTCGGACTATACATTGGCGTATTTCGATTTTGACAGATAGCAACGCATTCCTTTTCATTAAATTTAACCAAATAACTGGTTTGACAATCGGTAATTGGAGACATTCATGTATAGCGATATACCACTTGCTGTGGGTGAAGTATTGGATGAGAGAGTGGCAAATAGCTTGTGCAAAACAGAGAGCACTCCCCATGGACTCATCCCTGCGAACGAGTGCCTACAAAAACATTAATCACGGGTTAGTTGTTAGTTGTTATCCTGGATGTACATGTAAGCCTATATTACACTTCCTCTAACTCAGGAACAACCTGTCCCTTCAACTTTTCTTAATTGCGTTTCATGTTTTGAGGAAATTATAATTTTCAGGCAAACACATTTCATTCTCAAGTGGATACATCAATTTTTAACTCTTATACCAGCAAATAAACATGTAACGCGCGCGATTATTTTGTTTTTCATCTTTTACAACTTCAAGTCATTCAAAAAGCAATGAAATTTCGCTGATCCAAATTTAGAGTACATTTGAAGCAATATAATTTATGCGAAATTTTATAGAGAAATTTCGTTATACAATCTACCTTTTTTAGAGAGAAATTAGAAAATATTTCGAGGGATTTTAGGGAATTTTGACAATTTTCAAGTGATTTTTATGAATTTTAACGGAATTCATAATATTTTAAGGGATTTGAAATTTTTTTTAAATTTTGAGGAAGATGAAGCGAGGAATATTAAGCGAATTTAAAAGCTTTTTAATGATTTTTTAAAGATTTTGTGGAATTTAATATGATTTCTAATAATTTTAAGAGTTTTTTCTGATTTTATAACAATTTTTAGATATTTTTACTAATTTTGGAAGATTTCTAATAGTTTCTATAAGGTTTTAAGGGATTTAAAATATTTTCGTGGAATTTAAGGGAATTTCAAAAGATTTTAACGTATTGTAAAGAAATTTGATGATTTTTAAGTGATTTTAAGTGAATTCAAGAGATTTTGTGAAATTTTAAAGGATTGCATGGAATTTGATGAGATTTCTAATAATTTTAAAGAATTTGAAAGGATATATAGGAAATATTATCGTAAAATTCAAAGAATTTCAAGAAGTTTCTGAGAATTTTAAAAGGTTTTCACGAATTTTAAGAGATTTTAAGGGATTTTAAATCTTTTTGTGGAGCTTCGAGGAATTTTAAGATATTTCAACGAATTTTAAGCGAATTTCTAATATTTTCGTGAAATTTCGAGAAATATTAAGCGAAATTCAAGAATTTTATGATTCTTTAAAGATTTTGTGGAATTTAATGAGACTTCTAATAATTTTAAGAGATTTTTCTGACTTTATAAAAATTTTGTTGTATTTTTTGAAGATTTCTAAAATATTTTAGATATTTTTACAAATTTTAACGAATTTCAAGAGGTTTTTTTAAAGAATTTACAGAGATTTCAACAAATTTTGAAAGATTTCTAACAGTTTCTAAGGTTCTAAAGGATTTAAAATGTTTTTGTGGAATTTAAAGAATTTTAAGAAATTTCTGGGAACTTTTAGAGGTTTTCACGAATTTTAAGTTTTCAAGAGACAGAAAAACACTTGTCGCATTTTGAGGACTTTTTGTCTTATTTTGAGACAAAGATTTACCTATGGGATTTTTTATAAGGATTTTAAGAGATTTTAAATGTTAAGAAATTCCAAGAGGTTTTTAGGAATATTTAGTGAAGAGATTCTTTCGAACTTTCACTTGGGTTTCAAGACGTTTATGATTTTAATGGTTTTTATTGATTTTTAAGGGATTTCATCTTCTTTTTAAAGATAGGAATAAATACTACCACAATTCATTTTGAAAATACTTTTGACGGTAATTTACACTTGTAACTTATAAACCATATAAAAACGCCATAAAAGAAGACAGGAAAAAAGTTATAAAATATCTTATTTCTACAAGAGTTAAACGTCTCATTTAGTATTCCGTATAGGTGGAAAGCGTGTATTCTCAAGACGGTATATATTGTGTTAATTACTTGAAACTTGAACTCATTTGGCAAAGCAGAAAGTCGCCCTTAAAACTAGAGCAAAGCAATTAAGAAAAGCGTCGAAGAGAATGTTGTCTTGTATCTAGTGTCTTATTATTCTCATATAAAAGTAACGAATTTAAATAGAAGACAATAAATCTGAATTTGCTTTGACATTTACTTTCAGTATTGTTGTAATCACACAAAAGAATCTATAACATCCTGGAAGTGTCTAAAAACATCTTCATAAATCTCAAGACTGTTCATTTTTCATGGGTTTTTCTCAACCCTGTTGATGTTTTTCGTGAAAGGCACTTGGAATTCGAAACAAGGGGGTGTCTTCTTAGCGTACTTATTTCCCAAATCCCCTAGCTTTTCTTTCTTGAAATCCTCCAGCTTCCAAGTGTCGTTAACGACTACTCTGAAGGGGAAGACCCCGCAAACTCGCGATTATAAAGTTACCCTCTATACGAAGTTTCGTGATCGAGAGAAGGCCCGGTTTCGTTAGCATTGAATAGATTACCATCTTAGCATAGGTTGGCCCGTATATTGCGGTGGGCCAAGAAGAGTCTTTGTTAGGGTACAGAGTATACATTGCTAAGGTATAATATATAAACTAATAAACTATAGGTATACATCGGCTCATATTGGCTCACATTGGTTCTTGAAATTTGAAAGCAGCAGAGACTCACTGGGGAATATCAGGCAACCCCAGGCGTGAACCAACTTGAAGTATTTCGGCAGTCAACGTGTCGCGCACCCCCTTAAGGCTCACATGAAAACCAAGCTCATGGCCCCACTCTAAATTTCATGGTACATTTGCCAGCCAATCGATTTTCATTCGGCGATTCAAGTTTGAGAGAAACCACACAATGTAAAGAGAAAAATGAGAAAAAAAAAAGGAAAGAAAAAAAAACAAGGAAGAGAAAAGGCGAGACTGATTGTGAGGGTGATGTCGCGCGTGACGCTTTAAGAAAAGAAAATTAGATCATTCGAAGCCGTGTAGATAAGGAGGCATGCTTTTCTATTTCAAAGGCCATCGTCTCCATCGTTTACCCTCAGATTGCACTTTTTTCCGATTCTCGAACTGAATGGATAGCTCTCACGGGGCTTCCTTCAATTCAGAGGTACTGAAGTTCCTTCAGATTTGAAATTAAAACAGTTATTAAACAAAAAATGTAAATTCTTTGATATTCGCGAATATTTTGTGGCAATTAACGAGGAAAATAAGCTCTAAATCATTAGAGAATTTAATTGCACTCAATCTTTGCATATTGTATTGGGTTAAAGTTTTTCAGGTGTCCAGCCTGACAAATTTTTTTTATATTATTTTTTTTTACAATTACTGGATTGAGACTATCAAAAAAAAATTTGCAACATCATTTTATTTTATTTTTATTTACTAGTAGAGATTTACCTGGTGGTGGATGGAATTTTAAGAGATTTCAAGGAATTTTAAAAGTATTTTAAGGGATTTCTTATGGGTCTTTAAAGGATTTCAAAAATATTCATGTGATTTTAAAAAGAGTTCTAAAAAAGGAATTTTAATAGATCAAAATTAATTCCAAGGGATTTTAAAATATTTTAAAAGATTTCAAGATATTTTAAATACACAGAAAAAAAAGAGTTTTAAATCAAGCCCGAAAGGAATAGTTTGTGTTACATTTTAAGCCAGTTTTTGAGCTTAAAACTAAATTTAAGCCTAAAAACTGGCTTAAAGTGAAACAAACTGGCTTAAAATGTAACACAAACTAGTCCTTTCGGACTTAATTTAAAACTTTTTTTTTCAGTAGTTATTTCAAATGTTTTTAAAAAGGTTACAAAAGTAAGATTAATTTAAAAGAAAATTTAATTTAAAAAGTTCAAAAACAGTTTCTTTAAAATGCCTTATAATTTCAGGACATCTTTTAACAATCATTAAAACCTCTTGAAAACCATTAAAATTTTACGAAAATCTTTGAATTCTCTTAAACCTAATTAAAATCTCTTCAAATTCCTTCAAATTAATTAAAATGGCTTGAAATATTGTGAAATCTCTGGGAAAATCCTTTTGATAACGATTTTCAACCCTTTTAAAAATCCCTTTGAATCCCCAAAATCAATAAAAATTTCTTAACATCTGATGACATTTTTTAAAATCCTTTAGTCTTTTTATCACTATAAATCTCTTAAAATCCTTTTATAATAATGCAATAATGTACAGAAACCGAATAAAATATTATGTTAAATATCTGTGCTAAAAAGAGAACTTTTTAGAGAAAAATAAACTAAAATTATCCAATTAATCCATAATTTCTCAGATACCTTTATAAAATTGCGTAAAAACAGGGTGTCCCATAAATTAAGGTCCTGATCTGGAGCGATTAATAATATCTCAAGGGACTCGAGTTATATTATTTTTACTGCTCAATTACTTGAGAAATGCGATTCGGAGGATAAATGGGAGTAAAAGTAAAGCAACCACACTGTGACGGGAGAAGTTTTTTATTATCTTTTTTGAGAAGTGCAACTTATTAAAGAAATCAAAGCGTATGTCCTAAAGTTTCTATAAGAACCTTCAGAAAGTCCTGAAGCAAACCCCGAGGCAGCTTAATTGCGATCTCGCGGGAGTGGACCGAAGTTACAGAGGGACTGGAAAGTGCCCCTATAAATTCTTGCTAATCTGATTTCGGAATCGGTGACCCTCCCCTTTTCGAATCAAACCTGGAAAAGAACCCTCGAATAATAGATTCTCCTGATTTTCAGGGTTTTTCTTCCAGACGGGAAATTCCTTTGAATAGATGGCGAGCAAATTGGAAAGATATTGAATTCAATAAAGACAGTAGTGATTATATGCATATATAGTGATGGGTGAAAGAGGAAATTAATGAAATGATAAGTCTCAATAATTGGAATAAAAATTTTTAATTGATTTATTTTTCTGCTCCGGTTTCTTGTTTACAAATTGCTTTACGAAAGTAACTCTGATTTAAAAACTTCCCTAACAGTTATACGACAACAAAACGAATTGAATTTTATTTTTCAAATAGGGAAAATGTGACTGGATGAGGTAAATTTAGTTCATTATTCAAATAACTCTGGAGTAGGCGAGAGCACTTTGAAGGTCGAAAATGAACCAGCAGACGTGGAATTTAATATACACGTAAGAACGAATGTGCTTCCTGACAAAGATATACCACAGAGATAAATTATATTTCTGATGAGGAGAATTCGTTTTTCCTGCAATCGGTTATTTCTCGTAAACAGGAATGAGAAAAATCTCTTTTTCTTATCAAGATGTTTCCTTTCTGTGAAGAATCTCGCAAACTCTTTTCCTCCAGGAAACAATCTTCTAATTTATAAAAAAATCAATATAACAGAAGTTGTACGTAACTTTCGATAAAAATACTATATTTATGAAAGGAAATTATTTATCTTTGAAATTCTCGACGCTATTTCTTATATGAAAAAAGTCGTGTGAAGAGAAGAAATATGGAAAGTAATTTCAGCGCGATACATTTTTCATAGTTTTCTATACTTCGACACCAGATGTAAGTAATCGATCTCTCAAGATGTTTTCTGCTAGGTATCGAGCATAGGATTTTCCGAGGGATTTTCTGAATCTATAAAAAGAAAAAGTCTCTCGAGCAGCAGAGTTCATAATTTTTTGTATTTTTTTTTTAAGTGGCTAAATTTACAGGTCAACGATTTCACAGGAATAAATTCAAATCACTTATTAAATAGTATATATATAATACTTATAGATAGTAATAACTATCCTTGATAAAATTTTCTTATCGGACTTTAAAATAGATATCGTATGACTTGTCATTTATTCTAGTCTCTGAATTAACGTCATTTTGAACAAATATTCACGTTTCTCGAGCAAGTCGAGACCACGTAGTGTGGTGGTAAGAAACTTTCGTACGTGTTCAAATTCCCACCCCAGTTAATTTAGCAAAACACCGCCTGCGGCTCCTCCCTAGCGTTATACGAGTTCTATTCGGTCCACCCTGGTCGTTTCCATCGGTCAAAACAGTTTTCGCACTTTCTTAATGGAGTTAATAAATCGGACGAACACCCGCAAAAGACCTGTATAATTGGACTTCAGAATAGGAGAAATCCACCATTCATACTCAATCATTGCCGCAATCATGAAGGTGTATTTTATCTGATTAAATGTCCAATTGAAATAAAAAAGAATATCTAGTAAACAATTCTGTAATATTTTCGTAGATCAATGCCAAATCAATTATTTCATTTCATTCAGAACAGAAAACGATTTTATTAATTTCCTGCCATTTTATATATAATATTTCAAATTCCTATAATTAGGTATTTATTTACTAATTGTAAAAGTCACTTGAAATATTGTAAACTCGATCGAGTTTTCATCCTCTCAAACTCGAAGTAACCAATAGTTTCCGGAAATAGATAAAAGTTTCGTTTTTTTCATTTTAATTCTTTAGTCTAATTTTTGTATTCCCTTTACAAACACTTGAAATCATTATTTTTTTTAAAATTCTTTTGAAATTGGTAAAAAGGAACTTAAAATCCCCTAGAATCCTTTTTAACAATAGATGCATCGTTTCAAACCATATTTTGTGTTGCCTCAAAAAAATTTTGGTTCCTAACACAAAATTATTTTGTTGAGCAAACAAACTATTTTGTTGGTAACACAAAATTTTTTCGTTGAGTCTGTTTTGTTGGCCTAAAGAAAGTTTATATATATATATATATATAATTTAAGTATAAATAATGTAAAAATAATTTAAAAATTAGGTAAAACAGTCCATTAAATTTTATATACCATGTGTAAACAAAATAATTTTGGTATTAATAACAATAGGTATAAAATATAAATAAAATAGTTTTGTTATGCCAACCAACTGACTCAACAAAAAAATTTTGTTAGCTCAATAAAACAGTTTGGTTGCACAAATAACAACAAAATTATTGTGTTGAGCCAAAAAAATTTTTGTTGGTCAAGCCAAACTGTTTTCTTAGTGTTGGATCTAAATTATTTGCATTATTTCAATTTATTTCAACTATATATGTAATTCAAAATTTGTGAAATTATGTTGTCAAAACCGGATACATTTTTTTACCTATGTTTATGTAATTGAGAAATATCGACAAATCTGTTATCCTATTATAAAAAGATGATGAGGTCGAAGTCGAAATATCATAACGCCTATTCCGTACTTCTGATTCGTCGTGTAAGTATCGATAGTGATTTTCAACAATCGATACTTGCCGAATTGTAAATTCCGCGTAAATTGAATTTGAAATTTTGAATTTGGTTTCGTTAATAATCATTTTGTCTTGAGTCTAAACTCAAAATACATTGAAAAGAATAGGAATTTTATGGAATTTTTTTAAGATTTCATGGGATATAATGGGATTTTAAATGTTATCGTAGAATTTTATTGAGAAATTTCAAAAGCTTTTTATGATTTTTAAAATATTTTGTAATAGTTTTAAGGATTTCATGGAATTTGATGATATCTTTAATGATTTTAAGAGATTTTAAGAGTTAATTGAGAAATTTTCATATGAATTGATATTGAAGATACTGATATATTGACGAATATTGATTTATCGAATCGAATTTGTCGTGACGTATAGCTAATAAAGTTGAAAAGGTTCTCGGTGGTAAAACACGACTCGATTGTAATTAAAGAATTGGCATTTCACGAATACGTCTCGGCAGAATGGTGTCGCCGGAAATATATACGGTCGAAGCCAAGAGTGATTTCCGAGGGTGCCCTTTTTTATCGCCTTACTTCGAACCTGTCGACTGGTTTTCCTCCAAACGAAATGAAAAATGTCCCTTATCGCCTGCAGCCCTCGAGACTTAACTTTTCTTTCTATACTCGTGGGGTCTCGTAACACTCCTGTGTACTACAATCGGTAGAAAACTTAAGTTCTTCTTAGACAAGGGTTGGTCTCTAATATCCCGCTCGAAGGTGCCGATATGTGTCAAAAGAAAATGACCCGGGAAAATTATAGTTTTTTTTCCCGAGGATGATATATACGACATAGGGCGTCAAGAGCATGTAGGAATATATATAGGATATAAGTCAATTCTACTCAAAACACGAAAATTCTCGTTTGGTCGGAAGATTTGGAAAAATATTTGGCTAGCGCGAATTGCGGCAGGCTGAGAGTGGAGCTAAACTAATAATGTTCTGAGCAGGGTTCGTCTCTGTCCCTTTTCGTCGTCCTGACTTCCATACGATAACTTTTATCATCAATTTTCACTATTCCTGCTCTTCGTCTCCAGTGGAAGTTTGGTTTTTTTTCTAAATCTTGGTAATAGTTTTTTTAGGGCGATTCATATAAAATATGAATGTAAAAAATATATTTCTTTATTATTGAGGGAAGGCGGGTTTTGGATTATCGGTGAAATCGGTTTAATATGAAAGATGATTTAAGGAGGCTGGAAATATATTCAAGATAGAAGAGTTCCTTGCGAGTTCTAAGTCCCAAGGGCCTGCTGATATTTTCTTTTAAAGTGAGGGCTCTTTCTGATAGAGGAAAAGTACTCCACAATGGAATATCAAATACTCCATTATCAAATACATCTTTTATACATTTTTTTGCTTTTATGAAGAAGTAAGAAGTTCAACGGAAATCTCGTTATGTTTTTAGATGACAAACATAGTTGACCGTACCTATGTGGTTTGAGGTATTTCCTCCGGAAATAAAGATTCCTTGTCTATTTGCTGGTGTAATTAATAATGAACGATAAACATACGCTCAGGAGCTTACCAAATACCATTTGCTGGCTAGAGAAACATCAAGTCCTCTGGGAAAAAAGGAATTGCCATCATCCTAGAAGACGCTGGATGTTCCATTGTGGATTGTACCCTCAGGATCCTGTCCTTCGGATTTTATTTGCTCTTCTCGTTCCCCTAAGGTTTTCGAGATTGCCAATCCCAATCAAGTATCTTGGGCATTAAAGTGTAATAATAAGTCATTATATAAAAAAAGAGACTATTTGTTATCTTCTCAACATGATCCTCAATAATCTTTTGCTAATATTGACCTTATCAATTTTTGCTGGACCCAAGGTTTCTTTGACTCCGATGATGAAGGTGTCATGAAGGAGAGGATTCTCTTTCTTTAATATCTGAGATTTTGGATTTTTTTCTGAATGGCTTTCCAATATATGAGACTGAAAAGTGACGTAATATTTTACAAGACCTAACACTTTTCCAGTGACCTTTCAAAGAGAAAGAACTTCCGATTCTATCGATGGCAAGGCCAAATTGGAATCGTTCTTCGAACGATAATGGCGGAAGTAGTCCATCAATTTTGTCTCCGGTGAGTATTGTCCGAGGAAGGACCATTGGAAACTTTGCAGAGCTAGAGAAGTGAGATATCTTAAGTTCAGAAATGTTAGAAAGGGCCGAAGGTCGTTAAAAGTTTACGGTTTTTCGAGAATTAAATGATTCTTTTTGAGTCATGAGAAAGGCAAAATTTTTCAACAGGTTTTAGTGCTCAGTTATATATGTATGAAAGTATTGAATAGAAGGCCGAATCCCGATGGAACCATTCATCTAGAGGGATGAATCCTGAACCGATTGAAAACAATTTGTCTTAAATTTTACTGCGCCCGTGTGTTTTGAGAAATTTTCTGCAAATACGTGGTGAAAAATAGCTTTCATTTTGCTGAAATTATTTCATTTTGAAAACTACATTTTGCTCATCTTTTTATATTCAAAATTTATGTACTTTAATGTGCGAATGCTTCAATTTGAATAATAGAATTGAATGTAAAATTCTGATGTTTTAAAAATATTAAATTGGGAATTTTTTCCTTCTGTAGGATTAATCAATATTTAACTAGAATTATGCGTACAGAGCGAAAAAATATTTATCTATAATTTTGGTTGAGTAAAATAGAGAATTGAATTTTGAGTTTAATATTTGGGTCCAACGCCCTTAATAAAATATCTATTATCAATCAATAAAATGTGTATCAAATTTAAATACATTTTATATGTTTCAAACATTAAAACAGGTACTTTACTTTTAATTAACAGATTAAATTAGTAATTCTTAGTAACGACACGTGGTAATTACCATTTTATTAATTACCAAATTTAATTCGGCCAATTTATTATGATGTATTTATTATTTATTTATGAATCTAATAATAAATATTATTCGTCGATAAAACTAGGCGATCTACTCTGTATATAGTAGGTAATATATAGGTCGTTGGTAAAATAGATTTCATATGCATGTGATATTTTTGTGTTTGATAAAATATAAAAAGGGCAATTATTACTTACCATAAGAGCAAATCTAGTTTCGCTAACCTTGCATTGATAATTACAAATATTTTTCACTAAAACTAGATTATTTACCTCAGTTTCATGAAAATGGAGGCACTTTGTTTAGTTTTAGAGAAAAATATTTATTTTTGAGAATGTAAAATTGGCAAAATTAAATCTGCTCTTATGGTAATTATCACATGCTCCTAAGAAAATATAACTTTTTTTAAATAAAAAAAAGAATAATAAAAATGAAGAAAAATAAGCTTATTATTTCTATTTCACACAAAAACAAATTAAGAAGCTCTAAAACTTAATAAATTCAACTTTAAAAATGTTTTATATACTTAGAACTACTGAATGTTTCTCACAAGTAGTGTTACTTAGATGAGTTTAATATATAAAAGCCATTTTCTACAATTTCTGAATATCAGGAAGTGAGGAGAAATTTTTTCATGATTAACCATGAGTGCACCATATTTATATGGGACGTAATTCTGATCCTAATAATCTACTTTTTTACCTAAAATGCAAATAAATTAATAAATTATTTATTATTTTCTCTGAATGAACCTGAATCTTCAATCTTTGTGGACGATTTTGTTTAGGGTTCACGTTCCAACGAAGAGATGGCGCTGAATTCCAAAGTCAGTTGAGGCTAGGATTGGTCCAATAAGAAGTGTCAAAAGTCTAAACATTGAGGATGATATGAACAATTTTGCTGCTTTTTATATGCAAATTTCGTATTGCATTAATCGTACAAGCTTGTAAAACATGACGAAGCTATAAACTTTTATTGTAGTCAAAATATGAAAAAGTGAAGAAGAAGATGAACGTTATGAAGTCGTTTCGGGAAACTCTTTTGAATGCAAAACATGTTTTGATTTTGACTGGAAGTGGTATTTCTGCTGAATCTGGAATTCCAACTTTTCGAGGGGCTGGTGGTTTTTGGAGAAAGTATCAAGCCCAAAGTCTGGCCACACCACAAGCTTTTGCATCTAATCCATCTTTGGTTTGGGAATTTTATGAATATCGACGAACCGTTGCAGCTCAAGCAAAACCCAACAAGGTTTGTTATGTTTTTTCTATTTCTTCTATTTTCAGTATTTCTGTATATAATAAAAACTAATTAATCGACTGTGTCTTTCTCTCAATGGCTGCATTTATAGATTAGAAATTAGAAGAAAAGATAAACGAAATCCCTGATAACATGACAAAACTGGTAGACTACCAATGAATTATATTTAAACACATACAAATTACAAATCGTAACGAATAAATAATAATAATAATAATAATAATTACAAATCGTAAAGAACAAAACTGAAAGAAAGTCATACAATAAAATTAAAGCACAAGAAATCATGAAAAGTACCTAAGAAATTCCATCCCATACCAAAAAGAAGAAATAATTATTTATACTTAAAAAAGAGAAAGTATTACAACTTCAAGCAATGAAATTAACAGAATTAATGAGTGATTAATTACTACGCCATAAAGAGCATAATTCAATTATAGTTATAAGTTCCTCGTTTTTGATTAATCAGGTCAGAATAAATTAATATATTAAAATAGTCTAATCAATAAAAACAGGGTCAAGGATAATCAAATCTTATATCGAAACCATTTCCCCAAATTAATCTCTTTTACAGTTATTGAAGACAAATTAATACACAAATTAAAGTAAATTATTCTAAATTTGTTCCAGGCTCACGAAGCAATTGCAGAATTCCAAAAAAGATTAGCCAAGGAAAACAAAACCGTATCTATCGTGACACAAAATATAGACGGACTTCATCAAAGAGCAGGTGCAGAAAACGTTCTGGAACTGCATGGTTCCCTCTATGAAACCCGTTGTACAAAATGCAAAACTGTAAAAAAAAACGAATGCATACCGATTTGTCCAGCTTTGGAAGGGAAAGGGTAAGTTTCGAATATAATGTTGATAGAAGGATTATCATTAACACTTATTTCTACGCAAAGGATTTTTTTGAAGATCTCCTGATCCAAATGCTCTCTCATCGGATATCCCAGTAGAAGATTTACCCAAATGTGAAAAACATAATTGTGGCGGTCTTTTGAGGCCCCATATTGTTTGGTTCGGAGAAAATCTTGATGAAGAGGTTTTGTCCAAGGCTTGTAAGTATAAAGAGAATTAAATATTAAGTCAATATTAAACATTAATTTGTAGTCAAAAGATGTTAGAATTAACGTGATTTTATATTTCAGATGAAGCAGTTGAATCCTGTGACGCTTGCTTAGTTATTGGAACTTCCTCAGTCGTGTATCCCGCAGCAATGTTTGCACCTCAAGTTGCTCGCCGCGGAATTGCTGTTGCTGAATTTAATATCGAATCTACTCCAGCAACTCGAAAGTTCGAGTTAGTATTTCAAATTAATTTAGTTACAATTTTGAGCATAGAAGTAAAGATTTTATATCGTCAAATTTTAAGTAGTAGTAACTTAATTTTAGCAGTAGTAAGTTTTTAAATTAAATAAATTTTCAGATATCATTTTGAAGGACCCTGTACAGCTACTGTTCCGGAGGCATTAGCACTGCAAGAGAGTAATTAAATCTGAAGATATAGCCAAGCAGAAGGAAAGTAATTATGAAGTAAGAAAAGTATGTTATTCGTTTTTATCAAATATTATATTGAATAGGTTAACCACAATGAAGAAAATATACAGTATAAAGACAATCGCATTGAAGAAAGGAGACAAACAAATAAATCTGTTTCCTACTAAAAATGTAATTACAGAGTCTGGGATATAAAAGTTTACAATTTTTCGTTTTTTTCAGATCGCTCCTAAAATAAAGCGCAATATAGATTTGTCGCGTACATATTGTCATACACGTAGACCTTACGTGTTTTAACAGTTACGAATAATATCGTGTATACAGAACAAAAAAGTTTAATGGTACATACAACGAGTTTGAACTAAAGTTTAAATAAAATAAAATTAAAAAAAAGTTAAAAAGTTTTAAATAAAATATACTCAATACTCTCCTTGGCAGTATGTAAATACTTCAATTGAATACAAAATATATGTATATCGATGCGTATTTCAAAAACACGCCATTTCTAAATCGAATATACGCTTCGTATATTGGATACATAAATACAATGTATTTGAAATACACGCCCGCCCCGTTGACGGTTTTAAAATATTACACTGACCGAATGTTTCAGCGTTCGTTTGAAGCATCGTCAGTATCATAGAAAAAAGATATGAATCGCAAAGCGTGTACGGAGATAAACGAATGGAAAGTACGAAGAAACAGTCAAGTTCACGATCAGTGGCGGTGGGCAATTGGGCACTCAAAGGAACTCAACGAAATCGAAAGGCATTTCTTAAATATTTCATCCTTATAGTCGTATCGTTCATTAGGCAGAATAATTCCTTCGCTACTTTATCCATTTACAGCATTTACACCGTAAATATTCGCGGATACGCGAGCATTTACGTCTAGGGTTCATTCATATCGAATCTTGAAACAATAGTTCGTACGTGCCCGCGTAATAATGAAATACGGCTAGACATATCATTTATGAATACCTAGTACGCTTAGCTGGTTGATACCAATAGTAATATACCTATATGTATTAACATATGTTTTCTTTAAATAATACAATATCACACTGAGCCGGCTGTGTGTGTCCATCTTGTTTAGCCTTCACTATTTTCACCACTCCGAGTATAAAATGTTTCCATTTCACTCCTCACGAAAATCTATCGTGAGTATGTTCACTTCTTAGGGAAGGGGGCGAGTAGCGGAAGTTTCAGTCCTTCGAGATATTCAACATCTTGCTTTAGATCCGGAAGTCCAATGAAGCGAGAAATACGCAATTGTTTCTTAATAACATTTGCGAGTACACGTGCACTTACGCACCAGGTCGACGTCTTTTGTGTATCGAGTACCGTCGTTACAAATTAGACGAATCTGAAACACAACATTTTTATTAGTTCGATTTTTTATTAATAGAATTTATTCAAGTTTAATTTAATTTGCCATTTTTACTTGATCCCCTTTAATTTCAGAAATTGTAAAAATGTATTTCTCACCTTACGTCGCTTGGTTTTTCGTGGCAAACAACAAGTATTTCCACAACTACCCCAGCACTTGGCCAGTTTAACTGGACGTCGACTTCGACATCCATTTTCGCTGTAGTACTCGCGGGTATGTTCCTTTCGACATGTTGGTGCTAAAAGAAGAAAATCGTTAGTAAGCTGATAACTATATAAACTTGATAGTGTTACTTTGAAAAACAAGGTCTTACCTTTTTCACAATATCGACCCTGCCAACCAAGCTGACATCGACACGTGTAGGTGTTTCCATATGGCGACGGCACGCATTGCGAACCCTTTCTACACTCGTTTCCGAGACAAGCATCAGTAGCCACCGGACTTATGATGCTGTAATCTGAAACAAATGATCAAAAAATAATTTAATTAACGAAAAAAATACTTATTTCACAAATGCAACTAGTTTATAGTCTAAATGTACCTCCTTATTCAAAAGTTTAAAAGTCAAAGATGACCTAAAGCGTTTCTAGATTGGTACATAAACTCGATAGTGTCAAATATTTGCAGGTTCTAGGGTAAATAAAGTTGACTCACCAGAATCTTCATGTAAAACGTGCTCTTGCGGCACAGAATCTTCTTTGATGTCGCTGTTTATCGCTTCAACTTCGACTATGTCCTTACTTGCTTCATCGGCTTCTTCCTCGCCTGCAGCACATCCGGGTGCAACGCCATGCATTTTCGCTGCGTTGCTGAAGTCGACCAACTTGTGGTTGATCCACATCTCCGAGATGCAACCTGTTGCCGTATTCAAGTTTGATTTAGTACATTAGGAACTACTAAGTTGTAACTTTACACAAACACAGATGAAAAAGTAAACAAAATATAAATGAACCTTGGAAGCTGGTAATATTTCTCAAATGGAATTCTGTGAAGGCCACACTCGCAACTTCAGAGACGAGGCCTCCGATGTACATCGGTGTGGTGAGCTTCAAATATTCCTTAGGACCTTCGTTAATGATGCTTCTCGCTGGACCTTTATCTACCCTCATAGTAAAGTTCTTCTTTACCGCTATGAGTTCAGCCATGTGTGGTTTTCCATCAGATACCATTTCGTAACTGTACATGGTCGAGGTGGGGTAGTTTCCAACGTCGTAAGATACTCGTACTCTTCCGTTGAACAGCTCTACTGCTATGTGCTCTCCATTTTGTCCATCGTAAAGGAGAACTCCGTTCTCTTGGGTGGTAGTGAAGATGATGGTCACATTTGCTTCGGGTCGGGTACGAAGCGGCTCAAGCTCGACCAGCGAGCTGTTATCCACAAAGCTCAGACTTGTCAGGTACTCACACCGTTTACCTAGAATATGGAAAATCGTGGGATGAGCTGGATTGAGTTTTTTTCAAGGAGGAAAATTTCATTTTCAGATAACTTACCGGTATAGCCGGGGTGGCACTGGCACAGATAATCCGCTGCAGAGGAAGAGGGTTGGAAACAAGCGCCATGCTGACAGTCATGATGGGCACATGGACTGGTCTGAGGATACAGCATGGCAGTTGATGGCGCAACCTCGCAGTACCTCCCCGTATAATCCGGCGCGCACTTACACTCGTAGCTATTTATGCCATCGATGCATGTAGCACCGTTCTGAAAGGGGAAAACAATTTTTTATTTAATTTCATTCTTCTCGAGATAGAATCTTGTCATTTAGACTTCATTTACCTGACACAAATGATCATTGCAGTCATCCAAGTTACTGGTACAATTAAGGCCGGTGAAGCCGATTGGGCACTCGCAACTGTAGTTGGACCCGTGATCGACACAGCGTCCTCCGTTCTCGCAGGGATCGTGTCCTTTTGTACAGAAGGGTATTTTTGTCTCGCAATATTCACCCATGTATCCAAGGGCGCAATCGCATCTATAGGCCTGGACGAGGTCGACGCAAGTTGCGTTATTGGCACACTTGTTGTTCGCACAGTCGTCGACATTGCTCTCGCACCGAAGTCCCTCGTAACCGGGAGCACAGTTGCAACTGTTACACACAAACTTTATTAATCGATGCATTCAGTCCGACTCTTAAGACATACGATCCGCCAACGAGCCAGTTTACAATACTCACTAATTTCTACTGGTTGCATCTTTAAATCAGAAATGAATCAACAACCTACTCTATCAATAGTTGAATACTATGCTTCGTAGCCAATCAGAAGCCAATCAGAAGTGCTTCTTCTCCTCTACTTGTGTTTTGAATGTCTACGAAGCGTAGTAGATTCGTAGTAAAACTAATACGCTGTAAAACTGCCTCCTCATTGAAGAGACCTAATTTCAGGAAAATTTGATCATTTTTATTTCAACTCGATAAAATTCTTGTTTCATTTCTGTTTAAAAAAAAAAACAGGCAAGCTTTCAAAACATCTACAATACAAGCACATTCACGTGCAGATGCCTAGAATCCCCAGCTGCGTTGCTGGATCAGCGTTTTGAGATCTAGAAAAATAAAAATTACCTGAATCTTCCTTCTTCCAGTACTTTGCAAGTTCCGGCGTTCCGGCAAGGATTTCCATAGCACGCATCGATTTTATACCAACACCTTTCTCCGTGATATCCTGGTGCGCACTTGCAACGAAACTGTCTGTCTGGTAGCGCCTCACAAAATCCTCCGTTCTGACAGGGCGCAGTATAACACAGGTCACATTTTGCCAGGACCTCGGCTGGTTGCTGTTTGGCTGGGCGGAAGAAAAGTCTACGATTAATGAGCAATTTTAGTACTCTTCTGAGGGGTTAGGCCAAAAAAACAAACTAAAAAGTCTACTGTTAATGAGCATTTAAAAATAAAGTAAATTTGGAAAAGGATATATATATACAGAATGCGCCAAGCGAGAGTACCGCAAAGGAATTCGGCGACGGAAACTATAAACGTCTTTCGTGATTCGTTAGTACGTTGACAAAGTACTTACTTTTACATTGGAATGCATTGGCTGGCGTCGTCAGAAGGAGCTTTTCCCTCATAGAAGGAGGTTCCATACATCGAGCTATACCTGGCTCGACGTAATCCTTTTTTACCCATTCTGCTAGCCATCGCATACTGCAGTCGCAATAGAGAGGATTTGATCCCAAAGCTCTGCACATAATTTAAAATCAATGCCTTAGTACTTTCTCTACTTGTTTCTATAAAATGTCACATATTATTAGAAATTTCAAAGTCACTTACAGGTGGGTAATCGCTTTTAAGTCTTCGAAAGCTCCTTCGGGAATTACGGATATTTCGTTGCCGTGTAAGGACCTAAAGAAAATAATTTATTATTTACTCTGACTTTGATGGATCTGTTTGAACTATGGGTGGAGATGTCATGTCTCTTGAAGATAATAAATTTCTGAAACTTACATAATACGCAAGGACTTCAATCCTGAAAGGGCGTTTCTCTGCACGCATTGTAGTTTATTGTAACTGATAATTCTGTAAATGAAATTACGATTAAAATATAATACTTCTGAAAGAATAAATAAATGGGAAAAGAATATTCTTGTACTTACAGATGAGAAAGTTTTGTGAGGTTTTTGAATGTATCGTTCGAGAGCATGGAGATTTGATTGTTGCTCAAGTCTCTGTAATCAAGTTAAAATTATAGAATCGTTTAATTTCTAATTTAATATTGAAGAAGGAAATCAATTTAATGTACGTACAGCCTCGTTAGAATCCTCAAGTGGTTCAGTCTTTCAGGTTGAATGGTTTTAATATCGTTCACGTCTAAATAGAGTTCGGTGGTTTCAGGAGGTATTCCTCGTGGAATTTCAGTGAGGTGGGATCTCGAACACCTTACAACTGATCCAGCACAGTTGCACTGAGGTGGACAGTAATCATCTCCCAAACATCCAATACTGTCACCTGATAAACAAAGTTACAAATTAATATTTTACCATTATTAATCGTCGAATTAGGATAAAGTAATTTACTTACTATTGCATTTGAATTCATGATGAGGGATATCTCTGATAACTGCATTTTTCAGCCTTGGGGGGTCGTGACAACTTCCAGTAGCATTCGTAATGTCGCGTTTCCTTAACCATTCAGCGAACCACGCTAGATGACAATTGCAAGATAAAGGATTTCCTTGCATGTTGCTAAAATAGAAAAATAAAATAAAACTCGTTATTCTTCAATTTTTTATAAATTACAGATTTCAATTCAAATTAAACTACATACATGGATCGTAAGTGAGGCATTCCATCGAAAGCTCCGGGCATTATGCAAGTGATGACGTTCGAATCCACATTTCTAATTTAAAAAAGAATATAAATTATTTTAGAATTGATAAAAAGACATCAAAATGATAAAAATCTATAGACTTACAGGCTCTTCAGATTGGATAAACCAGTGAACATTTTATTGTGCACTTCTCTTAGTTTGTTCTCAGATAATAGTCTGCAAAAAAAATCAATGGATGAGATTCTAATCTACATACAATTCAAAATAAAAATTAGACATGTTTCATTTTAAAAGTAACTCACAATTCTGTAATTTTGTGACCTCCTTGGAAGGCAGAAGCTTCAATACGAGTAATTTTGTTTTTCCTCAGATCCAAATGTTGTAAGTCTGGCAATTTCTCAAAAAGACCATCAGCTTTAATCTTATCTAGTTCGTTATTCCTCAGTATTCTGTAAACGAACGATTTAAATTGATATAAAGTTCTCGAACTTGATTTGAGAAAATTAATTCCATAATTAGAAATTATTGAAAGATTTAAAAAGAAGCTTACAAATTAGAAGTGTAAATTGGTAAATCCTTTGGTATTGCAGTCAATTTCTTTCCAGAACAATCTACAGTGGCTCCGGTACAAACGCAAGGCGAGGGACAGGGTCCAGGAAGAATGCACTCACCAGCTCTTTTTGTTAGCAGTTCTTCATCACCTGAGACAAAGAGATAAAGTTTCTATTAGCCAATTATCCAAAAGTTATTTTCCTAACTATACTGTAACGACAGGATGTTACTGAATTCAACAATTAATGTTAGTCAGTTACTGCAGGTACCGGATTCATTAAAATGAATTACAAATGATCAGAAAAAAATAAAACAATACTTAGGAGATGATAAACATCAATTTTTTAGAGGAATTTAGCAAGAAGAGAGATGAAAAATGAAATGAGAGATGCCGAATTTAAATAGGAAGGAGTTTGAATTACCGACCTGAGTTCATCCTGTCGTAGTAACAAGAGATACCAGAAATCGAATCGTGCTTACCCTTACATTTGAACTTTTCGTCTCGAATCGAGTCGATCTTCCTATTGCTTAATCTCTTCGGAGACTCACATCTCGGGCCGGAAGTTTCAATTGGATGCGTGTGTAGGTAAGTACTCAGCCAACGAAGATTGCAGTCGCAAATGAAAGGATTTCTAGCCAAATGCCTGCAAAAATTTATCTTCAGTGCTCAATTCCAAAAAAAATAGTGATGAAATGTTAAAAATAAACATTTCTAGCAACGAATAGAAGTTTTAACTTTCCCAAAACTACTTTTAAACTTAAATTCTGTTTTGTAGAAATATGGAGCAACTGGAAGTTGTTGAGCTCTTATAGCATTATCAAGTTAGAAATGAAGCTACTAAAACCGAGTTTCGCGGTCGTTTAACACGAAATTATGGATATACTAACATGACGTTGATGTTGCGTAGGTGAGCAAAGGTTCCATTGCTGAGAGACTGGATGTTGTTGTCGTAAAGGGAGAGAAGTGTTAGACTGGTCAAGTCTCTAAACAGGTCCGTCCGAATACAGGAAATCTCATTCGCGTTCAACAGCCTGGAACGAACGTGCATTATCGATTGAGTATTGAGTACATTGTAGTCAACTAAGTTTTGATTGATCAGGTTCATAAACCTTTTCCGTTTAGATCTTGCTATTAGCGAGATTAAAGATACATCTAATTCTGTTCATTCTAATTTTAAATTAAGACATTGATTAATTATTTATTGAAGGATACTTACAAAAGTTGCAGGCTACTCAGTCCGTGGAAAATACCGCTGGGCAATTCCGTTATTTTGTTTCCGTAAAGGACTCTGAAATAAAAGGGATATAAGTTAGTCCAGTAACATAGAAAGATGATTAAAAATTGTAATTTTCGATGTACGTACAGCGACTCAAGGGACTTAAGTCCATGAAATGCGTCAGCAGCAACCTTTTTGATTTTGTTGTGGCTCAAGTCTCTGCAAAAGAATATCAGAAGAACTCATTATTTTCTGCTCCAGACGAAAAAGGGCAAAAAAAATACACTATTTTACTTACATTCTTTGTAGCTTTCTGTAAGGGGAGAAAGCCTTGGGAGGAATTTCCGTAATTCCGTTTTGCTCTAAACGTCTGTAAAAGGAAGTAACCAATTTTTTAAATCTTTTCTTGTGTATATCTCAAAGCTGTAACAGTCATTTATAAAGTATTTACAATTCTGTAGTGTCTTCTGGTAAATGGGTTGGAACTTTAGTCAATAATTTTTCTCTGCAATCGACAATTCCATTGGCACATTCGCAAGGACTGGGGCATTGTGGCTCAGCGTTGCATTCGGAGGTTGCACGTTCTATTAATCCAGAGCACTTGAGATCGTGTTCCTAATGAAAGAGAATTGATGCTTTTAGAAGTTTCTAAAATAAGTTTATTGTTTAATTGCAGGGTGGCGTGACTTTTGTGGAGATACTACTCGAAACAGTATTGCGACTACAAAACCTCTCACAAGCCTAAACAATTCCAACATGCAAGGCTGGATAGAAGAACGATAATGGACAAAGTTTTATTCGTACGAGTCCAATATATTCATCAAAAAAGATAGAAATCTACAATTTGTTCAATGTTAAATTTAAAGTATTGATGTTGTCTTAAAAGTGTCGCAACCTACCTGCAATTCACCAAGATTATGGTCTCTAAGATGAGCGGGAGACGAACATCTCGTGTTCTGTGTGAGACGTGGAAAATTTCTGAGATGTCGTGAAAGCCAGCTCAAGTGGCAGTCGCAGACCAGCGAATTTCCAGCTAGCCTCAAAGAACGTAAATTTGACAACCCATTCAACATTTCCTTCCCAAGAGTCGTCAGTTTATTATTATTCAAAGACCTGAAAGAAAAAGTTTCAAATTATGTTCTAAACGAGTTGCAGCTTTCTTTTACAACTTTTCTCTCGTTTTCCTTGCGTAAATATTTGCTTTTGTTCTTTTTACGACAAAATTAAAGAGAAGAAGAAAAACCTTCAATTCGTTTCAGTGGGATTTACGTAACTTAATTAAACTCGTTACAGAATTAAGCGATCTAGTTGCTCGGAATAATAAATTTCATTAAAAGTCGAAACTTCCGAGCTAGAATTTCATTATGTCTTCCATATTGTGTCACTAGGGAAATATGCAACTTACAAAATTTCTAAATCCTTCAGCTCCCGGATTGCACCTTCGTCGATGCAGGTCAGAATATTATCGTCGAGTAATCTGCAAAGAATTTATAAAAACTCAATTATTTCATTCTTATTTATTCAATCTTCATCTAGAAAATGTTAAGATCACTTACAGATGTTTTAGAGAAGAGATTCCTCTCAGAGTCTTTTGTCCGATCATTGCAATCTGATTATGGCTGAGATCCCTGAAAAAGAAAATTATATACAAATATTATTTTGACAGGTTTTTAATATATGTAAATAAATTCCGATTTAAAAAGCAGCAACCAGGAGATTTTTATCATTACATCTCGAGTTTTTCCTTAAGAAATTCCAATCATTATTCAGCAGAATAATGTAGAGTCTACTGTTTCTTATAGAGGGTGGTGCTAGGTTTCTAAGAAGTGGATCAAGCATGTTAAGGGCTATGGGCATTATGGGCAATGCTCTTAGTTTCGATCTACTTCTACAGACTGTCGTGAGTTTGTTCTACTTTTTTAAATAAATTATTCAGAGGTTCGAATACCACACCAGGCCAGTGACTCTTGCAATTATTAGTTCATATGACTAGCTAGCTTCAGCCTACGTGGTGATACAAAGGCTTTAGGTCCATAGTTTATTCAATAGCTTCTTCCCTCTTAGAGGTCGTTAAACGAGAAACCTATTGACCTCGACGAGCAAATTTCTTCAAGAAAAACTTGTCAACGAAGTTCAAAGTTCCTGAATAAAATTTCACACTCATTCTTTTCAGTCTTTCAGGTAAACTATCACGTTACAGGAATATTACCAAGAGGTGGATAACGTATTCAAAGTTTAATATTGATAAAAAAAATACAAATTGATCCATGTAAAATTGAATAATTTTCTATTGAAAGCGAAGAAAGTAGGTAACAGTATCAAGGAGCGTTAGAAATTTTGAAACTAATTCCCAAGATAACGTGATCGAGAGTACAAAGTGATGAAGAGATGGAAGTCAGACTAATTAGAATTTCCTCTCTAAGAGATGAGACTACGATTCCCAGGGATGATTCTCTGTCTCTTGCACGAGTTCTAATCAGACATTTCTGATAATAGGTTGCACTCTGTGAGCCTCTGGACAAGCTCATCGGTGGGCATCTCTGGTTCTAAACTCTCGTTCTATAATTATATTCGACAGAAGACAGAATAGAGGGCTCGTCTCTGTCTTCACAAGCCTCCGAGTAACACAAGTAACAGTAATACAAGACTGGTGGATTGAATTCCCAGAGCTAGTTTTCAACCCAATCCAGAAAGCAATTATCGAATTTCGACGCTGAGCGTCTCGACGCCAGTTAACAGTGTCCTCTGACACGATAAGACAGGATCTTCCTCTCAGTTGCACTCGTTAGTTCAAAATGAGGAAAGAGAGAACAATTAAAATCTTCAAAGCGAGAAAGGCTTTATTTTTTAAAACGAATTGAATATTCTGCTCTAAAATATTCATAGATATAGAATATTCATCTGATACGAAAATTATAAATAGAATGTCACATTTTTTTCTACGTTTCTAAACTGACAAATAATAAAAAAGAAAAAGCTGATTAGCTTATTTTGCCTCTTATGCAAAATTAATCAATATTTTATTAGGGAAATACATAAAGTTATCCCTGAGATAAATAGAAAATTTCCAGAAGAATTAATATGTAAATATTTTATTAGATAAATTCTGTGTTCTACATGTGTATTATTTATCTTCTACCAATTATTTCTTTTCACTGGCTCTGCTACCTTGAGACTTCATTAAATTTTCACGAGCTCTAAGACGCCGCACGTGTAGGGACAAACGGTATACAATTTTAAAAAGAAATGCCCGTTTCTCAGTGAAATAAGAAACCCAGAAAGAAAACGAGGTCTGTGCTGCTGTGAATGAAAAGGGTTATGACTGCAGAGTCACAATCTGTACTGTAGTATACACTATACTGTAGTAGTAATAACCGATAATAATTTACGATAGCATTTGTAATTTGAAATTACATGTTCCACAAGTATAATGCAGGAATTTCTTGAAATATTTAAGTTACTCAAAATTAATTTACTGTAATGAGATCAGATAATTTAATATTAGATGGAATATTAGCTTTGGTCTTGCTTTCTATGAAAGGGTCAATTTATTAAGCCGCAAAGCAATAAAGTTGCGATTACTGATTAAATGTATGTGTGGAAAGACCTGTTTCTCGAGTTGTAAATTATATTTTCGTGGCCTGCAGGTGTATTTTAAATGATTGGAGATAATAACATATTTCTTGAAATATAACTCGCTTTAGAAAACAATTTTTAAATTTTTTGTTTCTTAACCACCTGTGGTGAAGAGAAAGTTACTTACAGTCTTTTGAGATTCATCATGTTGCTGAAGAGCAAATCGGGCAGGAAGCGAATTTGGTTGTTGTTTAGTCTCAATTTTTCAACTCCCACTAAGTCCTGAAAAGCTCCTCTCTCTATCGTGTGAATCTGATTGCTGGATAATTGTCTGTAAATTAAATAAAACAATATGAAGAAATTGATCAAAAAAACTTTTTAAAAAATAAATAAAATATTTAGAATTTGTAAATTACTTACAAAACGTGGAGAGTAGCCATGTCTTCAAAATCCGTTTTAAAAATGACCGTGATGTTGTTCCCTTGCAGGTCTCTGAAAGCAAAGAAAAACTTCAGATCAGTTTACATCTTATGACCAAAAATTGAAGGAAATTCACTGTAAAATTGATTTTATCAAGGAGAGATAATATTAAAATATTGAAATATTGAAATATTGAAATATTGATATGCTAATATCAATATGTAAAAATGTGAAAATATCAGAATGTTAACATATTTCCTTTTACTTTTCGACGAAGGTATCGTCATGAATAATTCATGGATGGGAAATTTTGAATCGGATATTTTGTGTCGACACACCGAGCGACTTTTGCCCCTTGTAACTTTTATAATATCAGTGCAGTTGTGACTCTTATTTATGCAAGGGTAGATAAAGGGCTATCACGTTGGTAGATGTAATCAAAGTTTGCAGACAAGCCAGCCCCTACTGCCTTGAGGAAGTTATGTCAAAACCAACTGGATATTCATTTCCACCCTCGTCAACCTGGTTCACTCTAAGACAAGTGTGCGGATTTCTGTCTTCTCATTTGAAGATCGTTCTTCCCACAAATCCCTCCACATTTTGTTTACATTCATTGGCAAAATGACAACTCATCTCTGAACTCAGATTGCTTGAAATGCGGAAGTTCGTCCTAAATTATCATTTCCTGTGTTCAAAGTTCTGAGGTCAGACAATGGTAGTTTATTCAATCTAATTTCAACTTTGCATGCTAAAATTAAAGGCTCCAGAGTGGAAAATATTAGGCTTGAAAACTAGGTCAATCGACTTACTTAGACAGAGTTTGAATATTTCATAACACTATATAGCAGAAATTTAGGTTGCTGGGGATTTTAAGAAATTTCAGGTCAGTAAGGAATTTCAAGGGATTCCAACATATTTTAGAGTTCCAAGAGATTTTTAGGGAGTTTGTTTGATTTTAAAGCATTTAAAGGGGTTTTAAAAGAGTTTGAAGATTTTGAATTGATTTCAAGATGCTTTAAGTGATTTTAAGAAATTTCAAGAGTTTTTAAGATATTTATAGCAGATTTAAAGGATTTTGAAGATTTTTTGAGATTTTAAGGAGAATTTCGTACTACATATTTTAAGGCAAACAATTTTTCAATTAAATATTTCAACAACTTTCCACGAGAGTGTATATAGATTCTTAATTTCTTATTTACTTTTAATTTCTTATTATAAGCTTCTAGAAAAGCTTTGACCTAAATGATTATCTTCTTTCACGAAAGTACTATTTAATTTTTTTTCCGCAAAATACTTGTTAGCCTCCAAACAGAGAAAGTCTGCAAATAGACCTAAATTCATTTGGGTTTGAAGTGCACGCTTGAAGGGTGCGTGCACCGACGTGCTTTCATGCTGGGAAATCAGGCGTCTAAATCTAAACGACGCAGCTACACGACGCCTCTTGCAAGCGTCGACTAATTACCGTTAACGTGACTTGCTTAATTAATGTTGCTATATTAACTCGTCACAGGGCTTAAAAAATCATTTAGAAAAAATGACCCTTAATTGTTCTTGAATATTATTGCAAAAATTTGTGGCTCACTTATTTGTTACAGAAATCTTAATTCAGAAAGTACTCAAAAAAATTCTGAGAAAAGTTCAATATTTGATAATATACATATGTAATAAAAAAAAAGAAAAAATTTGCAGAAATTCGCGCACCTGGGTTTTACGGTGGTACTTTCATGCCACTCCCAATCGTAAATGAGGATCATAAAATGACATGCGTACGTGAATACTTATACAGGGTACCCATCCGGAGGTAATTTTAGAGTGGGCAGGACGGTAAACACGCACATTTAAATGACCACAAGTGTAGCCTATATAAATTTCGACGCATCGGATTCATTCGGCTGAAACTGTCTTTTGAGAAGTCATAAAAGTGGATCGATTCACTGAATACACACTCAGAAGAAAGAATTCCTTCGTACCTTCAGATTTTACCAAGAAGCGATTCATCAAAGAATAAAACACTGCAAGAGTTACAATCAAATATTTTGTGAAAGAACCGGAGATTTCCAATTTCAACATGAATTGAAAAAAACATAATAAAGAGGCCAATAAATTTGTGTACAGAAATTATGAAATTCTCGAAATATTCGCTAACGTAAAAAGCAATTTTACATAGAGTAATAAAAATTTTGATTAACATCGTTGAAAAACCAAAGCGCAAATATTTGCCTCTCTCCGAACTGTAAATTTTTTTTCAAACAATATTTAGCGTGTAAACAATGTTTTAATTAAAGCAATTTCCGACGTTTGAACAAAGATTTTTAATGCAAACTTTTGAAAAATTCCAGGTCGAAATAACTGAAATCGTCCAAGCACAAACATCATGTTTGCTTCAACTCGGAAGCGTCCAATGCATGAAGAATAAGAGGAATAGGAGAATTTGCTTGAAAAGCTTCAAGTAAAGCTGCATTTCACGTAATTTGAAAAATGAAGAAAAAAATAACAAACATAAAATAAAGGAATAATGCAGAGAGAAATATTCTTTCAGATGCAATGCTTTTGTGTCCGTAGTTAAGATAAATCGCGAATTTTTCTAAAAGATACCAGAAGACAGTAGAATTCAAGTGCCTTGGATCACAAACACAAAGAAAAACTTCTCTTTAATACATTTTACGGTCTAATTGCACACATTCATATAATGGAAGTACCTGGCAACAAAGTTATGATAATAACCATTGCAATCAGAGCTTACGATTATGTAGGCATAATTAGGGTACGACAGGACAGATAAACTTGGCTGCTCTGTCATTATGCCTTGGCAGGATTCAGTAATGCATACTTCGTGATGAAAAATTCACGGACTTGCTTCTAACCTACCGCACTCTCCGCTAATGGATTCATAATCTTAATACGTCAATCAGCAGTGCACCTTGGCTCGATTCAATATTACGCTCTGTGGAAAGGTAATCGACCCCTCCAAGGCTTTTCGATACAAGATATGGATATACATTATAGCTTCCAGCCCAAACTTCTCTCAAAGGCAATTTTACAACTGTCCTGACAAGGGAAAATGAACAGGGTTTCGCTTCTGTGATTTAGTCGCAATATTGGATTGATATTAATAGGTAGTATCATAAAGACGTTCCTCGTTTTACGATCCATTTCGGTCGAATTTAATATCCCGACTGCTGAAAGCTCCATAACTTCAAAACCACGTTTCATTCACTGCTCGATTTCTCTGTTGCCTTATCCGAATATGGGAAATTCGTTCTCGAATTAAGTGCTTTTCTCGGGAAGTCTATAGAGATTTCGATGCGGATGAAAAGAATTGAACTCGATGAAGAACTGTTAGGACTCGAGTCCTAACTTAGGCAAAGTGGCTGTTTGATGAATAATTTGTGGATTCAGCATTTACAACATTTATAACATTTATAAATGTCTGTCATAAAACTGAAAATCTCATCAAGCTCTTTCACTACAAAAGACGCACAAAGTTGGTATAATACATTTCACAAATTAGAATAAAACGGTCCGAAATATTCATAGGAGAAAATGTAATACAAATATCATCTCATGCGAGGAAAATTCCCACGTAAATATAATATCTCAGCTACATGAAATTTGTGCAGATAGAGGAACTCCCAGTGGCGATCTCGTTATGCCCAAGTGTATATATACACCACTAACTCCATTGCCCCATTAATGTTATGCGACTCATAATTAAAGGAAGTAGCAGCTATGATCCTGCAAATAGTTCCAATTTACGGGAAAGCTTATCCGACGCGTGAATTTTTTTCATCACCAACAGGTGCATTGAACTTGACATTTTTACGAAACTCGGCTGATCGATAAATATGACAAGCGTCATTGACCACTTCCGCGAATAAAGATTACCTGCTAAGTTTTATCTCCTTTCGCATCACTTGATCGACGTAAACGCTGATTGGTTTCTTTACAGAGACGTTTATTTACAAAGGTGATTTACTTTCAATCAGGGACTAATGAAATATGTGTCGCTTACAGGAAATTGAAAAATTTATGTAAAATTAATCAGCATTTAAAATTGATTTGTGGAAGAGTGATTCATTTGCGTCCTCAGAGACCAATCATTAAATTAAAAATATATATGATTGGTATCATTGGTTTATTAAGGAAATATTATACTAAATGATCAATTGTGCTAAATTAATAGACTAGCGGAAATAATTAGCTTCCCCTTTTCACCTTTTCTTTATGTCGAAGTGAAGACATCAAGCCTGGAAGCTGTGTTACAGTCTTAATCAAAAGTCTCATCGAGTGTGAGAGAACTCGTGTTCTATTTCTATTTCTATTTATATGTATTTCTATTTCTATTTAGTTCTTTTATCAGCACATCAACTATGTTTGAAAACCTGCACTCGTTTGACGCTTTATCCTATTCCACCGACTTTATATCTCTGATACCACTGAGCCCCTCATTGAAATCAATATAATACTAATATTCTCAAGATCCAATACATTAAAAACGTAATAAATAACTAAATAAATCAATTAACTTGATCAATCAACTAACTTAGCATCATTCTATGAAAGAAATATTTAAAATTCAGATCAATTCGTTCAGCAGGTGTCAAGATAAGCAAATATTGAAAGTTACGATTCTCATCACTCACTTTGAATGATAAGGAGGCCAGGTCGAGTAACAAATGACTATGAGCCTCTAATTTTATTAGCGTATGGCTTGGTGCCGTGAGCGCTTTCACAAGATCGCATGGACATGCGGACGACGTTTCTTCGTCAGGGCGCGAAGAAGGATGCGACGTAATTTGGTTGCTACGAGTATAGAGCGAGGGTGCTGGTACCTCGCGGGCATCCATTAATTAAAGCTTCAAAGTCGAGTCACCGGTACTCTTGCCGCGAATGCTACGGATAGCCAAAAGATCAAGAAAGCCGAGAGGCCACGGCTGGACTTTATTAACGTGACATAACGCTACAACAGCTCCCCTTCCACCCTCAGTTTGCTTTGACTCAAGTGTCCCAACGCGATATTTAAAGCCTGACCCTCCACTTAAAACAGAACAACCACGAAGACTTCTTTAGAAAGCTTTGTAGTAATACCCCATTTGGTCCATTTCGAGCAACTTGCAAATTCAGAAGAGGGGTGACCGGGGCTATTCGGGACACAATTTTGATCTAGAACCATATTTAGTTGTGGAAACTATTTAATAACACAGGACCAAAAAATTAACAAAAAAAGTCCCCCAGCCAAATTCATACCCTATACGTTTTTCAGCACGCTGATTTCAAATTCGGAGTCTGTGAAGGTCATGTGAAGGTCAAAGGTGTTTATTACAGCGGAATCTAAAATTTGACCACGAATTCGGAAAGAGCGGAAAATTTTGCGTTCAAATACATATTTTTGGGTTTTTTTTACATGATTCTTGAAGGTCATCTGCAGGTGAAACAAATGACAGGTAGACCCAATTTGCTTTCGACTCATATAGACATTTGAGAAGTCCTTTGCGGTTAATCACATATTTCCATGTATTTTCGTGTCCTGAATCCGAATCCGGGGTCTGTGTAACCCCAGCACGTCGGGATCAAGGTCATGTGAAGGTCAAAGGTGTTTATTACAGCGGAATCTAAAATTTGACCACGGATTCGGAAAGAGTGGAAAATTTTACGTTCAAATACATATTTTTTGATTTTTTTACATGATTCTTGATTCTTACCTTTGACCTTCACATGACCTAGATCCAGACGTGCTGGGGTTACACAGACCCCGGATTTGGAATCAGCTTTTTTGTTCATTTTGTGGTCCTGTGCAATGGTTATTTTTTACTATTTCTGTGGGTGTCACAACCATAGCAGTTACTATTTTTGTTGAGGTAAGATGTTGTGCAAGTTGTTGGTCCAGCATAAGATATTCGGGTGAATAACATGAATTCAGTTTTCCGATAAGATGTTGGGGTAACTTAGGGTAAGTCTATGACATAAGCTGTTGGCTTGCGTTATTCTAGTTGTTGAGAAGTAAATTGTTGGGAAACAGATTGAAAGAAGCTTTTTGGGTCAAGTAATTAGGGGTAGATGTTCTTTAGACACACTTTCGCAGTTAGTTGTTGGGGCAAGTTGGGTGGATTTGTTTTTTTAGGTACATTGGGTTGGGGTAAGTCTCCTGACAAGTTTTTTGGGTCAAGTAATTAGGGGTGGATGTTCTTACAAATCAGTCAAGAGGAAAGTCTTTGGAAGTTGTTGTTTTGAAGTCTTCCTGCGCTTTTTAATTCACTCGTGTTGCTACAAGAATTGAAATCTCTCCAATCAAAGAAACAAATTGGTCCCGCAGTATAAGAAATTGAAAGGGAAAACCTTTTAGCATCCTTTCGGAAGCCTTTGATTTCAAAGTGGCTTCCTTTCAAGTTAAAAGGCAGAGTTGAAGTTTGGGGTGGAACTATCTGAAAATTTTGACTCCTGGGTATATATACGACTATAGCTAGCTTCGTTGCTGCGAGTTAGTCGAGGTTTGAGAGTCCAGAGGCCATCGACGATACAGTAATGGAAGAAGGCTTCTGCAACTACACCGTTCAGAGTTCCGAGAACATGGGAGCTTTACGTCAAAGGAACTTCCTGTACTCCCCTTGGATTATCTTCGTGGGTTATCGGAGGCAAAATAGGTTATTATTCGCCATACGTAGTTCGGAGGGTTCGCATTCGGAAATTCGCTGTGAGCGCCTACGGTAACGACCTATTATACTCGTTACTGTTGGAACTAAGGAAGACGACAATGATGCAAAGTGACTTCCGGCATCACGATGAACAATTGTACAATGGCCTCCCAATCCGACTATTTCTCTCTGGAAGTAGAATTAAAATTCCTCGAAATATCCAAAATATGTAATATTTAATATATAATATTTAATATATAATATTTAAATTGAAATACAGAAAGTAATATTGAAATATTAGAAGATAATCAAAATGTAGGGAAATGGGGAATGATGGTAACTGTATTGGAGAAACCTTTATTTTCGTGTACCCTTAGGGTCTTAGGGGAAAGCAGAAATGGGGAAAAATGAGGGAAGAGGGAATTGGCTGTCAACCCTGGTTACTGCTGATGTTTTCCTAATTAAACGAAGAATAATAAAATGAGAAATGAGGTTTGCATTTGAATGTGAATCTGAATGCAGAATGAGAATGCATAAGTGATTCTTTTTAGATTGTTTTGATGGGAAGATAAATCGTTTGTTTAAAGTGGTTTTAAACATGTAACTGAAACAGAAATTAATGGAAGAAACGTTCTTTTGTAAAAAACTAAGTGAGAGAAAGGGGAATAATTAGCGGTTATGGGAAATGTGAGAAACAAGCCTGGTTTCGGAAGGATATGAGAGGGAGGGTCTGAAACCGACGACTAAGGCGGTAAGACTGCGTGTAAACCTGACCCCGGACACTCTGTTACAATCTCCCACATTCTCAACCGATTTGCAATTCCTCCCTTTAGTGGTTCTCAAATATACCCTAAAGATCTCAAAACAAACATCAAAATACATATTTTACCAAACAAAGTTTCGAATACAGTTTTAGAATACAGAGAAGCTATTAATTATCTCGGATGTGATGTAATGTTAAGTAATATGGTAAACTATAAAGGAATCTAATCTTAAAGATATGTAATGCGATGTAATGTAGAAGAATTGGATGATAAAAATCAGGATGAGGTTTTAATAATGAAAAAATCAGATTAAATTAATGAAGGGAAAAGTCATGAAAGATACGAGTCACTCTTTGATCTTATCAAGCTATTGAGTTTGTTGTAGGCTAATTTTATGGGTCAGGGAAGAAATATTGAGAACCTCTGCATAAGTAACGATTGTGGATAAAAGAGATTAGACGCTTGAGCGGTTCTCCGCTTCGAAGGCATAACTAAGGTTTATTAACGATCCTCTCCTCTTCCCTACATCTTCGTCCGCGGCTTTCGTTCCACTGTTCTATGATATCTACATAACATACGTATACAAGACTCGCTCTCCACTTATATTCCTCCTCATTTTTTTCTTTTCTCTCTTTTTTTTCTCTTCTTTTTTTCTCTCTCCTTCTTTTTCCTTGTTTCTCTCGATATCGAAGGGTACAAGGGAATCTTTCCCAGAGGGACCACCAGTAAGATCGTTACTTTGTCGTCGACAGAGTCGACCTTTTTTTATAGTCCTCAGAGATAAAGTCAAATTTAATTCGGACCACTGGGGCTGCCAATAGAGATCAAGATCGAACTTAAAGGGTAGACATCCCGAACAAGTTGGAGTTATTTATTTTTCAGTGGCTCGAGATAACTGATATTTGATAATTGCGGCTGAAATCTTTTGATTTAAATTTGACTTGAGAGGCTGGCCTGTGCCAGATTCCAGATGAAAAGAGTTCTTGAGAATTCTTGTGTCATAGAATTGCAACATTTAAACAAAGCCAGTTTTGCGAAAGCTTCAAGGAACAGTTGACTCTACTTAAAAAAGTGAATTGTTTGCAAAGAGATGTTTGTCGTCGATTTCAGTTCGAGCGACAACAGTCAGATTGATTCCAGAAGGAAATGTGTTCTCGAAACACAAGCCAGCTGAAATTCTTCCGGAAGGTGTAGAGTGGAAAGTGGGATTGCTTTCTTTCTAGTGGTTGGCGTTCATTGTACAATTCAGGGAGAAGTAGTCGCGACTTGGACAATAAAGCACTGCCTTTCGCGACAGCTCGAAATTAACGTTTCTTCGCAAGCTTTCAGCCAAGATAATCGTTTTACTCCAACATTCGTTGGACGCCAGAGTCGCGCTCTGACGATCAAAGGCAACTCTCAGGGGTGGGACTCGAATGCGAACAGACTTCATCTTGATGTAATTTTCTTGTGTAGGTCCGTATGTGTAATACTCTCAAGACTAAGAACAAGATTTTTGTCTTTTTTCCTCTAAGAAATAGGAAATTCTGTCACGTTCTAAATTCTATCAAGTTCTAAAGTCTATCAACTTCTAAATTCTATCTATTTATGAATTCTCTCTTAATTTATCATATTTGACGAGGGTATAGTTTCAAACCATGAGACTGCACAAACGAGGGTTGTGATACTAACAATCACACTTCGAGTCTCCAGGATTATTCACTAGACATAAATCTTTGAGCAGTAAACTTTAAGTAGCTGTAAAATATGGCGCATTTTTAAAAGTGAATGAGAAGTTAGAAAAGGCAGTTTTAATCCTTGTTTGCATCGTCTTCATTATTCTCGTTTATTGCAGTTCTGAGTATAATTCTTTGTTTATTTATTTCTTTTCATATCTTATCCTTTCTTCACATTGTCATTTATCATCAAATTCTTTTCTTTTCTCCTCCCTTGATTTATCACCTTTCTCCTTTTTTTACTCAGCTTTATTATCTTATTTTCATTTTTCATTTTTCATGTTTCATCTATTTCCAAATTGGCAATAATTCTTCTTAGGAGGACTAATTTCAAGCTACAATCTCTGCTCTGTTAAAGTGACGTTCTGACGTTCTCACATTATTGACGTATCGACGTTTCGATGTCAATGGTCTTCAGATATGTCTCTTATAATTTTCATTGTTCTCTTGTAACTTCCTCCCGTCAAATGTCAGTTATAATCAAATTGGATATCACTCTCTATGTTTAGTTCTTTTCCTTTCTTTGTTATATTTTCCGTATCTTCTTCAGTCCTTTATTTTTTTCCTTACTATATTCCTGCAGTATACATCATCTCCATACTTTTCTTTAATTATATCAGTCTATCATCTTCGTCGTTTAAACTTGATTTCTTTCTATTTCAACAAGTCCTGATTATAAAATCCTATCATTTTTATAATGTAGTCGCGCAGAAACCTATCTGGAATTATCCGGTCTCTTATATATAGGAAATTAAAGATTAATCAGCAGCTTATATATAATTTTTGATATCCTCTTATGTTGTATTCTTCTTTTAATGTCTATCTTTTACTCAATTGCAACCCATCATTTACTGAAATTGCTTTTGAATTTTTCAGTACATCATCCTAGCATAAAAAGATCCCTTCTTCTTCGAAAAAATCGCATTTTTCTGAATTAAACTTTTCCTCAATTGTACACGTCTCTAATACCTTTCACGTCTCATTCACGAGGCTCGTAGCAATCTTTCTCTGATAATCTAATCACAGAAAGGCATTACAAGCATCCACTGTTGATTTCTTGCCTCTAATAACATCTATTGCATTTCGACTGGCTCGCCAAGTCCGTTATGACTCTGTAATGTTCGCGTCGAACACGTAAAAGTTTCGCGGCAATGCGATTGGAAAGGAGATACAGATGTTGCTGAATATCCAGAAAGACATGTCGTTGTTGCTCGACGCAATGTGTGTAAATGTAAACTTACACATAAATGTACTCTAATAGCAGAACGTATGTACTTGAGTCTGGACCGTCGGTGCACCTGTCGAGCAAAGGGAATCACAACCGAGAAGGCCAGCCCGTCTAACCGGTACTGCCTTGTAAAATTTCCAAGTATGCGAATACACGGGGGAAGTACCCAACTTAAAGACACGAATCCTGGGGTATAAGAATTTCTTCAGTTTTACTCTCCTGGGACCAAAAGTCTTGTCCATTTTTCTTACTCTTTATGAAGTGTTCTTACTCTTTATGTATGTTCGTTTCTCCTGCTCTTTAAGTTTCTTTTTTAACATATACTTTTAAATTAACGAACGCTGTGCCGAGGGTGCTTTGCCGGAAATTAACTTCAAACTCTTCCAGCGGCCCTAATTTACCAGTACGACTTCTCCTTGCCGGAGGCTACAAAAATTATTGGCCGCAAGAAGGGGTTAGCACTGTTTAACTGGCGAGGAGTCGAAGACGAAAGAATCCCAGCATAAAAATCTTGTAAAGAATAACTTTTATCATATAAGTAAAGCTTTATAAGTAAAGCTTTATAAGTGAACGTATAAAATCCGGTGGCAAGAAATTGTAACTGCTGATTCTGTGAATAAAACGATAAAGACGGCATTTTATTTTATTTCTCGGAAGATATCGAAGTGGACTTGCGAGTGAGTTCCTCCAGCACGCAACGGGAAATGCTCACAAGTTCAAGAGCATTCGTGCACGTCTGGTTTGAGAAAAAAAACGTAATCGTTGTAATCGCCTAACGCGTTGCAGCCTGCGATCTTGAAGCATGGTTCGTGTGTTTCGCACAAACGTGTCGCCTGTGTAAGAGACGAGAAGCTGGAGAAATGTCCTGGTAGAGAAATAACAACCAACCTATTTTCATTTCTCACGTTGAAACGGATTCTTTATCACCAGAAGCATAAAAAGTTTCGTACAGCACGTACCTACTGATGTGAACATTATAATTGAGAGAAACTTTACCTCTCTTCTTTATGTTTACCACCTTTTCCCCTTATTCACTTTTGATTATTGTTTCCAAATTTGCATTCTTTCTGATTTTCTTTCGTTTCATTCTTTCTGAGTTTCTGGTACATACATATAATAGCGAATTTTTTTCGAGAAATAATACAAATTTGTTTACCCTTTTAAAAGATGGATTCATTAAGTCAATTAAAATATTAATTAAATGTAGAGTAAATAACAATTAAGGTAGCTTGCAGGAGTAGAATATTAAATGAGAATGCAAATGATGTTGTCTTTAACGAAGAAGATGGCTAATAAGTGTATGAGGTGGCTCTATGTACTAGTAATACATATATTAATTAAAAAGAGGGGCAAGAGGGAGATGAGAGAGGATGGGGTGAAAATGAGAGAAGAGTGGACTTCCCGTTTGGGAATCGCTACCTGCGTCACTTGTATGCAAATTCTTGGCGTTATCACCGAACCGGCAAAATCGCACACTTGCTCTTGTGCACTTGCAGTCGACGGCAGACACGTGTCACGAAGAGCTCGACTCTCGTGCCGCACGTCATTGAATAATCGTGTAGCGCTCTCAACTTCATTGAGAAACAGAACAGACCGCAGGTCGCTGAAGGCAACGTTATTCGTGCTTGAGAGAAAACTACAATCAGTTGCTGTTACGAAATTCTTGTACTAGAAATTGAATCATCTCGGAGAAAAGAGAGAATTGCAAAAATGCTTCGTAATCTCAAATAAGATGAGCTGGGTGGCCATATGATTCAATTTTTCAATTTTACTGATGGTTTCCTGAATTTTTCCTGATTTTTGGGCGAATTTCCCTGACAAAAAATGATATATTTCCTTAATTTTACGACAACCTTCGAAGTTTCTTAAAATTCATTGAAATTCCAGGAAACATTTTAAAATTCCCTAGCATTTCAAGATAATCCTTAAAATTCCGTAAATTTCATGAAATCCTTTAGAATTTCTTAAAATTCCACGGATTCCTTCAAAATATTCCATGAAAACCCTTAAAGTTTTATCATTTCTTTCTAAATTACTCAAAATCATTTGCAATCGTTTAAATTCCATGAAACAATTTTAAATCCCTTAAAATTACTTTAAAAATGTAAAAATTTCTTTCAATTCTCACAAGCTTTTTAAAGTCGTTTAAAATTTCACGAAAAAGTTTAAAGTCCCTTAAAATTCCTCACAACATTTTACAAATTTTCAGAGATCCCTTCAAATTCCATGAGGAACTTCAAAATCCCTTAAAATAGTCCAAATCTCTGAAAATTAATGTAATCTTATAGAAATTACTTTACAATTTCATAACGATCTTTACAATATCTTAAAATTGTTTGAATACCCTAAAATTTCTTAAAAATCTGTTCAAATTCCACGAAATTTTTTGAATATCATAAAAACCTCTTGTAATTCCTTAAAATTCTTAAAAACCTCTCAAGTCCCTTAAAATTCCTCAAAAAATTTTACAAATTTTCAGAGATTGCTTCAAATTCCACGAGGAACTTCAAAATCTCTTAAAATAGTCCAAATCTCTTAAAATTAATGTAATCTTATAGAAATTCCTTTACTATTTCATAAGGATCTTTACAATACCTTAAAATTCTTTGAATTCCCTAAACTTTCTTAAAAATCTCCAAATTTCACGAAATCCTTAAAAATTCCACGAAATTTTTTGAATATCATAAAAACCTCTTCTAATCCTTTAAAATTCCTAAAAACCTCTCAAGTCCCTTAAAATAACTAAAAATTTCTTGACATCTTTCCATAAACATACAAAATCTCAAAAAATGTCTAAGAACACTTTATAATCCCTCGAAATTTCCCTGATTTCCCTGAAATCTGGTCACCCTGATGGGTGAAAAAATAAACAAAAAATAAACATAAAAACTAAATATGTAATCGTAAAAAGTAATCAAATTGAAAAACAATAAGAAATTGTATCTAAAAGTTGATATCAAATAAAAATGACAATAAAATTCCCCTGAATAGACTGAAAGCAGCCTAGAAGTGGGAGATACGTCGGATTTTATTTGTGGCACAGTAATGCATTAGATTTGTACCCTGCGAAAGGGGTAGACCTAAAGGTAGTGTCGAATTCACGAGTCGCGCTACCGCGCTTGCAGTGAACATATAGAAGAGTGAGTGCTGCAAATTGCTGGTAGAACGTGCTTCGCGTGCTGATTTGCTCCTTGCAGCACCAAAGTAAACGGAAAATTACGTTCGAAGCTCGCGCACAGTCTCCTGGGCAAGTGTTACGTCACCTCTTCTCTACCTATCCAAAGGTTCATGAATCTCTAGTCACCAATTTAATCTCAGCGTCTACACAGATCCCTCCAGATTTATTACTTCTTCGCAACCGTTTCTCCCAGCAAGTGATTCCTGCATCTATAAAATGAAATTGGCGGGGGTCTAATCTATAAACACGAAGTCGAGTCTATACTCACCCTTATAAGCATCATTAATAAGTCTTTCATTTAATCAAATACGATCAATCAGGATCTCATTTGAAAAAAGTGACTAAAATAAAAGAGTGTTTAAAATAAAAGAGTGTCTAAAATAAAAGTTTGTCTAAAATATCTCCAATGATTTCAAGGTATTTCAAAGACTTTAAGGAAATTCAGAATGAATTTCTATTTCTTGGTATAATTTCTTCGTAATGGTATAGAAAGGTTGTTTTATAATTTGATTAGAATCCTGTGGACGCGATGATGCAGGTTGTGACGGTTAATGAGTTGGTGAAAGGAAATGGGACCTAAATCCGAGGATAAATAAACGTTGAGTGGACTAAACGTGGTATCATATCGGGCAATGATACGGCGAAGAAGTCGAATTTACGAGCATTGCGAGTTTGATTTATGGGACGGGCCGCGAGTCGATCTACGATCGATCTGTGAGTACATCGGTGCGTCGAGCGAACACGCGATGCGAGGTTAATCGTTATTCCTATCGGACGTATCGAGAGGAGAATTAATAGCCAATCAGCGAGCATGCCGTTTGAATATTAAGCAGAAGGGGTTTGCCTGATCCTGACCCTAACTGCCGAATGCATATACACTATAAACTCGAACCGTGCCATCACGATCCCCTTGGGACTAAACAATAATTGCGCTTTGTATGCAACTAACTATCTACATCGAGCCATTACACTGTTATCATCCCACTTCGCCATCCTATTTTTATTTTTCAGATTCAATTCTTCAATTGAATGAATTCATTACAGATTCTAAACATGTAGTTATTCTCATAATAAAATTTATGAGAATATAAGAAGCTAGTAATTTTTTATTTCTTGGAATGCAATTTTGAATGAGAGGGTATTAGTTCCACTGATGTCACCACTGACACTGACACCATTGGCAATATTTCCAGCTTCTTAGTCAGTAGCGACGAGCACACCTTTTTTGAATGTAAAGCTTCCTTGAATACAAACGAGGAACATTTTCCTAAAGTTCCTGATTTGCATCTATTGTGAGAAACGAGAATGGTTAGATGAAAGAGATGCTGGAAAAGCGGTTGATAAAAGATGATTGAGCTTTTATCAGAGTTTATTTGTAGTTGGGTGATTAATTTTTCATTAGAGGAGGGATCGCAGCTGCAGTCTACTGGTTCGTTACTCGCAACTTTGTTGACTTAATTCTATAAGCAAGCTCAGGTCGCATGGGTCCAATATCTGTGCCACATACGTTGTGTGGAAACGCAGTGTTTCCGTCGCTTTAGCGCGAGGTTCCCGGCTAATAATTTCTGAATAATTTGGTACGAGCCTCCAGTGAATCGAATCACCGATACCACTTGCGGAGAATGTCTCTTTATGGGAAAATATATACGTAATTGACATCAGGTGAATTCTACACTTGCAGCATAGGATAAGTATATATATATATGTATGTGTATAGATGTGGAGAATATTCGCAATGTCGGTTACGTTACCAGCATTTAGAATGCACACTCCCCAAGCGTCTATCTACTCTCCGTATCTCCTCGTGTATTTCACAGGTACAAAGTTGGCGAATACCAGTTTATTCCACCCAGATAAACGTTTAAATCGGTACTAGTTGACAAAGTGGCCTTTTAATACCTCTCGTTCCCGCAGGGCATGCAGCATCACTGCATTTTTTTAATTCTCTTTTACCATCCTCGATCAAAGGACTGTGGGGCGATTAAACACTGAATGAAGTTAACCGAGACGATTCTGTGTTTTATCCAAAATCCCATATGAAGCCCTAAAAGCTCTGAAAGGGAATTTTAAAAATTTAGGAAAAAGGGAAAGGCAACATTTGTTCTCCGCTGTAGGTATCATTTATTTAATCTCCTCGCGCCAACATGGAGTACAAGGAGTTTAATATGTGGGAATAAAAACGACAAAATGGATCAAATCCATTTTCCATTTTTTTTTTATTACGAGATATCATGAGGTTTTAAAGTATTTCCAAAAATTTTATGAGATTTTAATAAATTGAAATAATTTAAAGCAACTTCAAGGAGTTTAAAAGATTTGCAGTGATTTTAAATGATTTAAAGAGGATCCTAGCAGATAAGGAAATTTTTCTATAGATAAATCTCCATTTTCGACTTTGAAAACAATCTGAAGAAATCACATTAGTTGAGATATTCTTGAGATTTCAAGAGCACCAATCGTTGAATTTCAAACGAGGGTTCTTGGTAAACCAATGTCGTGCATATGGAGGTCGAGTGAGCGACCCTGGGTTTCTCTCGGGTTTGAATTCGACCAAATTCTCGTGAACTGAAAGGTGAATTTGAACCACCGCAGGAGCCGGATTAAATTGTAGATGGACTCTTGAGAGAAGCGTGATTCACTGTGCTCAGTGAGTGGGATATACTATGTGTACAGATAGCATACATACATATTATGTTATACGGTATATACCCTCGATGCACAGAGGGAGTTTAGGGCGGTTAATACATAGACAATATATGTAGATACATACACAAACTGCTGTCCCTTGGACCGTGCAGCGTAACCGTACCGAATCCCTTCCGATTATCGTGCCAATATTGTGCTCGGTGTGATCGATGCTCTTATGCCGAACACGCAGCCACGATCTCCCTCCATTCCCCCGACACGTGCATCTTGCACATAAGCTTCTAAAATGATATACACCTTCCAGAATATATGCCTTGGCTCGTACATTCAAACCATTGAATTTTATGGTACCTCATTGATAAATCATCTAAACCTGCATCCTTAGGTGCAAGTGGAGATGCTATTTTCTATTTCGCACGAAAATTCCATCTGTTATCTCAACTGAGGAGAGGATGGAATATCAGAAACAGCTGACGTGGTAAACCAATTTGGGTAACGGATTTGGTTTAAGTGTGTGGAAATTGTGCGAATTCAACAATATAGAATTTTCAGTGTTGATTATGTAATCTTTTGAAAAAAGCAGTTTATCTGTTTTCCAGTATTTTAAGAGATTTTTAAAGAATTTTAGGAATTTAAAGAGATTTTAGTATGTTTTATACGATTTCATAGGATTTTGATGTTTTCTTTAGGGATTTCAAAAGAATTTTTTAAAAATCTAACAGATTCGCTGATGAGAAAGTAATTATTAAAGGATTTAAGGGCATGTGTTATTTGCCGTTTTTTTCCCACAATTTTCATTTTTTTGAAAAAGTAAAAATTGTGGGAAAAAACGGGGTTATTTAAATTGGCTCATATGGTAAGTAACACATGCCCTTAAGAAACTATTTATTTTAAGGGATTTTTATTTATTTATAGCAGAAATTTAACCGGTGTTGCCCGGGATTTTGAAAGATTTCAAGTGACTAAGGAATTTTAAGGGATTTCAAGATTTTAAAAAGATTTCCACTTGATTTTAAGGTACTTCAAAGAATTTTAAGGAATTTCAAGAAATTTTAAAAAAAGTTTCAAGACAGTTTAGAGATTTTCAACTCTATAAACTTGAATAAGTGAAATTTAACTGATTACCATTCAAATTCCACTCATTTGCAGTGACTCTTTTCTCACGATTTTAATCAGTGAAAAATCTACTGGAAATCAGTGAAAAGTCACTAAAATTTTTAGTAGTTTAGTGAAGATGAAATTTTTAGTCACTGAAATTTTTAGTAATTTAGTGAAGATGACTGAAAATTTAAGTGACTTTCCACTGATTTCCAGTAGATTTTTCACTGATTAAAATCGTGAGAAAAGAGTCACTGAAAATCAGTGGAATTTGATTGATTCAGTTTTAGAGAGAAGATGAGTTTTCATAAGATTTCAAGGCATTTTTAAAAGAGTTTGAAAGAGTTATCCAAAGGACGTTCCAAAGAATTCTATAGATTTCACAAGATTTCAAGACATCTTAAAGGTTTTCTTTCAAATTCATTAAAATCAGTTAAAATGTCTTGAAATCTTGTCGAATATCTGAAAAAATCTTCTGATAATTCTCTTCACTCTTTAAAAAATACCTTTTAATCTCTAAAATCAATCAAAACCTCTCAGCATCCCTTGAATTTAGTTTAAATCCCTTAAGGTCTACTTTTATCGCTTGAAATTCCTTAGAGTCACTTAAAATTTTTTGCAACCCTTTAAAGTCTCCCAAAAATTACTTTAAATTCTATAAACTCTGTATAAATCCCCTGGTAAATTTATACCAGTAAATAAATAAAAATTTCTGGTTTTTCGAACTTTGGACCTTTTTTCTTATATCTTTATATATAATACAATCAATTGCAAAGTTTTTTTTGTTTGTAATTGGGCAATAATTATTAAACAAATTTATTTTACTAAAACATTGATATTTATCCCTTTCCGGTCATCAGATCAACGTCATTTGCGGTCATCATGGTGACTCATGAGAGTAGACATACGAGCGCAAAGAATTAAATTTATTAATCAACAACGGTTCGAAAAAAGGCGTTAGAAAATTGAAAAGAAGAAAGAAGAAGAAGAAAAAGAAGAAATAGAAGAAATAGAAGAAGAGGAAAAAGAAGAAGAAAAAAGAAGAAGTAGGGTGGGAAAGAGGGTGGAAACTTGAAAAGAGAGATTTGAAAAAGAATTGAACCACTTTAGAAGCATTTCTTCCACTACTTGTAATGAAATCGATTAAAGCTTCCATCTTTATAGACGCCGCCCACAAGAGTTATTGTATACTGAAGGAACCGCCGACATGCGTGCATATTATGAGGGATGATCGGCTAAGAATTAAATCCGTGGGCACACCGGCTGTCCATTATTATCAGGATCCCTTATGCCTAATCCCTAAGCAGACGTATGTCGCGGACCCCATATCGGAATCCCTTTGATTGGTAGGGACCTTCTAGTCCCCCAGTATAGCTACCAAGGGGGTCTCGAAGATGAAGGTGGCGGAAAATAGTTACAAAACAGACCTAGGGCACCCGCGATCGTAGTCGCGGGGCACCGGCCAAACGGTATGCAAGGGTGTGAAAATATTCCGGGGGTCGTTACGCTCCCTCGCCGAATCCATGGGGAGTCACCAACGTCGTCAGAAGATTAAGGACAACTGAGTACCACGTGCATTTGCCGTTCGATGTGTCATACTGCGGTGCCAATTTAATGCGCCTGAACTTCCATCACATATGTTTCGCTATGTATAATATCTATGTACATATATATGTATGCAGACATGGAGACAGGTCTTACTATTGTGAGCAGATCAATTGCATTTGTAATGAGAGAGGGTGCTTCTTAATTCGTTTTCACTCGGAAAAAAGGAGAAGAATAGCTTACGGAAAAAATATATTTTTCTAGGAGGGATCCTATCTAATTTTCTCTTCTGTTTATTGATTCTTGAAATTATGGACATGTTTCCCAGCAGATGGTATAAGTTTAGGAAGATACAAGATATTTTAGGGTTTTCATTTCTAAATATTCGACAACGAGTAGCTGCAGTTCGTATGGGTAACAAATGCCACTTGATTTGTTTGGGAAACGAAGTTTGGCTTTAACATCATTAGTGGACTCAACTCGAATTTCAATCAATTCCAGTGTCACGCACCGATCGCGATTATTGCATACATCATGCACGGAAGAAATGCAATTATTTAAACTTTAGAGCTTATTCGCAGCACAAATTTCGTTTCGCGGTCCAACGCGCGTGCAATTTCCCGAAAAGGCAATCATGAAATGACTGACTGGTGGGGTGCCCACTGCTTACTTCGTAATGCAAGGGGTGACTTTAATGTTTTTCATCTAATTCCCCTTGCACAGGTCCTGCAAAACTCTTCCCCAGGGATCAGCAGCTTCTGGGGATTTCTACACTCGGGAATTCGAAGGAATAGCGAATTTGATTCGTTGCGTTAACTATTCGCAATTTTAGAAAATTCATAAACGAAGGGCAATTTTGTAATAGTTTCTTTATATATTTGTAATGTTTCTTTATATAAATGATTGTAAGCAGAATTATGTAGAGTAATTTTGAACAGATTATGTTGAACGATTATCTGAAATCTGTTATGTGAAGCATCAGACATTAAGTCAGTCAATGCGCTGATGAGGTCGGAACAGATGGGCAGAAGTAGAGGGTAGTGGTTCAGAACAGGGGATTCCCAAGTGACCAAGTTCCAAGTCCACCCACACGATTGCAATGGACTATCCTGTTAAACGGGCAGGCAGGCAGTTCACCTTTGAAATCACTTAAACCGATTAAACTGGAAACAGTGGCTAGTGTTGCAGTAAATTGGATATAAAGTCCATAAATTCATACATCAGACTTAACAAATATCACCTGCTTCCTAAAATGTCACACATCTCTTTTCCCCCTTAATTACTATTATAATTAAGATTTAAGTTTCAGAAATGAAACTTTTCTATTACTGTTCCCTTGTCATTATTTTAATAGAAATAAAAGGACTTTGTAACAAGTTTTGTGAACTTTAACTTTTTGAAGCTCGAAGATCCTTGAGAAAGTTTTTCAAAAAGTGCATCAAACCTCGTTGCATTTTGTCCAGTTGTCTGAAGGTTTCGAAGGATGTCTCGAGATGAGTAAAGTCTAGAGGCGAAAGATGAAGGCTGGAGGAGTGAGGATCGCGAATTCAACGAGGCAACGAGTAAAACTTCACGAGCGAAAAGAGAGTGAGAGAGTGAGAAGGTTAAAGGGTGGATTGAGGAAGAAAGAGAAATGGTGAGTTTCGAATGCTGTTTTCTACAATATTCGAACTGCGCAGTAGTTGTTGATTGTTTCGAGTGCAATTATAACTTTAATCGAAGCTTCCAAAACACAATTAACTACTGGGTAGACGAGACGTCGAAGGCCCTTCATGTTCAGCAAATAAGCGAACCTTAATGCGTGAATGTTTAAAGCAATACAGCAATAATAATATTAATATTTATGGTAAAAGAAAATATGATCCTTCTGATGGAAGAGAGTGCATTGACTTGAAAGGCATCACCATAACAATATGAATATGCTGAATGGAAAAAGAGAGATATCTCAGAAGAAAGAATACTGACTGGAAGTAAACGACAAGTGCATCATCTAATTCAATGTTATGCTGGTCCAACTTTCATTCTACCATTGCCTGCATCATCTCAGAATTATACGGCTCGTTTATTGTGAAAATTATTGCTCTCTTTATAAGTTATAGTAGCACTATTGTGCCACGATTGTGGCACTGCATTATGTATCTCAAAGGTGAGGTCGTGTATTCATGTATTCATTGAATAATTGTAGGATGCGTATCTCCCGAGTTGCAAGAAGGACACGCCCCGACGATCACGGAACGACTCAGGGTAAGGTTTCTCGCGTGATCTTGATCAAGAAAGACGAAACATGGATCGTAAAACTCCCAGAACCAACCTGCCGAGCTTCTTATCGTTCCCATTACCCTTTCTTTTACTATTCCCCAGACTCTAGAAACAAATGCTTCAACAAATCTCACACAATTTAAGTAGATCTATTGCAGTTACTCTCAAAATTATGTGGCTATGATATGTAATTTATGAGCATGTCAGTAATTTGTGAGCATGTTTGTAATTTGTGATCATCTTGATTCAGGACTTTATTGAAAATCGGGAAATGGGAGAGACTGAGTTTGTTGCAATTGGGGATTCTGAGTTCGCGGTTCGAATGAAATTCAAAAGTAATCAATGACTTCGTGACGGGTGTGACACGAGCGCACATTAATTCCGAGACAGCGTCTCATTATCATATAGACGAGTATTTCGTCAACCGTCGTTAGATTTTGCGCACGGGCATACCAATGAAGCCAAGCACACGCGGGCACGTGCGATATGAGTCTGTGGGCAGATCGATTATTATACATGTATAAAGATACTTAATCATGGTCCCAGGCGTGAATACATGCAAAGAATACAATGCACGATATTTTCATCCTAACATGTTAATCAACTTAATTTCCAGATTCCAAAAGTGAAGGATTGCCTCCTGGTCAAGCAGATAAACTTGCCGTCCAATATAATTTATTCTCCCGAAAAAAATCATACATCTCTCATACATATACATACATCTCTCAGACATATACTTCATACCTAAATTTGCTCATCGCAGAAGAATATTTCATTTGTACAGATTATTTATCGCCTCAGTATGCTATTTACAAGACTGCTTTGAATTCTTCAAGCGTTCTTCGTCATTCACAGAATTCTATGAGAGTAAAATTGAATGTTGATAAGTTTTGCAAGAAAATTGATTAGCTAAGTTTTAGTTATCAGAGAGGAGTTTCTTTTTCTATTTGAGGTTTGGACAGAAATTTTCAATTAGAGTTTTCTGAAGGAGACAGCAAGAAATTGTCGGAAGTAACTTTCCCATCGGATCGTACAAGTTAATCTGCCTGTCAGCAAAAAATCGAAACTCCTTGGGTTCTAACAGAGCTTTCAAACTCCCTAACTAGGGAAGGCATTAACGTCAACTAGTGCACTTGTCGTTTCAACGAGGCCGCGTACTAAAGCGTTGGTTCTTACACGATATATCATCGAGAGCGTAGATGGGTCATTACAGAAACGCTCAAGTGTCTCGAGGGAGAGACGAGGACGCGGTATACCGCACTTGAAAATTCATTACCTCAATACCACCAAAAACAGGGCAGTCGACGTCGCGAAAAGATCTTCCTCAAAACCCGAGACCTCGGCAAACTCAACCTTCTTTTATTCGCGTTTATTTCCCGCCCTGAGAATAGATAAGGAAAGAGCGGGATATTACATTTTCTCAAGAACTTTTCCAAGATACAAATCTACATTCATAGAAAACTCGAGAAGCAAGGTCTCATCTCATTTCAACATGGAAATTATTTTCTCTGTTGTGAGTGTCTTTTTGCTCTCCACTTTGGACATATTGTAAAGTTTTTAAAAGGTATGTCAGCATTCGAGTTTGAATTTTTTTTAGCTTTGAGTTTGAATTGTTTTTAAGTTAGAGTTTGAATACTTAAAGCGACGGAAAATCATGTACAAGACAGTTTCAATTGTGTACCGCAATTTCATTTCGTTCAATTATGCCTCACGATTTTCCAGAGGAGGAAGTTTGATTAAAATGTAAGCCAAGCCTAAACTTGAAAGCTATCCATCATAACCGTTAAATGGGTTCTAAGTCAAGATTTAATCACTCAAGGGAAGGCGTTGCAAGGTTTAATAATGTCTTATCATACCGGAAGAACACAACTCCCTGAGACTTTGTAAATTTGTTTTCTCGACAAAAATTGCCTTTTTCATTCCAATAACGTGAGCCTTCATTTTGAGGAGATTAGCAAATCCGGGTAAATTCACCAGGTGGTAAGTTTTGCTAACACATTTAACGGTAAATTGATTTTTTAATTACAGTTCGAAAACAGTTTCAACTCAGATTAAGCTAAGTGAAAAAAGTATCTTACAAAGTGGGAATGAATTATACATCAAGAAACCGAGTGCCTCATTATTTTAATGGCACCAGTATGTAAAATTCATCGCGTCATTCTTGAAGCAATGAACCATTTTTATGAACATTAATGAATCTTATACTATTTTGTACTATTTATCAGTAGCATCTATTATTTAAGAATTTTTCTAGTCATTATTTGCCGGGAACATAGAATTATTTAAAGTGAGAAACAGGTAGATTACTAAGAGGGGCGCTAGTCTAATTTTCCTTGTTTTTGGGTGCGTTTATTGAGAGATTGAAGGACCTGAGTTTGAAATAGGTACATACTACATACATATATGAAAACTGAATAGGTTCTCGGCATACCGACATTGCTTGCCTGGAGGGAGACGAACAAGTGCGCCCCAGCTAATGGATTCGTGAATCTTCGTGTTCACTCATACCAACATTGACGCCTACGTCTGCAACCTAAACTCACACAGACTCAATTTAACCCCGTCTATGTATATTTGTAATGTTCGCTGAGCGAGAGGACAGCGTGCCCCCGGGCTCTGGAACCCCCAGGAATTAACAGCTGAATTTCAAGTCTTCGAGAGCCCCCAAGTTTCCTCGACTATCTCCGAGCAGAATTGCAGATACATAACAGAATTCTGAGAACTAAATATTCCCCACAAAACAGATACGCGCAAATCAACCTGGCAATCAAACTCTTGCATGGAACAGTTCTTAGTTAATAAATACTATTTAATAATATCGTAAAATTTTCGAATTCATACATTCAACTCGCAGCGCGAATTAATTTACTTAAAATAATATACAAACCCACAAAACACCGTTAAATTCTTTAAAATTTTTGACAATTCAGTAAAATGTCGTCAAATTATTTAACATTTTTTTAAATTCCGAAAAACTCCAGAAATCTTCGTAAAATGTATTAAATCCCTCGAAATCTCGTAAAATCTTTAAATATTCTCTATAATTCAAATAACTTTCGTAGAATCCCTTAAAATTCCTGAAAATCCATTAACATCTCGCCAAATCAATCATAATTTCTCAGAATTCCATAAAATCTCAATAAATTTCTCAAAATCTCTAGAAATTGCTAAAAATTACTCAGAGTACCCCACAGTACTTCTAAATCTTTTAAAAAACCATTAAATTTCTTCAAATACGTAAAAATTCCACAAAATTTCTTGAAATGACGTGAAATCCCCTAATATCCCTAAAATCTTAATAAACATCGAAAAATTTAATTAATAATAAAGTACGTGCCTTAAAATTGAAAAAAGATTTAATGGAAAGGCATAAAATTCCTTAATATTCATTGAAATTCAAATAAATTCCGTAAAATTCCTTAAAATCCCATGAAATCTTAATAAATTCCTTAAAATTCCTGAAAATCCATTAAAATCTCGCCAAATCAATCATAATTTTTCAAAATCTCTTGAAATTACTAAAAATACTCAGAATACCCCGCAGTATTTCTAAATCTTTTAAAATACCATTAAATTTCTTCAAATACGTAAAAATTCCACAAAATTCCTTGAAATTACGTGAAATCCTCTACTATCCCTAAAATTTTAACAAACATCGAAGAACTTGATAAATAATAAAGTACTTGCCTTAAAATTGAAAAAAATGTTTAATGGAAAGGTCTAAAATTCTTGAATTTCAAATTAGAATCATGTAATCTTCTCTCTAAAATTGAATCAGTCAAATTCCATTGATTTTTAGTGACTCTTTTCTCACGATTTTAATCAGTGAAAATTCACTGAGAATCAGTCAAAAGTCACTGAAATTTTCAGTAATCGTCATTAAACTACTAAAAATTTCAGTGACTTTTCACTGATTTCCAGTAGATTTTCTACTAATTAAAATCGTGAGAAAAGAGTGACTGAAAATCAGTGGAATTTGATTGGTAATCAGTTAAATTTCACTGAATCAAGTTTAGAGAGTATCTTTAATGTTGAACTCTAAAATTAAATCAGTAATTCACTGATTTCCAGTAGATTCAGTGAAATTTGACTAGAGACCAGTGAAATTTCACTGTTTTTTCACTGATTCAAGTTTAGAGAGAATATTTGACTATTATTAAGTGTTTCCCGCGCACCGTATCGCGTATATAACACAACTGGTGATTCTTATAAAGGAATGTGCGTTAGCTTTATCAACGCAATATCAAGGGTAGTACTTAAAGGAACTTTGTCAGATAATGCGAGTCATGAACGATTGCAGGGAATCACGCAAGAAATTAGCAAAGTTTCCATTGTTTTCGCGATGCGTCACGTAATGCCATAGTGCCTTATGTCGTTGGTTGTAATCGGAATAGGTATATTTACATCACGCCATTATGGCAAGCACGAGGTCTCAGCCTAAGTGCAACTCTCGTCCTGACTGTTATATCGACTATCGCCGCATTTAACTTACCCTCTATTATGACGGTTGGATCATTTGCAATGGTGGCGTGGCTTGCATGCTAACGTAACCGTTTTATTACGGCACAGCGGTGCGCAAAACGATACGATACACCGAGTGTAGTTAAAGCTTACGATCTGATCTCAGATAGCGTGCTTTCAAGATCAAAGAACAAACTGAGAATCAAGCGAATTGCCTACAAGAGGATTTCATCCCGTGGAAAATCTCGAGATGGCCGATCAAGCCTCCCAAGTATGCAACCACAAAATTCTACTTTTACCACACAATGTTGTCGTTCCTTACGAGATTCGCATCTTGAAACGAGGGGACTCGGAATTTCAGATCTAAATCGGGTTTACACGTCACAGGAGAAAGAATGGAGGAAACAGAAGAAATTGTCTCGTGATGTTGTAACTACTTTAAATGTAGAGACTGATTGCAATAATAGGAGATCCACATACGTGATTTGAAAAGTTGAATGCAGCAATAAATGCAGCAATAAAGATGCAATCACGCGCATTAAGGATAGTAGGAAGCAGACAATAAATTTGATGGGAAGGTGAAGAAATCAGCCCTTTCGTGTCTGCGCGAAAAGATCGTAAATCCAAGGAGCGTTTCAAATAAAACGATTTTGCTGGCTTGGCAAGGGAAACTGTAATTTTTCTCAGCGCGTCAGCGTCAAGTTCTATCTTCTATTACAAGAGTACAGCGATGCTCGAAGCACCTGACTTCATCCTCGGCTCCTTGGACACATAAGACGCAGGAAGGGAAGTTAAGTCGACTTAGTGTGCAAGCGTGTAGGATGCACGCGTTTGTATTCCATGAATGGGGTCCAATCATTCCCCTGGATCTCAGCGACGAACTGCAAGTGAGCACAGTTGGTGCGCAGGCCGGTTGCTCGACTCGCGGCAGTGCGAGCTACCGTTTCAGATTAGCATCTCCTCCACATACTTTCTGTATCATTTTCTCTCTCCTTTTTCATCTGCAGACTCCCTCTTTCAACCGCTTTCACCCCAGCTTTATGCCCCAGCGATTCTATCGCAGATCCGCTGACTTGTCTGCTTTTCAAAGGAGTTACTTCATGTTTGATGGTCAGTCAAGTGGCATAGAGGTAAATTATTATATTTCGTAAACTGAAAAACTAGACTACATCTGAAAATCTGTAATGGATATTGAGTAATCTTCAATAGATCGATATACCATTGATATACCATTGATATACCATCGATATACCTACATAGGTAGTGATATGTCAAATGTCGCGAGGATCTGGTTGTACAAGTTCAAATTACAAGTCGATCACAATCTTGAACTGGTGAAGGAGCAGAGCTCGTTAGGACTCCAGATGGGAGGACGACATCAGAGATGAACAGAGTTTGTGTCCCCCCAGGAACAGGTTCATTTCGACACGACATTTCGAAATATGTTCAACTACTCTTATGTAGGTGTGACCTGGGTCGATATCCGCGTTTGTATGTGCGATACGATAATGCACTTATCTGAACAGGCGGGGACGTACCAGGCGAGCGTAACAAGCGCATTCAATGCCACCTTGATTGGACCCTCGGATACGACGATACGTCGAAGCGGGCGTCATCCCATAGCTGTCAGTGATCGCCAAACTATTCGATTACCTCCGCCTCGTCGAATTTCATCATCCCTCAAAGATACCCACTTCAATAATCCCAAAAAGAACTCCAGGTTCTCCAAATGTTACTTTAGTGAGGAAGAATCACTTTCAGAACGAAGCACACACCCTTTGGAAAATACTTTTCCTAATCAGCGCATAATTGTGTGGATGTCAGCTGCATGTCATATTGTAACGTCTACTGCTATCCATTAATTAGAGACGTGCCCCATTTAAGGTAAAGCAGTGACTGCAGATGCTGCTATGAAAGGAGTTGCATAGCTTCAAGCACAAGTTTGCTTCCTCTGCGTTTAACCTTCCTCGAAGCAAGGAGTAATTTCTCACCCCTGGTTACGGTTAACGATGCTGTTTCGCTCTAGATCGTCGCCCTTGATAACTACATAAAACTAATTATTATTGCATTATATCGAGTTGATAATATTAATTAGACTCCGTAGCTTGAATGCTTCCAATCAGTTTGATAATGTCAATAGCTATCATTTCTAAATACGTCAGTGGGTAATAAAAGTAAACTTCCAATTAAAGTCTAGATTTTCATCCTGTAATGAACTGATTTTGAATTAATTAATCATTCCAGTGGGATTGACCGGCTCTTTCATCATCCGAAACATATTAAACAGTAGAAGGACAACACTGGACCTTCGAAACTCATTAACTCGGGTCATTGTGACGCACGCTGGACATCATTAACATAATTCCGAGTTTCAGAACTGCGAGAGTTTATAATATAAATAGAGAATACTATGACGTTGAAAGCTCATTGCGGTAAAAACAAAAATTACTCCCTGACCTCACATTACTGACGGGGGAGTCAACGAGGTCGGTGGAGACTAAAGTGGAGACTCGTTCCAGTCTCTCAGTGCACTTTCGTCCGTTTTTTTTAAATCATAAATTAATTGGAGCTGAGACGCAGGTCAGCCGCACCTCGTATATTCATTGTTTGTTTAACTACTTCGCAAACTTGTTTTCCAGGTCGCTCACAACAGCCTCCGCACTTTTCTCCTGCTGTCGCATAATTATCTTTTTAACCAACGCCTATTTTCTTTATCAAATCACTTAATTATCAGAAAAATTTTCTTCACAGAAGAAAATGCGAAAAAATGTTTAATCATTCATTCTGGTTAAAGTCTCTTTAGTTCACAATGAAGCATTTTCTGCTTTATCGAGTTGTGTTGACTCATATACAGGTTTGTGCTCAGAGTGCGTGTACGTTGAGAATTACGCTTTGCAGAAGCTGACCGGTGTCTTATTACTCGATCGCGTCATTATTTACTAGACTGAAAAGCAGGAGGAAGGAGAAATGTTGCTGGGATCTGAGAGTGTCGACCGGTCGGTCGTTAATTCATTGAGCTGAGGTGATAAGAACGGATCCGAAGATTAATGAACCCGATTTTCTTGGCGTTTCAGAGTATGTCTCGTATATTTAAAGTCCCTTGTACTGGCGGCGAACGTCGCGCCTCGCTACCGAGAGACCCCGGGGCGGGTAACTCGAAAAATTTGCATAATCAAACGAGGGACTGATTTTTCCGCGTGAAAATAACACCAAGATTATATCGCTCCTATACCTTTCTACCCTTTCAGCTCCACATCTTTACTACTCTCTGCGTTTATCTCTCTTCCAAGAAGCTAATTGCCTTTGTCAGTATTCTGCACATTAATTATAGCAAATAATTCACGTTGAGCTGCACGTTAGGGAAACTCGCGATATTCCTTTTTGGAATTTATTTCTTGATCTTTCAGGGTGGCGATTCGGCGGACTTATAACTTTTAAACTCTTTTAAAAATCCCTTTAAATCTCCAAATCAATAAAAATCTCTTAGTATCCCTTGAAATTCCCTTAAATTCATTGGGTTGAAGTTTCAGACGACTACTTAGACGAATTTTTTTCTTCTTCAAAAATTTCGAAATATTTTTAACGATTTCAATAGATTTAGAATAATTTGAAATAATCTCAAGATTTTTAAGTACGTTTTAAGTGACTTTAAGGATTTTTAATGGATTTCAAATGAATTTAGGAGATTTTAAGAATTTGAAAAAAATTTCATGATATTTAGGGGATTTTGTGAAGATCTTATGATATTTTGAGTAATTTTAGGGAATTAAAAGGGATTCTAAAAAGAATTAAAGGATAGGAATTTGAAAAAATATTCCAAAGAATTTCGAAATATCTTTAACTATTTTAAGATATATCAAATGTTTGTATTACATTTCAGGGAATTTCAAAAGAGTTTAAGGATTTTCTATAAGTTTAAAAACATTAAAAATAACTTGAAATGATTTTCAGATATTTAAATAAATTTTACGTGATTTTAAGGAATTTCAACGGATTTCAAATGAATTCAAAAGAATTTAAGAATTTTCAAGAGATTTCAAGACAATAAAATGATTTTAAGCAAAGAATTAATTCTAATGAAATCAAATTTGTGAAAGTTCTTGAAATCTTGTGAAATCTCTGAAAAAATCTTTCGATAATCCTTTCAACACTTTTAAAAATCCTGTTAAATCCTCAAAATTAATCAAAATCTCTTATCATCCTTTGAAATTCCCTAAAATTTAATAAATCTAAATTTAATAAACTAAATCTCTTGAAGTCCCTTGAAATTCCTTAAAATCACTTATAATATTTTGCAATCCTTTAAAATCTCTTTAAAATTCTCTAAAATTTCGGGCAATTTAAATTCCATAAAATGACAATCTTTCGCAAAGTTTTAAAGTCACTCCATTTCTTTAAATTCCAAGAAATCTCTAAAAATCCCAGGCAATGTTGGGTAACTTCTACTGACAAATAAATACAAATTTTGGACTTTAGGATACAAATTTTGAAAGTATATAAAATATGCAAAGTGAATCCTTCTCCTTTAATAGCTAAAAGTTTCAAGTGTCAGTATTCCTACTGTCGTCACTATTCGTTATAATGCACCCCTCTTTATTGGTGGCGCCCAAGCGACGCGGCATTGAAGCCCCTTTTCAGTTCCCGACCTCCAACCCCTAAAAAGGGAGGGACCGAATAATTCTGTTTTAGTTTCGCATTACATCTCGATGCATGGGTATAGAAGAGAGAACTGTATCGTCTTGTTGGTTTGAGCCCCGCGGTCCTGAACCCGCACATCTCTCCAAAGTCCTTCTTCCCCTCTTGAAAGGACGACAAAAAAAAAGAAGAGAAAAAAAGTTGAACCGGAATTGGACTAACGCAATCGCGAATGCTAAGAAACCACTCTCATCCGGGCCAATGTGCTGTGATATCACTCCTTTTTTTCTCTCTTACTTTCTCTTATTTTTCTCCTTTTTTCCACTTCTTTTTTTATTTCGACTTTTCTCCTCTCTCTTTTCGACTTGGAGAACTTGGCGTAACTCGAGGAAAGAACGGTTTGTCGTGTTCGCTCTTATTTTGCTTCACCTCTCGCATAAAGATGCTGTGCATCCAGAGGTGACTGGGGATTTCAGGATTTACATTCGGGATTTCCTTGTACTTCGGAGCCTGTCGCGTTTTTCAGAAAGGTAATCCCCTCCTCGCATTTGTCTCTTCTCGATGCACTTCGCTCCTCTGGAACTCTACTCACTCCTTTCGTATTGATGATCATCCCAGAATGTGCTTCATCAAAGCTATGCAAAATCCGCTAAAATATTATCTACAATTTTTTTCCTTCATAGAGAAACTTTACAACATATTTATTAAAGATTCATTCTCGTTTTCTTCATATTAAAAAGGTAGAAAAAAAAGTCGTTTATCTCGCAAATGAGAAATTTTTGTGCAATAGGAGAGGTAGTAGATAAATTGTCGAAATAAAATGTTCTCATTTTGCAACGTTTTCAAATATGTGATTTAAATCCTATAGAGCTTTTTTTGAAACGCTTTTCCAGATTTTCTCGTAGGGCACCGTTTGATGATAAACTGATTGTACGCTGGACGTCGATATAAATTCAAGTAGACTTCAGAGCCGACGAACACGATTGAAACCGGAAACTGGTTTCCACGGAGTCAGCGAATCATAGATTGAAAACCCCTAACTGAAAGTGATATCGTTGTCGAGTCGTGTACATTTCATTCTCGCAAAGCGACTCATCGAGTACGATTCGCATTAAGCTTTCCGCAAACGTTGGCGACGCACCGTATCCGCTTATCGTTCGTAATTTAATCTCGCCTCCCAACCAATGATCACTTCGGATCGTTAATCCAATACGTGGCGACCAATAATTTTCCGTTAGAAAGAGAGGTGAACCGCATTCTAACTATAACAACATAACACAATAATTTTCACCCTTCTGTCTCTTCATTTTACCCCCTTTCGATAAAGCGACACAGCGAGACAAAGCTTTGTCAATCGAGATCAAAGAGATCTTTATGTATTGATTCGATTTATCGAAAAATTTCACTCTATTCAGGTGCAACACAATTTCATCAAATATTCTGCTCTTCAAATATTAAATTTCCGAATTTGTGAAAATATATTTGATTGACTTAAAAAATTCGCGAATTGTGGGAATATAACGAATTTGAAAAATATTTCACATTATTTTCGTTGTTAAAACGATTAATATTGTATGGGATATTTAATAATTTTAAGGGCTTTTAAGGGATTCAAGGGATTTTACAAAATTTATAGAAATTCAATCACATTTGGAAAGAATTTTAAGGAATTTTATGAAACTTATGTAAATTCCTGAAATTAGACAAGGAATTAAAAGTTTTTATATTTCAGGAATTAAAAATTCAGAATTATTTTGTCGACTAACAAAAGGTGTGCAAAAACAATTAATCGCGCTGTGATAGTAAAAATTTGTTTGCCCTAAATTCACCTTTAATTTGAAAATCTCATTTTCTCTTTCGCATTGTCGAGTCAATTAGCAATGAATGTTTGCATGTCATCATAAAAAATTGGATGTACATTAAATTTTTGATCAAAGAAATCGATCGCATCAGTCTATACTCTATAGTGTCGCGCAGTTAATTGACGAGCGTGTAAAATGCAATGGCCGTTGTGGTCTTTTTCCGCGATCGTATTATGGATTTAACGCGATACACGAGGCATGACAGCTAGGAACAGTGACGGCTTTCCATTTATGAATTTGAAGGATATGATTGGTGCCTGGAACATCCGATTCGGTAATAATGTCCCTCACTCTCCTGATTCAAAGGAAAAAAAAGCGTCATAAAATCAAAGTCTAAATAAAGCAGGACCTCTAATCAATCAAAGAAAAAGTTGTATTCAACTATAAAAAATCACTAACACTTCTGCAAAAATCTCTAAGCTTCTTTTTTTTCTAGAAGTAATCTAAAGTGAATCTGTAATCTATAAAATGAGATCCATGTAATTCTTCATCTAAGATAGGCAAAGGAACCCAGTGCAGAAGATGAGAAATCGGACCATATGCACTTTTCCATAATAATAATCAATGGTTCTCTCGGTGATCGTTTGATATTTTTGGGGCTCGCTCTGTCACAAATGAGGGTTTCCTAATCGTACGATAAATCACTTATTCCCTGCCCATAAAGCCAGCCGTTTGGTTCTCAAGTTGTTCCTTCAGATCAATCTATACTATAATAAATCCATAATCCTCAGCTATAGCTATAGCAAGACCCCTTTGACACACGTCTTCCATGAAAATGCAGGAAACATCAGAAATTGGAAAAGATCATTAATTCTCCCCAAAAATCAATCAAACTCCCACTTTAGGTAAAAAACAAAAGGAATATATAGTCCACTATTTCAGGATCATAAATTCCATTTGAGTTAAGCAACTCCATATAAATATCAAGCATTTTAAATACCCACCATTAAATCTTGAAAGGGAACAACAGCCAGAGAAACAGAAGCGTGACAAAATGTGCTTGAAAAGCGTCGATGCGAAAAATCGAAACAATCGCTGGTTGAAAGCGTATTACGAGGTCTGGAGTTTTCGAAGTTGTATGTAATAATCGAGAATAGCAGTTACTGTACGGCTTAGGGCGTCAGGGCACCAGATAATCCTGTGGATTATTTCACCCGAGTCCTCATAAATTCCACGGACCTACGCTCTTACGCGTGACTCACGGAGTTGGATTACTATACGTAAAGCCATAGCACTGGAGGGTATCTAACCGTATATAGAATCTACCAACGCATAAGGAAGATTTCGAGTAAAAACTCATTTGGATGCAGTGAAATGAGACGTGGCGAGTGAAATCCTAGGATCGTGCATGCGAAAGCCTCGAATCGCTTCCACTTCGGCGATGATCGACTGCCGCACTCAGGAGCTTATCGGTATGTTTCTACTGAAAAGAGCCTACCTTTCGAACCTTTCTGATTTCGGTACAAAAACTCGTCTCGCTAAAGTGGACAATTTTACATCTTTCTTGTCATCAGAGAATCAAACTATTGACATCAATTTTATTGCGATATATACTGCACGACAATTGTTTTTAAAAAGGGTGGCAATTTAAAAGGCAATCCTTTTGATTGTAAACATAAAATTTAGAATACAGATGGTGGACACGAATGCTTTCCCCCATTCAAATTACCTTACGAGTAGGTGATAACTGTTCATGCTTATTCATGTCCGCGATTCATTTCAATTCCGGAATCCGGCACGTGCTACCGGCGCACGTCCTTTGCAATTCTTTGCCTCTATCGCTTGAACTTAATCCTTATCGGATAAATCTCAAGTCGTCTACGAATCGGGTGGACGTAGGAAGGTCCATTAACCAGGGTTAGGGAGAGTGAGAGAGCGAAATCTGTCGGGTTATCTTGCAAGGTTAATGAAAACTCGGCGTCTTTCTGGGTGGCAGCCCTCCCACAGGGGTTGCCTTCCAGTCTCTCGAAGCGCGCGCCAGGGTGATGGACGAGCGACGCTCAGCAACCTCCGCAGGAGTAAATCGCTTTGGGACTGCAGTTATGCAGACTATCTATGCGTCACTCTGGCATTATGTGCGACGGAGTATGGGAACGTGGCCCCTGGGACTATGCCCGGTGAAGGGAGACGAGGACGAGGATGAGGATGAGGAATCTCTCTTCTGTTGAGTCTATCCAGCTCCACAAAATTATATCACAATTCACAATGCTACACCCTATCACATTTTCAAGCTTCGGGTGCTCTTTTAATAGTCTCGCGACAGTGGATCGCGCTCTGCATCTCATTAAAATCCAACGGGATTCTCTGCGATTCAATCGCCCTCACGTACACGACGTCGAAGATGAAACATGTCCGCACCCGTTTGATGCATGAGCAATTCGATACCCACATGATAGATTTCACACAGAAAAGTTGACGTCAGTTTTACGCTTTTCTTTACATTTTGTACGCCCTTTGTGTCTCGTCTGCACGGAAAAGGGCTCTGTTGAAATTCTCATTTAAAAAAAAATGTTACTATATTAATTAAGCATTTTATTATATATCTTGAAATAGAATTGTGAGGAGGTTATTGACCAAAACAATTGAGACAAAACAGTGTATAATATATTTTTTTAGTACAACGGCACCCATCCGAGTATAACCAGGTCAAGCGTTGCTTAACTTTAGTGATCGAACGAGAAGCTTTAAACATTTCCATATGTCCACGCGGATATATATCATAGTCGTATTATGCATTAAATTATTCTATATTTGCATTTTTTTTTTGTTTATGAGGAATAATTTTACTAACTATGATGACTAATGATTTTTAAATTATTATTTAATCGATAGTTTCATTTTGTTCTCTTCCATAAAGGCTCACAGCGTATTTTTATATTCAGCTTTATTTTTATAGATAATAGTGAAAATTTTCCTACGTTGCTTGAGATTTTAAGAGATTTCAGAGTGACTGAAGAATTTCTAGGGATTTCAAAGAGACTTTAAACTATTTTAGGGAATCTTAAGGTATTTTAAGGGATTTCATTCAATTTTAAGGAACTTTACAGAATTCTAAGGAACTTTGAAGAATTTTGTGGGATTTTAAGAGTTACTCAGCGATTGTAAGGAATTCCGATGGATTTCAAAAGAACCCGCAAGCCAAATTTATGACATTGAGCAAAATTTTGTTCCTATAGTCTCAAGGGTGTGGAATTCTAAGCGAAACGCACACACACAAACATTGATTTATATATATATATATGTAGATTGTATTTTTCCCCGATAAGCTTGTTAAAATTCTTGTATATAAAAATATTTTAATTACTCACGCTTGCGCAGATCGTGCTTATAAATAAATAGACAGAGTTCTCGTAAACTTACCTGAAACAGAAAAAAAAATCTCATTAATACACAAACTTTGTATAATTTGTTCTCAATATTTAATCGTACACGAAAAAAGACATTAAGCGGAATTTTTCTGAACTGTTATCAATTTTTGGATAGTATTTAGTAAAACGGCACCCATCCGAGTATAACCGAGTCAAGCGCTGCTTAACTTCAGTGATCGAACGAGAAACTTTAAACATTTCCATATGTCCACGCGAACATATATCGTAGTCCTATCATGCATTAAATTATTCTATATTTGGATTTTAATGAAATTTCACAAGATTACAAGAATTATTAAACACTGAGAAAAATGTTTGGTGCGGACAAAAAAACATTTTATTGCTATAGAAGCAACAAAAATTGTTTGGTTGTGCCAACCAAATCTTGGTTCTTTCAACAAACTTTTAGTTGAACCAAGAAAATTCATTTGAACCAACCAAATCTTAGTTTTGGTTGAATTAACAAAACTTTGGTTGGTTCAACAAAAATTTGGTTGGCACAACCAAAAATCTTTGTTGCTTCTATAGCAACAAAATTTTTAGTTGTCCGCACCAAACATTTCTCTCAGTGAAGGATTGCAAAAGATTAATAATCATTTCAAGAAATTTCAAACATTTTATTTGATTTTTAAGGATTGTAAGAGATTTTAAAAAGTTCAAAAAAGTTAGCAGATACATTTTTCAGATTTCTATAAAAATATCCAGACATCTACAAGAATTTCACAACTTTTAAGTAATTTCAAGGAATTTTAAGTTGTTCAGACGATTGTAAAAAGTTTCAATAAATGATTTTAAAATATCTCAGCATTTTTAAAGTGATCTTAAAAGATTTCAAGAAATTTAAATATCTTCTAAAAGATTTACAGAAGATTGGAATGATGTTAAAGAATTTAAAGTATATTTCAAAATATTTTAAACGATTTGAAGACATTCTGTTGTAAACGGAGAAAACTGGATATTAAATCGTAATATCTATCTATTTAACTATGGGACAACTATCTAGATATTAAAATATATAATCCAAATATTCTAACATCCAATATTTTAATCTTTGGATATTAAGTTTTAATATCAAGATATATATCTAAATATCTAGATAATCGTCCTATAGTTAAATAGCTAGATATTATGGTTTAATATCCAGTTTTCTCCGTGTAATTCCTAATTTTTTCCGTGTAATTCTGTTATATTAATTAATCAGGTGTATTATTCTTAGAGTAAAGTGCTCGCTGACTTAGCTATAAGAGCAACGCTCTGATTTAAATAGAAAGCAGATCTCTCGAGTTCCATTGAACATTTCGCCTTTGGAATTGAAATGGAAGCAAAGCGTGGAAGTTTTGTTGCTCGAGACATGTTCGATGACAGAACGAACGAATCGCAGACTACAAGATCATGCCACGAAGTGGAAACTAATAGGACAGTGCTATCTGGAACAACGCGCTTTTGCACGTGTGCGATCCAGGAACAGGCTTCCCGTGTCACTGCGTTAATAATCGTGGGGGTTTCGAGAGTCGCATTGCTTCATATGCAAATCAGACAATCAGACGTGATACGTGTGCCCTGCCTGCTCTAGCTGCTCTGGCCATCGGTAGTTTAATTAGATTGCTCTGACATGGCACCCGTGGCACCGACAGCGCTCCCTGACAAACGCGAAGTGACGCACCGCGATAGAAGCGCCTATCCGGAGCCTGGGGCTGCTTTTTGGAATAGAAATCTCGCCACATCGCCATACCTTCCCTCTAAAATGCGAGTCTGATGATTGGACAAATTCCACCACGACTCCATCACTCCGGGACGTCCACACATTGTTTTGCGATAAATTAGTTTGTCCAAATAATTATTGCTGGGATCCTCAACATACTATGTTCAACCCTTCGGGAATATATTCTCGAAGGGTTGCTTAGTAACAGTGAGATTGCATTATTCAAGAGAAAATCAATCACAAGGAATTTTCGTTTTGTTGATGCTTAAAACTTGAAACGATGATTTTAAAGCCTCAAAGTAGACCTTATTAAATATCCAGGGAACATTTCAGAGAGCCAATTACACCTGACGTGCATATCTAGAGTTGATCTTGTCCATTCACTTCATCGTTTACTTTATTCATTTTGGAATCACTTAGATAAAAATTTGGTCATTGCATGAAACGGTTTGATTGTCCCACGCAATCCATTACTTAAATATGCAGATAAACATCAATCACTGAGGCAGAAAAGGAAACATAACTTCCTGGTTGTGTCAATCCTATTAAATAAGATGCCTTTTAGCTATTCATAAGATACTTTTCTAAATAGGGCATGTCTTTATTATTGATCTACTATGTAACTTATGTTGGATGATTTAGCTCTTTACGCAGAATTGTGTAAGCGGGAGAAAAAAGGCTATTCAAGCAAAATGATATATTCAAAATGATATTGATGATGGAAACGATTAGTTGGGTGGAGTTCTTTCATTCCCTAAATAATTTTTCTGTGTTTAGGATATTTGAAATTTTTATAATCTTGCCTTTTTATGGTCTTATTGTTATTCACAATTAAAATCTCATAATTTAAACTTAATCTTCAGATAAAACATTCCCTGCAGGAAAATTTCTCATCCAGCTAAGACAGTACGTTTTTTTTGTACCTTTTTTTATCATTCCGCACCATTACTCGCATTTAAGCGAACTCTATCTTATGATACTCTTTGCTAGTGCAAAGCCTCGGCTTTGCGATGCCGTAACACAGAAATGTAGTCGTAACCCGGAGATATGGATCGTAGGGAAGTATGCCGGTTGCGGTCTACGATGCAGTGGACGTAACTTAGTCACCGCAAGTCCGTGTTTCTCTGTAATCCATATTTCTATGTTATGTCTGCGCTTCTAATTCATGCGGCATTGTAAACCGCGCTTACGCTCGGCTGTCCTCTCTTCGTAATATAATCAATAGCGGAAACAGGATACGTGCAAAGAAGATAGTTTAGGATACCGAGACATTCCTACCTGAGAATATGTTATCTCTGCAAGTCTCTCTTATTGTCAACGATATAAAACTCAGATAAAAGAATAGTATTTGACTTTGTCTTCTCCACAAAAGAAAAAAAGAACGCAGAAGAATGTAGGAAAAGAAAAGAGAAATAAGGAACAAAAAGACTCTGAAAATCCGCTCTTGCATAGCTTACTTAAGGAGATTTCTCAGGCTTTTGTGTTCCAAAGCTGTCTTATATTTAAAAGGTTTTGATTTAGAGTTTGTTCGTTCATTTTGCTTAGCTTGACCTCGTACAAGTCAAAAGAAGTGAAAAGGTTTGAAAATGCGCTTGAAAAATTCAGACCTAATAGTGACACAAATCACGTGCGAAAAAGCAGAGAAAAAACATTATGAAAATAAACAGTGGAGCAGAACATGAATGCAAATCATGTGCATTGTCTATATTCGATTCGTCACCCTTGGCGAGGCGTCTGGATGATTTATCGAATTCATTGTCACGTCGTATCGGCTCTTTCCTCTTTTAGATTCCAGTGGTCCACGTGGTCCTTTCTTTAGGGCGAGACGTCTCTCCGATAAACGAATTGTTCATGGGGACGCTATTCGCCACTGTAGACGAAAATACTAAAATAGTCGATACGCGTGAGTCGCATGGGGAAAGGCTGAATCCACCATCAACCTCCCTCGGGAATCCCTCGCGAAAGCGAAACAACATTGACGCGAGAAAGACGCGTGTTTTGCAAGAAGGCGCGGAAGGACGCTGAATTACTTATACTCTCTTCATCTCTTCATCTCCTCCTCTCTTCCTCTCTTCATATCTTCCTCTCTTCATCTCATCCCCCCTTTCCTCCCTCAAAATTCAGCAGTAAGGCGTTAAGGACATGTATGTATTGCGAATGAGTCCCTTTCATCTTAAGCTTCGTCGAATGCAAATTGCCCTTGTCGTAAAACGCCTCCATAGTCGAGACGGGATACGTTGACGATGATAGACGCAGACGACGTATCGTCGAAGAAGAACAGGATAAAAAATAAAAGAAAAAAAATATATATATATATATATAAAACATAGCAATTTCCTCCTCGTCTTCGCCTACTCGTCTCTGCATTACGATAGCGCAAAAATATCGATCGTCGATAAAAGAAATATTCATTGTTCCTATACACTCACTATTTTTCATCCCTTCGCATTTTCCATTTTCCTCCCTTTACGACGAGGCTTCGATTATTCTACAGCGTATGATTTGCTAGCTGATTCCAATAGAAAATTGTAGCTCACATTTATATTACTCTGAATTTTGTGTTTTTTGATATTGCACAATATTCATGCGTGGTGGAACATTTTAATTTAAAATTCTCGTTTTATGAATCTGTTGGAGGTTTTAATTAAGGGAGAGGATTCGTATACATATATAGTATATGTGCTGGAATGAGAATTAAATGTGCACGCAAAGAGGAAAAATTTGTGCAAACTTATTCTGTGAAACTAGCGAAGATTTATTGTCAGGAAATACCCTTTCAATTACTAAAGTTGAATATTGATGCTTGAGCAAATAAAATACCTGAGAATATAGGAAGATAGATGGTTGATAGGATGATAGAGGCTAACGATTCCACTTGAAGTCGCGGCAGATGGCTTCTGCATCACAAACCCTTCAACGGCAACTATCGCGTGACTATACAATGATCGATGCTTGGCCGAGTTAAATAATTCAAGAGATTTCTGTTGTTTAGTCTTGCGAATATTCCTTTCTTGCTGCCATCTGACCCTGACGTACGATAATTGTTCCATTTTCTCTTCGAGACATTTTTAAACCGAGAAATGATCAAACGAGTAAAAAGAATTGACGGATTATTGAAAAATATACTTTTTATTGACTGTAAGCTTGTTATATGTTTGGTAAAACAAGCACGTTTCAAAAACTCCTGTTCTTGATATCATAATTCAATTTTCTGACCAAGAGGGTGAAGTTCGCGTGCAATCGAATTTATCGTGGTCAATGATCGCGCCTTTTGCCACATTTTTAACAATGGTGCTGACCATGTTCAGTGAAAACTCGAGCTTTATAGAAACTTCCTTTTTATAAAGGCGCAGGACTTACTTTCGGTGGAACTTTATTGACAAACGATAAAATCTAGTTGGAAGGTCCCCGCCTATAAATTTCGAAGCACTTCCGCTCGACGAATCGTTCGACAAACCGCTCGGTGTATAAATCACTTCCACCCGGTAGAAGCTTTACCACCGATCCGTAATATTTCCATTCTTGAATTAAAGAAACTGCACCGATGAACCCACGTGGAATTCACCCGGTGCAATCTCGCCAAATGCGAATTTATCATTCCTCGCGGGTTTTCTAGTCTTTCGACTTTTTTTAGCTTCGAAACCTTTAGACTTAGACTGATCTAAGAAGCTCTAAAATACATTATTATTAGCGACTGAACTGATTTGGCGGACAATTTCAAATTCCCGGTTTTCCCTGGTCAGTTTTTTCAATTTTCTTCAAATAGAACAAAAGAATTGCAAAAAAAAATAGTTTCTCTCATATGGTATTACTTAAAAGTACCGAAATCTGACGGAATTTTTTACATTTTTTGGATTAAGAATATCAAAAAATGTTCCCAAAACCTTTTTTTTTTATTTATTTACTGGCAGAATAAGCAAAAAATTATATAGGGACATTAAAAAACGATTAACATTTTACTGTGTAATAAATAATACAACGGCACCCATCCGAGTATAACCGAACCAAGCGTTGCTTAACTTCAGTAATCGAACGAGAAGCCTTAAACACTTCCATATGTCCAAGCGGACATATATCAGTATCATGAATTAAATTATTTTATATTTGGATTTTAATGAAATTTCAAGAATTATTAAAGAATTCTAAGAGATTTATAGGGATGTTTAGAGAAATCAAATGATTGTTGAAGTTCCTTAAGGAATTTCAATGTATTTCTAAAGTATTCAAGAGAAAAGATTTTCAAGAGATTTATAATTATATTAGAATTGATTCTAATCTCTTAAAATATTTTGGAATCTAGAAAAATTCCTTAAAATCAGTAAAAACTTTTGCAATTGCAAAATTTTAAATTCAATTTTAAAGTCTCTAACATTCCTTTAAATTCTAAAAAATCTCAAAAAAATTCCAGGCAACACTGCACGTGAATTTCTGCCCGTAAATAAATAAAAATTTTATGTTATGGCAACATTTTTTATATTTCTATCCCAACAAATGTAGAAAAATCATCAGACTAGTTGTCTGAAACTTCAATCAATTTATATCTCATAGATAATTATTAAAAAAATGAAAACTTGAATTTTGAAATTCCGATCAAATCGCCACCCTGTGATTATTACTATTGTTCGAAAAAGAAGTAAAACAAAGTAGGAAGTTTTAGATGTAAAGAATAGAGCTTGTTTACCGACATTTAAATATTAATTTGACATCAGAACTTCCGACTAGGAAGAGTGGAAATGCTTAACTCGTTATGCGAGACGTCGCGAGGCGTGGACGCGATATTACACCGCCTCGAGCCAACGGCTTGACTAACGACGTCGTCCTCTTAAAAGGCCGAGATATAAATATGCAGAACGAAGAAGCGGTAATTAATGCAATCAGCGGGTTTACTTTCATACTTTGGAGTTTTGCACCACAAACTATAGCTGCTCGAACAATTTAAGTTATTTATACGCGGCAGCAGTCCCGGAACATATTTGCCTTCAAATGGACGCTTGTTAATTTATGGTGAAATGCCACAGGTCACACCATTCTGTGTAGACACCCGCATGTTGTTGGATTATTCAACAGGACACACCACCCAATGGTGCCGAACAATTGCGGGAGTGATCCGATCCGAAACATCGCGGATTAGTTTCAACAATATCAAATTCAAATGCAGGCCACGCGCATATCCGAGCATTTTGTCATTTCAGTGATCATTGACCAGGAACCTTCTTTTTACAACAAAAATTCAGCGTTCGCTCTAATTACTCTTTACTTTATTTGTCAAAATACTTGTACAATCAATTTAGTTTCGCTGTATATTCAAATATAAGGTCAGTAATCCAACTAGTCAAACTTTTAGTATAACTCAGATTGATCGCGACAGGTTTTTCAGAGGACAATTTAATTTACTGTCATCACATGGATGGAGTTAAAATAATGTCCGCGATGATTTTTGCAGCAATATAATATTTAATGCGAGTCGTTAATGTCGAAACTGGAATTTAGCAAAGAGGAACGTAGGACGTCGTGAGAAAGACATTTTAAACATGGTGTGCACATTTGGCCTTTTATTCGAATGCAAGAACATCACTGTCAGTTCCGCAATGTTACCGAGAGGTAATTACGAATCAAGAATCTCGAGCTTGGGCATCCAGCAAGAAGAAAACGTAGGCGAATCGAGTAGGCGTGGGTGTAGGCGCGTACGCTGGCATAAATACATTAGGTCTCCTATCCCAGTTAATAAGAAGAAACGCGCGTATCTCCCCTGCGCGCTCATTGAAACGCGTTATTATACAATTACAAGATTCAGTACACGTAGGTATTGAAATTAAAGTCGATACGTGCTGCGACTCCAGTCCAACCGGAATTAAACTCGCAATAAAATCATAAACAAGCTAATTAGGTCTAGCGATAAGCAAAAACCAGGTTCTTCTTCGAGGAAGATTGTTAGATCCTCATAAAACCACATCTGGAGTCTAATGCACAAACCTGTATTCGAATTACCCACTAAATTGCTAAGACAATATTAGCGTGGCGAATCTTTTAGTTATTATGTTTGCAATTGATAATTGCATTTGATCATTTCTAGTATGAGTGGTATGGCTCTTTTTGTTCTGATATGAGTATCTTTGCAACCTTAGGAGGTTCAATATTCTCTTCATGGCCTGTACGATGACTTGATCCATTCATTACGATGACAAATATCCGTGAAATCGTTAAAATGAAGTTGCTTCAGCCTTACTTCATCGATAATAAAGCGATGGTTCCACTTATGGAACTCGACTTCGAGTGAGTTAATAGATAGTCACTTTTTATATTACAGAATTACTGGCAGAATTGATTCATCGGAAAGCAGACCTATTCGCGACAATTTATATGATTTAACTGTCTCATAAATAGGATAATCATCTCCTTATAAATATAACTCTTATAATTTATGTTTCTTATAATTTATGCAACCAAACATGAAAACATCGAAATGATCACTAATCTACAGCCTACAAAAGATTGTTATCAGAATTATTAAACAGGTACATGTAGTTACAATTCAGCAAAGAAATATAGCATTAATGAAACCACTTTCGGTAAATGAAACCATTAAACATGAAAGCTTTCATGTATCCAGAGCGAATATCCTGACGTTTAATAATTTCGTTTGGAAGAACTAATTTTCATAATGTTTGGCGTGCATCAAACCCAGCGGCAACACCAGTGAATTTTGTAACGGTATCAGCGGGAGTTGGCGAATCATTCGTACGCATTGCATAAGCCGTGTTCAGTAATATGTATATTTAAAATACATTTCATGTAACAAGCTTAACCCAAATTGTGTTATATCAGCTCACAATTGCACACACCAACAATCCACCAGCTAAGCATATTCACGGCTGAGCACGCTCGGAAATAAATGATCCCTCTGTGAAAATGAATGGGCACTGTAACGTTGGTTAAATATCGTTTTGAAAGATTCTTCTGATGCGAGAAAAACTGTTATTTTCACAGACATTGTCTACTATTTTAATACACTTTTGTCCCGCTCTAAAATTGCTTTTATAACATATACAGTAAAAGCTAGCTTGCACTTTTCCAAATGCCCGCATTTAATTCACATCTGGGTCGCTCGATTCTCTGATGAATTAATTTTTTTAAGACAACTTGAAAATAATACACTAATGGAATACAATTCAATTTTCATTATTTTCTTCTCAAAATAGTAGCTTATAAGCTTTTCCATTAGAGGATTTAGGTCGTTATCTCTACAAGTAGAAATTATCTCCATCAATTGTAAATGTCAAGTCATTCAGAAGATCTAAAAACTATTCTTGAACCTCTGTAGTTCCTAATAATTCAGATGTCTTTTTCTTATTCATTAGTCGATTAATGTCAGTTTAAATAAAAAATGACTCAATCTAAATCTGCTTACTGTAATTAGACCGAAGGCTTTTGCTGTATCGGAAATACGATAATGCCAGCGGGAACTTTTAAAGAATCCGACGAGAATTCCCTGACCATAAGACTGGTTCACCGTCGTGTCGCTTCGAGAATTATGTCTCCAACGACGACGTGTAATTTAGACCCCTTTTCAGTCTGCGAACCGCTGCGAGAGTCTCGCGGACTTAAAATATCGGTGGTTCACTGGATTTAAAGCGTAGGTAGAAATACAGCATCCCACTAAAGAAGTCTAAACAGTCGCTGTTACAACAAACCTTACATGGAGTAAATTTAATCCAAATTTTTTACTACAGATTGTTTACTAGCAAATTTTTTACTACAATTTTTTGTATCTAGGATCAAATCGCGAACAAAAATGTTTGAAAGCTTTTAAATTGAGTATTGAAATCGTGTTTGTCGCGATATGAAATTTCGTGCTTTAGATCGATATTTCACATGGTCAAATATTCCGATGGAGACAAAATTGAATCAGGAGCTGGCGGATGCTTGGCAGAAATTCCGAAGCGACTATTATCGAGTATCGATTCCTACAATATAATGGCACGTATAGAATCGCTCCTCGTATTGCCAGGATGTAGGGTTACATCTCTTCCTTTACTTATTCATCCAGCATTTACTTACTTAGATCCGAAGAGGGGCCGTTAGAAAAAAACGACCCCTCCGAGATAACTTCAATTTACGATTCCAGTCCTTACGGTACTTAACCCGTTTAAGGAGAGCTATAGGTCGTTCTTAGTCCAAGACAGGTCGTATATTTTCTCAAATTTTCGAGACTGTGTTCGACATTCATTGCTTCACTTTTTCTCGTTTCTTCGAGTTGTGCCGTTTTTTCAATTACTTTCAGATAAACTATTTACCTGACTATACAAAAAGAAAAAGATTTTAAATCCTTAGAGGTTTTTTTTTTTTTGAAGCTGGTTTCGAGCAAACAGATACCAAAACGTGAAGCAGGTTCCAGTCCCTTCTAATCTTCTCCTGAGTTCATCGCGAACCTTTTGGTACCCAGACTCGCGCGACACTGATTGCAATAAATTGCAATCTCGCCTTCTCGCGTGCTTCTCTTGCCGAGATACTCACGTATCTGTCGTCTTGGTAGGCTTAGTCTTATCGTCCAACACTTCAGCTCCTGTATTTGAATCTGGTATCTCGTCAACCAGCGTCAAAGAAAAAAGGCACTGAGCGAAAACAAGACTCGCGAAGTATCAAATGAAGCAAAAGAGGATAGACGATAAAAAAAAGTGGATACAAGAATAAAAGTCAAAGATACAAGAATAAAACTCAGAGATTCAAGAATAAAAGGCGGAGAAAAAATGACTGCTGATTACTTTACTGATGGATGTAATAAATTCTGCCTTTTGATCCAAATATACAAAAAATTGGCTCAGTATTAGTATCTCCCTCGAACTATCATCATGACAAACCTGTATACCTATATGTATATCTATTTCTACACGCATCTCACATTCTACAAAAAAATTTTTTGAAACGATTGGCCCATCGGTCATTTGAAAATGCGCAAGTTACATACATGCCGAATAATTTCGCTCGAGCGAGCAAATATTGACACGAGTATTCCGTTCAGTTGGATTCAAATTCAGGAAACGAACGGGCATCAATCAAACGACTTTCGTTCATTCTTCTGTGCGATATTATATTTTTTTTTTATTTCGGAAATGGGGTGCACCTGTGTTCCGTTCCACGTTACAATTTTTCCATGAGAGGATCACACACTACAGCGCCGAAAGAGGACATTGTATAAAGTTTGCATGAGCCCAGCAAAGCATGAAGTGTAAGACGTAATCTGGAAACCAAGCAAAATCTGACCTGAATCCGTGCTGGAAAAATTTAAAAGCTTCCGAGATTGAAAGCTCCGTATAAGATTTTGATGCACACTAGGGGAATCAAATTGCCAGCATCCAGAACCCTGAGGTTTAGGTGGAAAATTTCAAACTAATTCTAAACTAACTCTGAACTACCGTTTATCTAGAAATCTTAAAGTGAATCGGAATGGGATATGTGCGCAACGATCTGCACTTCTCTAGATGGATGTGGCGTGTTATACTAAGTGCTGGTATCGATTCGCGCACGGACCTTTAGGTATTCTATCGTCTGCCCTTCCGAGAAATTTGCGTGCGACATTACTATTACTGTATACCATACATTTATATAGATGTATATGTATATGTATATATATATATATGGGAAGGTACTACAATCGTTAACTAACACAAACGAATCGGTATCGACGGTCGTGTATACAAAGATGTCCTGTCGGGAACGGCACGTATGTGCGCACTCTGCTCTGTACAATCGTCCATCACGTCGTTTGTACAAACACAAGCGAGCATTCTCGACCATATGTCGCTCGGACGCGAATCTAATCGCATTACGATCGAACCATGTCGCGATCGGATTCGCAACGGAACCGCCACATCTTTCAAGGCTTTCAGCCGATAAAAAGTCTGAAACAATGCCCAAGACAATGATGCTATTCTCTATCCTGTCCTATAAAAATGCACTTTTTATATTGAGGCCAGCGTGGCCACAAGATTCAATTTTTTCATTTCCCTGGCATTTTCCTGACTTTTCCCTGACTTTCAGACAAATTTTCCTGACAGAAAGGTAGGATATATTTTGTTTATTTTGAAATTTAAAATCAGTTCACAACAGTTAAAATTCGTATAAAACTTTCAAATTTAAGACAACCCTGGAAATCTCTTGAAATTCGTTGAGATTTTATGACATTCCTAGAAACATCTTAACATTTGATGAAATTCCTTCAAATTGATTAATATTTCATGGAAAATCTTTACGTTTTCAATAATTGTTTTAAAATTCCTCAAAATAATTTCAAATACTTTAAATTCCCCAAAAAACTTGAAAATCTTTTGATATTCGTAAAAATTCATAAGATTTTAAGACATCTTAAAGCAATTCCTTCAAATTCGTTAAAATCAGTTAAAATGTCTTGAAATCTTGTAAAATTAAAAAAAAATCTGATAATTCTCTGCAACTCTTTAAAACATCCCTTTAAATCTCTAAAATCATAATCATTTATATTGAAACGGTGTCCAAAAATAATTTGTAGTTTTTTCATAATCAATTTTCGAAAATAGGTTTGGGAAAATATATCTATTAGGCAGTATTCTACTTTGAAACTTTCGAAGGTGTTTTATACTATTTTTTATACTATCTAAAGGTGTTTTATACGGTGCAGGGATCGCCGATTAAGAGTAAGTCAATTTTTAAAATAATTTTTCAGTTAAAAAAACTTCACACGCGTTTTTCTCGAAATCACTTTTTACATCCCATGGGATTAAAATCTCAAAAAATACTTAACCCATTCTTATAAAATTTAAACCACATATTTTGTACACATATAAGAACATCTAGTAGCAGGATTTTAGTTAAATTTTAATTCTAACTATATTTTTTTTACAAAAAATGACGAAAAAAACAACGATTTTTTTTTTTGGTTTTTCAGCCGTCATTTTGTTATTTTTGGATGCCAACCAAAAATTCTGCTACCAGATGTTCTTATATGTGTACAACATATACGGTTTGAATTGTCTAAGAATCGGTCTAGTAATTTTTGAGATTTTTTTCCCACCGTTTGCCACCCGCTAATTGAGGTGTTGTGTTCAACTCACATTTTGTCTATAAAAAGTACTTAAAACAAAATTAAAAATAATGTTTTTATGTATTTCAAGAGTGTATTTAATAAGCCTTACAAAGCCTACAACAAAATATTCAACAATTATCTCACTAAAAAATCACAAAAATTGCTTTTTGTTCGAGCGTTCAAAGTAAAATATACTGCAAAAATACACTCTCTAAATCTGAGTCAGTGAAAAGTGAGTTACTAATTTACTTTAGTGAAAAATTCTATTAATTGTTAGTTATTTTTAACTAAAATTTTAGTGAAAAGTTGAAAACTACGAATTGAAATAGTGAAATACAACTAATAATTAGTAAAAATTTTCACTAAAGTAAATTAGTGGCTCACTTTTCACTAATTCATATTTAGAGAGCAGAATAAATAAATAAATACATAATTCTAAATTGAATGACGAATATTTATGAAAAATCCAAATGATATATATTTTATAAATGATAATGTATTATAATTGTACTACTACCATGTGTAATACAACGGCGCACCCATCCGAGTATAACCGAGCCAAGCGTTGCTTAACTTCAGTGATCGAACGAGAAGCCTTAAACACTTTCATATGTCCAAGCGAACATATATCATAAAATCATGTATTAATATTATTCTATATTTGGATTTTAATGAAATTATTAAAGAATTTTAAGAGATTTATAGGGATTTTTAGAGATATAAAATTATTGTTTAAATTCCTTAAGGAATTTCAATGGATTTCTAAAGTATTCAAAACAATTCGAAGATTTTCAAGAGATTTCGACATTTTAAATGAATTGATTCTAATCTCTTAAAATTTCATGAAGTCCTTTAAAATTCCACTACAAATAATTAAAAATTCTTAAAATCATTTTACGAATATCAAAATTTAGAAAAATTTTTAAAACCTTCTTAAAATTCCACAAAAAAACTTTGAAATCTCTTAAAATACGTAAATCTCTTCAAATTCTAGAAAATCTTTTATAAATCATAAAAATCTTGTGAGATTCTTAAAATTCTTACAAGTGTTTTTAAAATCCTTTAAAATTTCACTAAATCTTTTAAATATTCTTTGAAATCATTCTAAAACCCAAAGAATGTCAAAAAATACCTGGAAATTCTATTAAATCCTTCGAAATCCTTGAAAAGTTTCTAAAATCTGTTAAATAAACTATAAAATCTATATATGCTTCCCAGACTTCCCTGACATGTGGCCACCTTGTCTTTAGTCATTGACTCATTGTCAGAGTAATCCTGAATAAAAAAATCCTCCTTCGAATAGTCCCAGCCTTAATCTCTAATTGGATGGAATTTCATGATGTTTAAATTATGCTCTGTAAATTCTGCTCGATGAATAGAGATCGGCCAACATTTACCTTGCGAAATTAGCGTTTCCGCGTATACTGCCTGTACGCCTTAGTATCATAATAATGGATTTGAAATTCCTGAGAGACAGGCTCGTTACTCAGGACAGAAATATCGTCGCCCGCGTTTCGGTCGAGCTACGTTGGTAATTTTCGCGCGGGTATATCATAATATAATGTGGGCACCTATAAATGCAGTAGCGGGTAAATGTGGTAGCTGGTGCACGGACCGTCGATCCTCGAGGGCAATCGCGGGTAGAAAGTATAAAATTACACGGCCTCTTGCCTCCGTTACAAACGAGTTGTTGTCGGTCTTTACAGTGGCTGCCCTCTGGGGCCTCACGGTCCCCGTCTTCCTCGATGACAGTGAAATCACCAGGAATAACGTTACAGATAATATTTCCTTCTTCCAAATCAACGTCTTCGAACAACTTTTCAAAATTCCATCAAATATCTCAATCCCACTCAAATCCAAAGGTCTGATTTTTAACGGTAAGAATTTTCTATCCTGAGTCCAGATGCTGAGGACCGATAACTCTCTTACATCAGGTTGACACTCAGTAATAGATTTCGTCTCCATATCTTCTTATTTTTCCAAGAAGAGGAATGAAATTCAACGAAGTCGGAAGAGGGTGAAAAGTTCAGGCTGTTCAGAGCGCTTTTCTTAGCACCGAGGATAGGAGAAGACCATGGAAGACTAGATGTCCGGTTAGCTCCTAGAAAGGTGAAAGACGAACCTGACAAGAACTCAAGAGGAGTGGGAGAGGGTTGAGATGTGGTGGGCAGGGTAGAAAAAGGAAAAAGAGACGAAGAAGAAGGTCGTGAAGAGGCAAAAAGCCACGGGAGACGTGGGTGGTTTCTTTGCCGTATATGGTGACGAGGGGTCATTTCGTCTCCGGCTTGCGTGACCGAACCAAGCTTGTATCGGCGTCCAGCTTTAGAAGTAATTCGAGTTCCTTCGACGCTGGAATCGAGCTCGCTCCACTGCAGCCTCGATTTATCGGCTCGATAAACGCGTCCAACTTGAATGTCCTCACATACGTCGCTCAAGTATTTTCCATTTCCCTTTTTCGTCGTCTTAAACGTTAAACCACAGCGAAAAGGGACAAGCTCGAAGCACCAAAGGCACTCCCGAAACTTTTTGGGCTAACTTTACGTGCCGAACAGTGAAAAGATATCAACTTAAGGAGGGAGGCGTCACGTCCATAGAATGACATTATTTCGGAACATTTTATTTCCGGAAATAGAATTCTCTTATTTTTTCTTCATGTTAGTAAAAGAAGATATTCAGAGAAAAGTGGAAGGATATAAAGGAATAATAATTATATGATAAAACTCACGCTCTACGAGAACTTTTAGAAAAGCAGGCAAATTGCAGAAGATGCTTACCTGAAACAAATAAAATAATTTCAATTAGCAACTATGGTGATTATTATAAAAATGTAATGCTAATTAAAAGTGAAACACGTTCTTTTAACATTAAATTAACCTGTTGAGATAATCAACACGAAAAACGAAGCATTTTTCTTCTCGTCTGGCTAATTAAATTAGCATATATGAATATTAAATATGTGAGATTACAAATAAAATCAAAGGCATTAATCTCGTGGTATACACTCGCGAGGATAAAAAGTAATAATAAGGATATAAAAGTTTGAGAAGACATAAAAGTAAAGAATGCATTGCATGGATAATAATATATAAAGTTGAACACAAAAATATTGAGCAGAACATGTACTGAAGTAATTATACCTCTTATACTAGGAGTTAAGTGAATCTTAAATGGAGAAGCAACCTGATCGGTTGATTACGACTTCTACATTTCACTTAAACCTGAATTAGAGGTGGCGCAATCGGCCCTTAATAAGCCACTTTTATAGTTAAATATGGCCCGGCTAGCAATTTATGCTCGAAAGTTACTACCCCAATGGCACAAACCTCCCATAAATGTCTTCCATCCTCTCCAAATGTTTACGGTCGTTTTGTGCTATCGGGGTATATATTTCGGCTGGAAGTACCATAAATTTTGTGAACACCATTTTTTTTGAATAAATATTAACCACAATTTTTTCTCAAGGTGAGAGATGGCGCAATAAAATTTACCTTTCCTACATACGACATAGAACCCGTAAAAATTGCACTTCAGAAAGTTACTGTATATGTCTCTTTCATGACCGTATGCAGATGTTATTTCACTTTTCAAAATTTTCAAGACTTTTATACGGTTCCCGAACATATTTTGGGAAAATAAGTCCAAAATGTTGAAACAATTTTTCAAGTTTCCAAACTGTTATACTTTCAATGAAAAGGTGGAATACTTGCAGCCTTTTTGTTGTTTGACATTCTTGTTTGAGAAAGATGAACTATGTTCCCAAGGTTAGGAGGTGTCACGTTCAGTGAGGTTAAATGTGTTTCCTGTTCCGAGAGAAATTGAAACATATTGAAAAATCGCCCCATAAAATGACATATAGCTTAGAGGCACAACAATCAAGAATTTTTCCTTGAAAAAAGACACACGAATCGACCGGAATACGCATTAGCATCGGGAAGTCGAGCAAGAGATTTGAGTTGCTAGAGCGTGCCTCGGAAATATTGTGTGCTTCGTGTGTTTTCACAGCAAATATCTTGGGAGCTGTTTTGCGACGGAAGGCGAACATCGAAAGAGAATACAAAGAGCCGCGTTTGATTTCCCCCTTTATTTCCTCCTATTTTCGCCATTTTCTCTTCTTCTCTTTTTATCATTTTGTATCAGTCTCATCGAAATCCCGCTGGTATTAAGAAAGAAAGAATAAGAGTTACAATTTATACAAGACTTCCGAAGTACATATGAAAAAGGTTTGACAAATAATCTTCGAAGAAGCAAAATGAATTTTTCTGTAATCTCAACAAACATCAAATAATATATATATATATATATATATATATATGTACTATATATTCCAGATAATCTAAATCACCTATATTCTAAATATAAACATTACAATAAAGAATTTTAACAAGCTACAGAGACGTCACTGAAAATACTGCTCAATATTCGTCTGAAAAAAATATAAAAATAAATCAAAGGAATAATTTCAAGAGAACAAAGTGTGTGCTTTAAAACGAAATGCCTCGACAGATCTCACTTAATTTTCTTGCGTCTGTCGCATCTGACAGGAGAAAAGTTATAGCGATGAAAGAATGCGGGGTCGGCAGATTCGTGTCGGTGATATTATTTTGTCCTGCGTCACTTGTTTGCGCGTTTTTTTTATTCAACTGGGCAATTTTAATTTATTTTTTCAATGGGGATTCGCTCAATTGTGAATAGCGGATTGAAACTCTGCGAAAGATGAAAAGTGAATTGAAGTCTGTTGCCCTTTAGCCTATTTATAGTTCCGATTCAAACAATTTCTGCTCGAACAGTTATACGTATTACGAACACTCTACAGTGCGTTTGCAAATTGAGAGTCTACGCTGTATTGCGGTTATCTAGATCGCCTCTTCGTTAGAATCGTCAATTAACGCGAATCAAATTAAGCCGGTTCTCGATTGCAGAAATCGGCCCACGGGCCAAACACTATTATAGTATTTCCGATTTGTGGCTTCTATAATGAATTGTCTGATGCTATGTTATATGGGACAAATCTCGACAAATAGGATTATTGAGAACGTGGGAAATGATGAATTTTAAAAAATAATTTGAAGAGATTTGAAGGAATTTAAAAGGATTTTACGAAATTTATTGGAATTTTCAGAAATTTTAAGGGATTTTACGATATTTTATGGGATAATTACACGGAAAAAAGATAATAGCTGAATTTATCATTTAAAATAGTCAATTTGCGCTCTGAAGGAATTTTTATAGAATTTAATAAGTTTTACTATTTCAAATGGTAATTTTTTCTAAGAAAATTGCAAACCATGCTTTCTCATTGTAAGAGTTACAATTTGAAATAGTAAAACTTACTAAATTCCAAGAAAAATGCGTTCACAGCGCAAGTTGACTATTTTAAATGGTAAATTCAGCTATTTTATTTTTTCCGTGTACTCTCTAAAACTGAGTCAGTCAAATTCTACTGATTTTCAGTAAGTCTTTTCTCACGCTTTTAATCAGTGAAATTTCACTGAGAATCAGTCAAAAGTCACTGAAATTTTCAGTCATCTTCACTAAACTATTAAAAATTTCAGTGAGTTTTCACTGATTTCCAGTAAATTTTTCACTAATTAAAATCGTGAGAAAAGAGTCACTGCAAACCAGTGGAATTTGACTGGAAATCAGTTAAATTTCACTGATTCAAGTTTAGAGAGTAAGTACTTTTAATGACTTATAAGGTATTCAAGGGATTGTACGAAATTTCATTAAATTTTCAGGAATTTTAAGAGATCTAATGAGATTTCATAGGATTTTGAAGTAATTTTAAGGAATATAAAGCGATTTTATATGAAACTTTATTAGATTTTCAGGTATTTTAAGAGATTTAATAAGATTTCATGGGATTTTAAATAATATTAAGGAATTTAAAAATATTTTACGGAATTTAAAGGAATTTCATGAAATTTCGTGAGATTTTAAGTCATTTTAAGGATTTGACGATATTTTGTAGAATTAATTTTATAATTCTGAAATCCCTTAAAAAATTTGTAAATCCTTTAATTTTAAATTAACAAGAATCATATGAGCCTTTTTAGCAAAATAAGTGCAAAACCGAGAAATAAATTAACTACTTAATTAGTAATTAGTAATTACAATTACTCTAAAAGCAAATTTAATATCCCCAACTCTAAGCTCGCAACAATAAACAATTTTTCATAAAACTATGACATTCATCTCGACAACGCAGAGTGAATTTCTGACAAGATATAGTTGAATAAGTAATTAGTTTGAATCGCATCAGTGTCCATTGAAATCCAAAGTTATTCACCCCTGGAGTTGATATACAAACCAAAGTGCAATTTGTCAAAGAGGACTTCCTGGGAGGTATAACAATCGTGACATTTACAAGATCGGCGACACGGCAAAGACGACAGACCATGACGCGTGGTGTAATTCGGACTCTCCTCAACCACACATCCCATAAATCTAGGAAAATTAATTAGGGTAGGTAAGCCGCAATTTAACGTGGAGACGTGGCGTGGCAACCTCGAGGCGAAGTTGAGCTTTCTCGGCAAAGCTCACTTACTGCAGTATAATATCCCTTATTAGAACACCACGCAGATAAGGAATGAGGAGAGAAGCTGAGGGTGGAGAGAGAAAAGCGAAGGATCGCGATTTGAGGATCGAGAAGCGTCGACTCGGCCGGGTGGTTTACTTGGCAAGTCAAACATCCTACAGCTTGCAATATCCTGCCAGTATCTTCCCTTATCCACACTGCTTAGTAGGGTGCAAGGTTCCCAACATTAAGGAAGGATGAGAACCTCAGACCATCACCATGCTATCATCTGAGCAAAGGGTGGGTGTCTGACCACATCAAATGGACTATGGGGCTTCGGGATATGCAAAGTATCTCTTGTTCGCCACATTGCTCGCCTCAAAGTCCAAAGCTTTGCTCGCTCACTCACGAAAGATGAAAGATTCCTTGCTCATGCAACCTCCCATACGATTAATAATAACTTCCCTGACAATGAGAGAAAGTATCCGCTCAGTTCCCACCGCCATAAATCTATGCAAATTGGCTGAAAACTTGCTATATGTGACTGCTTATGCCAGCCAATTACCGGTGTTAAATGATTTCCATTAGAGAAAATTAGGTACTAAATCACTCCTCATTTGCTGATGTGCATAAATTAGAAGGCAGGCCCCCCTGTCATCGCCCTTCGCAAAAAGAACTGCATATTTCGAGATGTCTAAATTAGATTAAGATGACCAGCTTAATATATACCTAATGTATAATATAGTTTGTCACTTTTCCGATTATGGTTTGCTTGTCAGTGACAATTTAATTTAATTTACTTTTAAAGTGACAGTTGATGTCCCGATAACTATCAGTATAATTAGGTATGGATTCACCTAAATTGTTAATTAGGAAAAGAAATATCGAGTCCTTTAATTAAGAGATGAATTTTCTATAAAGTAATGAATTTTAAAACAGCGCTGAAACTGTTTTTTGAAAAATGGAAGACTTATGTGTCTGTGACGTTAAATTATTGTTATGGACATCTCATTGAAAGGAAAGAAGAAAGCTTGAATCGCCAAGGGAAGAAATTCCGACAAGAAGGGCGCGTAAAGATATGAGCTTTCACCTTTATAAGACTTCGGACATACCATTCGTACGAAGAAACCTCGTCTCTTGGATCGAAGAGATTCCAGAAAAATTCCAGACCCTTTTCGTACGTGCAAGATTTCACGATCAAATTTTTCAAGCATTTGACTTGACTTTACGGTGTAACAGCTCTTTTAATTATTTTATATCCAAGCCATCAACCAAAAACAATTATTATCAATGCTAATTGGATCTTATCTTCAGTGATAAATGGATTGCAATTTTTCAGCACAATTTATATTTTTCCTTACTTTCTTTTAATCGAATTGCTTTAATTAAATGCTTGAAAGAAATTATCAGACGACATGAATATTTAAAGACGCCACTATCTCATCATTATCAGTCCAAAAAATGAAGAAGAAGATTAACAAATCGACGTGGCTGAAAAAGCAGCAGCTAATCGGATCGGTGGCTTTCTTTAATCTTGTTCCTCGTTCTTTCCAGTGCCCTTAATTAAATTAGTAACGAGCATTTAATGAAATACGGAGGACATTATAAAATCAGAAATAATTCATATCATATATCTTCAGAACTTAAAACTAATTTTTATATACTTTATTTTATTTCCTCGTCAGGATGACAAAAAGTAAACATGGAAAATATTGTGCAAGGGCAAATGCAATTTTCCCTTAGTTGTTTTCCCGATAGTTGCTCGCTCTCAGATTTAATATATAGCCTTAATCGATTTCACAAGCATTTTCATCGCGGGAGAATCGAGAGTAGAAAAAATAAATTGTTTATCTTTTGAAAACTTTGCAAAATATTTATTTCTGGTGTAAGCGGATCTGGTGTAAGTTGGATTTGGATTCTCTCCGCGTCGACGATGACGTGCGTAGGGAAGCGGAAGCGGAAGTGGAATGGATTCAGGCATTCGAGATTTAAAACCTTTTATACGAAACACTCGCATGAACGGCATCCTATCGCGATGGGATTTTATGCGCACGTGCGAATCTCTATTTTCCTAGTTTGTCGAAACAGATGTACAAAATGCATATGTGCAACTAAACTAAATATAAATAAAAACACTATATTTAAAAGCAACTAAAAATTTATATCTACCATATTCACAATATAAAAAGCGAGAGAAAAAGTTTGATATTTGATTAAAAATTGAGGGTATTCGTGTGTCAACTTCACGAGATTACGAGAACAAAAATAAATAGAAGTTGAAAAAGGATATTTGCGTTAATAAATAAAATGCAGGGCATTTGGCAAGAGAACTAGTAATAAATAAAACTGCACTGTTTCAAGTTCATAAAATAGCAACGACTCTCAGAAACAAGTGCAAAGTAGCGAGAATGAAATAAGCATTTAAAAACCGGGAGATAAAAAAGTTGGTAGTGAAGTTTTGCACGGCATCGACATTAATTTGCTCTGGAGGGGAACTTTTTCCAGCATTTTTCGCTTTTGCGCGATTACGGCAATAACTGGGCTCGTAAAGGTTAAAGCGGCAGGACGAAAAAACAGGTAGCAGGTGCGGTATCGTTCTTGCACGTCTCATTGCATTGAAGACGAGTTCATAATTTTATAATTTACTGTTTATGCCTCTCCCTCCTTTTAAACCCTTTAAGAACACAAGGGAGCCTGTGTTGTATAAACACATATGTAAAGTGTAGACAACTGTAGAGTGTAACTATAATAATCGAGTTAACTCACTTGTCCTCTTAAAACCACTGGATAAAACTCGATCGAAGCCATACAAGAGGCAAGAGAAAGAAAAAGGAAATTACGAGCACAGTGACCACACCAGAGCCACGGTAGTTATTTCCGGCAGAAAGCGTCGCTATCGATTCTAACGTTTGAACGGGTTTCCGTTTGACAAGTTCCGGATGCGTTATCGTAGCATCGCGTGCTCGACTCCTCTCGAAAACCCTCCACACACGCAAGTGGAAAGAGGATCCGTCCAAGATAAAGACGATTGGTTTCGAGAAGAGAATTTTGAGATTTTAAGAGCCTTGATGTCAGCCTGCAACAAATGTTGATCAAATCTTTTCAAAGGTTTCAGGGCTCTGAATTGTATTATCATTTTCTAGGGGATCATGTTTTTTGAGAATTATTTCCTCCCTTCAAATTAAAGTGGGAAGTTTCACATCAGATAGCAAGTTGAGCATAAATTTTCATCATTCATTCGGAGCTTGTAAAATTTTTAAATTTATTTTTAATGATCTGATGCACATGCGATCTGTAAAATGACCTGGTTTATTTTTTCAATACAAATACATTCCACAGTAATTAAACAGAAATAGAGATTTGCGCTCTTTCATGCGAAATGGAACGAGAAGATTGAATGTTACTTTTTTATTTTCATTCTGTGTAAAAAAAGGCATAAAGAGTAAAATAGGACATAAATCTTTTTAGTGTTGTAGAATAATGTCTGAACAATGACACATGCAGAATTTGAAACCAATTAATTTCAAATGGAATATCTTTTTTTTTTTATTATATAGTTTACTTCACATCCTTTGAACCAAATTCCTATTATAGGCATCTATTTTTTTTGAAAAGACAAGCACACTCTACATGTGAATAGAGCCTAGTGAAGTGATGAAAGAGAATTCTGTGTCGAATCTCATTTCCAGTGATTGACTGCAAATCCCGTGCGCAGGTTCATTTTTGAGAGCAATTCTAGGCCGAAGGGTTCGGAGTTGTATTTTAAGAATCTCATTAAAAGAGCGCATAAGCACGAGAGGACCGAAATATAGTTATATATCTTATATATGCATAAAGCAAAGAACGTGGAGAGTAAAGCAGAACTGATGAGAAATGTCAACGGGTAAAATAGATGGGGGGGGGGGGGGGTGGAAGAAAAGAAATAGGCGCAAAGAAGAATCCATTATGACGTCGAAACTCAGCTTTCAAGGGCCCCGAGTACGAGACATAGTCGAGAAAAATTAAATAAACAGTTGACAAAGAACTCTGCCGAATATTAATGTTCCTATGGAAGTCCGACAGAAAAGCAAACTGCGTGTCAGATAGACGCTGATTAACAACGATTGTCCCCCTTTCAAAGAATGCTCATAAAAAATTTAATTGGCCAAGTCTCGCAAACCTTGATTCTTATTTCGCTATTAAAGAAGCGGCTTTTTGCGCCCTTTCGTTTATTCATTGAAATTTTGGAATCACTTTGCAATATTCTGAACTCATTTCGGAAGTTCCAGTTTATAGAAGTTTAATGATAAGAAGTTTTTAGAACAAAAATTTTTTTGGGACTAAAATCGAAGGACTGAAGATATTTTAACACAAGATGTTAAAAAATGATCACAAGCATAAATTATTGACAAAAACGCGATTGTAGAATAAAAAGAAGAGGAAAGAGGACAAATTTTATCGAAGGAAAAGTTGGATATGTGGGACTTTACTTTGAATTCTTTTGACTATGTAGCAGTATCTAAAGAAAATCGTCATGTCTGCAGGGTGTAAGTCAGCTTCAGGCAGAAGCCAAAAGCTAAAGTAAAAGTACTCGTACGGTGTTTGTGAACGAACGTGGAGTACGTTTTACGACTCTGAAGTTTTACAACAGTATCTTGCGCGTTAGCAACGACGCGGCCGCTCGTCGGCGTGCATACGCTATAAAATGCGGTGCAGGCATCGTGTACGCAGCGGTAGGTCCTCGGGATATTCATCGATTCTTCCGGCTGATAGGGAAGAAAAAAGAAAACTCCTCGAGATTGTATTCCGATATCCTAACTGGGCGCTTCGCGACCAACGAGACGAAGGTTCGTCGGGTCGTCGAAATTCCTTCCACCTTTATAACTGCAAATTAATCCCCAGGGCATAAATACCAATCGAAATGAAATAAGCTTTTACCGTTAATTAAAATTTAACGAATCTTTTCAGTCATGAAATGTATTCCATCATTTTTTCGCTTCAGGCTCTCATCATTTGTCCATGACATTTTTTCACAATTCGACATTTATTATATCTATGAGATTTATAATATTATCTTTCTAGAATAGGAAAATTCGATTCTGATGCTGTATGAACATTACAGACGTTTTTTGCATCTACATAAGCAACCATGGACCCTATAAATAAATCCCCTGGGGTTCAGTGTGCGAGTTTACAATTTTATTACGCGCATTTGATGGTGTCAATAAATTCAATGCAAGTTATGGGGTTCGCGGCTCTAGCTATTATTTCAGGGCAGTTTGGCATGAAGCTCTTTTCTTTACACGTTGTCAGTGTTATTTTATTGCAAGGTCTCTAGCCATAATAATAACAAATTTAAATAGTCAGTTAAACTCTTCTAAGTATTCTTTTCTAATGACATTGACTTGTACTACTTAAGTTCCGACAACACAAATAGAAGTATCGTCTTACAATGGAATCAATTTGAGTTAAGCAAATTTGGGATAATTTGTGGGTTCTTTTGTATGAGAGGCGATTAGAATTTATGGTCTGTCGTATGGTCGATTGGACACCGCTCCCAACAGGATAATTACACGCTTGATCTGAAAAGTCGATGGGGAAAATTGAGTCATTAAATAGTGTTCATCCACCTCCGCAGTAATCGGATAATAATGCTTGTACCTGTACTCAACTCGATAAGAAAGGCTTGTCCATCGATACAGGAGAACGTGTCTCTTATCGGTTTAGGTAGTCGTATCTCGCGACGATATCACGCAATATCTACCTACGTGCATTTACGAATCGGAGAGGATCATAATATAACTCACATCAATTTATAAACTCACTGGTTAGAATTGAAAACTTCCTCACGTTACTAACTCTCACTATCTCGAAAACGTTTAAATCCAAAGAACTTCACATAAAAGTCTCTCATTAAATTAATGTCATGCTTTCATATTTACATGCACAAAAGATTGTTATACAATTACTATTGTATACAATTGTTATTTCCTATCAATTGCTCATTTTGTAGAGTGTCGTAGATCATAATTAATATGAATGGCAGAAATCTTGATAACATATTGTTTGTTGATCCATGAGATGATTTGTCTGAAGGGTAGAATGTGAGAAAAAGAAGATGACTGGTGATGGTATTTGGAATACATATATCTAAATTGATCAACTACGATGATCGCGACTACCAGGCTTATCGACGATGAACAACATACGAGGGACAGTGAGAACTTATCTCCTGGATAAGGAGCCTCTTGGAGCAAGAGAGAGAGAGAGAGAGAGAGAGAGAGAGAGAGAGAGAGAGAGAGAGAGAGAGAAAGAGAGAATGTGGACGAATACATTAAGAGATGTTATCGGCACCTCGACCCTGTTACCAGCCATTGGTCGGGATCCAATTGGACCTGTTTCATAGTGACTTCAGGGCTACATTGCCATCCCTAGTCGATGCGTAACATAATGACAAATTGTCTGGGCACATAATCTTTTATTTTTCAGTGTTTCTGCGTCGAAGAGCTCTCCAAATGCAATCCTTTCTTTAATGATTTCCTGCCCTCCAGTCTCACAGAATTACATAACATATTTTAAAATCCCTAAACATTGTTCAATATTTTATGTATCAATTAAATTCGCCTTGAAATTGACAAAAATTAATTGCAGGCTGCATAATATTGCGAGTTGGAAATAAAAGTCAAAGAAAACTCAAGAGCAAGGTTCTGGAATCTGGAATCGTTTAAATTAAGAATCTCTTAATTATGAGTAAATGAGAATGATTGCTCAAACTGCTTGAAGGCTGGTTAACGATCTAAGTGCTCAAGCTCATGTTTGATAGGATAAATGTGGTTCTTTCGCGCCATCGAGTCCCGCTCGTCCACGTCATTGCGCGTGAAAGAGCCGGCATTGTAAGTTTCACCTCCCGGCGAGCAATAATAAGCGCTTATCGCTTATCTCTTAACACGATGGTAAAAACCATCTCGCCAATCCCATAATGACGTTGCCACTGCTCTTGTCTGCGTGAGAAAGAAGACCCACTGATTACAATTACTCAAATGAAAATTCCATTCTGCAAGATATCCACTTTTCAGTACCGCATCTCTAAATTTTTAAATGACACGCGCACCGACCTTGAAATAGGAAAAGAAAGTCCTATAGGACTTTAATATATCAAAGGATTACTAATTGATACCTGAATACTAATTGCAAGAAATGATACTTAATGTCGCAAAAAAGTATCATTTCACGTAAGAAGGAAAATATATCGGTTCGAAGCCCGCATTGCGATTATCAGCAAACTAATAATACTTTTATCTTTGACATGAATTTTTCATCTCGCGAATAAAAAACCCTTCTTTGAAGTCGTCAGCAACGGTAATTACAATAATTTCCCTTCTCCAATAATACATTTTGCTGCACGTTCGGTACTCGATTGGAGAGGAAGGCATTCCTTTTCTAAATAAGCTTTCCGGGATCAAAGGCCATTCGGTTCAGACTAGACTCAGCACTGCGTTTGCTTTACAAATTGGTAATTGCGATAGAATAACACAGACTGCGGAATAACATGGAGTAATAATTCCTCTTGCTGTGAATTATCTATTGAAGAGTATGTGAATTCAAGTACATTTAAAATGTCTATTTCTATTATCAAGCTTCAGATTCCAGACACATCTTCTATTGCAGGACCTTTTGTTACCAGAATTTAAACACTTCCTATTTTTAAAACGTTGATTCTGATCTTTTACTGCCAGGACGGGACATTTGGGTTGTGAAGCGAGGATGTAGGTCACTTTGCAATTAGGTGCATCGTCGTTTTCGTGGGTTACGATCGCACACGATCCGCATACGAATCTTGTGAAAAAGGCCACAGCAGGTAAAACGTCGAGAATGTAAAAACTTTAGCTTTAGGACTCCAGGCACTCAACCTTCTCAACAGTCACATTGTTTTGCACCCACGAACTAGCTTTAGCTGCGAGATGTACGTGATGCACTCTCTTCATTGAAATTCTATGTGTTTTATACACCTATAGCTACTATTTTACGGGCTGCATAAAATCGAGTAGAGAGTGTTTCTAGAGGATTTCATCGAATTTATCTAAATCTGTCCATAACACATTATATGACAAGAGCCAATAGCCTCAATAATTTGATTTTCCAAAAATAAACTTTACTGCGGTAAAAAGAAATCTCGAGTGAAGCGAGGTACCAGAATTTACAACACAATTATTTAGATCGTAATCCCTAATAAATTCGGCACTCCCCTTTTAAAGAAACTTTTACAGGAAGTTTCTCATAAACTCTGCATTTTCAGTAGCGAGGGAATTGCTGTCGGTTTAAGGAACATGAGACATGGAGAGGGGAAACGAGAGTTTCGGAAGCTTGATCCATGGTGATGGCGCTTGGTACACAAGAATTTCGTCTGAAAGCAACATTGAGTTAAGGGCTAAGCCACCGGGTGTCACTCCAAACGAATCAACGAGTGAGAAGAGGGATTAGAAGAGTCACTCGATGTCGTGTCTCTTTTACAAGGAACAACTTTTTTTCAAGGAACTAGGAACATTTTCGAAGACCTCTCTTATATCACTGCCTTATAACCCTACCTCAACCATGATCTTGGAAACCAGCTCCTATTGATGCACCATCTCGGGTAGATAATAAAAACCTGATAGAACATCTCTGACTTTCCGAGCGTTCATTATGTGGTAGAGTGGAATGGACAACTTGTAAAAACGTGAAGAGCTTCTTCTCCCCATAATTAAAATGTCTCTCTAAATCAAGAAGACATATTACCTGATTGTTTTTTCAAATGTATAAAATTCGCGAAACACTGTCTTTAATTAGAAAACATTGAAGCGTTAATGGGATAGACATGATGGTAATGATACGAGAATTGGCGTAGGAGAAATAAATGAATCTAATCAAAATGGGCGGCAACAAAAGTGTTTCGTACACTTTTTTTTTAGGTCGAGTCTCCATTGGTTGGAACCAATCTGAAATAATTAATAGCCTCCACTCAATCGATCGGCCGATCGACGACTTCGACACTGCACGAGCTTCGGGCAATGAGTACAATACCATCGTAATTGCTTTATACTTATTACTGCGAGCTGATGCCGCTGCCCATAGGGCATATTGTGTTCCATAAACTGCGAAGAGAGTAGGTAGTAAAACCTTCCTGTGGCTTCGAACGCTACATGATTCGCCTCGAACGCTACATGAATTCGCTTCGAAAAACTCGATCTTTTATGGTGACTTCATTTTCTAACAATTTCGTTCTTCCAATATTGTTCCCAGCAATCGACCTAACTGCACTTCCCTGCGCAAACAAATAGCTTCCGCTCTTCCATTTATACCCAGGGTATGACAATATTCTTGCAGTCGTTTTTTATGGAAAGTAAAATAAGTTCCGAAAAAACGTCCTTCTGTTATTAAAATTATTATAGTCAAACTCAATCGGGTGATTCGACATCTAGGATCGACATTTTATAAAGAAAAATGACCAGCTAGAATTTTTTGAAACCCATTAGAATTACTGCTTATAAAAACCGGTTTTCATCGCTTCTTGAGTTAAAGACGGCGTTAAATTTTTATTTCTGCAGATTGTCGGCTGGCCCTTGTATATAGCCGAGTGAGGAATTTATAGTCGACCACAAAATGGTAAAACGCAAAAGGGGCAGTCCGATCCCGTGGTGTGGACAGATTTTCTCTCTCGCGGGCATGTCGCTTGATATATGTACACACATAGACATTTTGGAGGCGACTGCAATTACGGCACCTGGTCAGCCGATAGTATGCGAGCAGATTGCGTTAACGTAATTGATTAGGCACCGGTAATTGCCGGTAATTAAAGCATCGGTACACCGGCCCCCAAACCACGCCTTCACTCTCAACCATGCAATGTACTGAGGGTACTTACAAACGAATCTGTTTTCCATCTATACCTCTACATATCCCTATCTCTCGGTTCCAAGAGATACTTATATTTCTACCCATTCGTTAGTTTCAAAATCATCATTCAGAAGAGAAAAATCAAAGGAGATGGTCCAAGTTTTATCAACCCTTTGAATCTACTTCAATTTTTCGTAATGAAAAAGATTACAGAACTCGTTTAATAAAAGAAAAGCGAAATTTACCCGGAATTTTTTACTAGCAGAAATTTACCAAACGTTTTCCGTGTTTTTAAGGGATTTCTAGTGACTTTAATGAATTTGAAGAAAATAATTCAAGAATTCAAAGATTTCACAGAGACTAAGTAATTTTACGAAATTTCAAAATATTTTAAGAATTTTCGTTTGATAATAAGGAACTTCAAAGCATTTTTAAAAGATTTCAAGAGAGTTTAAGGATATTCAAAAATTTTCACAAGATTTCAAGATATCTTAAAGGATTTCATCAGATTTTTTAAGTGACTTGCAGAAAATTTAAGGAATTTTAAGAAATTACAACTGATATGTAATAATTTTAAGGAATTTCAATGGATTTGAAAAGAATTCAAGAGAGTCTTAGGATTTTTAAAGGATTTCAAGACATTTTAAGTAATTTTAAGAAATTTTGAGGAATTGATTCCAATTTAGAGGAAATCAAATGAAACCCCATAAAAACACTTAAAATTACTTGAATCTCTTAAAAAAATTCTTCAATCTGTTGTAAATTTCTTAAAATAATTACAAATATATTAAAACCTCTTAGAGTTCATTAAAATCTCTTGAAGTATCTTGAAATTTTATTTAATTCCTTGAAATCTGTTCAAATCAGTTAAAATGTCTTAAAATTTTGTTCAACCTCTGAAATAGTTTAAAGAATTCCAAGAGATTTTAAGGAATTTAAATATATTTCACACATTTTCAAAAGATTAAAAATCCTTAAGGAAATGCTATAATTTCTAGGAGATTTTTAAGTTTTCTTAAAAAGATATCAAGGAATTTAATAAAATGCTACTTATTTCAATTGAAAAAAATGAGACTAAAAAAATGAAATGAAAAATGAATTGGTCTCTTAATATTCCTCGAAACGTTTCTTGCCAGTTATTTTTTAAGTACAATGGAAAAGATTTGAAGTAATGGCGATCGTTTTTGTAGAATCGCTTAAATTACCCTTCAAATTGCTCCCTCTTGAGAAAACAACACTACGAGAAACGGGACGCGTTCCTTTTAATGCACGCGAGAGGGATGCGTTGTTCTTCCATTTCATGTTCCCGGTCGTCACGATAAACTGTGCGGTAATGGTGGGGTTATTTCTATATCCTCTTTCGCAATCTCCCTTTGTTAAATGCTCTTACCATCATCTCCTAAGAGCCAGGAAATCTTTGTATTTTGTCTACCAAGAAAAATCGTCTCCACTTCCACTACCCTTTTTTTTCACCAGGTCTTGGCAGGCCAGAAAAATAGTCAACGAAGGAAAACCTTTTAGAGAATGATTGCTCTCCCGAGAACTCTGATTAAATATTTATATTTCCATTTTCTGATTCAGCTAATTCAAGTCAAGTGAAAATGCGCTCAATTGTGATAAGAAAAGAGAGTTTATTAAAATCGCGAATTTAGTTTTTCATTAAATAAATGATCTATTTGAAATTTTACGCTTATAAGAGTTTTTCAAGAATGTTTAATCTTCAACTTTTTAATTAAATTGTGAGCTACCATCTCCTTTAATGAACGTTTCTCGTATCTAATGAGATCTAACGAGGGGACACATCTCTTGAGAGGAAAGTAAATTCGCCTCGGAAAATTCTGCCTCAATCCTTTGAAATTAAGAGGAAACCACTTTCTTTTATCAGAGGTAGAGAATTTTCATTTTTTTTAAATGAATATAAACTTAGAAAACTAAATAGGCAAGTAAATATTCCATTTTCATTTGGAAGAAGTACAGAATTTAGTTTAAAAGATTTCCTATTCCTCTTTTTCTTGCCTTTTTTTTTTTGTCTTGCAATATCACCATAGACACTAACTAGCCAATTAAATGAAGAACGGTTAGCTTCACGTGCGGACGCTAACTACCGGCTATCCTTCGCAATTACCACGAAAAGGCAAGGTGTTAAAAGATTCATAGACACACTTGGTCTCGGGAGCTTCCGTCGTCTCCAAAAATATAATGCAGCTCTCGGCACTTTAAGACCGGAGATGTCTTGTAAGTCTCCATGAGTACGAACGAGTGGAAGCCAAGCTCTGTGAGAAAGTAAAGACCGTCTTCGTAATCTTATGGTAATTTCATGTGCTTTATTGTCTTCCAAAAATACCAACTTTTTAAAGTCCCTGGCTTAGGTAAACAACCGCAATAAATACAAATATATACATTCCAAAAATAAAAGTTACAGGATTCCGACCACTCAATACTAACATATATTTTTTTCTATGAAAAAACAAAAATTACTTTTTCTTAGAAAAAAAGAACCATAAAAGTTTGAGTAGCTTTTAAAATGATTTGCCTTTTAGAACGACGAGGGATTAAAAACAGTGGTTCTAGAGTTACAAGAGTGAATCGATAAAATCCACATTCTAATCCATTTGTAAGTAGGAAGTAGTAAAAGGGATCGAGGAGAAAGCTAGTCGGATTCTCAGTTGGGATTTGGTTAATTCGAATCTGGGTGAGTATCGAATTTCGCAGTGCATTCCTTTTACAACAGTCGCCATCTCAGGTTACTATTGGAAAGAGGTTTTTAGAATGAAAACAGAAGCAATTCAGGTTCCATTCTCGGCGAACTCGTTACGAAACCAAGTGTATAACACTCGTGTCGTTATCGGATGAATAATACCGGTAAGTCAAGATGACGATTTACGGCTTCGCTCCCCATTATCGTTGGTCCATCCAGCAATTTCTTTGTAATTATTTCCGCACGGAATTGCAGGACTGTCGAACACAAGAGCCAAGTCGACGAACCGATTAAACGCGAACCATGAAGACCGCTGCCGCCGCGAGTTACTTCATCTTCTTTACCTGCGAAAACGGTTAGACACACTCGAAAATAACTCCTTTTTATTTGGAGAGAGATTACGATGCATGCTTTACGACCTCTAATAAGCGCATTCGCGTTAACTGGAAATTAATGGCACCCCTGGGCTACAAGTCTGTGTGCACTTGTACAAAAAACGAGCAAAATTCATGTGCTAAATGCACCTTTTTCCTCTTCATTACAAACAACAGCTTCAAAGATTTATTACCTTTCGAGTGTGCCATTTCAGAACCTTCCTCAAACACTTTTTATGACGAAAATATTTTCAAATAGCAAGGAATAAGTTATCATGCTGCATAAATATATATATATATTCGCATAAATATTCAAAAGCCGATGAATTTAAAAGGTTTTAAAGGAAATATCTTTGCCGGAGTGGAAAATGGAAAACGTGGAAAATAGGTCAAGCGCTTACTCCGCAAAGATTCTGTTACAGGCAGCAACTTCCGGTCAATGGAATTCAAATAGTTTACCAAAATACGAAGCGATAACTGAAAATAACGATTGCCTATGTTACTTCCATTAAAATTCAATGGAACAGTCGAATAACTCGAATTCCGGGAATCAGGAAATTCGATCGTTTCATGATTATCAAGACTTATTTACCACTTATTTGAAAATTATAGCCTTTTAAATTTATTAAACGTGCCAGTTTTTCAAAGTATACATTTAATAAACTAAAAATAATACCAGAAATAGGATGGATTTCATTTCAGGACGATTGGATTTTCCAAACCGAACAAATTTCTACAAACATTTCATTGAATTTGAACGCGATTAACAGCAGAGTGGAACTGGAATTGTAAAAAAGCTGGAATACTCGAGGCTAATCGGCTTTCAGGCCACGATATAACTATAGACTCGTTGTTTCGGGCTACCAGAACAGCCACCGATACAAAACGTTACAGGCCGGAAGGCTTATCAGGCAATCGCTCAACCGCCACTACAAAAAGGAAAAAAAAAAGAAAAAACAACTCGAAGCGCTTTTACGGCACGTAACGCATTCCAGATAAATTTGACACTTTCGATTGCTCGATGGCGGTTAGTGCATGTTAGCTATTCAAAATAGATAAAGCTGAAAGGCGGATGAAGACCTTCTGCTTTTTACAGGAAGGTGAAAAATGAAGAAGAGTCTTAAGAACCACATTTTTCAAGGCAAGATAAAAAAATTCCTTTTTTTAGTCAGACAACTAAATTATCAGTTCATCAAAAAAAAGTATAAAATGCTACACAATATTTTTGGTTGACAATTTTAAACACAAATAAGTTGCGAAGAGGGTAAAAGATAATAAAGATGTGCGTAGAATGACTTTAAAGCTCGCCTTAAAGTCCCTCCAACGTGTGTGGCTCTGGCCATTGAGAATTTTAATTAAGGGAATTAGGCGTGGCATTATGGCCTTTAAATTTCGCTAAATATACAAAAAAAGAGGGAATAAAAAACGTGGGGTCAGTGCGGTTTTAACAAGACGCTAATTGTGTTTACGACCTCTCGACTCTCCTTTTTGACGCAGGTTCGTCGTAAAGCGTGTCATAGAGGACCAAAAGATGATATTTGATTTTCGCAAGTTTGCTACTAAACTTTATACTCTGACTGCACGAGAGAAATCGAGCTGCTCTTTGCGGAGAGAGGAAAAAAGCTTATTAAAAGCGATTATAAATGCGCTATAAATTGTATTATCCCCTAATGGGAACATTAATTACATTATAAGTTTAGTACCAGTTTCTCGCCAGCAGACTGCAAAATCTTACAACTGCGCTCTGTATACTTAATAGAGTCATTATTCAAAGCAGCTACCACTCCTTTTAAATAAGTCATTGTGAGAAAACAAATCGAAGTATCCTGGTCTGTAAGTTATTTATATGTAGTATTATTTATAGTAATATTATAGCAAGTGTTAATAAAGTGAATAAAGTGAATATTTTATTATAGATCTTTGCGTGAGAATGCAGTATAGTGTTTGTGTTTGTATTGTCTGGACATTAAACTTCAAACATCAACATTTCAGCGATTATATCGTATATCACTAGCTGAAATGTACCCAGTGATGCTGTTCGAGATTTTAAGAGATTTCAAAGAGACTCTAAAGGTTCAAGAATGTGGATGTGAATTTGGAACATACATACAGACAGTTTTATGTTATAAATTTATAAATAGATTTTTCCACCTGCAAAGAGTTTCTAGTGGAACGAAATGACCTTTTGATATGATAACAAACAAATCTTAACCGGATGTACCTAGTTCGACTAGAGTGGCAACTTGATATCCCAGATTTAATCTCCGCGCTGGATAAGTGCATAGAGACAGTAGACACTCGTCGCTGGACGATAACAATGCGGAAAGTGCAGATCACCTGGTGAGGAAACTTTAGTACCAAGTAATTAGATTAAACAGCAACTGGAGCGTGTTAAGCACACCACGGCTAGAATGAGTTGTGGGTTTCCAGTGTACCCTTGTATAACAGTGTTAACAGCAAGGTGGGCATTAGTACTTAGTTTAGTACTAACAGCTAGACTATGGCTATCTAGAATCAAGATATGCCGCAAGCGACGATCTATGGAAACAATCAATACCGACAGGTATGTATTTGTGCTAGGATGTTGTAATTTCATATCAAGAATATTCCTTGTCATGATCCCTTGTCATGATTCCTTGCCATAATTCCTTGTCATGATTCCTTACAATCTTGTCTATCATCTGATCCCTTCCAATTTAATTAGCTCTAATCCAACTTCACAGATGAACGCAAAACATGTTCTATGTCATACAAGTTCTCTCTTTCAGTTACAAAATGAGAAATTTTCATCAAACAAACGACCCATTAAGCTTCCAAATCATCATCATCAATATCCTTCTGAAACTGTCAAATTAAATTTTCGAGGTAGTAAAAATGCTTTCCAAAATAGTAATAAATGTCACACTAGCGATATCTCTCGCACGAGCAGCGTTGAGCAATTTACGACCCTCTACTTCCAGGTCACTCGTTTCAAAGTGCGTTTCACGATCTGATCGTAATTTTCTCTTTTCCCAATAAAATTGGGACTTTTACCACCTTCTCAGAATTTTCTTACCGCTCGATTTAGTATGACCTCATGTTTCGAGACTTCCGCCGGAAATAGTAGATATACAGTAAATACTGCGAAACTTACCTGAAACAAACAAGAAAAATAAAAAATATTAGCTGAGTTCGTAAACGGGTCTAGACAAAACATACAGTGAACATTGGAAGTTATAAAACAAAGGCTTATCAGAAAACGTGTATCAGTTGAAGTGAACAGAGGTTTACTTGTTTTATTTTATTTTTATTTTTTCTACAGAACCATACTGTACAGTATAGCCGTTTTTGCCTTACTAGAATATTAAATAATAAATTATAATACCGAATTCTCGATTAATTGCAGAATTTGAAATTTGAAGTGCCTTATCGAGTGTCTGCTCGGTCAACTTGAAGTTCGCTCTGCTCCCTGAGGGCTAGTTAGGGTTCCTATTCGAAACTTTACAATGGACCTTCCTCACAATGGATCGGTAGTTTACATTTATTATACCCGCGGCCAAAAACTCGGAATATACATACATATATCATAAACCAATACATTATATGCATCTCTCGACTGAGAATAGACTGGAAAATTTAGTTATGGTTCATAAACACTCTTCATATTTCAAAACCGTACTTCAATCTAGAGTAAAACTAAAAAGCATATTTTTGCATGGATGCATAGAAAAACAGCAGCTAGGCAAATTTTCCTCCCTTTTTCGATATTCGTTGACCCCCCAAAGATTTAATTAACGCGTACATAACTTTGCATGAAATTTTTTCATCTCCCAACAGGGACTGACGGCAATCTTTATATTCAAATTAAAATCCCAACTTTATAGATTTTCGTGTTTTAACATTTTTATATTTATGACTTCATGCTGGTTGTATATCTGAATATAAAACAAAGTATAAACCAATATACAAACAGATGTAAGTATACAGTTGTGCTGAGGTTTTACACGGTGCCTCCCACGGGAAATAAGATAAGTTTTATTACGTCCTGGAATTCGAATTCTCGCTTTTGTTCCGAGTCGGATGACTTAATGTGAATTTTCGCGGATACCTGTACGTGAAATGCAAATTTATGGATATGACAAATGTGATGGAACGTGGCGGAGATTTCGAAGCGGATGGCCGAACAAGGCCGGAAATCGTCACGGTAAAGGGGAGTTATAGGCTCCTACCACCTACCACCTACTATCTACCTTTCAGCCTATTCCTATCAGCTCACCAACTTGACCATTGTGCACTCAACGAGTCGGTTCTTGCATTTCGCTACACTCTCAACTTTGTCGCCATTGTCGAGCCTGTCAACGTGCATTTTACGCATCGATATAATATGGTCCTGATGCTTGTATAAATGTTCAGTTGTATAATATATACCCACGTGGACACGTTTATAATAATAATAGTGTAGATGTAGAATTCTACTAGCACCCTGGGGAACAAAGTATTCGCGTGGACGCCCACGCCTCCCTTCCCGGAAAGAAGATGTATACGTCGTTACGCACAGTGATATATGGAATGGTTGATAATAAATTTCAATTTTTAATAGCGATTATCTACATTGCGCCCTACCTAATATTTTATTTCTGTATATTATCGATAGATTATCACCTTTCTTTAATTTTAATAAGGTGTTATTCAAAACTGTTTATTTTCAGATCTTTATTTCTCGGATCAAACATGTTTGGAACTATGCCAACAAGATGTTTCATTTCGGAAGTGTTTGTCTTACCGCAAGATTCATAACTGGTAAGCCGGGTCATTCACAAAACAGTAAATTCAAAATACAAGATTTATTATACGAGAATGGATTTATTAATGGCGAATGGATAATTTGCTATATGAAGCAGAAATGAAATTACTGCTACTGATGTCGAACATCTTTGATGTACTTAATGAGAGTATAAGAAAAGGTTGAGATGAGAAAGGGAGGAAACGAGAGCTCGTCGCGCATAAAATTTGAGTACGCTCGAGCTTCAGACAAACGGACAGGTGGATGTTTGGCGAGCTTTTTTTATCGCAAGCTTGGTTGCGACTAGTGAATGGAAAAGGCAGCGCTGCTGCATTCTGGGACAACGGTGGTACGGGAGAACGGTAAAGAGAGAATAGATATAGAAAGCTGTGGCACAAGGGGGAAGCAAAGGAAAGCAAACCCCCGTCCGTCGTGTGCGTATCTCATCTGCATAGAAACAAGCTCGCCAGGACAATAGGATCTCTCGTCCATTCTGAACACTGCAAACACGTTGCAACCATGTTCCGCGGACCAATAGGAAACCACTTCACCGTGCATCGCTAACCCTTTCGACCGGTGAGAGTATCGACGGTCAATATTTAGCTAGCTACGTGTCTTTTGTGTAAACTACTATAACTTGTCAAACTCCATCAGCTTCATCGATGTCCAATTCACCTATTCACAATAACTTACAAATCACAATACAATTCCACAATGCTTTTTATTTTCCTTTGCTACTTTTAAACTCTCTCTATTTCATGTAAATTTCATGTAAATTTCATTTGAATTTCACTCTAAATCTGAATTACATCGAATTTCATATAATTGAGTGATCAATTTAAAAAAAAAAAAAAAAAGAGACGTGAATAAAAAATCAGATTTTCATTATTCTGCACAGAAAATGCGACCTAGTCCATTTTTCTAGAGTAATTAAGTTTAGCACTTTTTCTCACAAAGTGCACCAATTACGTAGAAATGATATCTGGGTCAATTTTTTTCGGGGTAGAGCTATTATTCTATCTAAAATTAGCCATTTTTTTTTTGTGTCGCTTTTGTCAAGTGAACACTCTGTTCTTGGTTGGCGGAGCATTAACAATTAGGCATGAAATTTGAGAGAGTAAATATTTGAAGATGTTTTTTGATCGATTGTCAGGCGATTGTTGAAGGCGAAGTCGGAGACATATTGAAACTTGGTTCAGAAGGCTTAAGAAACCAGTTGAAAGGGATTCAGTGGCATTAGCCGATATCGGCTTTGTTCGTCTTTTCTTCTCCTGGTGCGGGAAATGGGTAGAGAATACCGAGTCTCGCCGCCTCGCTCGGCGCAATATCCTTCCTCTGCGCTCTGCCGGATATCGTTATCTCCGAGTCGACGAGATTACGATCTTTGCAGCTAGTTATACCTTTAAGGACTCGATTCCTCCAGCAAGTTTCCGTTAGAACTGACTCAGTGTCTAGATCAAGGATCCATCATTAGAGAAGAAACTACATGTAGAGAAAGAAGCGATAAACTCGGACATCTTCGGCTTCTTCGGGCTTCTTCGAGTGTGCAGTTACTAAAAAAGGACCCGTGGTGGGGAGTAGGCAGTGAATCGTGTTAAAATGCTTCTAAAAAATAAAGTTATCCGGAAACATCCCTATTAAAATGCTTTCAGATGATGAGCCTCTTTGAATGACGATTAAACTCCAAATTCCTAATTAAAATCTTCAAGTGATGATTTAGAGAACCCGGTGACATTTTTACCCCCGCTGACTGAAATTTCACGGTTGAAAGCGTTGGTATAATCGTCCACCTTTAATCATCGTTGAAGCGAACGTGCTAACCGAATACGATTGCACATTGCGGAGGACAGGCCGTTGAATCGAGTTCAATGCTGTATCCACCACCGGGGAAAACAAGGGGCGAACATACGCCGTGTGGGGTCGCATTCTCGTATAAACCTGCACGACGCGACGCAAAGAGGGAATGACTCGGCAAAAAGGCAAAAAGAGAGTGAGAGAAGGAAATTGATAGAGAAAAAGATAGAGGGTGGACTAAAAAATGAAATGGAACAATTGAATCTGGGCGCGGCAACTCACGTACTATATATACTTGTTTTCGCACAAGTTGTATGCGTAAGCGTTCACGCATATAGGTTTCCGATTCTGAATGTCCGGTGTGTGCGCACCTTTATGCCGCATTCGAGCTTGCAATTTGTATTTATTACAGGGTGAGGAATCCATTGGCGTAGACGGAGATATGTCCATCGAGTCGAAACTTGTCCGGTTCCTATCACTTTCTAAGATTCACATCTTTACGAAATTAATTTAAATTACGAAACTGCTAAAATTTAACCGGCGCTTTTGATTCCACATATTCTGCAATAAAAAAGGCTATAGAGAAGAATCTCTATTGTTTATTCAACTTTATTACCTTTTTATTGTTTTAAATGAGAGAAACAAGTGACTCTAAACAGAGTTACGATCGACTTTTCACGCACAATCTCGTACGCGATATATTTCTTGTTTAAAATTAAAATTTCTACAGACATTCAACTAGCATTCAACCTTTTAAAGTTTCCATAAAATGAAGCTTTATTGGCTCATAGTGGTTACGCCGCTGCAAGTGGATGGAAACAAGAGAAAGGTCGGGAAAGGCTGAATGCGAGAACGTGCGCTTCCGATGCTCTATTACTCCCTCAAAGAGAAGTTTGCCGAATCAAATGAATGATCGGATATTGGATGCGACTTACGAACCGCTTAGTCCTTTCTCCCTTAAATTGAAAAATTCATTCCTTTAGCGAAATTAAAGTTTAAATTAGTCTGATCGGTAAGATTGACTAGAGAAGAGAAGAACTTTGTAAAAAATCAAGTTTTTGTACTATTAACTGGTAGCTAATGAGTGTTAAATCGAATTCAACTTCGAAGTAATCAAACTTCAGGACTTCTGTAGGGGGGAGGCGTCACGTCATCATAAAATAAAAATCAATGCCGAAACACAAGATGCAATTAATAATCAAATGATAAAATCCTCCGTGACAAATGTTCTCGATTTTTTAGATCGTGTTTCTGGCCGGCACGAGTTGTTCGAGTCATCCAATATTATTCGGTCTCCAGCGGTCGAGAAGTAAAGCCGCGGAAACCCCTGGCGTTTATTATGGGCAAGGTTGTACGAAGCAGACCCTACCTCGTCTCGGTAATTAATCGGAGAAACTTAGATCGTAAACAAGGCGCCGTCCATTAAGGTCCCATTCATTAAACCGGAAGTGGTGTTGCAGCCAGGTACGGCTAACGGTGGTGGGTGCTGGCTCTCTCGACGAGACCAGACAGGTGGGCGAGACTTTGCGAAATAAGAAGAGCTCCCAAACGCCATACCATGAGAAGAGAGAGATGCGGAGGAAAGAGTCGAAGACTTTCAATAATTCTTCGGAATAACTTTGAAGCGCAGACGAACCGACTAAGGAGTTTTCCCAAAGTTTTCACTGCCATTCCTCCTTCGTCTGCTTACCCCCTACTTCTTTACTCGACCCTTTCTTTATCTGATGTAATACGCGCGAAGTAAAAGAAGCGAGAACTTCATGTCGAGACCAAACAGGACCATTGAAATATTCGAAAGGGGACATGAAATGGAATAGAATTTCTCAAGTTTGTGAAAGAATTTTCATTGTCACTGTTCATACAGTGTTCAAATTTTCAACTCTTTAAATTGTTAAGATCATAAGAACATTTTCCTTATTCGACTTGAATGAAGGTTTTTATTCTGATTGTTAATTAACAAATGCGAAGCAGTCGTAAGAGGATTTTTGTTCAATGAACTGTCCTGCATAATGAAGGGCAGTTGGCAAACTGGATATGCACCGTCCAAGAGATTCGAATGTATAAGCACCCGACGATGGCACTCCTCACCCGTTGTTTACGAACACGACACCGATTTTACCGATCGACCCTTCCGAACTTGGTTGGGATGGTATTCAATGCCATCCCTTGTGTGAACTAAACCCCTCTCGTAATTTCATAGCTGCGCGAACGAGGCCGTCAATCCAAGTGTCGCTCGAGATACGGCAATCTTAGCGACGCGAAAACTTTCCGTATTTATTGGCACAAGGCCATATATATCTTGATGGGGACGTGCGCCTATCTGTCTCATTTATGGACCCGTCTCGGATAAGAGTATATGGTTTTCTGCTATAGGAAGCGCTCCCTGAAATGTGCAAATCAAACAAAGGGCTCTGAGGGTCACATTTATGGTGGAAAAGGTCCTTTTATTATCAACGAATTTCTTCCTTTCGTATACAAGAATAATAAGGAATTTCTTTTCAGAAAATATAATACATGAGGTATTTTTATTACTTCCTAATGAAACCAACTTTCATTCTGTATTAATTATTATTTACTATTCTACCATTCACTTTGGTTTCTTGACATCTCAAAGTGAATGAGAATATTATAATTACTTTGATTTTCCAGTGATGAAAGAACGCATTTGAATGCATGAACTACATTTTTTGCATGCTTTCATACTTTGTCATTCAACTAGAAAATGCACGGTACCTGAATATATAAGGTGTGTTCTCAGAGGAAAAATTGCAAACGTACTGCATACTAATAAATTCACAGCAGGTAATGAGAGTCGAGAAAAAACAGAAACCAAATTACAGAATTGTGGAGTAAATCGCGTACACCCTGAAAAGGGAGGAAGCTGCGATGTATAAAAGTACATGAATATCTGTCGCAGAGGGCGTGACCTTATTGCATTATGAGCTTTTCAGGTCACAGGAGTAACTACGAAAAAGAACAAACAGAAATTCCTAAAGAAGCAAGGGGCACCAGATTAACATAAAAATATTAGCTGCGAAAATTGGAGACAGAGAATGTCAGACAATTTACACACGAGGCAGTGGGGAAAAATCTTTTTGAAATTTTTCCTTGATGAAAAAACAAAAAGTCGTATGATTATACGTTTTTTTTTTTGCTAGTTGTTGCGACAGTAAAAAGATACAAGAAAGTCGCGTGTGTCATGACGAGAAGCGAGACAAGAAAAAAAGAGTAAAGCAAGTGGATATAACTTTCAGCAACCCCAACGTTGCGAACCTTCTTATCTTTTATGCATTATCGGCAGCGTGATCTTTTCCTGAGACTGGCATATCCCTATTCTCATATTTCGGATCCAATATTATGCTAATATTTACCCTCGGAGAGAATGCCATCGAGACGTCCGCGCTGAGGAGCCAAGATGAGAGCAAGACGCGAGAAAAACACGTGCTTATGTCGCAAAACACACGTCTACTTTTGGCCATGATCTTCTTTCAAAGTTCCACCAAACAAGGGAAAATCGGTAAAAGAAAAGATCATGAAAAAAAGAAAGAACCCAGAAATTGAAGATGAAAAACTTCAGCTCCATCAAATAGAGTTTAAACTGTCCAGGTAGCGATGAAATAAAGGATGGGAAAATAGTGAACCGTGTGTTCAGCTTGAATATGAAGTTTCTTGAGAGATTTTAGTCTGTTTAAATCAGTCGTTCTCCTAAATCATCTACTCGTGCCGACGACCTAATACCACCGAAAAGCTGGGTAAACCATTGGAGAGGATAACCAAACTCAACTGGTTCGCGTGCGCAGTGGAGCCTACTGCAGAGGTCCCGTGAGCATGTACCATGTACTACATTCAGCAGCCTTCACCTACACTGGACAAAAGACAATCATAGTCAAACCCTTTGGGCTAATATTGACGCAGGCTGCTATCGCAATAATGGACAGACGTATAGGGATAACGATGGAATAAACCTTTAGCGAGGAACGTTATCCACACTAGAACAGACGTGCGTGCACTCCAACCGTCAATTCTCTTCGTTTGGATAGTCACTACACCCTCTGATTCACGATACTCAGCTCTAATGCATTTTTCTTCAATCACGATCAATCCTAAAGATACACACCTACTTCACAGATTTATCCGGCAGATATACAGAAGAAGACTATGTATAAATAGAAGACCATGTATAGCTGGAAGACCATGTATAACTAGAAGATCATGCCGCTTTCTTCATAAGTAAATGAAATGAAAGACTAACTCAGATTTTTAATATAAACTTGAATAAGATTTACATGAAATGAAGGGCATGAAGGGAACAGATAAAATTAGAATATTTACACGCGGAAGATTGAATTTTGGGTACTTAACGAAAAGTACGTATAAGTGCAGAGCAATTCAGATTTGATGAAGGTATTAAACTTGCAAACCCGGGTTTATATTGTAGTATAGACAGTCAAACGGTTGCACTGCATTTGAAGTGAATTTATCCTGGAAACAATAAAACAATAAGAGCGACCCTGTTTTGTCATTTTGGATGTCCAAAGCGTTCATTGAAATGGACGCGGTCCTGAAATGAGACACCAGCTTCGTGTTCAACAACGAGGACGTTCATGGGTATGCTGCACGATACCCGTTTATGCACCAGGTGTCGTGCTACATTTACGCGGTACGTGTCTAGTCCTGAAGTGTTTCGTTCTCGTACAAAACAAACCTTCTTATGCATACATACACATATATGCATACATATATACATATATACATACGTACATCTTTGCATACATATATACAGACATATATATATATATATATATATATTGCATATACCAGATATACATGTACAAAATATCCATATACATAAATATACATATATTATATAAACACATACGTTTGCCTATGAAAAATAAAAAGGTGCACATATATGCATTGGTGCACGTAGTAGCCACGTTCTCTTTTCATGAAGCTGACGTCGCACAAGCGCGAAAATAAGAAAGATACAGGTGCAAATATTGGTTTCTGCGGCGCGAGGCCTCGTTCCGTATTCCCGACTTTACTTATGGGGCTTCCCCTTTCCCCATCAGTAGTTTGCAGCCATAGACCCGACTCGTGAACTAGGTTTTCCTGCAGCCAATTCCAGACTGCGGCGCACTTAGTCAGACCGATTTGCATAACGATTCCTTTTATTTTCGCGAAATTTACACACACCGATTTCACTCGCCATTGATTTTCCGAGGAAACGGAGGGAAAACAAGGCAGGCAAAGCGCGAAACCACGTTTATCTTTCAGTAATAAGTCTCGGGAAATGTAAATACGCCTGTTTAACTTTATGCGAACAAAATATCAGCCACTGTTAACATCCTCGTTTTACCTGCATGCAAACGGTTTTACTTATTGTGTATTTATAATGCATACCTTAAGTTTCGAAAAAAAAAAGAAAATTCAACAGGGTCGATAAAAGCGAATACATATATAATATTGTATTTCATATACTGTCCTGAAATATGATATTATGATTAATGTTATCTCGAGATCGTTAAATATAAGGTGCAAATCCTGTAAGACGAGGAATGGAGCTGAATTCCCTGTAATGAAATCTTTATTACGAGGATTCACAGCATTCGATGCAAAGTTACCCACATAGAATGTTAGGAATATAATGGGACCGTGAAGCTGCGGCCCGATCAGTATTCTCGTAAAATCTGACATAATACCGAAGGTGAAATAGAGATATAAAAAGATATGCAATTTTAAGGAAGATTTTCAGTTGGAACGTAAAAATCTGTCGTAAGAAAAAAGGCATATTCGTTTTTTACTTTCAGTAAAAAATTCACGGAGAAAAAAAACGGATATTTAATATGGATATCCTGTGGTATTAAACTGCAACTCTACAATCTGCTGTTAAGAGGAAATTGTGTGACTACTACATTAAAAAACTCTTGCTAAGAATACAAATCAAGAAAAAGCTTCTGCAAGCCAGTTTCTCGATTTCGCCAAATTCCTAACCGAAGAAAAACGTGTAATTCGGGGGAACAGTTTTCCCAACTGCTTATTACCCTCCGCGGACGTTAAGGAAAAACGGACGGAGGGTAAGTACGATATAGGTTCGTGCAGTTCGTTTTCATTAGCGATACTGTTCTTTTCGCGAGGAGAAGCACGTATCGAGTTTTGTTGCTTTCGTAGTGAAGCAAGTGGAAGAGAGGGTTGAAAGTAGGTTGGAGTTCGCTTCCTTTATTCTTTCGACTCACGGATCGCAACATTGGAAAGGGAGGAAGGAACGAAATAACAAATAACCGTCGTCCAATGATTGCCGAGTAGTCTGCAATGTACATACTACAACACTATACACAGAATGTAGCTATCTGTTCTTTTACGTTTGTGTACCTTTCGTCAGATAAAACTAAAGGATATTGAGAAGACTTGGTGCGTGAGCCTTGGGCTGCATCGGAGAATCTCAGACCCTCTTCGAAGACAAATTCATATTTCAGAGAGAAAGGACAGAACTGAATATATTCGCAGAGGGAAGTCAGAGTAGAGATAAAATACACGAGTCTCTGCTTTGAAAATGCGGAAGTCAAGCGTGATTCACGATAAACCTGAATATCTATTACGAGAATAGATTCATACCGTCTTTCATTCACAAATCGAGGCTCAATTCGAAATGAGAAGTTGCAAAGTTGAAAAGAGAAGTTGCAAAGAGCATCACCACTTCAGGTGATGCTAATTCACGAAGGGGAATTAAACAAGTTTTAAGGTAAAGAAAGTAACAGTTAATTGAATGATACAGATATCTTTAAAAAGCCGAAGATTCTAAAGGCAACTTTTCATGATAAATTTAAATGGCGTGTTGTTTCAGAGAATTCCAGACCATTACAGCGGGACAAGAGTCAAGACCCTATAGCTATGCTTAACTTGGAACAAGCAAGGTGGGGTTTTTCAGGTTTTACGCTGGCCGGAAAAACAATAGCATTGTGTTTACGACAATGCAACGAGTAGGAAACGAAGGGCGTTTCACCGGCGAGTGAAAATGAGAGTTTTCCAAGACCAGACAAACTGAAAACGTCTACCATCTAGCTGCGCATTTAAATTCTGATGCCTCGATAGTTTTCCGGGGAAAAAATTACACACGCGCAACACCGTTTTTGTTTGGAAAATAAAACACGTTTTTTATAATGATCTCGCTTTTAGCAAATAATGAAAAGAGTTTCTTGTGAAATTCAAGATATTCTTTGCAGGAATACCAATTTTTTTTGTGAAGAGTTTCTAGAATTAAAAGTATAGAACAGATTTTTGTGAAGGCAGATGAATTATGCACTGAATTAAAATGTTTATTATTTCAATTATTTTTTGTTGTTTTAATTAAAAATCTGCCACTTATTCGTACTCGACGGCCTCGTCTCGGTTGACAGGTACTCGGAAACGTGAACGTTGAAACCGTTGTATGTAAAGTGCGAAATCGTTCGACGGTGAATGTTCCTGACGGAACGTAATCAACCAGCTAAATTTTCAAAATCAATTAATCCCTTTCTCGTCGATACGTTTCGAGTCCACTTTCATTCGAGAATCATACTGCCGCTTAACGATATATATATATATTCAGACAGATTTTCGATTTTACGGGCATTAACATTGTGTAACTCGTAATCAGTATTTCAATCGCTAATTGCCTCCACGATGAGGGACTTTTCATTAAATTAAAAGCGAGATTATTTAAGTGATGACACTACAGATATCCACTTTTCATTTAATACCTGCTGAATTTTAAATTCATTTTAAATCAAGTGAATCACAATATATTGCAGCATATTTATAATTAATCTCTACTTTGAAGGAGAGTTATTTATAACTCTAGGCAAATTGAATTTTTGACTGTGGAAGAAAATTCAACACGTCCTGTCGAAGTGAGAACGTGAGATTGAAAACGAGGGCATTTTTCAACGGACTACGACGTCACATTCCTCGCGTCATTCATCGGACTCGCTGAACGAAATTAAATTTCACTCGGTGACAGCGCGTTGACAGCGCGGTGTAGTCCGTAGCTGTGACTGGAATGACTAAATATCGCGGTTAATTGGGTTTCAATTTTCAGAAAAATCTTGTGACCTTTCCTTGGACTAATTTTGAATCTCGTGCACATTCCTTTGCTCAAAGGCGCTTAGAAATTCCTGCATGCTATAAAGTTTCTACGCTGAAGGGATTCTTGAGAAAGAAGATCTCTAAAAAGAAGATCTCTTAAAAAAAGATATCAAAAAGAAAAGAGCTTTAAAAATATGCTACTTCGCATAAATCTTACAAAGATATTAAAAAATCTATCCGCTTAATAACAAATACAAATATCTTTCAGATAGAGAATGTAAACATTTCTAAATGTTTCGTATTGCCTACAGAATTGTTTAAGGAATTTTAACAGACATTTGGGGTAAAAATTGACACCATGGATTTACGAGGTGCCGAAATTGCTCGGTGTTTTTCGATGAATTTATGGTATCGGTAGTTCTAATATATATTATGCCCCGAGCTGGGAGAGCGATCCACGGAGCAGCGCTTATTACTCGGAGCCGAGGATTTATTGTGCGCCTGTCAACGATCCGATCTCTTTGATCCGTGTCTCGAAGAATCTCCCTTTTCAACGGCCTCTCTTTGCCGAATATACACCAAGGGGGATGATTCGGCACAGTAGCTAAGAACTTTCTAGAGATTATATCAAATGCAGAATCTGATTCACAAACAGCTGCTGTTTCCAAAGCTAAAGAATGTAACGAATGCATCAGCAAAAAATCCATTAATTGTTAGTCTTACATTTAGAAAAAAGGATGTTCTGATTAAAGCAGAATTTATCTGTTCCAAATTAGTCTTTTGCTCATCTTAGTCTTTAGCTTATCTTAATCTTTTTATTATCTTAGCTTGAATGATAGTTTACGAAACATCCTTTTTGCAGAACTATAAGAGGTCGGGAATGAGCAATTGCATTGCAAGTGACGACGAGATCCGGAGATTCTTGATGCAATTTGGGAAACGGTACCTAGCACGTTCGAGTTGTAGGCAAACGAAGGTGAGGACAGTCAAGTAAAGTTCCGTTTGCGAACAAACGTAAAAGCAAGAAGAGGGTGAAGATAGATGCAATTGTTGAGAAGACGAGACTGTTTGGACGCAGCAAACTTGTTTTCGACGTTCTTGAGTACCCAGACTGCCTGGAGCAACTTCAGATCCTTTTAAGAGTTGAACACAATGAAACGTAATAACGTATGATCCCGCATGCAAAATCACTGACTCTTTCGCCAACTTGTACTATCGACAAAAGGATTATCGCACTGCATACAATTCCTATCCCAAATCTACGATTTTGTATACTGCTCACACTTTTCAAGTATTAGATTTTACAGATATTCGATTTTCACGTGTCTCATATTTGAAGTTGAGAAAAGATTTAAGAAAACAGTTGTCTGTTGAACTGAAATACTTTAGCGCAAAATATCATTTGTATGGTTTCAACAATATTGAGTTACGCTCGATGCTGACGTGGAAGCAAAACGGACGGATATATTTCATTTCATGTTTGTTTTGTAAACGTTGACACGCTTGAAAGTATCGGAAAATGATATATCTTGAACGACTCCTGGATTATCTCACAAGATAAAAATCGCTCTGTTTTTATAGCTTTATAGAAAACGTGTAGAATGGAATATATCATCAAAAGTTTTAACGAAATTGCGGTAACTCTATAAAAGTTGAATTGAAAATGAAGAGCATGCACTCAAGAGAGCAAGTGTACTCGAAAAATAAAAGTAATAACTTGTTGTGGAAGATTGTATGATTATTTACACTAAAGAGCTGACTGAAATAATCATACTTTGAGTGATTATTTTAATTAATAATCGTGACGGTGCAAGTTGAATGCATTTGTAGGCCCATTTCTCAGAATGACATGCAGATTGAAAAGCGACACCTTGGCTGCTGTGCTACTCATCGATGAGAGATTTGAATCAGTGTGTTATGACTTTTCGAAGCGAGTGTGGATAGCGAATTGAAGAGATTGAGCGTGGGTGAAGAAGCGTTAATATTCGAAGCACCTTCGGCTAAAAACACCTACGTTCTACTGTAACTACTATAACTATATACGTGCAACTTCTCTTTCTCTTTCTCGCTCTTTGCTTGTAGCTGAGTCCATTTTGAAGTTGCGAGGCGTGCAGTCAACGATGTTACCTTTACTACCCTCGGGTGGCAAGGGTACATGTACGACGACCCTTTAGAGAAGCGAGCAAGAGAGTTTCGAGCTCGACTCTCTGACCGGAGTCCAGCCTCGTGTATAACTAATGTCCTCCCGCGGGGCAAGTTTCAGGGGTGCTCATTTCGCAAAACTTTGTCTATCGACTCGACGATCTACTACTAAGTGGAGCCAACGATAGTGCCTGGGACGGAACATTCGCGTGCAGACCACTTCCCTTCTTCCATTATCGATTAGCTATCTTGCTTGTTAAATCGACACTGTCTGAAAGAAATTTTTGACATAAACATTTAAAAGGATAAGTGCCGCTGATTTTTAAGTGGCTTGATTGAATTATGATTGATGGATTCTTATAGTCCAAACACATCGTCAAAAGCGATTAGTTTCTTGTATATTTTATTATTCTCAAAGTAGTTCATTTAAACTTTTAGAACTTCAAGCACACCGGCTTTTTGCTGGGAGGATTTTACTCGTTCCAATTATTAATACCATAAAGTATTTCTCGGGACAGCGAAATTTGTACTGCCTTAAAGTTAAATCAGATATAATCGGGCCGTAAATATAATATTTATAATCGACGATCCTTAAAAGTCTTGCTCTCCTTTTTGTCATGAGATGATTAAAGAACGTTAAACACAGTTTCCGGAAATCGTTACGCACAGCTCGATCGTGGATCGCGATTAAAGTATTTTGCAGTCGATCGAGGCCGATATAAATTGAGTCTCATCGATAATCCTGCACTCGTCGCAATTTAAATTAGATGCTCTTGGTAGTGGGTTGCTCGCTTTACCTAAGAGCGTTCAAACCCCCTCATCACATAGCAGGAGGAGAGGAGAATGATTGGAAGAAACAAATAAAAAAAGGGCGAAAAGGAGAGGATACAAATCGAGTGGTCGTGCACCTTTTATGTCTTACCGTTCAATGCCGTATCTACTGGCATCGTGGTGCAATTGGCGAACAGAGTAGCTCCTTGTATTTATTTCCCGTCCCGTTCCGTCATATCGCATCGCATTGCATCTCGTCGCTCGGTATCGTGTATCATATAGCTTCGCATAGTACTCTGGTACTTATGGCACCAGCACATGCTAGTTCTCACCCTTATTGCCAGAACCACTCACGACTCACTGCTACCGATATTGCCACGATGCGTCCTCCACCAACCCTAACATCCGAGAGATATTACGCGGATATAATATTCACGAGCTGCATAGGACAGCAATTCGACCAAATGTACCAGATATTATTACGATGACACGGAAGTCTCTGCGAAAGAGATGAATATTCGAAAAAAAAGAATTTCTGAAGCATATTTTAAATAATAATAATATTCTTACCAGATATTTTGAACGTTCCAACAAGTTTCTATCAGGCATGATTTTCTAGTACTATAAAAAGTTTTCGTTTCAAAGAAAATATGTGTTTATCAACAGCATACAAACTGCAACATTATTTTTCCTAAAGAGTATGAGAATTGCGGTAGCAGCTTGTGCTTGACAGAATCTAATTAAGGTCTGGAGGTAAATAGAAGTTTCATTATGTGAAAAGTGTATGCTAGAAGCTGAAAACGTTTTATGGGCCAATCGTCTGTCTCGTTTTATAGTAAACACGTAAACGCCTACTGTACTGAGAATTCAGGTATGGTTCGTAAAGAGGAAAAGCTTTCTCGGAACTTGAAAATCATTTATTTCCCATTTTTCCTATTTTTCAGGTTGCTCCTGGGACTGTGGTCGCGAGTCGCAGTAAAAGAAGCCGTATTTACTGCCCTTTTTCAAGGCAATAGTAGAGGAGCAATATATATGAAGCGACATAAAGTATTCCCATTACGCTCCCATGTATTTCGCTCATGCTTACTTCGTCAGCGATTTCGCTCCATTTGAATTGTAAACTCCGCTACTGCACTGGCTACCCTATTCCAGTGACCATTACTCATATCTTCGCAAAGTAATTTTATAAATTTAAAAAAATTTCATAATTTTATAAAAATACTGTATTACCAAAGTTTCCATTATTTTCCCCTTAAATTTATTGCTCGCAAGGTACTAAGAAAAAGTCTTTCTAAGCCACAAAGAGAATTTTTCAAGAAAATTTAAACACGTAATAATAACATGCCTCGAAGCCAAGTCTCGCCACAAACGATTGCATGCATTTTTATTCTTAAAAGTTCTTCATATTTCCTGTATTTTGTCGAGAATTTATATCACTTTGCGGTTCTTCAATGACTGTTCATAAAGGTGTATAATGTTCATAAATATTGACATTGGTGGGAAAGGTAGTGAAAAAGATATTAATACTTCGCATAGAACTATATCTGAAAGTTCATTTTCAATTTAAATCATGTTACTTTAGTCAAATCTACTATTATTGAATTCTTTATTCACTTATCCTGGACTATAAGAGGAACGTAATACATAAAAGGGCTATAACCTCGATACTTTTATTACGGGAATTCTATTTTCTCTGGACAAACACTTTTTTCCGGAGCCATTTACAGTTTTCAATTCAAAGCTGAAAAGAGGGCATTCGACACGTTCGTAACCGATTCAAGGCAATTTCAAGCTACAGGTTTTAAAAAGCTTTGTCCCACTAAAGCTTCTAGGCTGCCAGAAGAGAGATCGACTTCACGAAGGAGGATTGGTATGAATGGAAAATGAAGGGAGGGAACTGGGAGGAGCATAGATAGTAGTAACCGATTCGTGGAAGCATTTACAACCACTCAAATAATTTCCAGTTATGTTAGTGACTTTTAATAATAAGTACCTTCTATTACATCAATTGAAAACAATTCCCTTGAAAGAGCAATTCCCCTTCTTTCGATGCTAATGTGAGTCTCCTCCAACTAAATCACACGCTCGCAAGAATTACTTATTCCTCAAGAAAAACGTGCTTTCAATCGATCGATCCATTCAAGGCGAATTGCGAACATTCATTCTTCAAAGTGATAGACAATGAAAATTGTTCTCAGCTTAAGAAATTCCGTATTCTTAATTCGATTTGCATCCTATTAATTTCACAAGAAATAAGCGATGGTAATAATGACTTTGATAAAATTGCAGGCGAGTTTCTTAACTTGATTCGCAGTTGCGATATTTACATGAGAGTTTTCAGTGAGTCAGAAATTAGTTAGTTTTCCATGGTAGTTTAACTAGCTCGAATTTCCAAATTAGTTTATCACGTTGTCAGGGTTTGCTTTCCATTTTGCGGAACTTGGATAACTCGATTTTCTCAATTATATGCCTTTATCAAACAACGTCCACTTGGACCCAACCCTAAATTCTGAACTGGCTAATTTGCAATTCATGAAGTTGAAATATTTACAAATTGAAAAGCTTGAAAAGTTTGTTTTTTAGTGAAAGACAATGGTCGATTTGCCTAGCGGTACTTTCGACCTCTTCGCTCGTTACAATGTGTAAAGATGATCGATAGTGCGCTTGCCATAAGTTTAAGTCTGGAGAAAGTTTCACTTGATTCGCGATGCTGGTTTTATTTACTCTTCTCTCAATAAGAAAGTCTGCATGCATTGCTTTTTGCATCAAATACAAAAAATACAAAATACACACAAAGTATACAAGAAAAAAGTAAAAATGTCCCCCAATTGATAATTGAATATCGATTTTCATTAATTTTATAATGTAATTGTTTGGCATGGACGGTCATAAGCGCAATGAAATTAGTAATATAATCCAGCATGATAAATTTCTGAAACACTTCATTCCACGTGAAAGAACGACAAACACTCTTCCACTCGAATTGGAGATTCGTTAATTCTTTATTACAAAAATATTTCACGTGTTTTCAAAGCGACGAACCGCTCGCCGGCGGTCAAGAGCTTCTGTGGTCGAGATTTAATGAAAATTAAAGCGTAACTCTGCAGAATTTCATTTGACGTTATAGAAACAAAGGAAAACTCCACGAGATGCGTAACAATGAAATATGAAATAACTTTTACAGAGTTTTTGCGCCTCGAAGAAAACTCCACGACTAATTGGTTAATTAGTATCAAACTCGTTTCCTCATTAAAAGATCAAAAATATATAACATTTGGATATTAAATATATAAAGTTAACTATTTCACCTTCCTACGAATTTAACAAGTTTAAAAAATCCGATATCCTCGCTTTGCTGTTACACTACGATAAACACTTTTATTTTCAGGACAATTCCCTCTCTACGATATCCTGTATTTTTCACATTCCGAGTTTAATTTGTTTTAAAACCCATTCAAAACCGCGTCGCTTCCATTCGCGCGATAACTGTGCTTGAAGAATTTGAAGATAAATGAAAAAAGTGAGTGCAGAACCGAAATTGAAAGACCTCTCTTAGTTTTGAGAAAAATTGTCCGTGGGTCGTTGACATTTAAGAGTTTGAAAGCTTTCTAAATAAAGTTTTGATTATACGTCTTAGACATTTTACGGCGTTCGTTAAAGTGGTTGATTAGCTCGGCACGCACACTCAGTAAGTACATTTACATCTAATCTGCGCATATGAATGAAGTAAGCCGATACACGAGAGAAAAGAAAGGGGTAAGTTATCTGAAAAGCGACCCCTGTTCAGAAAAGAAGTTTCTATGAAACTTAATACTATACATGCTCCGCTGATAGACCTCATATGCATCCGATGTCAATTGTTATCATTCTGCAACCATCAGAGCGAGGGCTCGATTTCCCGCGCGAGAGAGATGTTATCTCTATAGAAAGACTTTATTTGCATACGGGAAAAGGCATCCGTTTATCATATGAAATTTTTTGCAGTAAATTACAACTCACATTTTTTCAAATCTTGTTTGTCGGTTGTTCAATTCAGAATGGAAGAAAATTCACCGCAGAGACTGAGTGCAATTTCAAATACATGAATAATACATTTTTTTCCATACGTTCAACTCTATTTGCATTTTCAGGTATAAATCAATGATCCGAGCGAGAGCCTCTGAAATTTATAATACAATATTTCTTAATTTCCATATCAAACGTAAAGTTACTTATCATCTTTTTAAATAATGTGTACACGAAGGTATACGGCAGTGGACAATTTATTTGACAAACAAAAGACTGTGAAATATGAAAATGCCTTTCAAATTTTTGATAATATGTCCTTTTTGCAAAATATTATACATAAATTAGAGGCGTCGTGCACGTAATAAGGGATATTTCAAGCTGATGTACGTTATATGAGCCTGACGAGTGCGAAAATGGATTTGTGACGTACGGTCGGATGGTGCGGACTTTACGAGCGAGGGTGGACAGAAAGTAGAAATTGAAAGACCGCTGGCCTTAAAAAGTAAGCAACAAAAAGCCGCGATGTTCGACGAAAGGCATATACGGTCGCGTGACCCAAGGGCATTATCCATGGAGTGCAATTCTGTCATTTTTTTAATATGCGAATATCCTGGCGCCAATGGGGTGTCTCGGCACCACCCAGGTATTTATCTCCAGAATGTTTACGATTTCTCTTAGCCTTTATGTGCTTTCCTTTAGTAGCTTCGACATAAAGGGTTAAGTACTAATGGGAATAGATCGTAAATACAACATACTTATAAATTTCTATTCGCTTTTTTCTACTTCTCGAAAGTAATTGAAATTGCTGAATACCAGTCTCATTTATCTTACGAGATTTCATGAAAAGAAAATAAATATTTTTTTAGAAATAATACACTTGGGATTATTTGAGATTACATTTGGGATTATGTGTTTGAGATTCCCTTTCATCTTAGCTACAGCATGAATTTTTGCGAAAGTAGCCAATCGAGATACACATATTGTGGAACCCTCAATAAAACCGGGAGGAGTTTCATTAAAATCGGCAGTAGGATGATTTCGCGTAGGTAAGATCAAAGGCAGTAGTAGATGCCGTTATAGTCCGACGTAAATGGAGATATAAGGGCGAACGAAGAACGATCAAAGACAACCTAGGTGAATTATACGCATTTCCTTTTCCAAAATGCGCAGCTCTCAAATTTGATTTTTTTTTTTATCTTGAAAGGGATTTTTCTCCCTGATTTTATAGCGACGTACTCTTGACTTTGAAATTACAATTTTTCCAGATTTCTGTTTTAGATTCCGAAGCTATGTGTTTAAGATAATTTATTGAAGAATGAAATAAACAGAAATGAAATTACTTTTCATTGTTTATTCGTATTATAAAATCGCGGGTATCCATTAATTTTTTCCGATATGAATCTCGCGTGTAAAAGAGCCTGATCTAAAACGAATCGGCACTTGTGAATTTATCATACCTTGCCCACCTCCTTAACCGCCCACTTGGCCATCTTCTTCTCGAATATGATCTCCGTACCTCCTCCTCACAGAGGACTCGTGTCTTATTGAATCGTTGTCATAATGTATCTTTATTGTCACTCGCAAGAAGGAGATCTTATCTATCATTTTGTGGGACTATCCAAGCAGACTTGAGAGAGGTTTAAAAGCAATAGCCTCAAGTGGACAATTTCCAGTCAAGAGTACTTCGAATTTTATGCTGTATAATGTTCCCGGAGAAATAATTGACGTGAATCATTTAAATTAGCTAAAATTTATATGCAGATTGCGCTAAAGGATTAACAGCTCAAACAGGCTTAGCTCAAAAGTATCCAGCTGTTTGAATTTTTTCAATCTCCCAATTTGGAAGCGAAAGCTTTTCAATTTTAAAAGGAAGATTTAAATTTTAATAACAAGATTTAAATTTTAAAAAGTACAGATTCAAACCATTGAAACATTGAAAAGATGTGAATGTGAAAAATCGCTTTACAAATCGGAATCTCGGATTGAAATTCTGCAATGATTTTACGGAAGATTTTAAGAGAAAGTGAATTTCCATTTCGCAAATGTTTATTTTCTTCGTGGTGCGGACATTAAGTACGTATTGTTACTTTTAAAAAATGTCTGTAGTGAGACGTTCGAGAAGACAGAGGGGGCGTTCTATAGACCCGGCCATTCTCGGTTCCGCGTTGTTCCGGACATAAATAAGCTTGGATGAAGCTACACATATTACATTCTGTTGGAACGCATAGGAGAATTTTCGTTTGATTAATATTCCTAGCTGCTAAGGATTTCGCGAAATATTTACGATGAAAGCTTTAAGAGGTGGTGATTTCAAAGCCTCAAGAATATAACTATTCGCTCTATCAAGAAAATTAAAGAAAGACCACGACCAAAATTTACCTCAAAAGAATAATACAGATTAGATAATCTGTATTATAAAAAATATCTGTTCATACTTCAATTGATAACTTACAGTTTACGCCTTGCTTTGAAAGTCAGACAAAAAGATGATTGCTTACCTGAAACAAACAAAAAAAAAGACAATTAATATTCAGTACACTTATAAATTTATTAGAATAGCTGAGAGCTTAAATAAAATTGCAAATATTGTATAGAATGAAGAAGTAAAATATATGGGACCCAAAGTGTAAATCTGGATTAACAGGATTATTAAAATGAGTAATAATTTTCTTTTGAATCACCCCGAGGAGGAAATTCCAGAGGCTTATTCTGCCAGTGGAGGGCAATTTGATCTGGAAGTTACTCGATCTTTTATTATGCATCTTATCATCGTCGATATTCTTGTTTATATATTGTCATAGCAGTTCTTATTATTCCAAGTTTAAGACGAGAGGAGAGCATTCCACTCTGAATATGAAGATTTTTCTTTCAATTTTCATCGTGAAATCGATTCCGCGTCATCCTGTTGGTAGTAAACCCGATTCCTAAGGAGCGCGATCCTTTTTCCAGCCTCTTAAAGCGCCTTAGCGAGTTTCTTGGGCGTCTATTCGCTCCATTACTTCGATTTCCTTCGCGAATCGATTCTCAAATGTCGGCTCTACGACCTACGAAATGACTCGTTCTTCCACCACGATCGTTTGCGTCTTCAAAATGCAAAATGCAATGATTATTCTACTCTCACAAGATCTATCCTTGTTTCGGAATTCAGAGGCGTGGTCGATGATCCGAAAAGAAACTTGCAATGCAAAAAAGGAATCCCAGAAATACTAAACAATTGTTTTTACATGCCCGTTTTATTTCTCATATTACGACCTTTAGTGTTTATCATTGCGCGAAAATATAGATTTCAACCAGCTTTTTCGTTTTTGCGAAACATGAAACCGCTTGCATTCACGAAGTGAAGCATGAATTGATATAACACTTTCAGTCGGTGGAGGGATTTAAAAAATGTGTTTGGCACACTTTTCCAGTGAGAGTAGAAAGTAATGTTTATTGAATTTAATAACAAAAATATTGATTTACTACCGATAGCAGAAGTATTTTCAAGATATCACACATGGCTATCAATTGCGCAGCAATTTGAATTGACTGTAATACATACAGAAAAAGACATCTGTCCCTGACAAATTCGTGAGAATATTTTTTTGTGAAGCGCAGAAGTGGATCGAAAGATTGAAATCGGGTATATATATCGTGGAAAATACAGGCTATCCATCGTTTGAAAATAACCTATCTTTCTCACTAATAGATTCACGAGTGCATCGTGAACAGAGCACGGCATTGTAGTCCGGATGGATATAGAGACACCATAGATTATGTAGCTACGCGTATAGAGATTCCAAAGTGATGGATGGCCCGCGGCCTCGAGTACCATTAACACCCTTCGAAGAAGGACGAAGTACGAAGCTACTCGCACTTGACGTGGCTAGAATTCACCGTGAAAATTCAACGTCCCATTGTTTCGTACCGCTTCCGCTTTTGACGCAAGAAGGAACGATTACACGCGCGAGTTAACGCATTGCTCCAAATGACGACCTCTTCAAAAGATTAAACGAACACGACTCCGAACAAATCCTTTGACAAATCTTTTAATGACTTCCCTTCATGCCATATTGACCCCGAAAAAAATCCTTTGTACACTTGTCTGCAGCATTAATACTGGAAAACCCCATAATATAAATAATTAATTGAAAAAGAAAACAACTTTTGGACTTTGAATATTCAGTCATTAAGTAAATTGTACCCTTTGGGTTTCATTGCAACTTCATTAGGCTGATGAAAAATATAAGGTATATTTTCCGACTGTATTTCCTCGAGCTTTTATATAGGGTAAATTTCGACTCGAGTAGAGGTGTATATGGTACACACGTATGCGTTTGAGTTCAAGGATACGGAAGGCTGGATTTGACGGCTTAATTAAGGATGCGGGAGATCCTCCCTTATATTTAACGGTCCACGGTATCTTCGTACCTCCTCCTTTCTTCCTCCTCCTTACCCGACTCACGTCTTCCTCACAGTTCCGAAAGTACCTCACCTTTGTCTATCCGTCGTGATTTTCACCTTTCGCTACACCTAAACCAAATTACCTATTCTAATTTGCGTTAGTTGGAAGGGTAATAAATAGTTTTACCCTCCTGCATATCTAATTTCATTATATACTTGTTATTTCGCATTCATTATTAATTACACATGGGAAATTGTTCAATACTGAAAAAGATTTTATGCATTAATCATTATTATACATTTAAACATGAAATATGAAAAACATGAAAAATAGACATCTAAAAATGAAAATAAACACGGGGGATAATGAATTACAAGTGTAATTAATGTATTCCCGTCGAAATGAAAAAAATAAAAGTGTTAAAACAGATCTCGAAATAGTTTTCGCAGACACTTTTCTGTGTCTCTATCGCGTTATTTGAGATTTACGGCGATACAACATTCGCACGTTCGTTTATCATGTCGACTTACATACGACACGGTCCGATGACTTTTCCGTCGTAATTTGTGTCACATATGCGCCAGAGAAATCCTGTTTTTCGTGTTACTTTCCCGATATTTATTGTGGCAGTTCATATTATTCTAGGAAATTAGGCTTTTCTCTTCGCACCACTTGGAACTCAATCAAAGGAAACAAAAGTCTATTTCAAGTTGCAGTTTATTTTGGTAGAAAACTGATTATTTCAAAACTTTTACACCAACTTTTTAAAGCACTTTCTTAATGCATGTCTTTGAGTAATTGTCATGGTCGAGAAACCAGGCCAGGAGGTTTTCCCACAATAAATCGAATTAATACGTTATTCTTGTAAACGTCAATTGCGGTAGTGATGTTATCGTCTTTTTCACGCGAGAAAACCCCAAGTCGATTACTCAGTTCAACGGCACTCGAGCCCCAGGAGGGTTTAAGTATACAGCGAATGAAAAGTAAGTACAGCAGTTGATTCGTTCGAGTTCTAGTCGTTTACTATTGATTGGTCCCAGCGGAGACAACGCCACGTACTGAATGAATCCGATGATTATTTATTTAAGACACCAATGTGGAGCGACAACAACCATCAATTTTTTCGTCACGGTCGCCCTTCGAAGCAATTACTGTTTCCGGGTGATCAAGTTACAAGCCTTTAATCCACCCTTCCTACCTCATGATCGATTTCTTTCTTCACTTTCCTACAATTTCACCTTTTACTTTACAATTTCAACTCTCTTATCAATTTTACGGTCAAAATTGTATATTTATAAATTATAAATCTTATAATAGCAACACTTGCTATTCACCACTTTCGATTGCAAAATAGGCTGGTCAAGCTGTCAATAATTCATATTAAATCGCCTTTTGCTTTCAATCACGAGCTAAAATGATAATTCTCGTCGCGTAAAATCCAAGATTAAGTTGACGGAATGAGGTGTCTCAAATGCAAAGCAATAACATACTATCTTTATATACATGTAGACGTCATACTAAAATTCTTTTTTGGCATTCATTTATATTTGCACTGGGCCTGATCCGGCTTCTTGGCTAAGAAATTTTCCAAATACTTATATTTATGGCCCCGTTCGATAAACGCGTTCCAGGTGCCTGCCTTGAAAGCAGGAGCGACTGGTTCTGCACATTTATTCCCCCTTAAACACTCAATGGGTGGTAAATCTCGACGATTCGTAGGCGCCTGACGTCCATCGAGTCTGCTCATTTTTTTGTCTATAATACTAGTGCAACCGACATTTCATTCTTTGATTTTCAATCCACATCTGCACTAAGAAATCCTCACATTCTCTCCACCACCTCCACTGATCATCGTTAAATCTCCCATAAATAGATGCCAACGTGACTTAATGTACGTCTATACCTCTCAAAACGAGATTTACAATTTCATTAAAGAATTACCTTTACAACATCTCACTCAATTCATTACGATACTGGATTTGAAAATAATACCGGTGAATATAAAAGAAGTGCAATCTGTCCAATCGGAATCATTATCAAAAATTATAAATTTTATCAAGGCTTATTACAACAAAAAAAGCCAGGGATAAAAAGCTCGTTGGAACAAGCAATCGCTTTCGAGAGGGGCATTTGTGCGTTACGCCTGGGATCGCAAATATCGCCAGACTACTTTCATTTTCAGTGCACTAATTATTCAAGGGATGTCCAGCGAATTTGCCGTTTGTTTCGGAAATTTTGTGACTGGTTCGCGCATTTCGCAAATAAAACCGGAACGACCCGGGAAGCAAGTACAATCGAGCGGAATAGATGCGTACGCGTACATATATATATATATATATATATATATATATATATACATGTCTTTATACACAGATATATGCACAATCTGCATACATCTATATATATGCAGAAGGGTAGTGCGTATATCTGGTAACGCGATGTTTGACTGGTTGAGAGCGGAGCCGATTAATGGTCGCGGGACGATGTTATACGCGGCCTATGCAGCATTAAAAGCGATAATTTTCCGTAACGCCAAAACTGCCTTCCTCGTTATTATTAATTGGCCGTTGCTCGCCGGTTTCTCTGTGTTCCGTTCAGTGCTTTACACCAGGCCGCCAACTGTCGCGGTTCCATTGGCACTCTCGGAATTTATATACGCACTGCTCTGTTCTACTTTGTCCTTTCGCCCACGAAAACTATTATACATTCCAAACCCCCCTGGCCACACGACATTGTTTTTTTAACTCGACTCTGCACCGCAACCGGAAACAAGACCGCAAACAAAAATTCGAACAGGAATTAACGCCTAAAAGAAAAAAACGTTCTTTTCTACGTGAAGAGTTCCAAGATGAGATCTGAATTTCATTTTTTTTTAGAAGGAAGCCTTAACATTGTGAAATTGTCAACCTAACTAAAAAATATCTTAATTTTCTTTAATGGAATCTTTTGGTGGTCCTTTCGGTATTTGTTCCAACGCTGCTTAACTTCAGTGATCTAACGAGAACTGGTGTTTTCAGCGTGATATGCCCGTTGTCTATCTTCGCTATCAGTTAAATGAAATAGACGATTATCATGCTCATGTCAATTTGCTTATCGTCGCGCATTTAGGTTGTTGTGTTTTTACTATTAACGTGGGTACATGGGCATGTCAAGATAGGACAAAATGTTCGATAAGAGAGGGAACTACTTGAAAGATGCTCATCCAGTTATTTCACAACTACCAAAAAAAAAAGAAAAGAAATAAAATCTAAAAAAGAAGGTAAAGTGAAATGTAGATGAGTGAATAAAATGAAGAAGAGGAAGAACTCGAAGAAGATAAAAAAGAAGAGGAACAAATTGATCGAGGCGTCGAATCAAGGTCGGCAAGATCGAGGAGAAAGCACTCACGGCAATAATCATAATAATAACAATAATAATAACAATAATAAGTAGACGTTTTTATAGATGTACTCCTCGTTTCTGCGGTTTTTGAACTTGTATATTCGCGGTCTTTTCCTGCGTTCGCGTTTACGTTCTGCGGTCGACGAGAACGACCTCGGCAAATCTTCGGAACCGCGATCACGAGCGCGCGCCTCTGTGGCGAGCGTTTCTCTTCTGGGGGAAAAAAAACGAAGGATAAAGTAAGTGGCTTAAAGCCGGAATGGACATCTCGACCTCGCAATAAATTCTCTCTATCAAGATGGGCTCTCCGTGCCGACGGTGTGCTGAAGGGCGCTACTCCGTATCGCCGAGAGTCGTTATTGTGCGGAACTGCCAGTTGGAAAAGGTGAGATTTGCGAGAGTACACCACCAAATGGCAAGAGTCAATAACTCTCTTTAATACAAGGAGATGATACCATAATTTCCTGGAATTCTCACCTCTCTTCCTTTTTCAATAAAAATCCACATTGATTTCTATATGGAAATTCGGATGTTTCAAATCCTATTATCATTTTATGTGTATTTTTTTCAATTACCTTCGAAATTCATCATGTATAAAGTTTATATTAAAACTTCCAAATAGGTTTCATTAAAAGAGTTTAAAATTAATAATGTTTCATTAAAAACTTCCACATTTTTTGATTGCAGGTTTCCAGAATGAATAATTTGAATTTCATATAACATAAAAAATTAATTGCTCTTAATATAAATGCCCTGCTTTATAAACCAACAAATCAACGTGGTTTGCATCATTTCAATTTAATTTAATAATTATTATTTAAATGAACAATGTTTATCGTTTCATGTAGTGGAGGCTCAGTTGGAAATAATATAATTTGTGAGATTGACTGTATAAAATATGATAAATACCCATTTCATCTACAATTCAGATTCATTCAACTCTTCTCTGAAGCTTCACAAATGTGTGACAAATATTTCCAATATATTTGGTTAGGTGAAATTAATATACAGGTCACTGGAATCTCGACATTAGCAGTATCAACATTAATCTAGAGTTTAATAATATCCCTATAATTATGGACCTTTTAATTATGAATTCACTGCTGTAGTTCGATATTCATAGGGATTTCTGCCTTGATAGTTAATTTTACTTCAAGTATAATGCACATTAAAGCACTTACACACTTTATGCGTCAATCTGTAGTCTAAATTAAATATTATAATCTTGAATAATCATGAGTTGAAGTGTATATCACCTACTCAAACACAAAATCTATTGTCCTGCAGTGAGACAACAAAACATTAAAAGAATTCAAATATACTACGCCTATCTGAAATGATATCTTCCTCTTTGTCACAGGATATTAAGATATCGTTTGTATTGTTTTACGGCAACTCAGAGTGCAAGTACATAAGCAACAATGGGTATGTATTCGGTCTGTTCGACCATAACTCGACTCGAAACGCGTTCGTACTGCTTATGAATAATGATAATGCATCGGTTGAATCTGCAGGAACAATACCCGATTCATACCCTCGTGTTCCGCGTGGGAGGACTTCGAAAGCAACGTTTAAAATGTAACGGACATCACGTTTGGCGTTACCTTCGTTAAGTGCTCGCATTTCGACATAAATGGTAATCCCTTAAGCTCCTTTTCAGTAGCAATTTACTTCATCCAAGTTACGAGACACATTGCTCCAATCACTTTTCATCAATACTACAAAAATTGTTCCCTTATCGGGATTTATAATTCAACGGCTCAGCGCTTGATCCTGTAGGAATCAGGATTGATCTACTTATCTGATGATGGATAAGCTCTGCTGTATTCTACATATATAAATATATGCAGGTCATAAAATATGTTCAAACAAAAAAAAGAGATCTTAAAAAAGATCTGTAAAAAGAATCTAGCTTCTGAACTCGCTTTTGAGTGATCATGAAATAAAGTACAATGTTATGTAAAACATATTTGCACTACCTATTGTTGTGTAATTGTGTAACGTATTTATTTTTCCGTTACATACTTGCAATTTCCGATAAGATCAGGTTCCCTTTATTCTGCACACGAACAGGGAAAGTGCATTAAAACTGAGTCAGGTCGAAATCTTATCTTATCACGAGAATGAAATAATCCGCATGAAACTTTGCGGGCCGATAACCCACTTCATCTTATACTGAAAGTGAGAAATGAGAAATGAAGTTTCACTGCCGAATATATACATGTCGGTAAACTTTATGACAATTTTTCCTTTTTGTCGAGTACATTTCCCGTCATTTGTTTTCTTTTTCTTTTTTTTTTTTCTTCTCACGTATTAATGCTATTCCCATGTGAGGATTTCGACGCAAGAGGTAAAACGAGCGACTGCCTGTTTGTCTCATAGCTTGCAAAAGCGAGGGAGGATTCATACGCTATACTTAGAAATCCTCTAAACTTTTGGCCCCGCTCCCGAAGCTGGGAAAAATACGAGCCGTCAAAACAGAAGCATAACTCCTTCGTGCGGCTTGCGTGCGGTCATTGCAACGTCAATAAAAATACACCGCGCGTCTAATAAAGCGACTAATAGGGGCATCGTTGCTTCGGTGACATTAATGGCAGTGTCTCTTCTTATTTACGAACGTCTTCACCACTTCGAATGAGGCAAAAAGGGTTCCGAAAATTTATGACCTCTGCATTGTTGCGGCTCGAAGAGCTCGAAATTACTTTTAGTATTATAAAACGAAAAATGCTCGTTTACACTCCTCAAATCTGAATGAGAGAACCGACTACCGAGTACATAAAAAAGTTGCTTCATTATCTTCTGAGAGATCAACTTTCTTTTAATTGAAAATGTATTTCATAACACAAAATTGATTATAGGGTAGAAAATAATAATTATCGACAATATCATTAAATATGTCTGAGATGCCTTTTGTTAGCGAAAAATTCAATTGACCTTCTTGGCTGACTTCTTTAAAACCTTCGTTCCACTTAAAGTATTGATTAAAAAATGCAATAATGTGTTTTCAATTCTGCGAAAAAAAAAAAACGATCGCTACATCAGACTTATGGAACAGAGTTCGAAAGTGGCTAAAAAGCAAGCCATGTTCAAAGGGAAGTACTTTGAAGTACTATAAAACTTTATTTTTACTCAAGGTTCGTTTCTAACTTACTGGTAAGGGAATTTAAATTCTTTTCTCTTAAAGTAATCTCATTCGTTCCAAACTCGACGAAGCTTCGATGATACTTTCTTTTTTTAATTCTTTCTGCTTCGGATATCTCCTTTTCGTTTCTTTTCTTCGCGGTTTCGGCTTAATACCTTCTGTCCAGACTGAGAATTACGGTGCAGGTCAAGGCGATCGTTAGTTCCACAGTACGAGGATTCCCGCCGTGAAAATACCTAGGTGAAAATATTCCACGTGGATATTTTCATGATAAATATCGATTTTCCAGAATTCTTCTGCTCGGTGGAAGCTTTTGCAAGTGAAAAATGCGATTTTGAGAAAGAGAAGCGTTCGAGAGGTAACGACACGTGATGTCTGGTGCAGTTTATAGGCTGATTAATGATAAACTGCACTATCGTTGAGGTGCATATATATAGGACCTACGCTACTCGATAAAAGCCGGAGGACATCGATATCAGCTGCTCCTAGGTTTTCCTACCACCAGGACGTTTAAATTCATTCATCACTTTTTGCGAGGTCCAGAAAGGTCCCTTTTTATTCCCACGTTTTGTTCTTTTTTTATTAGTTCCCTGCGAATCACCGTCCATCTACCTCAGTAGACAGGGTTGCACATTACATCTAGCTGTTGGCCAACACTGACGGTTCGAACCACAAAGCTTCGAACTCACTGGATCTTCGGTGATCCATTGATCCTCGGTCAAACCGAGACATTATCGTCTGGATCCCAAGAGCCAAGTGTGGAGGTGGCGTAATCGTGTTTGTTTGTACGGAACGTCAAGCCACGAAGTATTAACAATACCGTCAGTGTTACAAGCCAGCTTGCTCAATTGCATTGCGTACTTATATATCGCCCAAGGAATTTTTCTTATCGGAGTTTCTATAATCATGTGGTTATGGTGAAATTCAATCTTCCTCGCTGCGAAATTAAGTTAATGGATCCAACAAAATAAAAAAGAATAGATGCTCTTGAGAGTGTTCAAACTCAGTTAGTTTGAAAAGAAAAGTAAAAGGAAGAAGTGAAAAACTTGGAACGTAGTTTTCAAGTCTCTGCATTATTTGTATCTAGGCATTCAGGGAAAAATGATCAAGTAACTCAGGTACAAAATCTCTTCTCCAAGTATGTGTTATTTACGTAATAGGCTAGAGGCTAAGGTGCTTTAAACTCAGATCTAAACCTAAACTCCCAACTCCATAAAATCCTTATGCAACAGTTCCGAAGTCTCTTGAAGGTCTTTCCCGTCGTTTCCCAGTGCGATCACATAAATCTGTTCCGAGTCGCCTACGCAGCACCTGTGGTTTGTGCATAATAAGCATCTCTGTGTATCGACTCAACTCTTTCTCAAGCGGAGAGGCGGGTAAGATGGTGATGTAGAAAATAAGAGTTTAAAAAAGAGGCATAATGTCGTCGTGAGCAATTTTTCTTTAGCGAACAGTGGTGATTGGGCTGGCTTTAACGACCATCATTCCAGGTGAACCTAAAATCGATCTGGTCCAATGGAAAATGCTTGGGCGAGAAGCATATATTTGGGTCATGTCCCTTTGAAACGCGAGCACGTTCGCCACCTCTAACTTCCGGCCATAACCGACGAATTGCTTCTGGGAACGATTCGCGTGAAACACACGATTAAGCGACTAGCTGCTGTTTACTGTTATTTCCACCAAGATTCCAAATCCAGGGAACCTCGCTCCCTGTTACCCAATTTCGCGAGTAATCCCCTCTAATCTCTTTTATCTACGTCGCTGACGCGAATGACCGCGATACTCACAATACTCACAATACGACGAGAAAGAGGGTAAATGGCTAAAGGGAAAGAGAAAAGCGAATTCTCGTGAAGCGGGCTGCTTACCGAGATTAGGAGTTGCTTTAAACCGAGAGAACTACTGGGTAAACGCCACCAGGAGTCTCGTTAAAGCAGGAGAGAGAGGTTTGGATGGTTTGTGGGATTGAGGTAGATGAGGAGAGAAAAAGGAAAAGGAAGTTGGGGAGAAAGAGGAGAAAGAGGAGAAAACAGAAAAAGGGAGGTCAGAAAAATAGAGGATTGACTGGGAAGATAAAATAAAAGAGAGGATAGAAATCCAGAAGAGGACAACCTGCATGGCAAGGGCGTCTTTTCCCACTGGAGAATCAACTCTGTGGATACTTCCAGTACTCTCTGAGACAACACTTGAACTTCCAGGATGAAGAGCGACCGAGTCAAGGACGAGTGTCAAAAAGAAAAGAGGACAATCTCGAGAGTCCAAAGGATTATCAAAGTGAAAATCTCTACTGGTGTATATAACTGTATAATGTATATATGTATAAGTATCTCCATACTTATGAATGAAGTGTGAACCAAATGAATGAAATTCACTTGTGCATGAAATGAATGTTTCATAAATTACGTATGAAAAGTCAAATCTGAAGAAAATATCCCCACTAAAATATTGGAGAGGAAAAGAGTAACTTTGAAATTACGAATGCATTGGCAAATATGTGAGCAGCGCTTGTGGAATAGATATTACTAGAGTGCATGGGTGTGAAGAGAACACAGTGTTGACTTATCAAACAGAAGTGTCGGGTTTGAATAAAAGTACAAAGTTGAAAGCCATCAATATTTTTATCTCTCTCGGCTTATATAGATATTGCCGAATTATAAAAACTGCTTTACATCTCGCTTTAAATCCCCAAAAACCAACAATTTCACTGAAATGGACTCAATCAAATTATTATCATTCCCTCTAATAAAACCAAGACAAAAAAAATATACGCTTGTCGGAGTTTTTTCGAGAGAGCATATTTTTTCATACCGCTAACTACAGCAGTACTGGAAACATTGTTTCTCCCGAACAAAAGAACTCGTCAAGTACTTTCGGTTGGTGACAATTTTCACAGAAAAATGACGCATCGCCAATGTTCTGTCAAACGAACCAAAATGTATCGCGCTATACTTTTTAAAACACTTTGCCGAGCATTTTGTAAACTCAACAACAGATGGTAGCATTTTTTTTGTCATCATAGAGTTTTTCGCTTCATATGCGCGTGTTATAAAATATTCTCTAATTTTTCATAATTGGATGAGCTTTAATTAATACCATAATAGAATCATTTCTCAAAGTTGATATAAAGGCTCTTTCATTTTGATTTAAAAAAATCTATTTAATCACGAGCCAATCAAATTCGGATTGAAAGAGGTCAACTTCAAAAAATGGATGATAAGCTTTTTAAATTGACATTGCCCACTGCGAATGAATTCATCAAATCAATGATTTTCACGAGTTTATTCAATTCCATTTTGTATGCGAAATTTCATCAGGTTCATACACACATTCCTATTTTTGCATGGGAGTGATTTATCACCACTCGTGACTGTCGGTTGGATGAAAATCGAGTGGATTATTGTAGTGGCAGGATTGTTGGGTAAAGTAAGCAAGCGCCAGCATAAATGATATTTCCGATAAGCTCGAGAATAGATCATTAATGTCGCAACCTGTACCCGGTGGCGACTCGCTGACGCGGGGTTCTGCACTGGCGACAGCCCATCACTGAGAAAATAATCGATCGGACGTTAATTGCAACGTGGTTCGTTGGACCGACTAACACGGCTGCCTACGAATTATATGTAAATAACAAATGACCCGGCATTTCAGTGGACGGATGATAAACGCTTGGGTCAAAATATACAAGTAGTTTGGGTACACAAGCGTTTTCCAATTAATGGATTTCCGGCTTTATCTGACCGTAGCGAGACACGAGGTGTCTACCACCTACAACACGCGAAACTATCCTATCGACGCGAAAACGCGTTTACAGGTGCGTAAGAACATTCTGGGAAAATAATCTAGAGCGTGAGCCGAATTCCGATGAACGCTTTGAGCGGCCATTGTTTGCCTGATCCGATTACATCCAATCTCTCGAATATCGAAGAGGCACATTTGTACCGATCATGTGGTTGAACAAACGTTTGCATAAATTATGGTTCGATCGAGGACACTTTGCTACCTGAATCACGAATGATGATGTGCGGTGACTGTCAGTTTACATCCCTGGGAACCAGAGCTGGCTACAATTCACTCGATAAAAGCCAAAGTCTTTGCGGTGTATTCCAATAATCGTAAAAAAGAGTTTCCATCTCTTCTTTTTCGCTATTAAAATTCGATTTCAATGAATATCAGAGAGCGTTAGGTAACATCAAGAGAATAAAGATCACATATTTAATGATTTATGGCGACAATCAACTATATAATGAATGGCTTCATAGGATTTGTAACAAAGTTCATCAAATGTTTGATTCTAATTACCGAAACCACAAAATTTACGAGAGGTATGAAACTCAATGATTGCGGCGAACATGAATAATATATGTTTGCAGTAAACTTTACTATTCTCTATAAATGTTAAGGCAATTTCATACAACTAGTTCCCTCAACTTCGAACTCTGTTCCAGGGTGATCACAAGAATAATCAATTTTTCAATTTCCCTGGCACTTCTCTAACCATTGCCTAGCTTTAAACACAAGGAGGAAAATGTGTTCAATTTTTAAAGAATCTATAGAGTAATAAAATTGAAAACAATATTTGAATTGATATTATATATAAAATTCCACGAGGAATTTTAAAATACCATGAAATCCTCTAAATTTCCTAGAATTTGTTAAAAATCTCATGAAATATGTTAAAATTCCATATGAAGAATTTTAAAGTCCCTTAAAATGTGCAAAAATCTTTTAAAATTCCTACATATCCTTTAAATTACACGAAATCCTTTAAAATTGCACGGAATTTTTTAAACAAGTATAAAAAAAATTTTTTTAATAAAATTTATTTGTCACCCTCGAGTACTATGAATAAATAAATGTAAAATAATAATCTAACCCAGACAAGTATTATTATTATTATCTTCGTGACGTCGACCCCCATCCGCCTATAACCGATCGAAGCATTGCTTAACTTCAGTGATCGGACGAGAAGCCTTAAACACTTCCATACATTCAACTGAATACATTAACCAATATTTAAACTTAATTATATTATATATAATTCAGGGCCACAAAGCGTGGACATTTTCCAAAACTGAAAGATAAAATTTTAAACAAATCTAATACAATTTCCGATGAGATTGTAAAATAACTATGAAGTTGCATTCAATAAGCACAGAAGAGCATAAAAAATCTCTTGAAATCTTCTGAAACTCTTAGAATCTCAAAGAATACCAGGAAATTCTTTATAATCCTTCATAATCATTAGAAATTGTCTAAAATTTCTGAAATAAACTATAGAACCTACATATATATTATAACAAAAATAACATAATTCGCATAAAAGTGAATCGAACCAATGCTATATATTATCAATAAATCAATTTCTATTTTCCCTGACAGGTACTCGTATTTCCTTGACATTTCCCCGACATGTGACCACCCAGTGTTCACATGTATTATGAATCACAGACATTTTCCTCCGATCATCGAAAGGAAAAGAGATATTAAAGTGAAGAGAGATTATCCTGAATATGGTCAGGACTGGTACGGATAATTTGAGACTCGTTAGTGCGAGGCGAAGGCGATTGCCAAGTGGGGTTAGAAGGCAAACAGTTATTAACCCGAGCTTCTAGCCGCCCCTGATGCGAAGTGTTATCGGTTCACGCGAGTGGATTGGCGGTTCGTGGTTGTCTGTGAAGTGTCTTAGAAACAGCTTTCGAGCCAACTCGTGACGATGTAGCGTCTGCCAAGCGAAGCTGTACTATGCGATCCTATACAGAATTCTCTATCCTCTATCCTCCCCCAATGTTTCCTCGTACCTCATCTCGATCTCGCGATCGTGAGGTCGCATTAACAGTACATAGCGAGCGTTCTCTCCTCGACGAATGCTGATGGAGAGTTTTGACCCTCTGTGTACGGTCGTATACACCAAGCAAACGTGCCTACCCCCACGTGTATCTCCTTGTAGGATTTACGTACGTACCTCGTGGCCAACACGGGGTACGAGAAGAACCAAGTGAGATGAGAGATGAGGAATGAGAGAGAGAAGATACCAACTGCCTGTTGGATATAAATATATAAACGTCTAACAATTCTTTGCCTATTGTACTTCACGCTCCGAGTTTACATGTGTATTTTATATGCCGAGATCCAATGGCGTCGAGCCGGTGAAAATTGAAATATTTCGTGTTTTATGATACTGGCTGAGAAGAATCTATTGTATTTTTTCCATTAATCGGATCAAAAGTATAATAGTTCCTAATTAATACTGCTTTTGTATCAGTTTATTAGTTTTCTCTCTAAATCTGAACCAGTAAAAACCATACCAAATCAGTGAAATTCGCTGATGAATCAGCGAATTTCACTGATTTGGTATGATCTTTACTGATTTTTATTGGTTCAGATTTAGAGAGTTAATTAGAGTCATGCACATGTATCGATTTCAACGAGAAAAATGAAGTTTCGAAAGTTACCCGAAGAAAAATAGATAGTATAGTAGTATATAGAAATTATGATTTGATATATTTGACAATTAACCATATGACAGCAGAGTACTGATAGTATAGCAAAACAAATACCGAAAAAAAATTTTGTAAAACGGTATCTTATATAAACAACTATAAAATCATCATAAAATAAAAGACCTTGAATATTATCATTAAAAATACTATAAAAGACTGATTCTTCATATCGACATCGTTTTCAGTCAGAAGTTAACAGTTAAAAGAAATAAAATTTGCCATCAACTCGTGTAATTAAATGTATAAAATGCGAGAAAAAATATATTTGTCTCTTTTCATGTTTTGTGTCATTTTTGTGCACGGAATTGTTGGGACATTCCTGGAAGATGATCTTCGTAAGTAAAGATATATTCTCGATAATTGTATTAATTGATATTATCATTAATATTGATATACCAGTATTCTACGATAATTTTACGATATTAATTATGAAATAACATAATACTGAGATTAATTTATCAGAAACTTGCAGGGGACTCAACGAATTCTCTCATCAGACAAAAACGTGTTATTAATCGGCTACCTGGTCAAGACGTACCACTTCCGTCTCCTTATTCTACCCACACTGCCAATATTAAACTATTTAATCGTATACACTGCGTAGGAACTATACTGTCGTTAAAAACTGTCATCACTGCTGCTCGCTGTATTAATTCGGATGTATCATTGTACAGAGTTTTTGCTGGGTCAACATATTCACGTAATGGTTCAATGCACGATGTAATAGAAAAAAGAATGCATCTCAATCATCCAGTTCGTGATCAGGGGTTTGACACTGGAATTGCCCTAATTTATGTTCATCCAACTTTTGAACTTAACGGCAGATATAATATTGCTGCCATAGGTTTGCATGCAGGGCTTCTACTGCCAGGCATGAGAGGTGTGGTTCGTGGCTGGGGAACTTACTACTTAAGAGGATCGTAAGTGATCAATAATAATATATATAAATACCTCAAAATGCAATGTTTCACTGGTTTAAATTGAAAGAAATGTAGGAATGTATTATGAATCTAAAAATTTGTTTCTCCCACGATTGCAGGTGCGAAACGAAACACAAAGGTAGATTAAGAGAAATTGAAGTGTCGATAATAAATCATCGAGACTGTGTAAATAGCTTCCAAAGATTTTTTGAGATTACAGATGCATATTTTTGCACTCATGATGATTACAAACAATGTGCTTATACTGATGCCGGCGCTGGATTTATTATTGAAAATTCACTAGCTGGAATTTACCTTGGATCAATTGATACAGGCCATGATCTTCACTTAAAACCTGATGTTTTTATAATGCTACAACATTCTGATAATCGTCAATGGATCTTGAGAAACATAGAAAATTAAAGAATGTTGAATTACACATTATTTTTTGGAAGAGTATATTTTTTTCAATATCTATTTTTCTCCTTGTACATGATTGACCCCCAGAGCATTTGAAATTTGATATAGAAGAAACGGAACTTTGAGAGAAATCACGGGATAATTTGTTGGAGAAGAAATATTGACATTTGTCACCCCATTGCCTTTCAATTTCTTTGATAATGTTGCTGGCTCTATATAGGAAGACGGAGGGTACACTTAAGAAATATCGGAGGGTCGAGGGTCCGATCGAGCTCTAGATGCCTAACATCCTTTATCGTCGCATTGTAGCCGCGAGGATCCTATTTGGGGTTCTCTTACAGACGACCCTATCTGCTCTCTTAATGACTGCACAATCTTCCTTATATACTGCAAAGAGCTGCGTACACCAAATCATACTTCACGAGAAAAAGTAAAAACACTATTTAAACACTAATTAAAGACTATTTAGTTAAAAATTCCTAGATAAAAAAGTCCAAACGAGATATGTAAAAAAGCTACCTCCTCTCAAAGAATCATTATTTTCTTTGTTTGTTTAGAATCGCTCTATATAACGCGAAACCGCAAGCACTCGAGTGTTTTCTTTAGTGACGGTTCAATAACATGTCGTTGATCAACAATCCAAATGGTTCTTCTTTACTTTCTGTTGAAGTTGCCTTGTCAGTTGTCACTGTCAGCGAAAACAGCGATAGAATAAAATAGGGGAACATTGAGACTGAGACACTGCGACTGGGAATAAGCACTTTTTTTTTATAAAAAGTAAAAAAAGCGTCCCCTTCTCAAAACAAACTGTCTTACAGGCTTTGCAAATTCCACCTACGTTTACCGTTTGCTCGTAGCCTGACAAAACATTTTTTTATACATTTTCATACTCCACAAGCGGAAACGATAAACTGTGAATGGGAAGCGGAAAAATTTGAGAGCGAAAAAACTGAGTGTATATGTTGTTTTACTAAAGTGTATTGATTATTAAAGTATATTGATTACTAAAGTGTATTGATTACTAAAGAGTATTGATTAATTTATACAAAGCTTGAATCTAAGGATCGAATAAATTACTTGGAATGGCACCAAGAGTAGAGGAATAAATTCGAAAGAAACAAGTCCACCAAAATGTGGTGTTCTACTTATACACCGTTTCCGTTTCCCATTGTATATTTGATATAAAAAAGGCATATATATTTGAAATCCTGCAAGGATTCCGGCCACTTTCATCTCACCGCGTTGCCTGGCAAGGAAGGTTTTAGTAAGACGATCAAAGAATCTCTCAACTGTAGGGATTTCTGAGGGGAGTCCCACGAATTCTTCTGAGAGAGGGGAATTTATTCCAACTTTAGTTCCTTCCTTCACCCCACGACCTGGTTCAATACCCGGAGTTTAGAAATACGAGTAGTAAGCAGTGGTGTCGAAAACGCTCTGCAAGAGTTGTATGCATTTCGTGAAAAATATATAAATCGTGCTTCTTGTTCCCACAAGTGGTTGGTGCGAAATTTACAAGAGTCGTGACCACATTTCAACTAGATTATCTCAGGAGGAATTGTTTCTTATTTTAAGCATAGTATCATCATTTCCTCAATAAAATTTATAACCAATAGCAAGAATTCATGGTTGAAATAATTTCAAGATTAGAAAAGAGCATGAAATCGATTTTGGGATTAATGGTACCAATACTGGAATAGGATACCAATCTGAAAAAAACGCATCAAGGATTTGAATCTGAAGAAAAATCTGATTCCAATTAAGGCATTGGTGGTTCTTACAAGACAAGTATCGATTTCTTTGGAGAGATCGACGAATCAGGACGAATGTTGCAGCAAGAAGGGAAATTGATCGGGTTGCAGTTAGATACGCGATGGTATCCGAGTCCTTGCGTATAGCATCTACGATCTTAGGAACTACGAAGATGGATGGAAGGATGCGGTCCAACTCGATGGAACGAGCATGTACCAGCGAGGCAAGAAGACGAACGAGAGGAAAGAAAATAGCAGGGAGTCTACCGGGGTCGAAGGTCAGGTACGTGCCTCCGTTCTTCAGATCTTGACTCGTCGTGGCTCAACCGCGGTAAAACACACCTGCCCGTCGGTCGAACTCGTTACTCGGCCCACAAACTTATTAAATCCCTCGGTAAATGACCGCGGACCTACTTACTTCGACATCAATTTCTCGAACAGGATTTACTCGAGAAAAAACGTGAACCACTTGCTTTTTATCAAAATCTCTTCCGAAGTAGCTTCCCCGCTTCAACTTTTTCATAAGCATTACCAGGGAGCATAACTTCGTTATGAGTAATCTCTCTTATTCTTTATTGGCAATTATTCTCTAACTATTTATTAATTACTATCACGAAAAAAGAATATTTTTGGTCATTAAGGTTGACAGACACTTCCGGGACAAATAAAGGGCAAACTAGTGAAGCGAAAAATACATTCCGGCATGACATCACACGAACTTTTCCGGAAAGTTTCCAGCGGCGTGTCCCAGATTTGTGGCACGAGAAAAGCAAAAAGAAAACTTGGACCAGTGTTTGAAAGTTTTTGTATACCAAAGTTCTAAAAAGCTTATGCACCTGCAGTGTTCTGCTTTGCCTTGCGGAAAACTGATTCTTCAGGAATGGGACCATCTTTTACAGAAAATATCCATCGACAAATTTGATTGAATTGCATTTAATCTGTACCGTTAAAAATAAAACACAGCTCACAGTGTCGCCAAGTGCAGTAAAAATGTAAAATCCAATTAAAAAGGACGCAAGTCTACTTTAATTTTCATAATAATTTCATCGCGTTCCTCACCCAGCTTGAAATGCCACTTGCAGTAATTAAATGACAGGGCGACTTCTTATCGGTAAATCAGGTTTTAAATAAAACGGGTTACAACTTAATCGTAAAAACTATAATTATACTTGAAATATCGAATTACAATGATCCCCGTGAAGTGATAAAGGTAAGGACCCAACTGCCATTAATTTTGCAGCTGCGACCATTAATAACTATGACCCATTACGAGATTCTCGTTCCAGAAATCAAAACGCGCATAGCATCGACACGTACGAGCAATTTATCGCTGTATATGCAGTGGTGTAAACTCGCCTTGGCAGCACGTTGAAAAAACTTTCATTGCTCGCCTTCGCCTCGGTTTACTAGCGTAAGGTCGTTTTACGATGTACGTTTTTGTGGGTGGAAAGAGAGAGAGAGAGAGAGAGAGATCGACAGGAGTCGTGATCGATGCATCGCGCTACATCCAATGTGGCGCGAGCGGAATGTAGAGCCTTATAAGCATTATCCGCATATTACGACTTATTTATTCGATCGGCATGCATATAAGTGCCTCCCGTCCAGACATCGTAAACTAGATGCGTTTCTTGCGTAAGAAGAGTAACGCGTGCTATGGTATGAGACCATTTTACGAGTCTCGGTAGCGCAGAACATTTTCATTTTCATTTTCATTTTCTCACCATGCCAGGGTAGCCTCCAATGCATTTTTTTAATTTCCCTAATGTACAAGAGCTACCACCATTTTTTACCGCAGCGTATAAAAGCACAGTAAAAATGCGCGATTGCATTTTTTATATGGACTCAACTACTAGTCACTAACTAGGAAAAGTTTCCCTGAAAGCTCGCAATGGGGTATTATATTATAAAACACTGGTGCAATTATATTAATTGGCGCTTATAAGTATTACGAGAACACAGTAATACAAGAATAAACTTAATTTTTGCGAAAATTAAGGAAATCAATATAATTTATACCATTTTAATTTTAAAATTACTCAAAATCCTTTAATTTCCAAGAAAAACATTAAAATTCCTAAAAATCTCACAAAATCCCTAAAAACCTCTCAAAATTTGTTTTAACTCGACCGTAACATTTACAGTCCATTAAAATCTCGTGAAACTCTTTAAAATTCAATGACGACCATAATTTCATACTAAACCAAGTTTACACTGCCTTTTGAATGAATAATCCGACTGAATATTGTATTTCTCAATTATTCGAAAACTTTGAAGGATAATTTCATTCCCTAAATATGAATTTTGGCTCTAAATTCTAAAGCATGCTTTATAACGAAACAAATGTTGAAATATTCAAGATCCAGTCCAAATATCCCGCTGAGCGAGAATTGGGGCATCACCTTAATCAGAAATTGGGTCGGAGAAATTTGGCGATGACCGGAAACGGCGACATTTGCCTCAAACAAAATTGGCGAGGAAGGAAAAGCTAATACGGGTTTGTTTGCACCCTTGGTGTAGAAGTTCGCGGACGAAGCGTTTTCTGTGGTGTTTAAAGGACCAAGTTCTTGTAACCAGGGTGCTGTGATAAATCTGGGTGAAGCCCTGCCCCCTCCCCTGACGCCCCTTACCCATTTATTCGTTCCGACCCGTTAACTCGACATATCCTATTCTACCTGCAAGAAGGTGCTTTCATTCGCGTGGGTGTACACATCCAACGACCCGGAACCTTTGCTTTCCTTCGAGACGGCAAATCTCTCTCGTATCTAGTTCCTGCCCGGTTCCACGTACAAAGTGCGACGTGCGCCACGTTGCATTACGTATATTTATCTCGTTAGAGTTGACTCTGCGGTCCTCCTACGCCCTCTGGTTTCTCAATCGGGTTATCTCGTCGCGAAATTGGTCGTCGCGCCAACGAATCGCACCATAACGGCCTTCTGTGATTCGCCAGTAACGCACCCTACTTTATGCAACCATCCGTGCAGATGATTAGATTCGAGAGACGCGTCGGAAATGTGCCTGCTCGATTTACCTCGATATCGAAAATTTGAATACTGATTTGACATGTCTCACATTGTCGGCAATGGGAATCACTTCAATTTGCGGAAATTTGGAAATTCGAATATTGAAAATTTGAATTTGAACATTTGTTGAAAAGAATTATTGTATGTTAATTCACAACCAGCTAAAATTCATTACTGTTTACAGTGACTTGTCAAATCTGTAGCAAATATCAATAAATCATTTTGTAAAGTGCAGTTCTGAGTCTTCAGTTCAGAAGTCTGAACAAATTCAGTAATTAATGAGCGCAGAGTTTGCCGAAGGCAGGAAATTATCGGAAATTTCTTCGGATATCGAAAACACTGTCTATTCTTTCTATTCGAAAAAGCGCAATGTCAGACTAATTTTAAATGACAGACTCATTTAAAATAAGTAGACAATCATTGTATTGTAGCTTTAAAATGATAATAATGAATTTTAAGAAGGAATTTTTGAAAAGTGAAGTGATCGAAGTCTGCAAAGTATATGCCATGCGCATCCCAGTACAAGGCTGAGTATCAAGAGTCTTTGGTCGTGTCTCGACTTGAGCTGAAGAGACGCGGCTTTGCCATTAGCCGACACCCGTCGTGCACCGCATATGCAGGCGAATGCAGTAGTCGCTAATTGGCAAACATCGGCCCGCCGCTTATCGCGATTGACATACGATTTTTGCGAATTATAACTGGGCTTGGCTCTTCGTCCCTTGTATCTTGTGTACCACCGCCTCCATAATATGCTACCGCATCGATAAGGAAGATCCGATGAAAAAGAGCTCCTAAGAATCGATCTTCATACATTAAACATCCATTTCGTATTTTTCTATCCACAACTTCAGGCTTTTCTTTCCATAAATCTCTATTCAAATCAATCGACCTTTTTCAATATTCTCTCAATCTTCCCGAATATACCAAATCTTTTTGATCTGCAACGGGATTCCTTTGATTCAAGAAACCGTGTATCAATTTATACAAACAAAATACTGCTATTGGATCATTTTCCAGCTATTGTGAATGGATATTTATTTATCTAATATCTGTACTGTTTATTCTCAATCTGTTCTTTACAACTAATGCATTATTCATTGAATCTGAATGGAAAGGATCGAAAAGTGGAGCATCCGGCAGAAGGAGAGCTAAAAGGTTGAGTAGTCTGGGAAATCTGTGAGGTTTAATAATAAGAGGCATAATTGAAGTAATGGACTAATTGCTCAAGCTGAGAGGAGGGTATGCAGATGTATATGTATAGATATAGTGCTATAGATGATAGAAGGGCAGCACATGAGAGGATCCAAAGCAACTTGATGCTGAGACGAGGGGAGTGGGAGGAATTAATACAATTTACAAAAGGCTTTTGACCCGAGCAACCTCTTCTCGTACGGCATGAGAATCAATTTAGTAAGCAGGGCCTCGCTTGGCCTTAAACGCACCTACGTAATTACACCTCCTTCTGGCCTTCGACTTTGCAAGTTTGCGTAGTATGTGTGCTTCTTGCGCCCTGGACATGTACGAAGCGAAAACAAGCACTAGTCTGCCTGCTTACGCATTTCCACTGACATTTTTTACGTCTCGAATGTCCCACACCCGACGTGAGAAGTTGACGGTAACAAATACGTGCACAGAGAAAAATGTACGCAATTTCGTGACGTCGACCCTCAAGCAAAACGGTCCCCTAATTCTATTAACCAAACGACAGAAAGATATGACGCGACATGAAATGATAATATAAATATAAGTCAAAAGTGAATAATGTCAGGAAAAGTGACGCCTCCTCCCGTAGAGTAAAATCATACTTTTCGTAGGCGTCACATTTCGCAATGGCAACTAATTTAGTTTGTTATGTGAAAGTTATTTATGTGAGAATTAATTTTAATTGAATCCCGACTGAATACTTCTTTATACGAGACTATATAACATTGCGTCTAATTGAAATAAAAAGCAAATAAAAAAAAGCCCTCATCGGCACACTGTTACCTCTGTAAATAATCAAAAATAAATCAGCAGGAGGTCTCGTTTTACCAACAAGATTGCCTCGACATGCAAGAAGCCTCTGGAGAAATTTTAATATTCCTACCGACTCGTTAGTCGGCACAAGCGGAGACACATGTTTTTCGCGCTCGAGTTAGCGAATGCGCATGTACCAAGTCGACCAGGAGATATATAGCTTGGAGTTGCATGTGCGTGAACTTACCTGAAACAGAAAAAGAAAAGAGAGCGTTAGTGGGTTCGGGAAAGCTCGTAAAAAATCTCAAGTAAAATGAAAGCAATAAAAGTCGTTGCGACTAGAAGAAGTCGAAAAAGAAACAAAAAAAAAAGGAGGGAAGGGAAGAAAGAAAAAAACAAAGATGAGGAAAAAAATAAGAGGGAACCGTGCGTGTCTCCGAACTTTAATAAAAACCGCATTACACGCGTCAGGTGATCTCACCCGTGTTTCATTCCTACACTACTTTCGATCTACGAAACATACGGGCACATTTTCTGCAGGGGATCACAGAATGGATATACGAGAGCTTGCCGGAAGTACCATCGTCACGTTGCGAGGGTGTCTTTATTTGTCAAGAGTTCTTTCACGGAAGACGACGCTATTTATTTGCACAACCAGCTTTAATCTCGTACAACCAACGATCTGATAGCTAACATGCATGTGTGTCCGTGACTTGCGTTTTATTAACCCCGAGCTAAATGTAAAAGATGTTCGGATGTGTTTTCGATATTTGTTCTCTTCTTTGTTGTTTGCCTTTGCTGGGGAATTAAAATTGCCTTTTTTGGGTAACAAGGATTTAATCTCTCTCTTTAATTCATCTCTTGATGAAGATAACATTTTCTTTTTAAAACAATCTCACATTTTTAAATAAATGTCTCTATATAGAAATTTCCCATTCGGAAATCAAGTTTACAAAAATTTAAATCGCTCATTTCGCCCGAAGCGATGTAGACTACACATCGAGGTGAATTTTAATGTTTCATTTTAAAATAAGCATCGACTGTGTAATTCGTCTGGTTCTCATTGAAAATCATACATTATTAATTAAAACATAAAACTGGAATGTCCATAACATGTGTTACATTTACAGCCTCCAGGATAAGCTTTAAAGCAAAACCGATCATGCGTATTTAATTATTAATGTCGTTATATGGAGATTTAATACCACACAGGTACTACAAAATATCATAAAATATGTAACATGCATCGCAGTTTCATTGCATCTAAAATGTTGTCAACAGAGGTGTTTCCAGGGCGATTTCTTGGGTATAAAGGTATATTTAATAAATAATCATTATCTTGTCATGAAAGGTCAATTTACGTAACTTCCTCTATTCAAATATTCAGTATAAACAAATAAAACACTTCAAGACTCTTAATTTCAAAGGGACTTCGATTCTACTGAGTCATATCAATGGCTCTCACCGTGGGAAAAGATTCCCAAACATCAAAGAAATTTGTATTCCTCTCGGGTAAAGCCGCAACGTTTTGCGGGTGTGTTCAACCAACTGATCTAAGAATTACGAAAATCAGGCTTAGGATGGGTGCCATGTGAAAAAAGCATAAAAAAGATACGTCTCTAGAAATATGATTAGAATCTTCTGAAAGAAATCATTCGATATTTCTTCTCGCTTCCGTGACTAAAAATCAATCTGTAACCATAAAATCACCCCTATTTCTCGATCGGTGAGAAATTTTTAAGGAGATTAAGTAATTAGGTCAGAGGCTGAAAGAAACCTAGAAAAAGGTTCATTCTTAACTTTCTTTCATGTCCAAATCACATCATTTACTTACTTTGGGAAACCACTTTTTCGATAAAAGTTAAGATTTTTCTTCAAGAGCGTCTTCAAAGTTAATTAAAAGTTCCTCGAGGAAAATGAATGTAGTTATTATAACTCTACTAGAAAATACTGTAATCAGCAAATTAACCATTTTTATGCAAAATAAAGGCATATATTTATTACAATGTGACAGTTTCTGATTAACATGTTGATTGCTTAACCCAATTTCAGTTTTAGGCTCTTACTTAATTTCCCAATAAGCCATTCTTGTCGAAACGCGCATTTATTGGAAACAGTTAATGAACTCGATACCACGCAACTCTGCTCAAAGACAATTTGACTGAACATTTGGACCACTCGAAAATCAGATTGTGGTCCCGAAATATCCGTTTGAGGTTTACTGAAACGTGATTGAAAGTTTCGGTACACTTTGAAACTCGATGCGTACTGCGTGCAACAGTAATGAAAATGAGACTAGAGTTTGAAAAGACCTCAGCCATACGTGCACTAAAGCATACAAAATAAAAACCTCAGCAAATGAATAAATACTAATTTAAATTCACAGAGAACGAGAGCTATTTTAGAACACATACTTTATATTTATTTAGTGAAGTAATGATGTGATTTTAGTTCTGAACGTTCAAATGAACGATTTTTTTATTAATTGTATTTAAAACAAGAAAGAGAGATTTCTAAAATAGTTTAAAAGAGTTATCAAAGAATTTATTTCGAATTATTAAGATTCTTAAATTGATTTATCACCACAGAAAAATATCTGTATTTCAATTACACTGAATAAAAAGCACCCTTCCGAATGAAAAATAGGGGCATAATTCTCTGGTACAGAATTCGACAATTTTTCACGTTCTCAGGTAATCTGGACGTTTCGCGTAATAGCAAAAAACCAAAAGTCGTGAAGGTCCCGCAAGAGAGAGAAAGAATAAAGTACGTTGAGAAACGAATGCTCGGGGTGGGCCATTGTGCGAAGTTAATAAAGAAATATACAAGGTGACCAGCCTCGGCATTTAATATCAATTTGCCGCGCTCGGCTCGTTTCTTCCCGGAGTGGAAGTGTGGCGAGAAGGGTCGGAACCACGACGTCGAGTCCTAGTTGGGGTGCAGAGAGCTTCGAATAAGAAGGGAAAGGATGAGGGAAAGGACTGTAACAGAAGGGAGGAATCGTCAGAAAAATAGAGGGAAAAAAAGAGAAGAAAGAAAGACGGAAAGGGGAGAGTCTACGACGAATATAAAAGGTGGCTTGGCTTTTGAGGAGGAATTTTGAGGTAGATTCTCACAGAGACGAAGAAGAAATAGTATTTGGTGTCGCACTTCCTTTCGGGAACGAATATGGGAGAGAAACTGTTAAAAAGCTCCTCCTGCTTTGCGAACTGTCGATCGACTTTGATCGCCTTCCGGGGGGAAAACCACCCCACAGCAGGTCGCACATAATCAGCAGCTTCGGTGTTTCCTACTCCCCTTTACAAATCTACCCCTTGTACAAACAAGAAATGTACTTACTGGAAGAATATTTTAACCTCCGGTCTATAATGTATGAAATTTGGGGGATTCCTGACATCCATTTGCCAGAACGAAAACGTCTTTCAAGAAAAGATATTTATTTTTATAGATATATTAAATTTTCAAAGGTAAAATCATGTATCATTAGTCATTTAATTTAATCTTCATATATTATTAAAAAGATCTGTTGTCTATTATTATATTTAATGGAAGTCGAAGTTGAATTACGAAACCGATAATGACAGGGATATAGGTTCTAAAAAATATCTCCGACAGAAAAAATTTTAATGGCCTTTAGTCTGGAGTCACAAGAATTCAGAGAATCTCGTGCTGCGTAATGTGGGTGTCACTTATCTGACTGAGCATTTTTAATAAATCTTATAGTGAGAAGTCGACCCAGATATCTGAATTTTGCCTGTGTTTCATTTAATTAACGGACACGTGCGACTCATTAACAGAATTCAAGCCACAAATCACGGAGCATAGGAGCCGCGAGCATAAATACCAATTATGTGCTGCTCGTACAGTTCATCGGGCCGAAGTTAGAGGGGTAGAAATGTTCTCTAAACCCCAAACCGCTGCCGCGCTATCCTAATTATAAAGGGCGTATATGAATTACAAGTAGGCAACGAGACTCGCACCCAGAATTTCCTCCTCGTTTTGTTACAAACCTGTCATAATAAAAGCATTCAGAATTTAGTTTCATGCAATCTAGCATTTAGAGACTTAATGAATAGCAAAATAATTGATAACAAAAAAAACATGTATAATTTTAATAAAACGATCAGATCACCTAATTCTGGGAATCAATAAACTACATCTTGATGAAAACTAATGGAACTTTTTACGATGCCATTCATTTATCGTTATTTAAGTATCTACTCTGATCGCGCTGATCAGACTTAAGTGAAATTAAACGACAACGATCTTTCGCGTTTGTTGGACGTTGCATTTATCACTTTTTTTTCATTCAGAGAGTTACGGCTCGCAGTCGATAAAGTATGAATATTTGAAACAATCGCGTGACTGAAGCAATGTTTAAGAACATAAGCTGACCTGATATCACTCATTTCTATTCATACACAATTGTGTATGATACAAATGTATCTTAGGTTTCGAATCCATCTCTCTTGTCCGCTTGACAATAATGGCCAAGGCATATAAATTAATTACCTTACCCCTGTCTCGTGTGAATAACGAGCCGCATTATTCCTGACAATTTATTAATACGATTTACCTACGCAAAAGGTACTGCGCACCAATTACTGGCGGTGTATCCTTGACGCCGCTGCACGCCTCGTATAGTTCGCGAAACCTACACACTATGCTGCATGCACTTATGCATCTTTCGTGGAAAAGCAACACGGAAGCCATTTTGCGCTTTTATTCCAGTTGTAAAGCGCGACCCAAATGAGTTGAGGACAAACGACAGTTTTTCAACCAGTTTCACAAAGCGTCCTTCCTTTTTAACAAAAAACTGCGAATTTTCGAATAAAACTGCTCTACTCGGAAACTCAGTTAGATTTGATTAAAAATTCAGGAAAAAAATGTGCCCGAAAAACTATTTTGAAGCTATCTGAAAAACTCAGTGTACTCTATTAATAGAACAGAATATTTAAAGTACATGTTTCGAAATATTCACCAGAACATTTCAGAACATACTAGAAATACTTCTGTGAATAAATGCGGATCTTTAAATATTAACGTGGGTGAAGAATTTATATGCATGTCATCAGAGAGAGGATTCTTCGACACACCTTTCTGTGCGGGCATTAAAATAAAATCCGGCAATAAAATATGCAATAGGCAAGTTTGCAAAGATGCTGTTACATTCTATATGCATTAAGTCTTTTTTTTTTCTTTTCTTTACCCAGCTTTAAAGGCTATTGCTCACTTCTGGTATGTTTGCTGAAAAGGTGTAAAAAATTACATTAAAAATGGAAGCTTTGCGAAGGTAGAAAATTCGTTATCAGGAAGTATGCGGACTTTGGTAAGGAGGTGAGAGGGAGAACTCAAACATCATTAAAACCGTGATACCCTAAATCCCCGCAGGAGTCTGAATATCAGGTAGTACATACTTGAGCGGATACGAAATCAACTAGGGCATGGTTCGCGTAATATAGAACTAAATATTGGGTAACTTGGTATGAATGGAGCCATAATACGGAGTCTTGACTGAGTACGTTCGAAGGAGCGTATCCTGCGGGATGGAAACGGTAATGGGGGAAACGTGGCTCGGGGCTTCCCAGGAGACGAAGGGGACTCTTTATTTAATATCCCCAGGCTGGTGTCAAGGAATACGTAGCTCCTTAGTCTCCACATGCTCACGTGCTGTACCTGCCGCGACTCACTCCAGCTCTTTCTTTTATTTTTTTCCTTTTCGAGTTTTATCGATAAAAAAGTCATGACTTGCGAGTCATATACCTCGAGAAAACACTTAGCTGATCCAGCAAAAAATTTCCTCGCGTACCGCCACGTGCTGAATGAAATCAAGATTACAAGTGCGTGGAATCTTCAATTGGAAAATTGAGACTCGATGGTACTTGACTTTTTTGCCCCTCCTGCTCAATATTCTCGAATTCTCACTTGGAATAATGTGCAATTTCCAAGAGTTTTATGAAGAAAGCTGGTTCAGTCACACCGTGTCTCTATAACATGCCAGATTTTCGATTTAACTGACAAATCTATAATACTTAAATGATTACCATTTGTCAAAGTTGACTATTAATTTACATGAAAGCGCAGAAAGTCTGGAGGCAATTTCCAGGCTAGTTATTACTTGGGGATGTGCACGCGACTTGTTTCCGAGAAGACTACCAGGTTAGATATCGGAAAGCGGAAGTCAAGGGCTCGCGGTGTCTTCCGTTGCCGACGACCGGTTTCCGGTTGGAGAGGGTGGCGGCTTTGTTCGCTGCAGATAGTACGACGATCGTGGGTGCTACTACTGATGAAATCCGTTTCTACACCACCAGTTCTCCTTTACGTTTATACATCGTTTATTCTCTTCTTACATATACGATAATCCTAGCTATTCGCAAATTCGTATATATCTCCCTTGCACGCTTTGTTCAGTCAGCGGAAGATCCCGCTAGTTTAAAATCCACCTTATTACATGGTGGCTTGAAAGAAGAAGATAACGATGTAACGGCGTCCGATCTATCCATCGATACTCCATGTAATCGACTACCATCGACGCACGATTTAAATACAACCGCTTGCGTGACGAGCTGCAAGTGGCTCTTAAACCAAGGTAATTTATATACTCGAGCGTTTTTCATCTTGCCTAACCTGGCTCTAATGAAGCGCGACCATTCAACTACAGTAGGGATCGGATTCCCTATTGAATGTCGCATAAATCTCAATTTTCGCAATTATCGGACTGAAAGAAACTTTTAATGATGATTGGTCTCATTCTTGGAACTGTACAACTTTTAAGATTTGTGCGGTAACCTTCCACTGGATATCTTGAAAAAACCTCTGACAAATAAATACATTTCATATATCCATAAGATCAGAGATAAGACCCTCTTTTCTTATCTTTTTCTACCCCTAATTTTCCCAATCACGATCTCCCAATCTCCGCATCATTGAGATTCAGCGAAAGACTAAAAATCCCATTTCTCCTGATTGCTCGGAGAATATTTCGAAAGAAGCTCGATACTTTTGTACCACCCTTTCCGAGATCTCCATAATTTGCACCACAAGCGAGCGAAGTTACACCTCGAGTCGGAAATTATTTCCAACGCCCCCGGCATGAATATCAGTTGGCGGAATCAAGATCCGCCATTGGCGTTCCCGCATTTTCCGGCAGAAAAAAAAATCAGTGAAGGGAGGAAAAAATAGAAGGAAAAAAAGAATCTGACTCGGGACATTTCGTCTGGTTGTGTACGGTGGGAATGGAGTAGTCCAAGAGGAAAAAGTGTCGACTGAGACGAGTTTGTGCGGTGAATTTTGTTCTTCTGGGTGAGGGTGATCATTTGAGTTTTTTACGGGACACACCAAGAAAAATGACGAAACCCATTCTGGCTCTCGCGCGAGATCGAGGAATGCCGTTTTTCATCAACCGACGACGGTGGCAATTCGTTTCGGTTATGCGCTTATATGCGCCTGTCCGCAAACCGCAGGAACAAGGAAGAGGCCCCAAGGATGAGCCGTGTGCCAACGGGATTCGATGTGGTTCTTACACTGCGAAATACTAATTGCATAGGAAAGCATTGTTCTCGCCCAAGGATATCCGCAATTTTCAATCAGTGATTTTCATTTTCAGTGATATTCTTTTTAGTACGATTGCAGCTTTCAGGGAAAAGATTAAATTTTAAGAAGTCTTGTCCTTTCCAGTTTTTCAGATTAAGACCACATTAGAAGTAGGGAAAACTGGCTAGAGCCCCATCAAAATTTCTGCTCATCCGAGAAAGCAAAAAAAAATTCAGATAATGATGAATGACTCCAGATGGTCAGAATAAACGATGGGAATATAATTCGGTCTGACGATAGCTATACTTTCTCTACTTATAAAAGTTATCTCGAAGCGCACAACTTGTTTGCTTTTAAGATGGCTTTTGTGAAAGAGGATGCAGCTAGTGTGCAGATAAGCATTTGTTGTATCGTCAACTTTTTACCTCTTACTCATTTTTTCTTTTTTTATTTTATTTTTTTGTCAAGTCTACAGAGAGCATCACGGCGCGTAAACGACAGTACGGAAGAGGAACTCGAGAACTTCGAAAGAGATCGTATAATAAAACAATTGAATTCCGCGCGAACGAGTCGATAGACCCCTCTGAGAATAACGGGGTATGAAGGGGTTGGGGGTGGCTAGGTCTCTCGGGGGTATCTTTTGAAACGATATTTTCCCGTGGCGGATGCGCCGACACGACTACCGTTCCGTCGCGAAACTCTAGCCATACTTTTGCCTTCGTCTTTGTCACCGTCAGTCCTACCAACTTGAAATTGGTAATTCAGAAACTTTTTATACCAAAAGAAAAAAAAAGTCCTTTTTTCAATTCAAAACATTTTTCAAGAAGATTCTAAAAATGTTGAGAAATGTTTTACAGTCGGATAAATAAATATGAAAGAACTCGTAAATCGCACTGCCTCACAGATTCATTTTACTTGACATTCGAGTTTATGTCAAAGTTTATAGACATGTACATTTTTATACGATTTTATTCGGACGGATGAAAAAAAATTCGTATGTACCAGTGAAATGAGAATACGAAATTTTACGGGGTTTAAAGGAGTTTCATGAGATTTCAAAGGATCCAGGGTTATTTCAAGGGATTTGAAGGGATTTCGAGAATTTCTTGGAATGTGTATACCGGATTCCAGAAGTGGTCAAGCCTTCCAGGAGCAAATATAAGATGACAAATCTGTTGTAATAAAACACATCATTTAAGCTTTCTGCATCCGAAATTAGATTTAAATTTGGAAAAAATAAGTTTGAATAAGAATGGTAAGAATAAGAAATGAGAGTAATTAAAAACTAAATAAATAAGATGAAACAGAACAGTGAAATATGCAAATTCCGAATTGGTTGGTTCATGCCCACCTTCAGTGGAGCGGATCGATTGATATCAAGATTCAAAGCGTGTCCAGTTTCCACTATTACTTTGCGAAAGAGACAGCAGCCTGTCTGTCCGGTAATAGTATGATTTGCATTCACAGCAATTCCAAACCCGAGAGAAAATACATTCCCAGCACACTCTTTGAGTCTGGGAAATTTCCCGTGGTATTCCTTTGTGTCTTGGTCGGTCTTATTAAGATCATGCCGGGCCGATGCTCTCTGGATCATCAAAGATGATGCCTCAAAGATGCACCGACACCCTCTCGATGGGTAACTTTATCCATATTCGCTAACGTGTGTGATCTTCTCAAACTGATCAGAGAGAAGGGTCAGGAACGGAAGTTGCCGCGGAAACTACGCCAAGCCATGAATCACGTGTGGTTGGCCAGTCACTAATCCACGTTCCTGCGTTTAATTATAGTTGACGTCACGATATAATTAAACTAAATTTAGTCGACGGTTATTTCCAACTTGAGACGTTTCACGTACAACCTCGGACGAAAAGATCAAAAAGTCAACAGCCTCCGCTTTCGACGGGGACGTTTATTTCTGCAGATTTTGTTTAGATTTAGGCGAATTCGTGAGAAATCCAGACTCGCAATTTGTTTTTGTTTCCGAGTTTGTGAAATTTAAAGCACTTGCGCGATCATTTCAGTGAATTAGAGGAAACCACTGAAAATGTGACAGGTTCCAAAATAAAGATCACTCTGAAATAGAGTTCTTAAAATAAAAATTTTGATAAATTGTGTAGTTGGTTACTCTATCAACCGAAATTGCAGAAAATAAAGGATCAGGTGCATGAATCGGGTCGTAAAAAGCTACTGAAACTTTAAGTCATAAATAAGGAATGACTTTGATTGCAGATTGCGCCCTAATCCAGTTTTAGAACAGGGGTTCCTGACCCGCCCATGTAATTGATTTTGCGACTACACTTTTAGGTGTGACGAGCGTCGTTAAATTTCGTCTTATATTATATGTTCGTGAGCATCAAATGCACCGATGGACTTCTTTACGGGCATGGCGACGCCATTACCGTGTGAACGGATTCTTGGCTCTCTTTTTCACGAGACGTTCGTCCTCCTTTGGATTATGGAGGTGTAAATACGACAGACGTGTTTACACGACAATAAACTGAGCGTCTTGTAAGTAAGTGCCTAAGTACACCGGAGATGCCCATGCGACGACAAAGTGCGTCATCTTCACCAAGATGACCTCTCAGAATGGCGCCATACAGAGATCCGAAAAATCACAAATTCCGTTAACATTTTATTAAAATAACAGACTGGCAACGCCCACCCCTAGTTTTAAGTTTATATTCTATAGACTTTCATATTTTTTATGCCTACCTCACTAACTTTAATGGATTTTTGACCTTGAAGGAACTTTTCTGATATAAACCATTTCTGATATAAACCATTTATGAGAATAAATCCTCTTCTCAGAAAGCTGAAATCTTTTTGACCTCGAAGATCGAAATGTCATTCAAACAATAGCTCGTCCCCAAGAATGTATCCTAAACTCTCTTAATGGAAGGTTATCTTGTCAATGGGTGGACTGATTCGCGTCGATTATTTGCGAGGAACTGATCCCAGAACATGAAAAGAGCCACCCTTAGATCAAAATTCTCATCCTCTTGAGCTGGACCACCAGCACTTGGCCACAATGTGGAATCGGGATAGAATCCTGACCACAAATACCACACCAAAGATCCTGATTGGCTTGACCGAGTCTCCCCTTTCCTGTCAGTATTATATACGAAACCTATCGTAATAACGGCCGCTGGGATAAATCCTCGGTCGTAGAGGCGACGGTAAACAGTGGCAAAACATATTTCAATCAAAGTTCCTAAGAGCTAATCCCAAAGGACTATACTCGACGAGGAAGGCAGGGAACGAGTAGAGTCAGTCAAGAATCGATGGTCAGCCAAGCAGTGAGAAAGCAGCAACAGACCTTCGAGCAAACATCTACAAACATTCACAAAGTCTCGCTTATTCCTTCATTCTATTCTCTCCTCTTTCGCGGATCACAGAAATCGTATAACTGTATTTCTGCGATATAAGGTGGTAGGTTTCACAGCCTCTCCTTAAAAAAATATATATATAAAGAGAGAGAGGAATAAAAGAAAAGGGAAGACTTCTAAAAGAGAGTCTTTTAGGTGAAGAAAAAAGAACAATTAAATAAAAACAACCAGATAAAAGAAGGGCAATAAGGACTTCAATTAACTTCCTTGATATACAAATAAAATGTGTAAGAAAAAAAAATCTGAGAGCTGAAAGTTATATGATTATTTTACTTACATTTTAATAAAAGAAGGACTTATTTGTTACGACAAAAAAAACGAGTTTTTTCTGCAATGAAGGGTCTTTTCTGAGAAAAAAGGAGTAACAGACGAGTTTTAATCTACGCTTTAATCAATGTTTGTCGAACACGATGAGTACTAATGAAAACTGCTACCCTACTCTGATTCTCCTGCACGCGAACACGGGAATGTCGCCGCTGTTTTTCGTCCTCTTTGCTGTCCGCTTGACGGTTTTTTTTTCACCACTGTCATTCTCTTTCAATTAAAAGCTCGCGAGCCTTAATTGCAAAAATGCCTAACCTTCGTCTTAAGTTTCTCAGTGTGGTTACAAACGGGTTTAATATTCGAATCCCGTTTCGTTTTTCCTAAATCAAAAAACCTTACTAAAAGGTGATTTGAAAATTTCCAAAATCATTCTTTACCCTCAGTCGATATTTTATAGCTTCACTGTAGCTATAACATCTCTCTATGGGAAACAGAGGAATGATTCGATTGTGGGATTTACCATCTCGACACATATTCCAAAGGGCAAAAAGCGTCACACGTAAAAGATCGATCAGCACCAGAATTACGTGAGACGATGTCTGCAAACGACCTATGAGACATTTCCGGTCCCACTTTCACCCGGCCAAGTCTTCTCTATTTTGTCCGCTTAAGAAACTCTCAAAAGCCCCAAAACTCTTAATTTGTAAATAACTTAAGTGATAATCATATACTGAACGACACTAACAACATCCAATCATTTCTTAATCTTTCCAATCATAATAAAAAATGGAAAAGAGACAGAGTGCTAGTAAAAGCTCAATTGGACGAATCCCCTCGACGAGTTTTCTTTTTATCTCGGTCGAGAAATTGAATTAATCGACAACTCGATTATCGGATTAAATTATTTGTCTTGCAGCCTCTGCAGAGAGTCGAGATTTCTTTTTTAACGATCTCAGTTTAACGACGAAAATTAAGCTCTGAATTCATGGGCAATCCTTATTCCTATTTCAACGCGGTTTCCCTAGTCATTACAGACTTCGTGTTACGACTTGAGAAAAAAGGCTCCCATTTTTCTTTGAAGTAATTCACATTGTTTTAAACTCTTTGTACTGCTTCTGATTTCTCTAATGCGAGAATTTTCGTTCCTCTAGATTATACACTAAATCCTTTAACTAGTTTCATTTAAATACAGATTTCGAGTGTAATAAAGCTACTGGTAATGTTTGAAGCTATTTAATTTATGTTGAACTCTGTGTTGCTGTTAGTTTGCTGGAGTTTCTTGGTGGTTTGGGAGAAGGTGTCATACCAACAAACCGGTAAGCCATCTAGGCTTTCTCGTTGCGCCACTGTTTCTCGGCAAACTTGATTAACACTGTGGCATGCACTGTCACCAAAGCTGAGATGAGCCGTTGAAACTGTCGTCACTTCCGAAAGTTAGAAGTGAAATAACGATATAAAAACACGTGTCGGAAAAGCAAACTGTGTTTTCACGCTGAAACCACTTTACCAAAATCCAATTTTTCAGCCTTCAATGAAACGCCATTAAAAGAAAAAATGCAATTAGCTCGCCGAGATAGAAACAATATAAAACGTTCACTTCAAGAAAAGTGTCTGATTAAGTTACTCGACTACTTCAACTCTAACTTGACCATTATTTCCTCGAGAATTACATTTTTCAAATAAAATGCTTGATTAGCTATACTTGTGAGGTGTGTGACTGTATCACAAGTGACGTTAATTAGTTATTAAAGTGGAAACTGGAGAAGGTGAGCGTGACCAGACCTCGTAACTTTTTCGCATTTTCGCAATGGGGTCGATGCTATCTTCGTCCACGATTCTCACCAAGATCGTCGCGGATGGCTGATTTCGTGTCGCGAGGGGCCCACATAAATTATTAATGCTTCCTGTCCGCGATTCACCAAGTTCGCGAAATTGTATACAAGTACAAGTGCCTCTCTTAATATATAATTGAAAAAACGGGAAATCAGATGGTAATGAAAGAGGGAGCGACGGCTTATTTAGAAACAACTTTCGTAATATCCGCATTTCAGTTGCCAACGCCAAGTGTCTTCGAAAGCGAGTCACGATTGGCTCTTCAAAAATGCATAGAGGTAGGATTTATGCATTCCCTGAGATTTCATGCGCCGTGCCAACTCCTTCTGCACCAAATACAATGTTATGCGACGAGAATTACGTATTTATTGGATTTCATGAGAAATATATCATCTCCAATTTGAAAACCTAGGATAACCAACTCTAACGTTATACCAAGAACGTTTCTCAAGAAAGGCTCATGTCCTAAATAAATCTTTACAAGAAACTTGTTCTTATCATTAAACGCATTGTAAAACTCTAATCGCCCTGAAGAAAACTTTCATTGAACGCGACAACAGGCACTAACAAGTTTGATAAGGAAATTGGCCAAAGTCAAGAGGCAAGTGTATGGAATTTATGACTTGGTTGAATAACAACGACAAGGGAAAGGTGACGTTAGTTAGCAGACTTAGCACCGCCAAAGTGCCCACGCGCTCTCCTCAATAATCGGGGAAGGCCATTGTTGGGCCAAACGATAAATACGAGGTGCGGCCAATGAATCGACTTGTAAACCGGATTAGCACAAGTGCAAACGGGATTACTTGTTCACGGATGATCGCCTCGCAGATTCGTAGCTCATATGACGAGGCTTGCACTTTGATTGCAACGTATGGCCTTTTCGAGCTCAGTTGTAACTCAGAATATCCTCTGATCGTGGGTGCACATTTGCCAAAAGCCCACGCCATTTCGGCTCTTCGATCCGCGAAGAGCCCCCCGGATATCGATCGCAATTAACCAATGAATGCGAGCTGGGACCCGTCGCTCGATTAAGATCGGACAATGCTTGAAACTCGGGAAGAGGAAAGGTTTCCGAAAGGTTACTTCGTCGTTACGATCAAATCGCTCCTAAGTACCAAATGCTTCCCAAAGGAGGATGGAGAAACAATGAATTATGGCCGCGTACATGCCGTAAAACAATTCGGTTTCAGATACGTCTTTCAGATAGCGTACACTTTATTTCCACTCTACTTGCTCGATTTTCAAGATTCGGAAAGTATAATAAATTTCGTTGAGCAATGCTCTCTACCTCAGTTTGTCTAGATTTTATTCCCATGGAATCTACTACTTCAAATCATTATTATCCCTTCCTTGACAGTTGGGTGTAAGAAAACAAATCTTTAGTATTTTTCAGAGGGTCGATTACGTCATTTCTCACTTATCATTTGTCACTTTTCACCTGTCAACAAAGTCCAAACGTTATCAATGACTTTTCAGTTGATATTACTCATTCGATAATAAAAAATGATATAAGAATCTGCAAATGATGAAGAAATTAAAAAATTCACAGATACATCAGTTGTCATCTTGGAACAATGAAACTTTTTGCCAATTCTGAAAAATTGCACAATCAGCTCATCCAACAGCACATGATAAATAATTCAGACAAATATTTCCATACAAAATTAAGGTTGTATCGATGCTTATCCGGTCAATCACAAATTTCGTTGGAAACAAGCTGCGTTCGTTATGTGGCTTTGTCCACATGAGTTCGCCGAGTCCGGCGTGACTGTGCACGATAATTAGCGTTTGTTTTCTATACTCTTATAATTAAAGCCGATCGTGGAGCGCAAATTATGAATCTGTTCATTCCCGACGCGTCTGGTCTTTTGTTAATATTTCGCATCAGTTCGGTCGCGATCGTTAATAAATCTCGTTTCGGTCGAATAAGCGAAACCGTAAAAGGTGTCATGCAGCGAGTTATTAACAGCGAGTAGAAGCGCATGATAGAACAGGGTAACAACACGGAGAAAGAGAGACGGCTTGCATTAATTATACGCATAGAGATTCACCAGGATCAAGGGTTACAGGGGAAGGTGGGGGCGGAGAGACGTTAATTACGATTGCCTGTCATCTCCCAGCGACGACAGGAGTTCCCAAAAGTGACGCAAAACAGGTTGCTTGCAAAGTGCGAGTATCGCTCATCAACAGTGGCGTAGCAAAGAGAAACTCAAAGCTGATTTTGACCCCTTCCCAAAAGCATCTCATCACGATTTCTTATACAATTTAAGTTAACTCATCAACGTAACGACATGTAAGAAACTAAACTTGATAATCTTGATTAGCTGAAGACTTCAACAACTCATATTAGAATTTTCAAAGTTAGGAAACTCTAATACATTATTTATGTTTTATAATAAGATGTTCTATAATAAGAAAATTTTTAAGCTTAGGTATATAAAGACTTGGATATAAAAACGTGATTCGATAGTATTGATTAAAATAATTTTACATCTTGCAATATCTAAACTAATTTTGCAGGAAGCAACTTATAAAATTTTACAGCTTATTTTTCGTGCATAAAAAGAGTTTGAGGAAACTTTTTTATAGCCTGGAGGATAATTTTTATAAAGAAATATTCAGCGAGGGAACTATCAAAACTCTAGGAAATTCATATAGATTCCAATATAGTTTAACTATGCTTTTCTGAAGGTAAATCGAAAATGGGAAAAAATTAACTTTGCACTGAAAATGCATGATTCTTGTTATAAATAAATTTTCGAGGTACAATAAAATGGAAACCACTTCCTCGGAATAAAGGGACTGAAATGAAGTCACAAGGCCGAACAATTCCAACGTATCGGTTTTTTATTTCACTTTAATAATGACAGAAGAGGAAGTGGTTCACCGAAGCGAAGTCCGAGTTCTCTGATGGAGAAAATGAACCATTCTCGCCAAGTGGGATCGATCGAATTAAAGCAAAGGGTGGCATAATGAACACCCGACGCTAATTATCGTAGCGAAGGAAAGTGCCGGAAGGTGGAAAGCGAAACGAAATCCCGCTTCGCGTACCGATAGCGTGTCGCATGATTTGCGGAGGCTTTTATTGTTCGCAGATCTTGGCCCGTGATAGGCGCTACTTTTGCACGAAAAATCGATGCCCTGTAGTTGACTACTCGCTTTGAATTCTAACCATTTTTATATTTGGAACAGGACAATTCAATTGTGCTTTAAAATCATATAAAGAATAAAGAAAAAGTAAAAAAAATGGAAATAAAACAATATAGTCTCCAGAAATAAGCTTGATGAATGAAAATTAAAGAGAATTCTAAGTAAACCTTGCATCATCTCCAAATTCTGCAAGTTTATTTGCCATATTCTTGAACCTGGAGTTTGCCTAATTAATTTAAAACGCAGTTTCATGATTTATCCACTCATTAAAGTAATTGCCATAAAAAAAGTGAAATGGCCTCTTGGCGCGGAGAATTTATATAAATTGAGCCCCTTAGGTCATAATTTGTCCAGATCAACACATTCTTTTTTGGTACATATGCATACATACATATTCGTAAAGTCTACGTCACTGAATGTACGATTTGTAACTCCGCTCGCAGCAATTAGCGAATAAGCGTTTTGTTCCTCTCCCTTGTATAATTAACGCCATGTTGAAGGCAAATTTTTAGCTGCTGTTTCGTAACACAATGCATTCTCTCCACAACAATGACCATTTTTCAGAATCTCGTTATAGAGACTACAACAAATTTGTCTCGCCAAGTGAGAAATTTCTAGATCTTATCGAAACTCTTCTGTCATTTCTTGAAATGCAAACGAAGCGTCTAATTTATGCAAATACATTAGTTGGGTAAGGCAAGTTGAAGTGAGCTGAGGTTTTCACTCTTGCTTTTTCTTGGTTTAGAAAAAAAAAAAAATTAATTGACTTTCTTCACGAAGGACTATAAATCGTGAGGCATTTCAACATCTCTAAGTGTGTTGAAAAGAGATTAATGTGGTTTCTATTTAAATATTTAATTATAATTATTATGTTTATGAAGCATGTAAAATGATGAACGACTGCATAATCACTACAAGTACAGTCAGCCAAGAAAAAAGTGACTCTATTTTTTAAATAAGAGTTTTTCTTGAAAAGGTATGTTAAAAAGGACTTGGCGGTGAGGCTAGCGAAGCCTCATACTTGCGCTCTACTTGCGCCCTACTTATAGGCTTAAGTGTCTTTCCTCGAGGAGAACTTCATAATAGTATCTTCAGCTTCTCGTCTAGACTTCACATTTCTGTGCAACGAGATGGGCGAATTTAATAGCTTGTCGTAAATGAGTACCAAAACTATAGAGGAAACTCTGATATGTAGAATATGTCCAATAAATACCCTTTGTCTTTGAGAACAATACATTATCTACTGTTCTCTTTTCTGGTCTGATGATTGAATACTTGAGAGTTTGGGCAACGTTAACGGTCCGGAGTAATTTTAATCTGAACTAGCAGAACTTCATCCGGCTTCAAGGGATTTCAAAAATGTTCTAGTTATTTCAAGAGTCTTTAAAACTGTAATCGACAATACTATTTATGATAACATCTGAATCTGACAAGCGATATGGAAGGATGAAAATGTATTTTGAATCTAATAAACAGGATTTTTCACGAACCCTTGTGCTGCGAAAGAGAATATCGTTTAAAAAGTAACACCCTCTTGACGTGCGTGCGTGCGTACGAGTCTGGCAATCCACCCCGCGTCACTCGAAATGATAGATGGCACACTAATCGTTCGTATTTACACAGCACAGGTCTGGCTTTTTAGTTTTTCCTCATATTCGTTTTTGTTTTCCAATCGGACGTGATCTGGTGACGCGAAGGGCGTAAAGCTTATCGAGTCTCACATTTTACACACTAGCCACGATCTTCTGTTAAACCATCAACCTGTTGGCCAGATTTTAGACAATTGCCCTTTCGTGTTCTACCCGGATTAGCGGTTAATCTCTCGAGAGTGGAAAGTCAATCCAAAACCAGCTAAGCCCTTCTCATTTGCCTCAGGGTGACATTAATATCGAAAAAGTCCATTAGAGAGGAAAATTATTCAAAATAAAAATTGGATCGCTTATATTATCTCGTCGCCGCCAACAACTACAATATTTTATGAAAATATGAGACTAAAAAAAGAGTAATTTGTGGATCGACGAAAGCACAATCGTCAATCAAGGTTAAAATAAGTCTTGTTGACAGGAGACATGAATAAAGAGCAGAGGATGTACTTCTCTTGCTGCGATGGTAGCAGGTGGATGCAATACGTGGCCAATATGAAACCGATGTAGGCTGAGTTCGGCTAATCGATCAAACTCTCAGAATTCGGGTTCATGTCGGGCTGATGGTTATGCACCCTTCGACTTTCACGTTAGTTTTTAAGTTCCCCAACCCCCATCGCTTGTTAACTTGCCCCTGGAGAACAGAATTTGCTAGAATTACGAATACACGTTCGGCAAACGATTTCAAGAGGATTTGCGAGAAAATGATGATTCATGTTGACGCACCGTTTTTCGAACGGCTATCATCCGGAGTTTTTATTCTCAATTTACTTGAGCTTGATAGGATAAAGAATGGCATTACTTTCAAAACTGACGGATCATTCTTCGGAAAGTATATTTTATATATGATTTATGGACTTTATGGAAGTATCAGTTTTTCATAAAGTGAGCTTATTTTTCAGATGTTACTTCTTTTTTTCCACTTGTAGATTTTAGTATCAGAATCATTGTTATTTATTGTATGTATAAATTGGTAAAGATCTGTATACTGGAAGATAAACCAAGCACGCTACCAATTGTTCTTTCAGATCACGAAGAAAAATGGTCAAATATCTTTAAACTACCATATCTTTTTTGCAACTATACCAACGCAACGCCTCGGGAGATGTTTTGTGCCAAGAAGGTTAGTAGATTCCATAATCCTTCTTCGTCAGAACATTGTATGCCAGAACGTCCACCACGCCCGGCATAAGAAAAGACGGTAAGGCGGTCTGCGATTAATGAGAGGCACTTTGAGAATATGCCGGATGCAGACTGGTTAACCCGGTTGCCACGGCAACAATTAATTTACTTCGTTTTCGCTCAGATAATTGAAAAATTGTCGATAGTCCGAGAAGAAGGTCGGGATGAGGTTCACTTTATATAATAGTAGGTAGTGTGCAGAGACCGATACGGAGACACGGCGCCCGATATATAAGAAGCGAGAAAACGGAGTTAATTAAACGGCTGAGTCGAACCGTGAAAGAGGGATGAGTTGGGCGAGGGGTGGAGCAATAAGAATTGAGTGGGGGAAAATCGAGGTAGACGGAAATTAAAAATGTAAATCTCTCTGATTGGAAACCGCGGACCAGATAACCGTCGACGTACGTTCTGCTGATGATGGCCTCCCTTCACAAATCCCTATTTTTCTTAAATTAAAAATTGTTCTTTTTTGCGGAAAAGATGCGCCGCAAAGTAACTCAAGAATTTGCACTTCTGACAGTAATTTACTAGAGTCTTTATTCTTCCACGATCGTTGTATTATTACTACTTTTTCTTTCAAGACACAATTACGCGATGAAAAATTGCTTCGACAAAGAGGGATTCATTTTAAGCCACAATGTAAAAATTGAAATTTGCACCGAAATATTATTCTAAATACAGCAAGGTTTCGACTCTTATAATTTAAAAACTTTATATTAATTTTAACTAAAAATGGCGTGACCAGGACGTGTAAAATTAATTGATTTACTGTAGTGTGAAGGGAGAATATGAATAAAACTGTTGTCGTAAATAGTACATGAAACAACAGCGGTCATTGCACGAGAATAATAAAATATTAATCTGAAAATGGATAGGCTGAGAATAGAGGGAATGTTCGATGGATCCGTGGGGAGAAATCGATACGGAGGATGTGTTTTAATCAAATTGGATATAGAATTAAATCGAGATGGTGTTGTATTCATTGAAACTGGCAGTAGTATTATATACGTAAACATTTGGCTATCGAGAGTGCGTCAATTTCCACAGATAATGCGATATCCGTGCGATCGATCGATTGACCTTACCCTCGGTTAAGCAATTAGCTCACGGACGTGGACTTCGTACTGTGGAGTCGTGAGGTAAATTACAACTTAAGGGGTAGATATATCTCGCGCCAAATTAGAACCATGTATTTCACTCGCCACTATGCACCAATGTTTTTTTTTTCCACACGATCCTCTCGTTTCTGCAAATGAGCTCCCAGATACGGTACTTCGTTCTAAAGATTTCGAATATTCGAAGATGAGAATTTAGAAGTCGAATGTTAAGAAAGATGAGAATTTAGTTTCAAATTATAATGTTATAATACAATATATTAACAATGTTATAAGAGCAACTTGAAAATTCATTAAATTTCATAGAGCAATGCAATAAACCTCGATTGCAGACATAAAATTCAACTTCACGCAATAACGTTCAATATTGAGTGTATTAAATTGTACTAAAAAAATCATTAATTCATTCATGATTTTAATGAAACGTTTCCCACTTCGAAAAACTTTAACTACCATTCCATTAAAACTTTCCACCGAATAACGAGTATATCTGCTTTTCAAAACTAAACTCCAACTTTCCCAAAACTCTCTCGAACATCTCGACCATTTAATTTCGTTGAAACGTTTCTCGTCAGCTTCGATTTCTGGATCGGTGGTCCTATTAAACCCCTCGTTCTGCATTTGACGGGGGCGATCGAAAAAAGCAGGTTGATAAGACGAATTTGACGATTCACAAAGCGTTTTTGATCCGTAAAATTGCATTTGCGAGTGTAGAGGAAGCGTCGCGACGCTCGCATCGTGTCGCGTGAATGGACCTTTTGCATCGCAATCTCTGATAGGCGCTTTTGACAAGGTTTCACGATATATACTTACGTATTTACGTATTTAGTCTCCAACCCCGTTCTCGAGACTCTCCCTCGAAAAGTGCTTAATGCAACAAGACGACCTCGCTTTTATGCACTCATGCGTTTGTGCGTTTATGCCTCGATTGCCAGCTCGTCGAGGGTACCGAACACGATTTTCTCACACACAAGTTTGCGCAAAACGTCCGTTATGCGTGTGCATATGAGTAGAATCATTTGATGGTATATACTGCACATACTTTGTAGAAGCAGTGTAAGCTCATGCTTCTTGCTTGAAAACCACGCCTAGTCGACCGCGCGTGTTAATTCCGCTCGCATAAATTTCGGGATTAAGAGCATACGTTATACTTAGGGAAATGTGAGTTTCTTGTCTTTTTATTCCACCCCTGCATCGCGCTTATTTTCACCCTTTGGCCCGTTCTTCTTCTTATATACGCATGTTTATGCATATTCCAAGAACAGCCGGGATTAGCGAAGACAGCGATAAGACCCAAGAGATTCTCAAGACCTCTAACCAAGACTTAACGAATGTCTTTATGTAGAGCGTTAGGTCATACTTTGAAGGAAAAGTGAATCAGCTCTTTGTCGTTCAAGAGATGCACCGGTGAATAGAAACGTAATTCTTGTTCCCAGCACCAACTGTATACATGCAGAGAAATATATATATTTCTCTTCTGAAGAGGAGAGATAACAATTTCAAGCAAAACGACCCACAAAGCGAAATAACAATTTTATATATTTATTTACAAGGTTCTTTTAAGAAAAACTGATTGCAGACTTTTAATCTCCAAGAGTGGATAAGAAAAGCTTGAATCGAAAGTAGATTTTAATGTGATTGAAAAGATTTTTGCGAAGCGAGTCAATGTAAGATGCATTTGATTTTGATCGAGAGTCGCGATGTCGAAATTAAATCGCTGAAACGGGACGATCTTATCGTAAGCGGAACGGCGTGCCAGTGACGTCGATAAAGTCGTCGTCAGGGGTAAAGATAGGGAGTGACTCTCGTTTTCCTCCATGACTCTTTTTTTTTTCGCAATATTCTTTGGTACCAAGGGGGTGCCTCGTAATAATTCGAATTGCCCTAGTTCGAAAAGCCACTCGACGAAATGTCACGACTGAATGAACTAACGAGAACACCGAAATCGATTTCGAACGCGAATAAGAAAAGGGAAAAGCAGCGAGAGGGGAGAAAAAGGGGGAGAAAATTGCATAGGTACCAGCGAAACGCACGTAATGACCTGTTACTAACATTTCTCAACAAATTATTCATTTCAACCCGCGAGGAATCATTTAATATTTCAGTCGAGCTTATATCGTCACGCGAATCAGTATATAATTCTAGTGCACTTTTCATTGTAAATTTTTAAACATCCCGACTCTGATTCGATTTACGTCTACTTTTACCTCCATTTTTAACGAGATAAATAGTTTCAGAAGTTGTCTTTTTAAACGATCTTCCGGGACAGATGATTATCGTAATATTTTAAAAACTTACGTGTAATGTTCATTGTTCAAAGGTTCAAAACACTTACCTGAAACAAAGAAAAAATATATGATTAGTATTTTTCATTTTATATACGAAACAAAGAACTTAATCTCTAGTATTTCTCGTGACAGATAAATGGAGTAGAAAATAGACAGGTCCTTAGAAAAAAGTCTGGAACTATTGACTGGGCTTTCCAGATTGGCAGGACATCCAATAACTCGCCTCGTTACTGAAAACTACCTCTTAGTTGGGTGGACCATTTGAGAAGGGGTCCATCTTTTAGATGCTGTCAAACTTTGACATCTATACTCCGCATCGAATCGAGACAGGCGAATCGAAGTTGACTTTGTGCAAGCGTCAGCTTCTATAATTTCACATCACCCGACACCTTTCAGAAGGTGTAAGGCACGTGCTAAGGAAATATATCAGAGATCGAAGATGAGAAGTTGGGCGCTTCTTAACAAGGGTAGTTTGAGTCATCCCCTAGATTTAAAAGAGTTCGGTTTCCTTTTATCGAGAGAGGACCCCTTGGCCGCAACCCTTCTGACACACGATACCAGATACCGGAAAGAGAGTGTTGAGCAGCAAAGGGGGACAAAGAGAAGTGGCCAGACCTGACTACTTCCGATCTTTAATTGAGCACCACTCCGCGATTTCAAGGGATGATGAACCTGCTTTTGATGCTGTCTGGCGCGCTCAATACATCCTCGCAAATCTTTTGATCAACCCCTTCGAGAAAATTACGAACGAGTTACCTGTTTTTGATTCTTGATAAGACGCGACATAATGAAGATGATAAATAACAAAATCTTGCCTGGCTTTCAAATAGACTTTCAATTTTACTTCAAATACGAAAAAGTATCAGTCAGATCATAACGACATTTGCCAGAAGCGTTTTCATCGTTGCTATAAATATTTTTTTCTCCGATCCTCTGGAGAGAAAGGAAGTCCTCCACTAACATTAACCAACCGCACTCCCTCAATTAATCAAAAGCCTGAGACTCAACCGAATTAAAAAAACATCAGCCTCTTTCTTTTATCTGTTATATGATATAAACGGAAAAGAGAGTCTAGAGATAAGGATGTACCGGGGAGCGTGGAGAGGAGATAAATCAGTGGACAGGAAGACGAAGAGGTTGCTTAGTTGTTTTCAGTTTGACGCTGAGGAAGCAGCTTTAGAGTTCCCCACATTTTCATCTTAATGAAGTGCCCTCTATGTTCAAGCTCAAACTCACAGGAACGAAGGTGCGCTGTACCAGGAAAAGGTGGTTAGATCTAGGTGGGTAGGTATACAAGTTATGTAAATTGTAGGTAGTATCTACGCGCAGGATCAGGACTTAAAGTACCGCCAACGAGAGCAAGGCGCGATGTTTCGAGCGTTCCGACGACGCTAGAGTAACCCCAAGTAACGAGGCGTCCAATTATCGGCTCGTCGGGACGCCTCACCCTCCCACACCCATTCCCCTTACTCCCTTTCCTTTCGCTTTTCTTTTTTTTCTTCATTCCTTATCTATGTGTCGATTCCAGTTCATTTTTTCTACCTCGAGAAAATATATTCTATACACTTGTGCCATTTGGCAATTGATAGTGCCAACCAACAACTTAGTACTGACATATTATTATGTTAAGTAATCTAAACACGCTACCATCTGGCTACGACTCCTCCATGCTAAAGAAATTCATTTCTAAAGTTTCCTTTTTCATATTTTTTCATATTTCCTGATATATGAAATAATTGGCACTAGAAATTCAGATTAAACATTTATCGCGAAAAATTGACAGCGTTCGGCGTCTTTAACCTTGAGCAACCGGAAACCTTATCTGACATAATCGAATCGCAGTGAAGCGAGACGACCCTCGCCATTTGGTTGTTGGCCAAATCCCCGAGGTCGTTATTCGCCAAAGTCTGTGCGACCTCAACTTCCATATAGGATAGGATAGGGACCTCCCTGATATCAAGGTCCGGAAGTCCAGATCAGTAAATCTGCCTGCGATGGTTTGCTAATTCATAGTCGACGAATCGCGGCATCGTGACTATACAGGATACAGAGAACTCATCTCCTGTCTAAAGACTTTTCGTCGCACTATAATGTCAAGTTTAGCGCCGCGACGTCAACACCGTCGACGACGTGGCATTAAAACTAGTGAACTTATGTCGCCGCCCTCGTTTGAGGGATGCGATGCGGAGACATTTTTTTTGCCAGAAGATACAAAAATAAATTTCCAGCTATAATTTGATGCTATTTATGTGTTTAACAAAAAAAGGACATAAAAGTATGCACCGACTACAAGTACACAGGAACTGAAACTCAAGGTCTCTTCTTTCCCTCTCATCACTTGTGTTTACGAGCCAAAAGTCATTTTTGCGTCTGAGATTTAACGTAAAGTACCGTGAAAATGCCTAAACTTCCCACGTTCTCTACATGTTTGGTGAACGAGAGATCTGCATATTTTACCGCAGACGCCCCTTATTTTACTCTTAATTAAAATGAAATGTTTGCTGAATGCTGCATCGCAAGATTAAGAGTCTATAAAAATAATTTTTAATCTGCAAATAATTCCGCGTCTCCCCTAAATGGAGTAAAATCAGCCCTTTATTTGTGAAACTGTCTTCCTTCCAAGATTAATGGTCAGAAATCAATTTGCCGCTTTCGTAATGGGATCGAATAAAATTTATGAGATCACCGAGTAACTCCTCACTCTTTGATCGTTAATGGGTTAATATCAGAGTGCAGCAGGCGTTCGTGCTTGGTAAATCGTGTGGGCTGCCTAGTTGGCCAACTAGCAAAAGAAAGCAAGCCTCTCCACACGCACATTACACGTAACACGAGAGATCATGGTGCACGATGGATAAAGGTACGGTTGCAGTCTATAGGGTCTGCACTACAATGTAGAATTGTAGAATTGTAGGGACTCGCTAAGTTCGTGGGTGGAAATGTGGAATGGATGGAATACGACGGGAAACAGCAGAGGGGAGTGACCAAACCTCATAAGATATCCGCCACGAAACAACAAACAAGCTCCTTTGGCCGAATGCTGGATCTCACAGTTTGGAACTTTAACCCTCCTTTCATCCGATCTCTGTACACCTCCTCCAAATTGGAAACGTGTCAAACCTGATTTCAAGAATCATTTCTTTCCACGCGACCTCGTCCCCAGGGGAACAGGGAAACACGATTCGTTCCCATTTGTTTGGAATGATCCACCAAAAAAGATATATGAAACCTCTAATCTCATTGTAAAAGGAAGAGTGTAGTATAATTTCTCACAAAGAAGATCGATGATACTTTTGATATGTACTTTTGACATTAGCACCATTTCTCCTCTTTCTTTAACTTCCACTCTTTTATTTCTGATCTTCCGCAAGAAAGGAATGAATGACATTTATGTGCGATGAAAATTTGATTGCTCCTCAGAGAATGTGCCACGAACTATAAAATTGTGGAGCGGAAGTCATCAGCAGACAACAGCTGGATGTCTTTCATTTGATTCCTGAGGATTTCGGCTGAGGATATAAAGTATTTCTCATAAAGGAAGAGGCAAGTCGACTTTTAAAGCCCAGTGGCACGTGAGAATCCAATTTAAGCGTTGCTGTATACGAATTAAAGAAGTGTATCGTATCGACCAGCATTCGGAAGCTGTCACCTTTAATATCTGTGATGCATCGGACAACAGAATAAAACCCTAGCCAGACATATAAAAAGCTAGTTCACCTCTAACGTCCCGACCTTTTCGGCTTTCGTCGTGAGTTACACATCTGTTGTATCTTTGGCATTAATCATGGGATAATCCTTTTTATGTAAACTCACCCTAGTCTCCCTTATTCTTATACGTTGAAATTTCCTTTCTTTTATTCCCAGATACCTGCATGTGCATATTCGAAAGGGGAAAATAAATAATTTCATTCAAACTGGATTAGTTTAAACTTGTACCAAGTAATAGTTAAAACACAAGCAAAGTAATAATTTTACTTTCACTAAGTAACTTAAACTTTCATTAAATTATTGAAATAGAGTTTTCTCCACTCGAAGATGTTATTTTCACAAGCAAGAATGGCGATAAATAACAGAGGGGGGTGAGAGGGAAAGAGAGGGGGGAGAGTATGAATGCGCGAGAGGAAGATACATAGCTTTCTACTTTTACTTGAAAGGCGGTCCAGCGTAACCGAATCTCGGTCTATCGAATTACCCTTAAGTAATTGGAAGCCGAACGTTTCTTACTACTTGAAATCTAAAACTAATTACAATCCAACTGCTTTCATTCTGGCCACAATTGAGTTTTAATCAGCTTCGTTCAGAGTGCCATTGAATTAATGGAACAATGTCATAGATTCGAGATTCGCATACAATATTAAATGAATTCAATGAAACAAAAGCGCCTCTACGGATTTCGTGTCATACCCTGAATTTATGATTTATTCTAAAAAAAATGACTCATTTTTCAAATATATTTCCCACTCAACATTTTTTATTATTCAGTTAATATTTATAAAAGAAATTTATTGCTGTTTTCCCAGACAATATCTCCGTAGAGTAAAATCCTTATGAAGATTCAATTGAACACTAATAAATTTCCGGTAGTCGGAAGAGAGGAAAATAAAATTACGAGAGCTGCTTTCGATGATCCGCTAGTAAATCGAGAGTATCCCTAAATCAAAAAGTCCTTTGAAGTTTCAGCTTCAGCCACTCATATGCGGAAGCTTCGAAGCCAAAAAAATATCGGGATTTATTGCGGCAATTAGAACCCAATTAACAAGCACCTATATTGGTTCTCTGATTGCCTACCTTTGTCGGGTTTAGACTTCTTGATCATCGCTGAAATTAGTACTCACATAAAACCCGTGCGTTCCAAAAACTTGAATTTTTATAATGTTCTCAACAAATCATTCAATGATCATCAGCCGTTCGCAGAAAAAATGGTGCATTTTAGAGCTTGCTCTATCAAACTTTATACAATATTTAAGCTAAACGTCAAAGTTAGCAAATTTAAAGTGTTCAACTTGGAAAATAGCTTAAAAACTTTATTTTAACTCCCATGTCTTTTATTTCCACAGAGTTAAAAAGTGGAGCATCGGAAGTTTAAAATGATGAAGATTTAAGTTTTATTAAATCGAGATGAATGGAGTGAAAAAGTAATTGCTCAAAGAATAAGTAGAATTCTTAAAAGCGCAGAAATATATCTTTCTATTTTTCCTAATTCTATTCTCTGCAAAAATTGTCTTTTAAATTCGCACAGCTAGGTTAACGAACCTGTTATAATACATAATATAATCTCCAACAATGTATTTCTCATACAAAGAAAAGCTTCTTACTCTGCTTCTACACTTTCTAAGGCTTGCGACATTAAAAAAGAACCTCTCGGGACTTCCTCGCAACTTAAAGTGTGAACTCTTTGCCTAAGGTTCATGAAACCTTGGCAATATACTATCGTGTCGTCATTCGACGCCGACGAACTCGAGACCGATCGTTAAAACAACGAGACTATCTCTCTTTCTCTCTTTTTCCCTCACATAGCTTATTGTCTTTGTTTCTCACTCATCCTCTTTCAGTGTCTCTGTCAGAGTGCCGACACGCGATTCACAAGGGAAGAACTCGCAGCCGGTAATCAGTCCGTCTTAAAAATAGTTTTAATTCGAAAGGGTCGTGAACGACCGTAATGAAAACGTCATTACACAGCATAAGACGTTGTTAGGACACTCCTGCGTAATCTTGTGTCATTACCCTTCATGATTTTGTCATTACCGTAATTTGCCGCTTGGAAATTAGAAGGTCATCATTAAAAACGATTCTCCATTCTCGTGCGACGATTGACTCCAAATATGGTCAACAACTGCACAAGCCAATCTTCTTTTATTATTTTCATGTAGCTTAACTCCATTTTTTCTTTATTTTTAATTCCAAGAGGATTCTAGTATAAAATTTACGAGGATTCGCTTCATCGACGGATGCAGTTAAAGAGATTCCACTTTCCATCTTAGATTCACATTCGCAATTTATCGCGAGACTTTACGTCTTTATTGCCAGTATGGCTAATCCTTTCAGAAACTTTAGGACTGGTATCAACTTTCATTGATCAAAGTGCCCATTCCCTTAGATCTTCAATCTTTCATTCATTCCTAGTTTTTGATTCAGTATTAACATTTAGTAATTCCCACTCAGAAACAAGAAACAATTTACATTTAATCCTGAGATGGCTTTTCCAGTTTTTCTCCACTGATGAGAGTACTCTGCCTAACTTAGTATTCAGTCAAAGGAGTAAATTATAAAAATTAGCGCAAGTTCAGAGATCGAAGAAGGCTCGATTAATTTTGCCTCCCTAAGCTGGCAAAGTTGCTTGGAAGGCGCATTCTTTTAAGAAAGGATGCGGGGATAACAAATTAGTTTCCCGCTCAAGCTAAAGTTTCAGGATCTTCAGCAGTCTGAAGTAGCTTCCGTCCAACGTCTACGTGAGCTTCGGAATTCTGTGCGAGTCCTCGGGAATAGCAATTAACAGCCGGTGCAGGAGAGTTTGATTACCATCCACCTTATCCTTCCTCAGGCGTCCTTTATTTCCCTTTAGTGAGTCCTTCCCTCGACTTCCTTGTCACCCTGTTTTTCCTCTCGCTCGTTTTTGTGGGTGAAAGCGGGACGCTCTATAAGAAATTAGCGACAAACTCTGTCGGAAAGGCTCAACGTTCGAATAACTGAGACAATGGTCTAACTTGCGGTTTTGTTAGAAATACGCGAGAAACTCTCTAGGTTTGCGAAAAGGTATAGTTGAGACACCTTTCCAGGCAAGGTAAGCAGTTTAATTTGTTTACGTCCTCACCGCAAGAGCATTTGCTGATTTATCTAAGCCCTGCGGGAGTCCTCGTCAGCACTTTTGGCAACTACATGTATATATTGTATATGTATACTAAGAGAGCAGTGTTCCTCGCTAAAAGGCAGAAATCAAATTTGAAATCTCATTTTCCACAAGCCAAAAGTACTAAGGAAAAATCGATGACTACCTAAATACTTCTTCTAACGCAAGTCTATTTTCAACTCGTCACCTCTGGAAGGTTTTATGTCCATCCATTGTGTTACGCAAACACGCGAGCTTTTGTAGCTTACAAATGACTGAAGTTTCATCACGCTTGGCTTGGCGTAACGTACTTTTATATCATTTGCATTGGGCAACGTAAGTACTCCTTTGCGTGCAAATAGAGTATATACAAAGCGAGACTCTTGATAAGAGATAGTGTCAAACCACATTTTATAGTCATATCGAGAAAAATGAGTTCAAATCTTTGGCTGACCAAGGAAGTCGTATGATACGAACTTTATGCTCCTATGGTTATATGTTACCTGTTTTTCTAGCTCAGCTAGTGCGCAAGCATTATCAGCTGATTAGCAGTCGACCAGTAAAGGACACTTTTATTGGTCCTATCGAACTAGATAATCGCAATGCAGGAAAGTATAGTACCGTGACGAAAAAATATGCAATAAAGAAGTTGATTTATATTTTGAAAACTGCAACTCCTTATCTGGTATCAAATCATGAGACAATGAAATGTTTCAGACAACAATCAGATAATAACTCATATGAGCAATAATAGAATGAAGATTGCTCATTATTGAGTCTATTCAGTGATTAAAATTCTTGTTTAATGTTGCATTCTCTTAGATAGCATGGGGTCCCTTTTAACGACTCTTCTCTCTTTTTCTCTCCTTTTTTTCGGTCTCTCTTTCTCTCATTTTGTCCCCTCTTCGCTCCTTCCACTCATTCCTTCCTATCTCGACAGTTTAGGCCCTCTTAAGGTCTTAAAGCACTCCCCATACACAAGAGCACGTACGCATGTTGGTAGTGCTCGCATTAGAGAGCGACATCATAGAGAAAAAAATGAGAGTGAAGGAGAGAGGAGAATCTTTCATTTTTACACGTACAAAGCAATATGACGCGTCGCGACTGGGTATGCACAATCAGCCCGCAGTGATTGAGGCATTCATAGGGCGTGGGCACGCACTCAAACTCACACTTATGCCCACTGTCGAATTCTCACGCTCTTTTCGGACCCGGAAAAAGACCCACGAGCGGTGCTAAGGGAAACCTTGAGTGCTTCAAATCGAAAGCGAAAAATCTTTTGTCGTCCACTGAATCGTAATCTTTTGTCAAGTCGCGATCTTGTACTTACATATATTGCTCTTCAGTTCACTTCTTTTATTTTTTTCCCTTTCTTCCCAAAGCTCAAAACATATGCTTTTTCAACAGCTTGTATTTTAATTTAATTCAATTTCAATGGTAGCAATAATTCATCAGGATGGCCACAAGATTCAATTTCTCTAAGATTCTACGGTATTTTTTAAGGACGTTAAAAATTAACAACCTTCGAAATGTCTTTAAATTCCTAGCAACACCTTTAAGTTTCTTAAAATTCCACGACGATATTTAAAATCCTATAAAATCCCATCAATGCCTTAAAATCTCATAAATTCTTAAAAATCCCTATTAATTATTAATTCTCCATAGACTAATAATTAAATGCAAGAGACAGAGTGCACATCCATAAATTCTCTAAATTTTGGGCTCTGTCAAGATTGGAAGACACAAATCTGATACAAAAATTGAATAAATTAAATGGAAGCCAGACAAATAACGAGCTAATCCCAAAAAATCTGGCGAGGCTACTTTAATTTGTACGCATCGGTCTCAACCAGTCAGCAACAAAGGGCGAGATTTTAATATGCATACTTTTCAGCAGCTATTCCTTTCAACGCGGCTTTTTCACTTTCCCCCTTCTCCGGATGAAAAATGTTTCTCCGTCACGGACGAAAAGAACTACGCTCGTTTCCTCCTGCTACGTGCTAGCCGTAATACAAACCTAATGCCCATAACTGATGTCCCAAGACAAGCATGATGCGCATCCTTGGAGACCATCCATTCTCAAGAAATTCCACCTACCCTCGATTTTTCATCTTCTTTATGTATCTTTTTATCATAATCGGTATGCGGCAATCACCTTGTTACTGGTCACCTATAAAGACCCAGTTAACTATAAAGTTTCAGTGAAAATAAAGTTTCCGTAACTATAAACTGTCTGCAGTGAAGGTTTATTAACTATAAAAGTTCAGTAACTATCCACTATATTTTCACATACACATCTGTGGGTGTATTAGTGTCATGTGTGGTCCTTCCTGACATTGTAGGTTGCTTCTCAAATTACGTCGTTTCACTATAAATGACAAACCATCACCTTGCGTGTTATACCTCGAAGACGCAGATATACAAGTTCGACGAGATAAACGCTCCCCTGTCAATGTAATCTTGCCTCAATATCCACACTGTCAGAAATGATGTCGAGAAACAAGAGGGTTAGTTAGACACGCAGAGACCCCATGAGAAATTCGTTAGGAAAGTTTTCGTGGCGTGTTAAGTTACTCGTTATTTGTTACGGTTATGTCTTAAGATTCAGCCGACCCTTTTTAAGGACCGCAGTTAAGTTTGAATTTTATTAGGATATGGTTTTCAGTATAGTTGCGTTCCTTCCGAGATATTTTATAATTCTCATTTCCCACGAAATCTGACCTTCCTTATATTCTGACCTCCCATATATATGTCGAATAACCATCTGCGGAAAATCCGAAATCCATCCTTAAAAAATGCACAAAAGATTGACTGATTATGTAATCAAACAATTCTCATGTTGTAGACAAGTGTGTGTTAGATTGATCCCAAGTATTCGACGCCTATGAGTTTTAATAGTAATACCACCTCCGACCTCGCATTGACAATTTGGCCCTTCCTGTTGTCGAAACGGGTCACGACGTTTGGATTGTGCTGAACTTAATTCGGGATCATGAGGATTAGCTTATAATCTCACTGAAGAGAGTTACGAAGTTAGATGCTGACTTTTACTTTTATCATTCGGTATTTCATTACTTTTGACAGTAAAACGCGAAGAAAAGTGATTTTCTGTTTCCATCGTATAATGTCTGAAGTAGACGTAATTTCTGAAGTAGACGAAAATTCAGTAAAGTTCTTTCATTAACAGTAATTAAGGGGCCAATCAAGCGTTTCTAAGCGTCCTGCACTGAGGATTTCCGAGTATGCAATCCAATTTCGAAGGGTTAATTCAACGCACTCGTGAAATTCGCTATTCAGCACCCCAGAGTTGCGTGGTGGTATTTGTCAAATGCGGCTGAGGCTGCGTCAAGACGTGCGAAGTGGCTCGACAGTGGATTACATTATCGCTGACTGATGCTGAGACATTTTAGCTTCAAATCGATAGCAATGTAACTAGAGCTACAAAGTACACGTGTCATGAGTCTATGGAGACCTATAGCATGGAGAATGGAAGAGCATATAGAACACACGTAATATAGATTAAAGCTATACATCCACCGGAGATGGAAGTTTGTCACGTAGAAACAGGATGCGCAACAAATAACTATATACATTGAATATTACATGGCATGTATGTTTTGATGATATATTTTATATATGTATGACATATGCATATGCTTACTCTAGCATATAATATGTTACATGCACACACTATATAACTTCAATCTTTATACTATACGCCATATAAGCTATCGGTCTTCTGCAAGTACTACTGGCTGGCTAATGAGTCGGTCGCTTTGACGACGACGCTGTCTGCTACTTCATGCATGTCACGAACTCAGAATCGTACCTATGTGCAAGAGGTGAGAGGCGATAGTAATAATTAATGGCAAAGTCACTTTGAAGTCAACTGTAACTGAGCTCCCGACAGGTGCAAGTGCCCAAGGCAAGCACCAAAGACCTGATGAAGGGTAAACAATTTCAGATATTGCATTACGCTTTTAGAATCTATATAGAAGCAAGTGGATCCCACTAAACCTTTTAAGGTACATATAATTTCTATCAGAGAGAGGCAAAAAGTTTATTAGATCAGAGGTGAATTTCTTTTGAATGAAGTCATCACCCTGGGAATGCTGCAATTAGGTCAATTAAGTCGAACTCTCGGCACAGTTGTCAAACTTCGGTCCAATCATGGAGAGAAACTATGTGGACGACATCAACTACTAATAATTTAATCATGTTATTTCCATAACACAAGACACGACACGAGATGTAATAAATTTCTTCAAGTTTAATAGATGTCTTCAAGAGGATCAAGGGAATCTTGTCCAAGAACCTCTAGCAGTAAAATCTCTGTCTTCCAGACGGTTAACGTTTAAGTCTAGCTTCCGCAACACGTATGGCTTTCCATTTTCCGGTCGGGTGGAAAGCTTGCTTAGTCTTGTCGGGGTGTTACTATCGCTATAAGACTTGTGTTGTCTTAACGACGTCGTTACGAGCGCATCTCCGCTGCATCTGCAGCTTCTTCTGGTGCACGTGCTACGCACGATGGTGTGTGACGCGTGTCCTAGCTTCTGTTCAACCGGCTGCCTCATAACCATACCGACTCAAGTTTTAACGAGAGAACTCTCAGAAGGGTCTTTTACTGTCTTTAACACTCATCGACTTGCATCATCGCCCTCTATTAATCCATTAAGATCTTTATTTCAGTTTTCACGCCTCTTAGCTCCTGGATTCTACATGTCCCCATCTCATAAAATCGTACCACAATCACAACAAAACAATCTCATCAAATGCTTCACACTCAGAGAAATGTTAAAAGCAATTAGATCCAAGAACCAGTTATAATTATCATTTTAAAACAACTTTTTCTCCGAATGTTAACAATTTCCTTCAGAAAATCAGCCGCATAAGTAATTTTGATTTCTCAAATTTGTGTGTGTTTGATGGACCCTAATGTGAGCCTAATTCGAGCTTATTTTTCGGGAGAGTAAGGGGAGACGATTTAGCGGAGAGCTTTTTAGGTTCTTCGCAAGAAGTCTTCCTTTTGTAGGGGTTTAGAGTCGCTTTGGGAGGTCCAAAGTCTCGCTTCCTAGTGGCTGCTTCATCCCTTTCTATCTTTCTGTTTCTACAGACCCTCGTGCACTCAGACTGTCCAAGAGCGCTTAGGGATCCGTACCCTCGATCCCTCTTGGTTAGACCTCCCCCTCAAACCTTCTCCTAACTCCCAACTCCCTCTTTCTACAGTATCCCTCTTTCCTGTCCTACACAGAGTCCATTCGATGGGACAGTATCCCCCTGTGCTCCAATTACGAGAAGGAATGCTCATTTGGGACGCGGCAGGGGACTCGTAACGGACAGAGACCACTCTAAACTATTATCGGCCCCTGCCTTCATCGCTCTCCACTGTCTACTACTTTTTTATTCTGCTGATTCGCGGACACTAATTCTGAAAAGAGCTCTTTGTGGATTCCAAAAAATTCAAGCTTCAATGGAATCCTTCATTCAGAAGTAAAGAGAGTTGAGGCACAATATTACCAAAAAAGAATTGCGATAACCTATCTCACTAAATTCGAAACTGCAAAAACTCATTATATATTTAAGGTGTTATATACACTTGTGTTGGTCGAAAAAATCGAAAATTTTCATAGAAATCTGAGCACTAGAACCTAAGTTACAGCTATCAACAGCACGCTCCTCCAAGTGCGCTACCTACAAAAAGTATTCGAAACTTTAAACGCGATTATCTCGGAATGTGATTTTTCAAAAAGGGTCGTTGCGGTGTTCACGATTTTTCAAAAAACATGTGACCGATTAATCTAATTTTTGACAGACTACTTTATGACAATATTATTTCATACTTGGACGAAGGAATTCCCATTTGAAAAAAAAACTTTTCTGTTGTGACTCTCACTGTTTCACTGTTTCCCATGAGTTCCTATTATAAAAAGAACATACTTTCAGCTAACTTCATAGCGTTACCTCAATTTCTGACGTCAGCGTTACTACTGGTTACGCATGAAGTGAGCAGCAAGCCTAATGACGTAAAATATTTCAAATACGATTCAAATATTGAACTCGTATTAGAGTATTATACATTGCCTTGTGCCTGCTTCAAAAAGCTTCGCACATTCGGCCATAATCAAGTAACACAAATGACAACAGTACACAATATTCCCCAGCGGACACCCACCCCCAAGTACTAACCGTACCCAACGCTGCTTAACTTCAGTGATCTAACGAGAACTGGTGCTTTCAGCATGGTATGGCTGCTGTCTTTACTTAATAACCAATAATGCTTTTATAAAGATGAATTATATATAATTAATTTTTGAGGTTTTCAGAAATCCTAGATCTATTTAGATGAGACAATTTTTTGTTTTATTTAAAAAATAAACAGTAAAAAATGCGACTAATAAATTAATAACTTCCATTTTTTTATATATATAAAAAATCGAATCCCAGGAATAGTAAAATCTGTAATTTATCAAGCGATATACTGCTTTTGAAGTAAAATATAATGGCCCTCGATATAAAATATTTCTACGCTAAATATTCGTTAACCAACAATCGAAAATCATTACGAAAATGGTAGAATTTCTAAAATGACAATGAAATATAGGTAATCAGCTAAAAATCCCAAAAACGTGTCACAGGTAAAAGCTATACAAACTTCCTCGGTAAAAATTCAAATTCAAATTTATAGTACAAGCCTTAAACATTTTTATCACTCTCTAAATCACTTTAATCGCTCAATAATTCCTCACACCTTTGAAACTATCCGTTTTATTTCTAAATTTCTTGAGCTCGAATCATGAATTCTTGGAAAATTCGATAACCATCGATAGCATTCTAGCAATTAATTACTGAATTCATTAAGTCCTTATCAGCATCCGGATCGAGCGCGCGATAATATGCGAGGAGAACGTGTCGCAGGCACGCGTTCTCTCTAATTAAAAAAATGGTCACAGCTCTATAGTTCCAGCATTTTAGAGTTGTAGACTTCACCGAAAATCCCAGATTTCACACGTATGGACAAAACATCGTCCACATTTGGCATTCCTTCCTGGATTACTTCTCCGAATATCAAACGATTCGAAATTTCCTTCTTTTAATCTCAGTAATTAAAAAAAAAAGGAGAAAAACAAAGGGAAAAAAAGAATCACACGTAACGCGTTAACTGCAATTAGGATTTCACATCACGTAGATCGTAATTCCCTTTTCCTATACACCTCTCCTGCTCTCTTTCCCTTTCCCGTCTCGAGACCTTATTGTCCTTTTTACCCCTCTCACTCGTATAAAATACCCTCCTAAACCAACTTAAAAACCCACGGTTCATAATAAAGGAAGGAAATAAACATGATTTAACATTTATAAGAATTTAACTTCAATTAATTTTAACCTTCCATCTTTTTGTTCTACGTTTTCAATACAAACTTAAAGGTCAGCCTGACAGGGTGCTTTATATTTTATGTGAGAATTTCTTTGCTTCGTTTGGTCAGAGATGACGTTTTCTCCCATTGCTCATTTCCCTTTCGCCCGTCCAGAAATAAACTAATTATAAAAATGTCACACGTACGCGACAGCAAGTCCTAATAAAATAAATGTCTGCCGTGGGCGGTTCTTTCTCTTGGTTCTCGCGATTCGATACGTTCTAACGTTCCTTGAATTTAAGAAACGGCCCGTGAGTGTATAATTACTACACTCGCACGTAATACGAGTGGGCGTTACGTTCTTCGCAGAAGAGAAAGAAAGAAGAATGTAACATCGTAACAGACGCAGTGAGGATAGAGTGACAAGGTAAAAGGAGCGGCAAAGCTGCTTTTTTTAGGACCCGGTAACAGTAAATATTTTTTGAAAACCCAAGATAACAAGCCTTTAAATCACAGTCATTCAGGCCCGACAGAATGCTTTAATGAGCTTTCTATTCTCAATTGAGATAACAATGTTGATTTGGAAGAAAAACTTAACCCCTATCCCAAAGTGCAATCCACTCTTTGTTGAGTCTTGCGTTTTGTTAGTTCAAGACCTGAAGCCTCAATCTCGAAATGTTTGCCTTTTTTGTTAGAGACAATACAGAGGAGATGAAAAATTGTCTGCGGCTCAACAAAAAAAATTGTTGACTTTATAAATATTGCCTTTTGATCATTTGATGTCATGCTTTTTTGAAGTAAAGAAAATTTATGACCAAAAACTCACGATCGTGTCCAAAATCTTTCAATAGTGATAATAGAAAACCGGATGCTTACCTGAAACAGAAAAGAAAAACCCAATCAGTAAAAATACAAAAGGAAACACCAATCCGTAAAACTACAAAATAAAATTCCATATCGTAATTTGGCAATGAAACTAAAATCGCTGACAACTGGAGAATGTATGATATCCGTTTAATTTTGCAGTGTAAATTGGTAGGCATTTTGTACACGTCAGTTGCAACGAACGGTGGCCAGGATGTGTTATGGGTTCATTTTGCGTTATCGCCTCGTTGAAATTAAGGTTCACCACGCGTGCCATTTGTATGCACGCACTTTCCCATACCGCAGATGGGTACACATTTATTCGTGCTGCATGCACACACACCACCACAAGAGTTTAATCGAACGTGTGATCGCGCATAACTATGTATGTATGTATGCGAGTGCATTAACATTGTCGGTATGCACGCGTCTCTTGGATCACTCATCCATTCACGAAACTGGACACCATGCTGATGTGTACCACAGGAATGTTACTCTACAGTACAACACCATCCCTATCGTAAAAATCTTCTGCTCTCTTTCAAAGATCGATCGGTCGATCAATCAACACGAAAGGGCTGGTACAACGTCCAAATTCTTCTTCTGCCCTCAGGTCTCGCGTCAAGATAACTGATTTGCTTTTTCATTTTCATAATTTATTCACTTTTTGTAACCTTTGATCCTCGAGTCTTTAAATTCATTCGCATCAATGTAAATGAATTGAAGATGGTTCTTCTTCATACTTTTAATCCACCCAAAGATAGTTTTCGAATTCGGTATATTTCCCACAATTCACAATTTCCAAACCAATCAGGATTTCGACAACAAATGTTTTCGATATAAAGTAACATCACTTTTCCAAAAAAGGAAGAGAATCACAGTTTTAATTGAATCATGTTTACCTCTGACAAAAACATGTTACGAAATGAGAAAATATGAAGAGATTTTTTATATAATTCTAATGAAGTTCTAGAGAGTTGAAATAAACCGTGTGAAGAATCTAGTAAGCTAGACTCATTGAGGATGTAAATTTTTCCTCATTAGAGATTCAGCTCATATACAGCAAAGCGGCGTTTTTTAATTGACGTTTGGAGTGAATTTAAGATCAAGAGTTTGGTCTAAACATGTCAGGTTGTCAAGGAGTAGCGCAAGTTATTAGAGACGGCTTTGAGCTACCTCTTGCGTCTGCTTTTGGTAAAGGAGGGGCGCGACGAGTGATTAACAGTACAAACATTTATTTCTCGCTGAGCAATTTGTCGCTTTAATTAGGCGTGTAACGAGCGCGGGCACATGCTAGCTGCGCCCTTGGCTGCTTCGTGTTCGAGAGAGTGCCGCCGACTCGATGTCGTTACATATATAAAAGTGCTCATTATCTCATTACCGACGCATTCTTAAGCACAACTGCTGAGGAGAAGAAGGCGTGAGTCGATACTATATACGATACGAAAAAATGTATGCGCCCTCGTAAATTATTCCCGAGTACCCTGCGACGAGGTTTGCATGAGGATGTGGTATACGCTCGCGTGCTCCTGCAGCCATATACTCAACGAAGAAAAAACACTGTCGGATCGACCAAGTATTGCCAAACACAAGTTATATATGTACTCCATCTTGCCTCGCAGTAACGTCTTCTGCATATACTACCGTTTACATTCGCCGAAATGAAAATATACGGAGAAATAATAGTAGACGTTATACTCCTCATGCAGATTCTGCAGACCTTGCGGCTGCTGCAAATTCCATCGAGGTTGCAAGAAACTCACAACTCGGCAATGCTATTCAACTAACTCAATGCTGAATGAAACATTTCGAATATTACTTGCTGAGATCTTCAAATGTTCAGAGCAATTACTGCTTTCGAAGGATTTAATGATTTTTGATTATACCAATTCACATTGGCTTGGAAATTATATGATTTCCCAGGGTTTTGAGATATATAAAACTTGCATGAAATTATTGAAATGTTCATCAAGTTTCACTCGATTCTGAAACATTTTGCGATCATGCAGCTCGCATATAAAGTTCGCGTATAACCTAAAGACGAACGCACGAAGTCATCAATATATAATTCACTATATTTTACTATTTCACCGTTTTCAAGTCCGGATACCACAAGCGTGACGAAGCAAGAGCAATTCATCATAGCTCATAAAATCCAAACAGCGAGACCATAGTTTCGCGCTGTCGTACTTGCAGCTTCGCCCGAACGTAATCGGATTTCAAATTGAGAAAACGCGTGGACGTTTCCAGAGACAAATTTCCGAGTCTGCAGAGGGTGAGAGAGAGAAAGGGGGAAAAGCAACCCTCTCGAGAGAGGATTCGGATAGTTAAGTAAATGTATAAGGTATGTATATGTACCTAACTGAAAATCGTAGCAGCAAAGGGTGAAAGGGGGTGTCGACAAGGCACGACGTCATGCAGGTGACGCAAACGCGCGCAAACTTTGCCCCAACCTTATTACGACTTCTCTTAATGAATTTAACCGTTAAACGAGATTTCAACATTTGAGTTGCTCGACGAGAGCAGACCTGCTTTCACCTGTACGTATTTCTATTTCAACTTTGGAGATATGTACACGCCAGGGTATAACGAACGCATCCACCTAGAGATCTATCGATGAAAGGTTAAAAGCTTTCGAGTTCGAAACCTTCAATTTCCTCAGAAATTGAAAATATTGAAAGACTAAATCTGTTTCTTACTTCCGCCTTAATTTGGATGAAGAGTAAGATGCAGAGTAAGATGAAGAGGGAAATCAAGATCAAGATCAAGATCAAGATACTTTGGAGCCCACGTATACATAAATATATAAATACTCTTTAAGGCTTATAGATCTGCATATAAAAAGTACATAAATTCAAACTGAAGACATATATTAAAGCCCATTACTTAAACTCTAAAAAGTCACAGTTTGCTTTTAAATGCCAATCATCGACTAAAATCTGATCTGGAATCTCCACTAAAACGCATTTATGTCTGGTCAATAAACAAAGTAAACAAATCCAATAGGATTTACTTAGCAATTATAATTGTGGATTCGCAGTCTGGATTCGACGATAGGAGATCAAACCGGCCTCATGAATTTTGCATTTGCATTTACGACCCCAAAAGAATGCAAACCAACTTATTTCTCCACACTTTTCAAACGAATCCCAAAAGGAGAAAGAAGCATTGAGATGTGAAATAATCAAGAAAATAATTTGGAAAGAGAAAAAGAAAGCAAAATTATTATTTCAACAAAGAGCTACATATTTCTTTTCATACTCTAGAATATATGTATGTAATGGATTGAAAATAACAAATCTCCTATAATAATAGACATTAGTAACCCCAACATTGATCATGATCAATATATTCTTAGCAGAGTGACTTGCCACTTTAATAATCCCGGCTCTTCTTACATGCATAAATCCAATGCGATAAACTCGTTTGTCCAACGACTTGCATAAAAAGAGCCAGGGTATATGTGAGAATAAAACGTTTGCAGCATCATCCCATCAGAGGTCTTAGTCTAAGCTTGGTTTAATCAGGATTTCGAAGCAAAATCGCAAACTTCGAAGGGGCCTCAAGTTTTTTGATCAATTAGAGGAAGGCTGCATTCGTTCCGAGCAAACGATCAAACTTTCCAACTTTCAAAAGTTCCTTATATCGTTTTTGTATCAACTTTAGAAGAACGGTGTAGCTTACTTTTAGCGTGAAACAAGTACAACTTTTCTTTCTAACTTTTCATGTTGAACCGAGGCGAATGAAATGTTTGGGGGTAAATAAAAATAATGTGTGATGAAACATGGCAAGTGATATGGAAGGTAAAACTTTGAAAGAGGAAAGAATTGCTCAGGTGCTGTCAACATTGAAAGATACTATAAACGAGACTTTAAAATTAAAACTTAAATAGATTTATCAAATCTATTAATGTTTCTTTTATAAATAATTAATTTATCTAAAAAGGGAAAAAAAGGAAAATGACTGAAATTGATCAGCCACTGTCGAAAAGAAATTGGTTTTTACGTTTTATGCTGTGGATATTGGAACTTGTATCTGAGAAAGACGAATAACCCAAGATGCTGAGAAGGCAAGCTTAATGGTCAGACACCAGAGGCTTTAATGCACCACGGATGCGTTTTATTTCCACTACCTTTTCCCTCCCTTGTCTTTCCCGTTATTCCATTATTTCAAGATACTCTGTCTATCTTCTCTCACATCCACCGTCTTCTTTCCTCGCCACCCTTTTTCTCACCCCCAGTCTCTTTTTCTCCCATTCGCTTTCTTGGTGAGCTTTTTCCCTCTGGTTTGTTTCACCTCTGCCCATCCAGCACGCGTCGTCGAGAGAAACAATAACAATACTGGTCGGTAGAGGAACTCGTTTTCTTCACTCAGCTGCATCAGTTGCCCTGTACCCAAGGAACTCTGCTATAGACTATGGACCCTTTCCAGTGCATTGGCTGTCTCTCCGACCTGTATGTGTGCTTTACAGTTTATACCGCGAGATATCTTCTCAGCCAGAATTTAATCGACAAAATGTGTCGCTGGAAAACATTCTTTTCAATTTTTCAAGAACTGAAAGCATTTTCCACAAAAGTGGTTCTCGCTATTTTAAAATTGTATAATATTTCAGCTTCAGAAAGTCTGGACAAAAATTCACTACATTCAATTACTTTAAAAGTTTTATCAATAGAAGTGGATTATCAGCAATTAAATGAAATATCACGTAATTTTGAATCATTTTTTTTTCTTGAATATTATTAACTATTCACGCAATATTTCCCGCGCGCTTTAGAGAATTATAAGCCCAATTTCCTCCTAAGTTAAAAATCAGGGAAAGTAATGTATCCCTATTATTCTACTCCATCCTCCATTTACCCCAAAATCGTCCAAAATAGTAAAGCAGTCAGAGGCTCTGGTTTGAGCGTATGAAATACGTGTTCGCAATGTATCAAATGGCAGGGATTTTCACGCTATTCGCGGTTGTTTCACTTACTTCAACGCTAGTGTGTACACAACGAGGCGAAAGACAAATCGATGGAAATGTGCCCAGGCGTTGTTCCCGAAACAAGAATCGTTCCTCGAAGTCAAGCATACAGAAACCAAGACTCGGAAAAGTGGTGAAGATTGTGAGGTATGGCGAGACGGTTCCTTACGGTGCGGTGCAACAGAGCGTGTTTTGACAGACGTCAAGGAGATGTATACACTCTGTTTCTTCATCTTCTCAAGGGAGTCGTCCCATCTCTTCTTCGTCTTCTTGTCGTCATCCTTTATCGTTTATTCGTCTACCTCTCACCTCCCTTTACCCTCATTTCTGTCACACTGTTTCTCTCGCCCTCAACAACCCTAATGCACATAATATGCGGATATTTCTAGAGTTCTTCACTCGGCGTGGCTAACGTGGCGTGCATCTATTCACAGGGTCAAAGTTACTCAACGTTTTGTCATCGGACTCAAAACTTTCCGACTTCTCAAGCTCCTTTTAGATCAAGAACGAAACAATGCTCGCGAAACTTTACGATGCAAACGAGAAAATACGGAAGACAAAACGAGAAAGTAATAATTATAAACTCGAGGGAGTATAACTTCCTTTTTTTTTGTTTGTCGAGGGAGATAATACGGTGCGGAAGTAAACGGATAAGACAACGCTCGAGTAAAGATTTTCTCGAGGTGTTTCTATTTTTGCAGTTTCATTTCAATTTGAGAGGATCAAGTTTTAACCAGAGGGGTAATTTAAATGTGATAATGAAATTGTAAAGAGCCGCAAGATTAGAATAACACTGTTAATAGTTGGAAGCTCCTATTTCACACAATTACCAGAGTTCAATATTCAACCCATCAAGTTATTTATATTACATAATCTAAGGTTCATTTATCTTTTTTCCACTCCTTCAGGAAGTCTATAAAAACAGACAGAAGGTAATTGTACGATCTTTAATGGCAATATAAGTGTTTTATGAATGTAGTCTTGGGAACTCGTTTTACATAAACTAGACTCTGTGTACAGAATTCCGGCTATAAAAAATTTCGGTTACAAAAAAGGTTATAAATCTAACGTGAGACTCATTTTTGAGAGCATAATGAGCAGAGAAACTTCTTCTAGATTAAAATACACTTAAGGAGAGAGGTCTAAAAAGAGCGTTGAACTCGCTTTAATGTCTGTTAAGAATCTAATAAGAAAAGTGTACGTTTCTGGACTGAATGAACTTAAATCTGGAAGCAGAATGACTGAATTCGAGTGACTTGAGAGCTTCCTGACTTGAATCAGTGGGTCCACAAAGCACCACTTGTTTGCCGACCTAGAGCCACTGGGTATCCTAATCTTGACGTGTGTTTCTGTTTCTGGATCAGACTCTGAAGGAGGGTCGAGAAGCGAAGCGCCACCTCGGAAAAGGTAGCGGTCGATCTCTCTCAGCAGGGACTCGCATTGTCCGAGAATTTAAAGCGGCATCCCGCCCCGGAAAAGCCAGTGGGTGAGATGAAAGATGAAAAAAAACGCCTTAATATGAATGTTAATGACCAGGTTCTGGATCTACAAAGCAATGCCAGTCCCAAAGGGGTGGAGCACCACCAAAGGACTTTTTAAAACCACTTTTATGCAGATTTATTTATTTTGTAGACATTGCCAAAATTGAGATACCTCTCTACAAGGACCTTCCATTTTTAACCACTTTTCTCTTTATTTTTTCATATGTATCTCGAATAACAACCGAGAACCAAAACAAATAGTTAGTAGGGAAAGCGCTGGTAGAAAATGCATGGAAATGGTATTCAGTCAGCATTTATTTTTCATTCCGCGAAAGAGGAAGGAAACTGTTACACGTTACACACCTAAAACACGAGCAAAAAGATGCTTTTCCTTTATGTAAGCTTCTTGCGGTCTTGTAACCAAGCAATAAATTTCGGGGGTGAAGGCGCGCGACGTTTTCTCGCACCTAGATTCTAGACTTCATGGCGTGTGCGACGTGGTGCCCTAAATTTTCTCGACGAATAGACTTCAGGTGGTAAAAGACTGTGAATTATATATATTGAAGGAAGAAAGAGAATAGAATTTAAAGTCTCCGTTATATAAATTATGATACGACTCCTAGACACTGAAACTGAAATACGATTCAGAGTCGCGATTGGCGGTCAGCCAAAGAACGACTGAAAACATAATCACCCGTTAAGCTCGCAATTAGGGTGCCTTTGTCGTTACAGACGTTACCTCTCCGATTCTTAATTTATATCCACAAATTAATTCTTGGCTTTCTTTGGATTTTAATTGAAATTTGAGTACTAAGTCATAATTAAAAATGGCATTATGTTCTTAGGCGAAAGAAGATACAAAGAGGGATACTTATTCCTTATTTCTGGCACAGTCGGATTTCCAGAATTGAAACATTTCGTAAGCTGTTTTTCTTGAATTGAATTGAACACATTGAAGCTGACAGGTTAAACATGTCCTGACCCGCTTTTCATCTCTAAGGGGACCATGCATGATTTGTCGATGGGTATAATCCGATGACAATGCCAGGACCGAGAGTGACTAACGGCAATTTGTAGGTAAACGAGAAGGGCCAAAATCGCGCGTCATTTGGCGAACTATGAGGTAGCTAAGCCTAATTCTGATTTATCGGAGGCGCAAACTTCTGCCTACTTCGGCCTTTGCGGTAACAGTCTTCATAAAACGCGGTTGAGATTAATTCACCCCGTCTTAAAATCGTAATCTCGAATTATGATAATGGAATCGTTTGCTCGGGATAATTAAAAAATGAAATTAAGTCCTGATCGCCTTAATCAGAGAATCCCCGAAAAGCCAGATTAAATTGAATAGCCACCCTATGTTCCTTGCCTAACTGGAAAAAATGGCAAGAATAATCAAGAATCACCCCTTCCTTAATTCTGATTTAACTCTGGCAAGCCATAAAATATGTAAATATGAGTTTCAACACAAGTTTAAATATATTAATTTTAATACTATCACTTTAATAACAGTTTAGTAAATGTAATAAATATTCGAGATAAAATCAGAGACTGACATGAAACATCAACAAGAAAAGATGTACAAAATTTGTGGGAAAATAGTGAATTTTATAGTTTCAGTTTCCAAAACGTGCCGACGCATAAACATCGTCATGGGGACGAAACCGCTGTTGCACCGGTCGGTAATAATTTTCCAAATTTGAGAATGTGGTGATGCAGGATCACGTACTCGTGCCGTCAGTTAGGAGCCGGCACCCTACCTGCCTAAAATTGATTTTAAAGGCTACTACCCCCCAGAAGTAATATTACGGTCCCATATGAGCCCCGAGGGATAACCACGCCCCGAAACCATTATTGGAAGTCGCAAGGTGCTTTCAGTTTAGTGAAAATTTAAAAAACCAACTACCCTCCTGAGAATTGTTAGGCAAATGCAGACGACCCTCTTTCACATGATACGCTCTTTGTTTGGCCCGTGGCTCGTGCATAAATTCCTTTCCCAACTAAGATGACTATAATAGGATCCTTTCAAGGAAATGACTAGACCCTGCATTTTTTAACTTTATGGTAGACTTCATCTCAATCTAATAAAGAAGGAAATATCTTCAGAAGTCATGGCCCATAATTGACATTTTTTTCCGAATTATAATATGTACTGAATAAAATCTTTTCTAAAAAAGTAAGAAGAAAAACAAAATAATCACGCGCGTGTTTAAAACCATAAATCTTTTAAAATTCATGTTAAAATTCAAGAATCTCTAAAAATTCCTAGAAACCTTTTAAAATTCTACAAAATCCTTTTAGAATCCCAAAAATCTTTTAAATTTCGTAAAACTCACTTAAAAATCGTCAAATTCCCTTAAAATTCCTAGAAACCTCTTAAAATTCCTCTCTAAAAAAAGTATCTCTCTTACAATGTCTCGAAAATCTCGCATATATTATAGTTTCACATCTGATTGACTTTGGAATGACTTGAATTTATAACGAAAAAAACAAAGATATGCTAATGTCGAATAAAATGTCAACGTAACAGTTACTAGAAAAACTAGAGCAACTGCTCAAACAGTACTTGAGGAAAAGTTACTTTGGGACTCTTTCAAACTGGTTTAGAGGCTCAACTAATGCAGTCTGAAGATAGAGACTTTTTCTCACGGCCTTACTGATAAATCTGGTTCGTGATTATCGATGACGGATGCGGAATGAGAGTCACTGTGTGTACCTGTTTGCCTCGACGTTTATAGTGTACCTGATGCAGAGATAACGAGCGACAGCGTTTAACCAACCAGATGGGCAGGGCCTAACTTCCCCGTTCTATCTGGGCCATCTAAATCTTAGAAACAAGCGGACAAATGTGTGCACGTTTACATTTACATGTGAGGATTCGTTGGACATGAGTAAATTCGAATCGACCAGTTGCTTCTTGCTTTTCCGTTCAAAGATGCGTGACTCTGGCCCTGCGTGTGGCGACACTCAAATTTTTAATGAATTACGCTCGTGATGCTTGTTTTGACGAACTGAGAACACGCACAATTGATTCTTTGTGCGATAAACCACCCACGATCTTTACTTACTTCGCAATTTCGTTTCTAATTTTACTTCACGTGTCCCTTCTACTTTTATTGCTAAATTAGAGAAAACCCCCACACTTATTTATACCGTACTAAAATTACTAACTACGTATTATATTAAACTAATAACTATATACAGAAATACTAAGAATTCATGAAAGTTGGTCTTTTAGAATGAAAGCTGGTCTTTCAGAATAAAAGATTACGAGGCCTGATATTGAGAGAGCAGAAAAAGTGTCGAATTTCATCAAGGATCATTTCTATCTGGAAGAGTCTATTGAGAATTGTGTATTAGTTATTGCTTGTTTGTTTGGGAATCTCAAGCCGGTAGCAGGGGTACCACAAATTTTTAAAACATGTCAGACAACATGTTTCTCTGGTCGAGCAACACGCTAATGGAACCATTAGATTTACGACCGTTAACTTCGGTCGTCGAAAGCGATAACCGTTTTAAGTTCCACGTAGACTTCTTACTTAGGGTGGCGCCTGGGCTTAAATTAGCTTCTTTTCAATAACCAGACGAGGCAAAAATTACATTTTCACTTATCTCGAGCAAATGATCTATGTGAATGGCCGGGTGGGTCCTCAGCATTTATTGCTTCATTTTTATTTATAAAATCCACCACTTGACCCGCCAGCAATTCGCAAATCTTCTGAATTCATTTGTGTATTGATACACTTTATCCTGGTGAAGATGGAAGCAATTATAGTGAGATTCTGATATTTACTTCGTAACGCAATTAACTGATTCTGCTACAGAGAGATACTCTCGACTTCCGTTTCCGTTTTGGAGTCTCTAGAGCCTCGTCCCCGTTTCTCTGGGGTGTATTGTCTAGGCACTTATGATTTTTCAATTAAGTTACGTAAACAGTACTCGAAAAACTAAACAACCCAGTATAAGACCAAGTGTTTAACTAGTGCCCGATACAATGTTTTCCCAAGTAACATTCCTCAGCATAACGTGACGCATCGCGTATGTTTCGAGTTGGAGTGCTAAATCCATATGCGTTAGAGGATGCTAAAAGCTACCGGCGTTGTAGGAGATAAGGCACGACCCCTAAAAGCCATAAAAGAATCTCGAGCCCAATTTCAATGTATATACTAGTTTTTACTACACTTGTTCAGATTTATTATGCCCTTGAAAAAAAATATTGATCTTAGAAGTTACCTGGAAAGTCCTTATAAACTTTTTCATATTACTTTTTTCTCCTTAATCTTGGGGCAGTTATTATCCAACCCTAAGCATTTATTAGTCAACCCTAAAGCACTTATTAGCGTATAACCCCATCTCATTAAAACTATTTTCCCTCTGTTGTGTTCCATGAAACTGCAGTAAAGTGCAACTGATATCGCATGTAAGGGTTGATGTTGAGGGAGCCTTCAACTTCATTTTTCATGGCGTTTCATCGCCTCGATTGAAAGGGTAGAAAAGATAGAAAAGGGCAGACACGTCGAATCGCATTAAATATTAATGTCACATTCGACGAAGCAAGGTATAGTACTCAAGTCTTGTCTCTGGCGAGGAATCGTTATCGCCGGACCTTTCTTCAACGTTTTCCACGTGGAAAAGACGTCTAGACTCTTACAAGAGTCGGTCTGTAATTAAGTTAGCAGACCGATTGGAATCGTGGACGGACGTTAGATAAGTTTAGTGTTTACTTGAAAGCAAGGTGATCACATCTTAATGACATAACTTACCCCCAGCAACTTGGAAACTTTCGAAATTCAATAATTTTAGGAATAATGATGAACATAAGAAGCAAAGATGAAAATATTAGGCGATGTAATGTGAATAATCAATGGTCGATTGCAAGGCGATTAATCTGAGGTGTGTAGCCGGCGCTATTAGCAGGGGGATTAGCATACGATTAATATGCCAGCCAGAACCGAGAAAAAGGAAGGAATAATTAAATCGTCGAAAATACATTAGCCCGACGTGGCTTCGGACATACGATTCGGGGACATGGTATGTGTACCGTGAAAAACCGGCTTGCGCCATTCCGTGCGCGATAGACGCGCGGGACCTCCTACTATTAATACCTAATGCCTTATTAAGCAGGATTATGAATATTTAAATCCGACCCGACCATACCAAAAGGCGCAACCCCTCGTTCCCGAACGAGCCAAGCATGAACGCACCGTGTCGGTTTTGAATTTCATGGGATTTGCATCTCCGATCAACGCTGCTTCATTTTCAGAGAAGCGACTCTCGTTTTGAATCTTTTTGATCTTTCAGAAACTCCACCGCACTAAAGCTCAAGTTTACTAACTCGGTACTAGAAGTCAAACGAGGGCTTATTGCATTAGAATTCATTGGAATATTTACTTAACGAGGACCACACTTTCAGAATATTCAAATGCAAATTCAAATTTTATCCACCTATTAAAATATTTTCGTTATTAACCTCATCCAATTCCCAGACTCTCTTCAAATAAAACATACTATCCTATAAAAAGTTTCGGAAAATTTATCTACATGTCTGGTTTTTTAAATATTGCGATAGATTATGAATGCGGTTTTTTGGAATTGTATTCAAGACAGAAAAGATTTGTGCATGCAGTTGAAAGCACTTTGAGAAAATAGCACCTGAATTTCCTAGGATAATAAAGAGATTGATGATCTTCCGCACTTAAAAGTGCAGCTTGCTGCATCAGTGGAGAAGAAAACGGAAGCGGAATTTTTTGAAAAGGTAAAAAGTAATGAAAGGAGTGTATACTTTTGACTCTCAACGCACGTTTTTCACGTATCATCGAGAATGGGAAAAGACTATGAAAAGAAACAGGCCGGCTCAGTGCGACTGGGCACCGCCTTATTATGCAGTTCGTTTCACGTGAAAACAACATGCATTTCGTCGACCCTTCACTGCGGGCTGTCGACAAGTTGTTTTTACAGGAAATCAAGCGTATAATAAAGACAAATAATACACCATGCTGTTCAAGCCTACTCGCTTTCGTGCCCTCGAATTAATTTTTCTTCCATTCAAAGAAAGTGGTTAATCGTAATTGTTTATCAGGATCCTAACAAAATCCACTGATGATTCCTTATTCTAGGAACATATATTGTTCTTGGAAACAACTACATAAAAGTGAGGAGATTGCTGATGAAACAAAAATAAACTGTGATTGCTGATAACTATAATAAAAATGAATTAAAGCGAAACAAAACTACTAAAAACATTGGATTACTATAGTCTGATTAGTCTACTTTCATTAAATTTCATTTTTATCAATTTTCCCCGAAGTAAATTTATGGAAAACCTGTTTATTTTTACCGTGCTCTGAGTACGGTTTAAAACTGCAGTTAATACCGAAAAAAAGTTAAGCTCTTTCCGTTCCCGCATTAAATCCAGCGGTACCTTTATTAATCGTATATTGGCCTCATAAAAATGAGAATCCGATGAGAATCATGCGCTAATCTCAAGCGATGAACAGAGTAAAGAAAGAGGAGGAACGATCCACTCTTACGCAGATTTTACTTACAGAAATAGGAACGTAATTTCGTTTCCTGCAGAAAACTTTCAGCAGAGACAAACCTACGCGTTAGATTCCTTTGCGCTAAACTAATCTTTAGTGCAACAATTATACACAATAAATTTTGCTTTACAGAACTCCGTGGGTTGTTATAAATGCTCGCTACAATAAGTTTCCTAAGAATTCATTTTCTGTGCAATCAACGCCCCAGGTGGTGCATATTAATTGTATCTTATGTAAAACGCGTTGAAAGCTGCGATTAATGGTCAGGTGAAACATATAATCAAGGTTGTTTCTATTTTTCTAGTAGAAACAGGTAAATTATTCTTCGAAGCATTATTTAAAAGTTTATGAATTTTATGCATTAACAATTTGTGATCACATTTGGCTAAAAGAAGAAAAAAGCTTTGACCTCCAAACCAAGACAATAGAAGTTAAATTAAGAATTCAGGAGAAACTCAAAGGAATTCAAAGCAAATTGAAGAGAATTGAAGAGAAATTTAAGAAAATTTTGAGCGAATTAAGAATAATTCAAACACAATTCTCTTTGATCACTAGAAACCTAAATTTTCTAGGTCTCGTTAGAGAGTAAGTCTTCAGGTTCAGTAGCTCGAACGATTTTTATACGAAAATTACAAATCCCGATTTCTCCGACCGTCAAAAGTAAATATACTAGTCATAAAATCAAAAAACTTACAGTTTTTCAGCGAGGAGAAGATTAGCCAGGTCCCCGGGTACTTGTGTGAGTCCACGATGAGAACACTCAAGTTCCTGTCCCCTGCAGCTGCACGCCCAAGGGCATCTCGCCCCGTTGATATTATCCTCAGCCTGGGTGCCAAGTCCGAAGCTTCCGATTCCCGTGTTGTGCGTTGCGCCACCCAGAACCGAGAGGATCAGCAGGAGTCCCCAGGCGCAAACAACTGAGCCGCAGCTCACACCTAGGAGTCTCAACGACCACGTGGGGGTCATCGCCTTCGCCATTGCCAGGACTTTCTTATTCACGTCCTTGATAGCGTCGTTAGAGTTGTCTAGGATTTTGCTAAATTTGCCGAGGCGCTTTGGCCTGATGATATTACTTTCCTGATACGGCGGACACCTCACAATCCACTCACTTTGGTTCACCAAAATAGAATTAACACTTTCAACGTTATTCGTCCACACTACGTCATTTGTCCATGGAATGTTGCTCCTCCACGAAAGATTATTCGTCCACGACAAATTACTCGACGGAAGATTATTTCCACGGGAAAGATTGTTTGGAGATGAAAGATTATTTTCCGAAATGCGAATTTCACTTGACTCTTCCCGATTCACTTGCGTATCACTACGTTCCCCAATTTCTGGGGGTTCTGTGTTTTCTCGATTGGGTCTCTCCGTCTTTCTACGAAAATTTTCATGTACACGAGCTGGGGAGCGACTTTTGTTAAAACTTTTATTGGAACTTTTGTCTTTGTGTCGTCTGCAAGAATGACTTCGATTACTTCTGGGACAAGCCCCAGTCCCAAGTTTCGGTTGATTTCTGTCCTCTTGAAGCTCTGATGATCGATCTCGAGTCTTCGAGGATCGACGACGGACCGATTTTGAGGTGGCCCTTTTGGCCCGATTGTCCGGATCGAGCGAGTTCCTACTATCGGAACTGCTGGCCCGAAATGACGGCTCGACGACTAGAGCATCTGCCGGGCCCGTTGGAGGGCCGTATTTGGGGCCCCCTTCTCGCCAGGGAGGCCCTTGTACGGCGACAGTGGTTTCCACCACTAACGACAGGATCCGTTCCTGCTCATTCTGCGGCAGTAGCGTCACTGACTTTATTTTGATGCTGGCGGCTCTCAGGAGTTTATCGTACCCCTGGGGGTACGAGTCTGCTGTACCGATTCGTCGCTCCGGGAACAGATTTGGGATCAGTCATCTATTTCCAATTCAACACTAAGGACACTGCTTTCAGGATTTCTTCGGAGCCTCGTTATCGTCGCTTTGTCTTTGATAGCCTGATTCTGATTCAGGCTAGAATTGCATAACTGTCGAGGTAGATTCCTGCTATTTGTTCGATGGGATTCTCTGGTCCTTCAGACAAAGCGGTTGCATTACCTGCAAGAAAGAGAAAAATTAGTCTTTTAGGTGTGAAATTGTTTTTGGAGGAGTTGAAACAATGGCAAGGATCAATTTTAACTCGTTGGTGATTTATTATAGGTTTAAATTTAAAATTGAGATATTTAAGTATAGAGGGACGTATTTCTGCGTCTACCCCTTTCGCTGGCTCCGCAAGGTGGCCTGTTAAAGATAAAATTCTATAAAACGAACAATTTATTTCAGAACTTTAAACCTATTTCTCAGTAAACCCCAGTGCATAAAAAATCAAATTCACGTAGATTTAAATATCAGAGTTGAAATTGAATATAAGATCAAAATATAGACATCGGATTATCTCAAAAAGAAGATATACAGAGCTAATAACAGAAATCACTTGACTAGAAAATATGAAACTCTGAATACGGTTCGCTGGATAGAGACTTGATTTCAATATCTAGCCTTCAGAAAATCGGATACACGATGTAAATCCGGTGTTGTCTACGGTTCTCGAGTTTCCTCGTACACCTGTATACAGATAATTCAGTCGTTTCACGCGAGCGAAAAAGAGACTGCAAGAAGCGCCGGTATTGTATTCGAGGAGGGTACAATATCACCAGCAGATCCGCGTCTGTGTGCTATATAATATATATGAATGTCAAGAGCGAGATACGTGGGTACATTGATCGTACATAGATTTGTTCATAGCACGTTTCGCGAAAAGAAGGCAACCAGAAGAACGGAAGGCGAGTATAGGGGATACCGAAGAAAATTCCAATATAGTTGAAACTCCTCCTGGCCGTGCACGGAATGCATTCGGGCTTTGATTGTGCTTTGGAAGCATATTTTCCTTATACTTCCGATATTGCAGCACACACCAACCCTCTTCTTCATCTCCTTCTTCTTCTAGCAAGCTGCTATGCGTACGAATCTGTCCCTATACTTTTCTACTCCATTCCTCGCGACATGCTCAATGCCTACACCCAGAAATGCATACGATGAAAGAAATGAGTTATTTCAATTGAAGCTGAGGGCGAAAATTTATTTAAAGCATAGTCGATCCAATGGAAATTGAATTTCTCTCCCATAAAGCAGCGAATTTCAAATTCCGATCGTGACACTTTGAACAAATGATGAAACATTATACAAGAAATCTTCCCTCATAAAAAAAATCATTCCCACGAGCTTGTAATCGATGTGTCTATTTTCACTCATAATATATCTAAAATATGAATCGCTTCTCTCAATAATTCAGTATTTCAATTAAATACCTGAAATATATTGCAAAACTTTCTTGATGAACTTATATAATTCAATTTGGGATACGATTTCAGAAAGTATGAATTACTTTTGGATCGAAAAATGTCTTCTGTGAAAACGATCTCCCAGGAAAACTTCACGAAAATTAAATATTAATTACGAAATGAGACCCCAATTTCTTGAAGCGAAGTAAACTGAGACAGTGACAAATGAAGGGACGAATAAGGCTTGGTAAATATATTCATTAATTTTAGTAAAAGGTCGTAATGATTAATACGAAATATTTTTCGTGGTGTCCTAAGAATCTGACAATATAATTGAAAAATATTTCAATGATTTCTGATGACGAATGATGAACTTTTCAATGCACATCTCAATAGTTATCAAACTCAAATGCATTAGTCAATTTGCATAAGTTTCAATATAAAAGTTCAGCTCTCGGGTTCAGTCTCTAATTCCTCGAAACTGAATTCATCAGAGATTAAAATGTTTAAAAACCAATTGCTTTCGACCAGAAAATGGGAATCCGGTAAATGAAGAGAGTTTTTCACGGAAGGCAGTGAACCGCTGCTGACATTTGCGATCGTCGACAAGCAGCCAAGTCAAAAGTATTTCATTTTCGACTTTTTCCCGCACCCATTCCGCACTTCCGTCTGATCCGATGGATATTAAAAATCGTGGGGAATCTAATATTCGCTCACTGATGGTGACGAGTCGAGGATCGATAACTCGATTAGCAGTCGCCATCGACGTGGGTACTCGAAAGGCAGGCAGGCTGGGTAAATAGGTGGATGTGGAAGGGTGCCCAGTGGGCGATGTGGGTGTGGGGGTACACACCACGCACATAATATTCTCAAGCACTCTACAACGTATAATATCGCCTCTCATGTCGAAGTTAAGGTGGTGTAGTTCAAAGTAGTCTAGGGGGAAATAGGGATGAGTTAAAATACTACAGAGGCAACATCCAGAGACAAGAGAGACCTCACTAATATTCTTAAATAAAAGTACCTAAAGTACCTAAAAAGAATGGCAAAATAAAAAGAAGTCTAGCATTCGAAGCTTGCTCATTCCTCTTCACCCCCTCCCTCTTATCATCCCTCCATCCCTGATCACAATCAACCCTATCCTCCGAGGCCTTCTACATTCATTAACGACGTTAGCGCATTTTAATTGGACCAAAGTAGCTGCTAAAGTATCCAGTAAAAACGCTTTGTTACACTTTTTCCCCAGCCTAAGACATCGTCGGAAAAGTTGCAAGTATCTCGATTGGGTGAAGGAAATAGTAAGAGTTAACTCTTACGGATGAGAGGAATCGTGTGGTATGTTATGTAGAGGCGATAAGCAAGGATATAGGCAGCGGACAGAAAATCGATTTTCATTTATTTTTCCAATTTCCGTCGGATACATCGCGGGATACTGCGGAAAACCGAAACGTAATGGATCTCAGGTATCGTACATTCGAACACTCGCCGACTTCCTCTCGAGTCGCTTTTCACGGGAACAATCGGCGGAAAAATTTTGAAAGCACTGCACGTATCATACTTTGGTAAAACGATCGTTTTTCATTTCGTTAGATGAAAACCCAGAAACAAATGCATTTTTCATCGACTGTGGCTTTAAGCACCCTGAACGATATCGAGTTCAGATTTCTTGCAAGTTTCCATCGTGAAATTATATACTCCGTGTAGTTACGTTCAGACTTTTATGTGCTTGAAGAGTTATTACAGTTTTGGATTTTAATCTGACAACCTCACGAAGTTTTCATCATCTTAGAATAATAACTTTTCCCAAAAATCATCTATACAGTCGATTTTATTCACAATGCACTCGACTTAGAGAAACACTCTCGAATCTCTTCTTGGCGCCAATCAACGCTATCAATCTCGAAATAATGTTCGATGGGAAATAACGGTTTCCATCGACCTTTGATCCGGTCCTTTATTCCGTGGAGGAATTTCTTCGACGTAATGTCGAAGAAAGACCTTAAAAATCCATTTCGCACGGCCCATTAAGCGCACATGTTAACCAAACATCTCTGGTTCCAAAGCACATCTTACTGCCTTCGTGGTTGGTATTAGGTACCTCTTCCAAGGTAAGGAAAGCCATCAGATTTTCTCTGCCCTGCCTTGTGCCGCAAACCTCCTAGCAGTCCATCGAATCCATTCTCAGAAAATCAGAAGGCAAAAAGTGGATGACGTGTGGGAGGGTGAGAAAAACGAAAAGAGAAAAGAGGAAAGCGAAGGAGCGGATGCATGAAAAGCGGAGGAGGGTCAGGAAAAGACTGATAGAAAGAGTGAAAAAAAAGAGAGGGACATCGAGTGGGAGGAGTTGCACAAACGGAATAAAGAGAATTCCGTGCTTGTTTTAGATTCTATAGATCGCATGTGAGAGGGACATGAAATATTTACATGAACTTAATGCCACTCAAACTTTCAGGAACTTTTCACCGTGCTATTTATGATCAGCAATTTTATTTTTGATTACAAGTGGCTTAACATGACGTGACCTCCGATATTATTGCACTCGATTTATTTCTGACCAAATTCTAAGGGGTTGACTTCCGATATTCTTGGTATACATTACTAATTATTCTCATTATACATTCTATAAATATTCCCAGATATTCTTGGTATTCTTAATATTTTCCTGATACTGTTTATATTCCAACATGAAAACTTAAAGAGATCGATCCCTCGCCAAATAGATATTACTTTTAGGTAATACATTTTAAGCAAAAGAAAAGCGAATAATGTAAAAGGTATTCTTCGGTAAATAAATTTGAATAATGGATAATATTTAAATCCGATAATTGCTCGAAACGAGTTTGAAACTTTAGAAGAGTAATTAAGCGGTTGCGTAAACATCGTTTATAAAACCGAGCTGTCAGGGGGAGCTGCATATTTTTCTCCTCAGATTTCACTTTAGGGTGTTGAAGGAAGCACTTGCAGTTGTCCAAGCGTCACCAAAACCATAAACAACGACAAGCAGATGGTTTAGGTTCGAAACTTTATGAATATCAACCTTCTCTTTCGAATTCAGAGAAAAATGTCTCCGTTGTGCCCCAATAGTTGCTTTTTATATGACTTCACTTCCGGCAGAAGGCGACTCCGTATAACCTGATGAATAATGAATATTGAATACAAATAACGTCGTCCTGAGAGTTTTTGCATCATTGAAACCAACAGAGTTCAAACTACAGAAAAAGATCCTTATCGGGTTCAAGTGCATTCCTTTGAAGAAGGAAAAACTTGCCATTGCTGATATACCTGGTGTAATTTACCGATAATGAGACAGCTTAAAAGTCCCTTCGGATAAAGCAAATGGGAAGCATTCTTATCCGAAAGCTTTTCAAATATCGCTGGCAGAATAGTTTGGTATTTGTAGTGAGTCACAATCTGGGGTAGATATGAAAATACCATAGGCAGAGTTCACCCATCATCCTTTTCCATCTTCTGCGTAGGTATATATCTGTATTTGGTCTTCATTGGGAAAATTTCCCTTTCGAATTGCTTGCAAATGTGGGATTGTAGGCAATAATAAACCTACAAGCGTACAGTATGGTCCCCCGATATCGACTGTATTCGATTTTCGAGGCTAATACTTACATAAATACAACCTGCTTTCAGCACTGTCAGGGATGCTCGGTGAATTTAGCCACGCAATACGCTATACCTTCGTGAGTAGAGACACTTTATTAGGTTCTCGGGTTCAACGTGTACGTTACGTTCCGGATATTGGCAGTAAAACGGGAAAGCTGCCGAAGTAAATTCGCGTATATAAACTTTTGGCTTTGCATGGCACGTAAAATCTTTAAACGACATATACTCGCTCGTTCGAACGCACCTGCGAGAACGCGGAAAACCTCTCGCAGAATCGATAATCCAAATGGCTGTTTGTCGGTTAATTAAATTTTTCAAGGGAGAAAACCCCTTCATAGATTCAACAGACGTCAAGCTTTCTGTTCTTCTACTTTAATTGTGTTGGTATCTCACGTCTCAAATTAAAATCAGAAACAAAGCACCTGTACCATGATATATAGAGAAGATCGAGGAAAAGATAGATACTAAATTTAAAATTTCCACTAAATTACTTTAATAAAAATTTGCACGACTCCGACCATTGAAAAATTTAATTTAATCCTAGCCTCAGTTAGAGATTCGAATTCTCTTAATCCTTTTATCCATTTCCGCTGAGTCTCGAAGGAGATCAATTGGAAATGGCGATTGAACTAAGTAAGACAAATTGGGTCGAGAGAGGTAAAACAAATCGGAGGTTGGCGTGGAGAGTTTGCGGAAACAATCTGCAATCCGAGGTTGTCCACTCAGAGCGGTTAGCCGATTAATCGAGCCCGACGCCGAACCCTGAGCAGCTAACGACCGTCTCAACAGAAATTATCGCCATTAGCTCTGATGAGGGAGAAATCAAAGCTACTAGAGAGAAAATCCTAATGCATCCTAAACAACCTCGACACTTTCGGAAAACACCTATCCTAAGAAATATATATCTTCTTCCACCCTAAATATTATCCGATTGAGTTGAAATTTTGTAGGTACCTTCTTCTAATGTTATTTAAAGAAACTGAGAAGAAGTAGTGTCAGAAATCAAATTTAGAAGATAAGAACCACCCTACTCGCCATACATTAATACCCTTTCGTCGTTCCTTTCGAAGTTAGATATAAACTCGTTTCCGTACATCTCGAGTTACTCAGTCCTTCCTTAGACCGTGCTTTCGTTGGATGGACAGAAAAGGGTGGGCTTTCGGATATTAGGTTTCCCAGTGCGGTTTTCAACCACCCACTCGATCGACCGATCGGCCGACTTCCCCCCAGGGAAATCACACGGGATACTCTTGCAACACCCTCATTCCGCACCTCTCTTGATGCTTCAGAATCGCACCTTTCCTTTCGACGCGCTCAAAAAGAGACCAAGTTATCTTCGGAGTGTGTATTATGTAGGTGTCTGCCAACTACGATCCATGTATTAATCGGAAAATAAAATATTTTCTCTTTCAACCTCTCGCCTCTCATATATCTCCTCTCTCTGTATCTCTCTCTCGTTCTGTTATCGGCCAGCATCCCACTAATCGTAAGTGCAGACTGCAGACGGTGCATTCGCTCCGAAAGCATTGAGAGCAGCAATAACGTCGCGAATAGGTTGTTTCAAGTATTGGTGAACCGATATGTATACTTTTACGCTCTTTACCGGATTCTTGTGTAGAAATGTAGCCAGACAATTTGTGCCAAAGTGCATGTGGTAAAAGGGTCTGAGAAGATCGCCTCTTTCGAGTTTTATGATGCATATTTTGAAAAAAGAAAAAATATATCAATCCAATGAAACAATTCACTGAAGCAATTCATTGAAACCCAAATATTTTTTCAAACACCCGGAAATTCGAGAATATAAAAGGTTCAACTAAGTTTTAAATTACAGCCCCGAAATAAGTGAAATTTCGAAAGAATTTGATACGGTATTTGAGCATTTTGCTTCCAGCAAAACGTTACACGTTTGTTCTGATCTTCGAGAAACGCATAATTATGCGATTCCATGAAATTGTACTGCGTTCTCTCAACATTCCTGTGGCGCGCGAATATTTTGGTATTCCAGTAATAGGTGCTATTCTACCGAGTACGTATGGGTTGTGCCAAAACGGTTCAGGACACACAGACCACATTATACTTCCTTCTCCGTCCTCACCCTTCCACAAAGTAATGTTATTTGCGTGTACAGAACGAGCAAAATCGTTTATTCTGCAATATCCTCTAAAATGAGATTCCGCCTCAAGATCAATAACACAATTTAACTGTAAATCTATAGATAATTTAAATATGAAAACGTTTTTCCTAAATTCAAATAAAAATCGAATTGTTATATTGCAGGAAGTCAAACATGCTACCATTTAAACCTCGTCTTCCACCTGCTTATTCCTAAAGCTCTCCATGGTCAAAAAATTCATAAATGAAACTAAAATTACTCAGGGTGGCAAAGCTGTAATAATATCCGAAACTTGCTTGAGAATAAATTGCGCGGTGAAGAATTTGCGCAGCGAAGAAATTGAGATGAAAAGGAGAAAAAGCGGGTTGTAGATCGTAGGTGAGAAGAAAAACAGAAAAGAGAGGAAGGGGAGAAAAAGCGTCTCCTCTGACATTTAATAAAGTCATCCACCTGCCACGGGCTAATGGTAAATCTATAATGGCTATGTGCACCTTCTCGAATACCTTTCTAGAGTCGTTCTCGTCATCGTGGTTCCCCTTCATCTTTGTCATTCCCTTTCGTCTTTTTTACCCCCTTCCACGTCATCTTTTTCTTCCTTTCTAATGTTCCGACGTGTTTTTGTATTCAACGATGGCTCTCTTCTTCACCACCGAATCAGCTTTTTACCGGAAACAATCCTGCGGAAGAACGGAAGGATTCGATAGGATCTGCCTTCAGCAGGAAGTGGACGGTCAATCGGAGACTCTCTGATTTCCGGGGAGGATGCAAGAAGAGAGAGGCGCCTATCTAATCTCTTTAAGGCGGACGTACATACGAGCACGGATATAGAAAACGCGTTTCAATGGGTCGTCTGGTTTCCTTCCACCAAATCTCATCTCACGATGACTCCAGCTTCTCGCTCTTTATGCCAATCCTTTTTTCTCGTTGGATTAAAAAGAAATCCGGATGCCGCCTATCTGTGCCAAAGAGCTTCAAGAGCCTTTCGGTAAATATAGGGACAGTAAGCGCCGTAAGCATCAGTGATGCGCGACTTTAAATCACGGTATTGACCTATTTCAATTCCAATCCGATGATGTGATCCAATCCGAATTCAGTCTCAGAAATATAATCACACAATGTGCTTGAGAGTCTTTATAAATCTACACTAAAGCCAAGAGAAAAAAAATACAAGGTAAGAATACAAGAAATACAAGAAAAAAGAAATTCTTCGTCGTGGGTATCGTTTCGTCGAAATAAAAAATGAAATAAAGTCTAGTTATACAATCTTTGTCAGATAATATCACCTAAATCAAATGTAACGTTACACTCGTTCTGACAAAGTGCTCACGCAAAAAAGATGAAAGAATAACCCACCGCAGAGCAAAGTTCAGAATGCAAAAAATGCCTCGGGTTGGTAATTTGTAGCCATTATTCACTGCACAGAACCTGCATTTATTTTGCCGCGTTAAGTCATTGAATTTTAATTGCTACGAAACCACTGTTGAATTGCTTTCGTGCGATTGAATCCTGATGGATAAAGGGAAACTAATTAAAAAAGATTAAATAAAATAGTATTAAGTAATAAAATATTACCGAGTAAAAGGAGATTTTATATTAAATTCGTTCCACTTTGTAATAAATGAGAGACCGAGATAATAAGATCAATTTTTTTATGGTCGATTCCTGTTATTATGTTATTCCTGTTTTCGTAATTTTTCCTTGCATGCTTCACATGGAAGGATTACAGGCGCCATTCGCTTAATAGCACTTTTTTCTCATAAGAAAAAGGCAGTTGTTTCAAAGTTAATGGGCATATATTCAGATTCCCGCTGTGACTACATTCAATCGTAAATTTAAAATCCCGGATATTATTTCTGTGTGGGCTTTGAATCAGAATGCTCAGGTTATGGAGAAAATCAGGTATTTCTTAACTTTTCGTGAGAATCTTCATATTGAAATTAATATCGAGGTTGAGATTATGGATGAGAGAGAATAAAGATTAGCATCTGTGTTACGGAACTTTTCAAGTATAATGAGCAAAGTGAATATAAATTGCAGAAATCAGCTAGCATCTAAAACGATATCGCATTTTATTCGCGATTTCTTTTGAATGATGTGTATTTGTGAAGGAAAAGAAGTATTGAAACTTATGGAGCGGAATAAAAGCATTCAAACCTAGAGAACTCTGGGAAATTCCAGCACGCTTTTAGTTATTATTGCACGTGACTGCAGCAACTCGTGACTTGATTCTCTATATAGAATCTATAATGTCAGGCTTCGGTGTCTTATTGAGATTCGAATTTTGTGTGAATGGTTTCATCAGAAGCTCCAAGATTATTCGCCAATGCATAATTCAAACTAAACTATTCCTATTCGAAATGGCAGTGTCGTCCTGGCTAGGAAGTAATAGAATATTAAAGAGGCCAAAAATTTCCATTCAGTAAAATTATAATTTATTATTGATTCGGTTAAAAGAAATGGACCTTCGAGAGATGCGATCTGTATTTTTTTTTAAAGAACCACTTTTATAAAAAAAAAAAAAAAGAAAGGAAATAAGAATAATAACAACAAGGGATTTACTGCCACTGCAAATGATATAAACCCAAATTAATTGCTTTGGAAAGTAATTACGCACTTAATGCACACAATTAAATTATATACCGTAATAACGTACTGTGCGTTCTCGGTAATAAACTGTAAGACGTTGTGGTTAATTAGATGAGCAGATAGGTGATGGAGAAGTCGTAAAACCTAATAAGAACAACAATTTCTAATTAAACCAATTGAAGATGATGTTATTTCAAAGAAGAGTTTTAAATTGAAGATATTTCTGTTTGCGTCAATCGAAGTAGAAGACACTCAAGATTTTCCAAACCAATAAAGCTAACTAAAATTTTGATGGCGATCGTAATCTTGTGACGACCATAATCAAGATCAGCATTCCGGAAAGAGGGCTTTTTCACTTTGTTTACTCTCTATGAAGAATAAAACTCTAACCAAAAAGTCCTGCTTATTACGGACATAAAACCACTGAATTGTCTCTCTCTCTTTATGTATAAGATTGAGGAGTTAAGTGAAATTCGCGTATTTCAGCAAACACATGGATACGCGCATGAATTCATGTATAATTCTGTCCCCAGACGGCACTTCGCATTTGCTACCAGTTGGAATCTACGGGCTATTAAATCTTCTGGCCGGTAAAAACTTCTTCCGAATTCTATTTGTCTTTCCACCCTCTTCCTATCTCTTCCGTGCAGAGGCAAGTTCGGCCACTTCCGGTTGTTCTGGCCTTTGCGAGAGACGACGTCGCCTGCTCGTTCCGAGTTCCGGCGACCAAACACTAATCGGTCTAGACTCTCACTCTTCTTTTGTTTTCCTTTCTCCATTCTTACTCGCCCTCATATAAGAATTAACGAAAAAAGTCAAGAAAGAAAAAAAATGCTTTGCTCAGCTCCTGTGTTAGTTTTGGAAAATTTTTTGGCAGCTACTAAATATTAAAAACGAAATTTCTCTGTGTCTGTGCAGAGCAATTTAAACTTGTTTGCTCTTGAATTGCAGTCTGCAAAAAATACGATATGTATCTTATTCTGAATCATAAACTTTATACGAGAAGAGATGCGATGTTTAGATGAAAGATGCAACAAAGAGTTTAACGAACCGAATGGCAGCCTTCACATTGCTTTCGCAAATTGTTGACACGGTGGAAGGATCAACGAAACGATCGACTGGGTTTCGATTACGCGTCATCGAACCGGAGACCTGTCTCGCTCGTGTCGCGTCGTTCCCTTATCTCTCCGAGACTTATCCCCACGTTTCGTGGTCGAGATAGGTATGCAGTTGTTATCGTTTTACGAATAACGCTTCTCGAAATTGCCTTTACGAGCATAGATACGTACAGGCGTTCTGCGTTCCACACCACAATATCCTAAACGCCACCTACTCGCACACAATAGCCAGGAGTGCGCCAACCTCCAGAGATAATCTATCGGACTTTCCTCGAGAAATTCACCCAGCATCCGGGGAAAATGTACACTTTCTTCCAATATTTTCAGCCATGTAGAAGAAAATAGCGTCAGTATTGGCCCCAGCACGGACACTGCTTTTTACGAGCACTAGTCTAGGGATATTTAACTCTCATGAAAAGGTCAAAAGACATTCTCTGCAAAAAATGTGGTGACACTTTTTTTCTTTCCTAAGATATTTTAAATTACTTTATGGAATTTTATTAATTTAAACAGATCTCTGAACTTCATTTCTAATCATTTACAATGAGTTTAGATGATATCATGATATTGTAAAGGATTTTATAACATAGAATGATATATTCCGTCCACTCTGAATAGCTGCTTCACTAAACCAAATTCAACAAAAAAAATCCTTCATACGTAACATTCTCAACCCCCAGTCTACCAAAGAATCTGACTTCAAGCATCGAAACGATTTATCCCATACCTCGAGTCTGAAATCGCTGAACCTTAAATACCTCAACATAAAGCCCTCGAAACCTCGACCTTTCCACTCTTACCCAACGATGCAAAAATTTCTCACTCTTTTCGGCCCTTTCGCCACTTATTACACTATCTCTCATCTGAATGTTCACATCCACCTCACACGGTCCGGGAGTTCCGGTCGACCTTGGGTCGCAGACAACAATGAAATTTATCGAATGGAATCACTCTTACGAACTAGGCACTAGGGTCGGTTCCATAAGAGAACTCGTTCGCTCATGCTGTGAAGTTCATGAAAGAAAGCAGGCTTTTTACAACCCTGTTATACATCTGAGTATGTGTATGCGTATATGTGCGTAGAGCAATAGTATACGAAAATGACCAACCCCATTGCAGTTGCTATAAGCGTGTGCAAGCGTACAAGACAGGTACGGAAGAGAGGCACAACGAGTACGTGGGGGACATGTTTTTACAGAGATAGCGATCGGGCACGAGCTGGATTCTTTATTCCACACACAGGGAGCTCCATTGGTCGCCTCTCTGGTCCAGTACGAAAAGAGCAGATCCAACAGCGACAGGATTCTCGTATTCGTAAATAGTACCTGCAGAAGAAGTACGTCGTCTCCTCTGCATTATGATAAATCTGGCGAATACGATCCTCCGATTTTACAGCTCGATTTATCCCCCTTAAGCCCCCCAAATCCAGCTGCTCGATTCTTGAATCAAGGTGGATGATGCTCTTCAGACATTTTTTCGAGGACGATGCTCCTCGTGAGCAGAACATAAATGAATGGAGGCTTAAATTTACCTCAGGAGTTTCTGAGTTTTTGTGTTTTAATGAGGATTGGTCAGATGCTTCGAGTTTTTTTACAATATTAGTACGAGGAATCAGTACTAATTAGTAATTGTTGAATTTAAAAAGAGCGATTCGTGATTTGGGGAACAAACGAATGTTAAACGATCCTCAAGGACAGAATACAGATTTTTACTGAATTGATATTGACAATAATTAATTTTGATAAGAGGATAACCAATAGACTGTGGAAATTAATGATAAATGGACAATGGTGGTTTGGTGTGAAAATAATGGAGGTTTAATTGTATGAAAATCTAGGACTGCACCTTTCGTGCAAATTGAATTCACGCACTTTCGCATAAACAGCATAAATTGGAGAACATTACAGTAATCGTAACGTCAGCCGCGTCCGCTGCGATTTCACCTCGCCACCAATTATGACACTCCAGAGCACACGATATGTGTGTAATGTGTATCTTGGCATAAATCGCGACGTTAATTCAAATCCAGCCAGTTTCACTGATAAACGACGTATTACCAAAAATTGTAATCCACACAGTGATTATATCTGCTACATTATTCATTGCCGCCAAGTTAATAGAGTGCTATAACAAAATTGCTCATAGAAATTTCATCGTTAATGGAATTTGCACAGATTTTCGATAATTCAATCTTGGAATATTATTATTTCCAGAAGATGATTCAATAATTTAACTTCATAAATTAATTACTATTAATCAATTTAATGAGGTTAATCAATTTCGTGTCGGTTCAATAATATTGATTCATTTATGCAGATTTAATAATGCTGATTGAATTATACGCTGACAATCATAAGAAGATAAGGAAGAAAGTGGAACAAAGCTTTATGCAACTGTCAATAAATAATTATGTACTGTTATAAACTCTTGGGCGGGGAAATTTGTTGTGCTATTTATACCAAGCAATATAACGAGTGTTCAACCGTCAGGTTCAACTTTTCCGTTAGATATGTTTATTTAAAGGCAATAGCATTCGAGACAGCACTATCGAGAGGCACGAAATGTCCATAATCGACGTTTCCTTTTATTTGTCGTATCGCATTTTCCCCATGTACGTATATTTGACATCAGGGTCAGGCGAAAGGAGCTCCCTCACCTCGCAGGTCAGGGAAAAAGGACGAACCGTGTCTTTGCATGTATGTAGATACATGAGAACTTCCACTGGCGTAGACTATGCAAAAGTACACTTGGAATCTTTCCGAGATATTCGATATTTCTTCAAAAATGTGCCTCGTGGTGTATTATTAGAATATGCAAAACACGCTGCATAAGAAGATGGAAATGTGCAATCATAAAATAAAATTATAAAAGAAAGACTACCTCAGATGTATGGCTACCTTATATTAATCCTATCATTAAAAAATCTCGAAACTTAAATGCGCCCATAACATTCCAGCAGTACCATTAAAAAATATTTAAACGAATTTGGAACAAAATTGCGAGTCCCTCAAATTGGAGAAGAGATTTGGAGTATAATTGTGTGCGAGAGGTCATTTCATCATTTTTCATTTCCCGGTAGGGTGAATACATAAAAAATGCGCATACGATACCATTCGAATCTCCACCTGTCCGTTTCTCGACGTGTCTTACACATGCTATTCCCATAAAGAGACCTTCCCTCATCCCGAGGGGCCGCGATAATGTTCGCCAGGAGTATGAAAAATATACTTGTGTATGCATACTCGTACGCATTATCGGTCGTGCGTGAATGTCGACGGGGGTAAATGCGGGCAACTCGTGCGGGTATGTGTGCGCCAACGCACTCTATAGGGGGTAGTTCGCATACCTCAAGGGGCGGTTCTCCTTCCCACATTTCGAGGGGTGAAAATGTGCCCTCGGCCTGTAGGAAGGGTAGGTAATTGTTTTGCACCGTACTTTCTCTCTACATACGATCATCCCCTTCCTTCTTACTTATTCTCTCCACCTCTTACTACCCCATTAACCCTCAAACCGTCTGTCTTCGTCTCTCATTTTATCTCAGAACTCAGGATTTTCCCCTTATGTATTTTGTCGGCGCGACGCGCGTACTTTAAGATAAAGAAGAGGAAGTAACATTAGCTCGTTCTCTGGTTAAGTAATCTCGTTACGATTCACTTTTGCCTGGAGGCTGTTGTAAATATGTTGCTGCCGTGCGTGTGTAGGCCTCTGGCTCTTGGCAAATTAAGCTTACGTTTTACACGCACTCACTAAGGTCGTTGCAAATCGGTGTTGCACTAATATGGCTCGCTGGACCCTAGAGGCTTAATTAATTTGCATTTTATGCTTGAAAAATATGTTTTTACCTTTCTGTGAGTTACAAGATCATTAGTTTGTAGACTGAAGGCTCTCAATTAGAAGAATTCAAGTTTTCATACTTTTTAATTAAACGAAGGAATGAAAAAAGAAGTAAATACATGCTTTTCATTGAGAAGTAGACGAGAATGAGAAGTACGATAGCTTTTAATGAAGATAAAGATATGTAGAGATATACAATCTCCAAGTAGGTGTTTGTTGGACAGAAGTCTGCGGGATGTTTAACGGTTTCATAAATTGAAATTTATGGCCCCTATGTACTATTCTCTGCACCCCTTGCTTTGGCCACCGCCTTCGTGAGGTCCTCCATGAATAATTCAACCCCCTTTGGACCGTGGTAGATATCTCTTTGTAAACGTAACTCCAGAGTCTCGTATCTTGTAGAATCTAAAATATCCGAATTACGGGAGCTTTCAACGAAACAGTGCGCAACGATACACACGTGTTCCTACATTTCAAAGGCTTAGAAACTGTTTCGACCAATTTCGAGGGAATTGTCGACGAAGCCACTTTTTGGATCTTACCTCGCAGATTTAAGCCTCTCGAGCACCTTAAGCCTCGAGCGAAAGCTCGCGACTTGCTGCCTTGCTTTCTCCTTTTTTTCTCTCTCTTCTCTCTCTTCTCTTTCTACTTTTATCTCTTTTATTCTTTCTTTTTCAATCTTATACCTCCATCTCTTTTTGTATCATGTAAGATCTAAATTCCTCTCTCTGTCGCTAGTTTCCTGGCTTGCTTTGATTCTCATTGTCCGCCTCTGGTTACTCCCTCGCTCTATTTTGAACGAGTGTTCGCGTTAGCGTAAAGTTAAGCGGTCTCCGAGAGGAAAGCGAGAAATAAGCTCGTCTCGTCGTCAGGGAGAGAAGATTTACCGAGACGAACGACTCTTGTTGCTCCTTTATCACGACAACGATGGCGACGCTTCCTCTCTAACAGTCACGGATTCGTGAAAGGGAGAAAACATCGTCGCTCCGTTTACTCATTATCTTAATACTTCAGGTGTTTAATTAGCATTTACGTATTTATTATCATCAAACTAATGTTTCAGTAAACCAAATCCATGAAAAATGAAGGATCCACGAAAAATGAAAGACCCATGAAAAATGAAAGACCCATGAATTCAGCTTTCAAAAATATGATTCCAATTAAAAAGAACAAAGTATGAAGTAGATTAAGCATCGTCGTTACACGAAATCGAGGGAATGTGAATGTTACATGAAATCTAGAAATTAGTGAGACTAATTAACATGAAAAAGAAGCAGCTACGCCCAAAAACTAATTTTAATTCTTCACCTTTTCACCTCAGATAATGAACGTCGCCGTAAAGAAGCGTGAGTTGACGATAAAATGGATGGGTAAAAGCTAGACGAGACCAACTTTCGCATAGTTATCCTTGGGGGAGGTTCGAATCTAATCACACTACAGAGATCGTTCGGGTGATGGAACGAAATCCATTTGTCTCGTGCACTGGCTAGCTCTCGGTCACTGGCTTAAAAGCTCTTCCATCTCTTCTCCTTCGAACAGCCGCCGGACGAAAATTACTCGTAACAAGATTTATTTCATTTAAATGAGGACATACGCACACTCTAGGCGCTCAACTAGAAACGAGCCGTCTCTTCAAACACACTCTTCAACGTCCCCATATTGACCTCCATAAATAAACTTCCACCCGAGCTGTCAAAGACGCCAGAATCGATTTTTAAGGACCTTCTTTATTTTGTTTTATGATCAGAATCGACGATCACCCCATTCATAAATGCTTGAATCGTAAACTGATTGTGAGAAAGGACTGCCCTGATGAAAGGGATTTATTACAAGGTGAAAAAAATGATAACCATCTTTCTTCATTAATAGACCTGCAGGTGTCGGATTATTCAAGTTCATAGATTAGTCATTTAGTTCTTGATTATCGACAATTGAAATACCAATATTTTATAAAACGAATCTCATAGAAATTTCGTCCAACTATATATGTACATTCCGACCAGCATAGAAAGAACTCGAAGCCTCGGAAATTAAAAGTCACGGATAAAGGCTATTCACCAAATAATCTAGATTTCGTTTTGTTCTGAATGCTGAGCCCGACATTTTTCTGGAAAAGGGAGGATCCACCTAACGGTTTCAACTCTTCAGATGCGGGTCTGGCGATAAGGGCAACCTTTTTTTTTTATATGTAAATGTAAACAAGATACACGAAATGAACATGGAAAGGATAAAATCTTGCGTTGTGGTATTCTATTCAGCAAATCGGATCGTTGCGTGCCTTGCACGCGCGAGTATGTCCGCATTGACAGGAAAAGTGAAATGTGTGTGTGACGTTATGCTTCGGTTCCACGTCGTTAGTATCGGAACATTCTTTAGATAATTGTGTGTATTCAAGATCGATGTAATGCCTCACAAAACATAAAATTACGTCCTGGAATCGTTTATCGAGTTATGCTTTAATACCATACGTTCGACAAAATCAACGAGAGAAATCAAATTCGAACAGGAAAGGTGATTATTGAAAATTACTGTCAGAGTCGATTAGTGACGAAAGATATTTCCTAATCGATAATCCCTAATGATTTTCACATTAGCTCTGTGCTCACTCGAGTACGTTAGTTTTTAGTACGCCATTAAATTTTTATCATCCTGATGTTTTCAATTTTATGTAAATTTTATGATGGAAGGTTTTCATTTGGGAAAGAGGTTTTTCTCGTTCTATTTTCTGGGCTTATTTTCGAGTCTTAATAAAAGCTGAGACTATATTTCTATTTTCGTGCATCTCACGTTCTTCTGCGAAAACCTCTTTGCGAAAAGCTCTTTCTGTCTCTCTCACTTATGTCGTTTCCGTTTTCGATTCTCGTGCCGTAAATGCACCGCGACGGAGGAAGAAATCTGACGCGAAGGGATATACCCTCTCGCATTTTACGGGCAGATCTGAATTTTAAATTTTTCATAGCTCATGGCCGACTAATTTCAAACCGCAGTAGTCGAAAGCCTGGAAGACGCGTGCTTCCTCTTGTGGAAAGAGATCATACCGACGTTAACGGGTCTCATTCGATCATCTCACATAACGCATCCCACTTCCAATGAAAACTTTTCCAACAATTGAAAACCACTCGATAGAAGTTTCCCAGTTTCCAGAAATCTTTAAAGTTTCAGCTTTCAACTTATCTCTCGCCAATAGGTACTTAACGAATAAATGAATATTAAAAAGTTTCCCTGGAAAACACATTTTGCTGACAAATAATTCGAAAAACACATTTCAAAAAAAAAAACGATGCTTCCAGAATGTTTGCTTGAACTTTATGATAAAATTTCAGTGACGTAAAAGTTGCGCAACTCCAGAGTTTCGCGCATTCGAGTGCGAAAGCACCCCGAGTTTTACGTAACATTTGTTCCGCTCGAGAAAAGATCGAAACACGTTTTTAATTGCAGTCTACAGTAAAATAAAATCGAGGAAATACATTATTTCATGACTTTTCAAGTATAATTTCGAAATCCAAATAGTTCTAGCTTGAGGAATACTCAATAAAAATGTTAAAAATGTCAATGGTTCAAGAAAAACGAAGAAAACGACTTGAGTCTCGTTTTCCAGACACCCTTGAGCAGCGAACATTTATTTTCCATAAAGGTTGCGACTTCTCACAAGATCTAGACACGAGACGATTGAAGAAATCTCGAGTGCACTTCCGAAAAGGGATTGGAACTTACTCCTTCTCGTCCTTCACAGCTGGGCCCTTAAACCAAGATTTGCGAATGGCGAGAGTGGAAAGATGTGGATGTAGTAGAAACAGGCACAGGAGAGCGTTCAACGAACTCAGACAAGCCGTGCAAAAAGGGTCGGACCTGGGACACACCGGTGAAATGAACGAACGCAAAAGAAAATATTCGAGTAAAAACGCTTTGCCTCGCGAGAGAGGAACCTGCCCAACCTCTCCTGGAGTGCAGAGAAGTGAATGAGAGATATAGAAGGAGAGGAAAATAAAATAAAATAAAAAGACATCATTGGGGGAGAGATACAGACTCTGGTCACGAATGGACCAGTGGCCACAATGCGACTCAGGGATCAAAACATAAACAGAAGTGGATCTTTCGAGTTCCTTCAACGACCGGTCGCTTCAAAAGAACATATCTGATGATAACATTCTTGATAAGAAGCATCATTGCTAGATTACATGCCACTTTGTCACGTACGTGCCGAAATATTTATGAGTCTTGTGCACAATCGTTTTATGAGATGTTTGAGAAGAGAATTTTCAGTTTTCGGAAGTTTTTTTTCAACATTTTTGAAAATAGATTCCCGTTACCGATGTTTACCTACAATGAGGGTTCGAGTCCGTGTTAATTCGAAATTTTTACTGCATGCAAATTTCAAATTGTTCTATTTTTAATCCCTCTCAAAGAGATTCTGGCATCAACCCTCCAGGTGTTACTTTTTTTGTCAGATTAAAATTTCGAATATAGACGTCTCTTTTGTTGTAGGGTATATGCAAAGTTGACATTATTCCCTGTAGGCCTTGTGTAAAGAATGGTGGTCGAGACAGGAAAGTAAACAGTGAAGGGTAAATGCAAATTCCATGAACATTTTTGAGCCAGTGTATTAAAAGAGTTCATGAAATTATCAGGGTGTTTGATATCCATATTATCATACTAAACTAAATGTTATTAATCCCGTTATATTACTTTCGATGAGTTTAATGTATATTCAAACAAATTGGGATATTATATAAAATGAGTTCAAAGCAAATTCATTAAAAATCTCTTAAAACCTTTTAAATTCCTTAAACTCCCTTTAAATACCCTTAAAAATACTATATGGAATTTTCTAAATCCTTAAACGACTTTTTAAACCAAATTAAATCCCGTGAAATGGGAATATTGATGGAATATGGGAATATTTAATGAGTGTTCCAGGAATATCAAAATAGTCGACCCCTAGTTTCGATTCAAAAATTTTTTACGCTTTTAGAGTAGCAAAAAAATGTGAAAAATTGAGTTCGCAGTTTCTTTCGTTCAAGGGAAGAAGCAGGGGTTTTTTCTACTTTCGTCGACGACAGATTTTGCAGATTGAGGAAATAGCTCGGCAGGTTTGCCGTATCGCAATTAGGTTCAGCCCTACCGCATCGCGTTACTCACTCCAAATTCAAGGATCCGGATTTAGAGTGCACCGAGCGCTTTGATAAGATATTGGTACCGAACCTTCTATCGAGAAAAGTACACTGCAGAGATAGCAAAATCTCTGCACTGAGAAACCAGTTCGAAACTTTAAAATTGAACAAATTTTAAAGTATATTAATAAGAAATTATAAATTTACAGAAGAAAAACTCTAGCTGGCAAAAATGTTCTATCAAAGCTTTGTTTAATCCTCTGGTTGGTGTAATATGATTAATAGTTCAAACAATGAAATTAGATATCCTGCTTTATTATCATGCGTCAGAGATCCACAAATGTTTGCACGCATTCTGCAGATCTTGCGACGGACTGCAAGTTACTATCATGAAAAAAGAAATAGAAAAAAACCTAATTTTATAAATTTATCTAATTTTATTCTATATAATTTGTATATAATAATAAATATTCGTATCTAGCCAATTATTGTAGTTAAACTCGTCCTTGGTTTTTAGAATTGCATCAAGGCAAGTAATTAAAGAAACAAAATTAAGGTAAACATGAAGGTCAACAAAAGCGTATTGTGATTGTCACGAATTTATACTGCACGGTATTTCATATATTTTCCTATGAATGGAATTTAATGGATGCCTTCGAAATTTAGGAATGGCATTTATTATGTGCAGAAATTAAGAATTTAACTTAAATAGATGTTTAGTTTAGAAATTTCTACGCATTTATAAATCCACAAATCGCAAATCAATGAATCAAAAACGTTTTAAAAATTACTAAAAAGGTCTGATATTCAAATGAACGACTTTTTGTATTAATTGTATTTTAAACAAAATAATTCTGTATGAAAGAAACTTGTAATGTCTATTGTTATTTTTATAGGTGGAACCGTATTTCTAGATAAAATAGAATTGGGAAAATATATTCTGTTCACTTGAAGATTCAAAACTTCTCGTACCAGCTGGTACATTTAAAGAAACCTGTCAATAATACACAGACAGACTATTTACAAAAAAGAATATACTGAAATTCTCAGTGCAAAAAGTTCCTATCAAACTGATTTGAGACTAACTCCAAAATTAACCTACTCCAAAAAAGAATTGTTTAAGACCCCTTTACAGATAATTAACTTCAATTTCTAGATTGAACTCCGCTTTAAAAACTTTACTTCTCGTTCAATATCTTTTAGTTAAACTACCTCTTAGTCCGAATCTAAATAACAATTGAATTTTGAATAACATTGTTAAAACAAAATTCCGCGGAATTCCTCTTGAAAAAACTCTCTCAAATTAAATAGCAGATGTTTTCTTAAATTTATTACTGCCTCAAAAAAACTGACTCTAAAGCGACGAAACTTTCCTACCTCCTTTTTTAATAAACGAACATAACTTCTTGTTTGAATTCAGGTAATAATTGCGGAGCATTCCTTAAAAAGAAACAAGAGCCGACTTACCAATTTACCGGTTTCTCCTTTGACCAAGATGCATCCGACTCCGAAAAAAATCACAAAAAAACGTCAACAAACAGTTCTCACAATAAGTCGCCCTGAGTCACAAAAAACCAAAAATCCAAGGAAGTGGGACCGTCACCGTTAAAAACGAAACTTGAAAACTCTTTTCTCGCGTGATAAATATCGGTTCGAAAATTCTAAAAGAACAGGAACTGCACTCTGCTCTAGAACCGCTCGGCTCGAGGACTCGCGCTCAACTGGTCGCCGGCACTTCGCGCGGATTCCCCGTCGACCAATGGGAATCGAGACTGCGCGGCGCGGCGTGCGTCGCTGCATATGTGGGAATTTGTGTACGTGAATGTATGTACAGTGTATGGTGTATATATACTATGTATGATGCATACTAGGTACGTGCGACACTGTCCTGTCCCAACCCTCATCAGAGGGATTGAGCGAGCCAGCGGCCCTAAGAGTGACAGCCTATTCGCCCTTTATCATGGAAATGCAGGGGGTCGATGCACCAACCGTTGAGTACACAAAACACAAGCCTCTCTACAATCTTTATAGAGGCCGAATCTCAAGATTAACATTGCTCGTCTCTACTTCCTTTTTTTTATCTCATGCGTCTTTATCTCCCAGCCCTTTTGCCTTCTTAGCCCCGACTTGGACGGACTTCCGGTCTATTCTGACTTCGCGTACCAAGGACAACGTCGCGGATCTTTCATAGTTTCATCCCCCTTCCGTTTTGCGTCAAATGTCCCTACAGAGGAAGAGATAGGATGCAGGAAGTGAGGATAGAAGATTTCTTGAATTATTTGAGCGACCACTGGACCGGAAAATGAGCGAGGATTGTTCGAATATTTTTAGGTGAAAAAGTTGGACATAAGTCCTTTACGTAAAGTAACTTTACGTCCGCGGTAATAATTATTATATAAAACTAGGCTTGCTTCCATTTGTTTACATTTACAGTTCCTAATGACAAAAAATTGAATATTCTAAAAATATTTCAATAAAACTTTATGGAAATTCACTGATGTAATTCATTCATAAAATAGCTGGCTTAGACACACTCAGTTGTCATCTTGTTTCCAGCACATCGTTTGTAACTTACTTTTCAATTTTTCAACTCGAGGTCCAAAAAACCATAAACAAAAGTACTCTTGGAAAAAAAATCGTTAAAGTATCATACTTTTTTTACTCGGTTGAAAGATAAGCACTCGTTCCGTCGTTCGCGGGGAATTTCGAAACCAGGAGCCGAAAAAAGTAACTGAAGCGCGAGAAAAACAGAGGTAAAAAGCTGAGCAGCGACGTATGTTGAACGTACGTCAACGAACAGTCGAGTGTTAAAACAAACCGACTGGCACGAGCCACTGTGGTATCAAGGAGATAAAACTCTTTTGAATGGAGTAGAGTAATATCCAATATGTGTGACAGACCATGCAGAACATTTTGATCGTACTTCACAACTCGTTAAAAAACTATACTGACTTAACTTTTAAGCACGAAAGATCAAGAGTCAAATAGACATTTAAAGTATAATCTTGTAAGAAAATCAAGATAATTTAATCGAATACTAGGATTAACTATTAATAAAAATAATGCTCACGTAACGCTCTGTAATGAACACGTAATTCTCTGTCAGTCAATAATCGACTTTAATTGCCAACGTAGAATTGCAAACGAAGCTTGAGCTTTGAACTTGTAATTAAATTAACGCTCGTTATTCGTCAGTCCAAAGAGAATATGATTTGCACTGCTAGAATTGAGCATTGACAAAAAAGAATGAATTTAAAAAGTAGGCTATTTGTATAAAAATATACAAATATTGGGAACAATTTTAAAGAATTTCAAAAGATATGAAGACTTTAAAGGATTTTGAAAAATTTCAGAGGATTCTAAGTGATTTTATATGATTTTAAAACACCGTAAAGGATTTCATGGGATTTACAAAAAACTTTAAAGGAATTTAAACAATTTCAAGGAGTTTTAAGAGATTTCAAGATATTTTGAGTGATTTTAATGAATTTCACGGGATTTTAAGACATTTTATTTGATTTAAAGGAATTTGAAGATATTTTAAGTGATTATATTGAATTTCAAGATATTTCAAAATATTTTACACAATTTTAAGATATTTTCAATGATTTTAAAAAATTTCAGGGTATTTCATTCGATTTTATGATTTTAAATGGTTTCAAGGGATTTAAATACATGTTATAGCCTTAAAAAATGTATTTAAAAAATGTGAAAAAAATTAATGAAGTTCGAATAGAGTTTCAAAATACTTGAAAAAATCTGCATCAGAACAAATTCATGACGCCCTGAAAAATTTGGTTCCTATAGGTTCAAGGTTGCAAGATTTTTTGTGTATGTTTTAATATCTTCAGTTGATATTCAAATCAGATATACTTGTCACTCACAATCAAGAGAAAAAAAGTACATATAAAATTTAGGGGATTTCTGTCAGATCGTGTGAGACGAATGATCGTTCTTTTGAGTGACTGATGCGTCTTGAAACGTCATTTCTGCCACACTGCACCTGGACATCTTATATATATATATATAAAATCCCGGGTTAGAGACTTCTGGTTTGAATGTTTATCGTTTTCGAGAAGATAGGGTCGGACGGTATAGACACGTGACTGCAAATAACGAGGGATACTTTCCTGCACCTGGGTGATATACTTTTAAGATAGTATTACGCACAAGAGTCACAAGGAAGGAAATCACAACGTCAAATGAACCTTTTTTCCTCCTATTTACTTTACGCGAAAAAAATCTCTATCAATTTTCACCTAGGCGTGAAAACAAAGGCGATTCATAAGAATTATATATATAGTATAATAATTATAATTGAGTAATGACAAACATCCATAGGAGAGATGAAAAATTATTTCCGTATTGGGATTCGAACCCCCACGGCAAGCTAGCATCACAGAATAACTGGCACGTTACCACCTAAACCACACTGCCTCCTAATAAATTTCTTCCCATACAACTATATATGCAGTAAATTTACCTAATTTTTCATTAATGATTTTAGTCTTTTCGTAAATACAGAAAGAACAACATTGGAAAATGTCAAAGATTACTGACATCTTTGAAAATGAATGTCTTCCATAAAGCTGCATAATTAGTAACAAGTATAAACACGAAAAAGGTGTCATTTGGTGCTTCTGCGAACAAGGGTGACAACAGAGATCGGTAGATTTGATGAAGCGATAAGGGAAACGGGTACGACTATAAGAGGCAGTGGCAGGCGATCCTGGGCACGAGAAACTTCCTCTAAACTCGTTTTCTAGAGTTTTATCAAAGTTCCTTAATGCCGAATGCATTAAAAAGTCTTTACGCAGGGCCGCGCTATAGATATTCACGGCCAGTTCGAGACTAATCTAAAACTCTGTTTGGTAGATCCGATAACGAGTGGTAAAGCACACGGTCTATCATCGGCGCAGCATCCCGTCTGGACCCGCTCCTGCGCGTTACTTATTAACGAGGAACTCGCCGGCTACAATGGGCCTGGCACTCGTTAAGAACTTACTTAAATCCCACTTTAGAAGAAACTGTTTTACTAACTTCCTGCAATCGACTTCTGCTGCACGAACCTTCGGGCTCCGAGCTTGGTGTAAAAATATATATATATATACTTCATACACCAAGGATATAGATAACCACTTGAATTATACGTATTATCCCCACAAAATTATCTCTTTAAGAATTGAATCCCATAATTATTAAAGTATTTGATTAATTTATTTACGAAAAGCTGTTATGACCACGGAAGCCAAATACTTTACCTAAATAAGATGAATCTTCAAAGAGATTTAAAAAGGAGCATAAAATCTTGGAGAAATAAATTCTAGCATTACGCGTCAAGGTATTAGGTTAAAATATTAGCAAAATAAACAAGAGGCTTTCGCGAGTTCTTAACATACTTTATAGTTTGGAGCCCGGTTATGCTCGAGAGTCTGCAGAATCAGAGAGTGTGTTATGTTAAATAAAGAACTCTATAAGCTTTATAATCGGTCCGGATGACACAAAATCCATCGAACCGAATAATCCATTATTTCCCCCCCCCCCTGATCTACGTTTTTCAACCACGAAATCTAAATTCACCCCACTGTACATATCGTATTTGCAGGAGCTGTTTAATTTACCGTTCCATGTGGTTACCACTGAAAAGCGATCTATCTGGGATAATCCTCCACTTGCGGAGGGTACGATTATTTGAAAAGGACTATTTGTTATCTCCAATTTCCATCCCTTTTAATTCTTGACAAAATTATTTTCTCAAGAGATCTATATTATCGAGAATGAATTAAAATTTTCTTTAGAATTCGGACTGGCTATATGAGCAATAACATCATTTTAGACTCAGAAAAAGTTGTTTACGTTGAATTTTTAGCGAAAAAGTGGAAGGGGATTATAAGAATGCCGCTGATAAAAAATATGAAGAAAGACTTGATCGATCGTAATTTATGCGACCTATTGAAATCGACTGAAGGTGAAGTACTTTTCTTTGATTCTTTTTAGTTTTTTATAGTTCTACGTTCCGTTACTCAATCCCGATTGATTTTTTTTGAAGAGTCGTAAAAGGCAGCATCGCATATCTAATTGATCTTCTCGTAAATGGAATCGACACAATATTCTTCCATTATACGAGTTTCATATCACTCTAAATGATTCAGGGAGGATCTTCACTTGACAGTAAAGCCTCTCCCTGGCAGGATTCTCGTTTGAGAATTGCTGACCTTAACCCCAGTGACGTGCAATATTTTCGCTGATCGAATAAGAGTGTCGACTTACTAGAGAAACTATTTATGCCTTTTGAACCTGTCAAAACCTGAATGAATAAGTTGCAAATTAGAAAGTGATACTTGCAAATTATCATCCATACACCATTCATATACCAAATTGTTACACCATTCGCATATTGTTCGAATGAATAATTTTACATGGAATAATTATATTCGTTGAATTCGAAGGAATGTAAAGAAATTGATGAAAGAAACATTCACCTTTACTTTTCTATTTTATATTGATGTGAAAAGTAATAACATTTGCTGAAATTAACAACTAGCTAAAAGTGTTTTGCACGCGAAGTCGAGATATGTGGACGACTGAATGAAAAGCATTTTTATTGTCCCGCGAGTCCTATTCGATATTTGGTTGAAGTTCGAAAGTCTCGTATAAGACTTTGACGGACTTCGACTTAAGTGATATTAAGCCTTCGAAATTGCCGCTCAGCAATCTTTATATTACGTCACGGTTCCAATAAACCTCTGGCGGCACTTTACGATCAAAGCTAAAACCTTTGAAAACACTCGACAACAAAAACGTTTAAAAAAGTACGTTAAACGAAAACTATAATATCGAAAAAAAAAAATTCATTAAAACCAAGCAGGACATGGTACTTTTCATGTGGAGCAATCAGTATTATACAATATTTCATTCTGAAATGTTATTTTTTGACTGAAATTGGCACAAAATATCACTTCATGCAATATGAGAGAAGTGATATTGCAAGAATAAAAAAATAACAAAAGCTCACATCGCCTGGTGTGGTCCTTGAAACTGTTGTGAGCGAGACGCATAAATTTTGCCATACATTCATAACGTTCATCCTGCGTGGACTTGCGAGCGTCACGATCCGGCTCGTGGCCAGACTAAAAAATGCGACCAAATCGAAGACACACACAGGGCACGTCATTCATGCCGAACGTGACCAACGCTAGTTGGAAACTATTACAGAATCGGACATAGCCCTTCGTGCAAACGTTTCACCCTATGCCCATTTCTGTGCGATCATCATAATAAATCGGCATTAAATTGGAATTAGAATGGAATTGGTACCGGTAGCATCGTGCGTGCCTTCGCACCTCGACTCGAGCTTAAAATATCTTCTGGACTCATTCTACTCATTCGATACTACGTTCCACTGAAGAGTACACACATAATGTGCCCTATTCTGATGGGTTTGATTGTAAATTATGTGTGAAGCTTTTTCGTTCGCAACGTAACAAATATTGGAATTTTATTGCAGCCGGATTCCCTTTGTTTGCCTTTCCCACATTTCCTCTTGGTTCTGTAATTTCTGATTTTATAGATTTCAAGTTAGATTCGTTTTATTGAATTCAGTGAATACAGCCCCCCCACCTCTTCACCTTAACATTGCACGGACAATTGATAACATTCAAATACGAAAAAGGTTAAAAAGTTTATGATTCCATTTTGATATTTAACAATTTTAAACTCGGAACAAACATTTTTTTCAATTTTAAGGCTTTAGGAATTTGAATTTTATCGAGAACTCCTGGGATTTTAAGTAAAAAGCGATTTTTTGGAATTCATTGAGATTTTGGAGATATTAAGGCATATTAAGAGATTTTATGCTAAGTTTATTTGGATTTTAAAGAAATTGAATAGGATTTTACAAAAATTATTGGGGTTTTATAAAATTTTAAGGAATTTCACAGAATTTATTCGGATATCCGGGGATTTAAGTAATTTTAAGGGATTAACAATATTCTATTAGATATCAAATAATTTAAATAACTTTTGAGAGAATTCCAACAATATCACAAAATTTGAAAATATTTCACGTTATTTCATTCGATTTTAAGTACTTTTGTAGTATTTCCAAAAATTTTAAGGAATTTTACAAGACTTCATGAAATTTTAAAGAATTTTCACGAAGAATTTTTAGAGGATTTTAGATGTATACTTCATATAAAAATAATACAAAAACTACATTTGAAAATGTAAATAAATATAAAAACACTAACATAACACCAATTGTTATTTAGTGAAAAAATCAATTTACAGACAAATGAAATCATTAAATAATCCACAAAAAAGAAAAATAATTTGATCCAATTGAGAGAAAGAATTAGAATTAGGCATATGAAATCAAAAGAGTACTTGATAAATGGAATGTCACTATTTGTCAATAGGAAGATCAAAAATCAGATTAGAATGATTCCCGGGAGAAAAAATAACACAAAATAGTGTATATGCTCCGAAATACTTGGGAATATTTTTAACTATGAAATTACTCCAAAAATCTTTTCTAATCCCTCTAAACTAAATTCTTGCACGAGAGACCTTTCATTGCCGGAGGAATTAAAGATTTTCCATATACAATCGATTTAGAATCAATGCGGCTCGTCAAAAGATTTTTCAGAAAAAAGATGTGGGGAATCAATAGAATTAGAATCAGTAGAATGACGAAGAATCGAGTGTCTTTTTAAATACACTTATACCCAAAAATGTCTTTGAAATCCAAATAATTAGAAATTCTTAGATTCCTAGACGATTCCCAGATTTCACGTTTCACGTAATTCGCACACTAATTTGCCCGATATTTAGAAACACTCTACACCACCATATTTAGGTTTGTTTGGAAAAAAAGTTCACAGATACTAACTTGTTTCTCCTAAGAAACAGCGACGATCCTGCTCAGGTTCTGGGAAACGACTTTTCTCATAATCGACCGATCCATCCAATGGCCAGACGACTGCAAAAAATCCGAAGATGAGAACACTTCACAAAAAAGCACTACACTGATCAGCACAATTGAAAAACACTTAAAGCACTATAAAAACCCACCTCCCCCCAAAAAAGAACACTTATCACTTTAATATTACGTTTTATTTTACTGTACATGTACGATCGGTACGGATATTATTACGAAAGGTTTAGACTTTATGCGAACCGAGAACGATTTGAGCTCCTAAATTCCCCCTTTTTTCACACCCTCGCTACACGATTCCTACAAATCAGCACATGAGTACCAATGAAGGGGCCGAGTACTGAACTCGGGTAGGAATAAAAACACTACACAATTAAAAAATCACTTCACAACTACCGGATGAATCGCGAACGCGACGCGCCCGATTTTTGACCTCTACTATGTAGACTCCCGGCGAATCGGGAGAAGACTGAGCCGCTCCGTTCTCCCACCCGTTCGTCGGCGCGCTTTCTCTTTTCCCCCTCTCCACCTAACCTCCACCAATACCGCGAACGCGACGAGCGTGGGTTTTGACCGCTACCATGTTGACCCCACGAGAGTCGGAAGAAGACTGAGCAGCTCCGTTCTCCCACTAGCTTGTCGGAGCGCTTTCTTCTTTCCCCCACTCCGCCTACCTCCCACCACTCATCTTACGAGGCGGAATAACCCGAACTCCGGTACGAGTTTTCCCGAACCGTAATTCTTGGACCAATTAGAAAATTTAGAGGAAAATAACTCCAAAAATAATCAATACTTTTTATTAAAACTGAGCAATTCGCCATATTTATTATTGCGAATGTATTTAGCGCAACTAAATTTGCTCCAATAAAATAATTGTAATGCAAATTATATTCTTAAATGGTCATAAATGTGGGATTAATCACAAAACTATTAAAAATATTGTGTGAGTCTAGACGTTAGAAAGCGATAAAAGGGATAATCTGGAAGCAATGAGCGGCTCATTGCGAGTCATTAAAAAAAAAATATTTTGAATAGATCATTTCAACTTGCAAGATAATACACCGTGGCATGGGATGGACATGTGTGTAGAAACTTGTTAATGTGTACAATGTACAATGTACATTCCCGCGTGTCCTGTCAAACTGATTCTTTGTGTAAAACTTGACGCGCACGGGGCACGCTCTCGTAGATTATATATATACGATCTAAGTCTCAGGCTCTCTGCTTATATGCTAATTGCCAACCTTTTCAGACTCGCTGCCGTGCCGTGGGGTCGTTTCAAATCTCCGTGTCAGCGGCACATCACTGTCACCCGGGATTAAAATCCGGTTTTTGATTCACTATAGTTCACGTGACGGGTGTCGATGAGAGCAATAATGCCAAAGAACCCCGCTCTGACATCTGTGAAATGTCATATAAAAGTAAGCATTCATCTGATTTTAACTTACGAAATGATACATGACAAATTTTCGCAACAATAAAACGTATAAAATATGAAGTTATAACATACTTTCTCACTTAAGAGTATTTTGGAGCCAAGTTCTATTCTAAAAATTCCATTTCTTCATCTTGCTCAACAAATACTAAATCTGGAATTTTTTCCCTCTGTAGAATTAATCAACTTTTAACTATAATTATGCGTACAGAGCGAGAAAATATCAAATTCAAATATTTTTTAGGTAAAATGAAAATCTTGAATTTTGGAGTCAGATATTGATTTCTTCGTTTTATGCAAAAATTATTGAAACTAAATATTTTTTAGCTCTGTACGCAGTCTTATATTTGAAAAAAGATTAGGGCTTCAGAACGAAAAAATATGTATTTATAATTTTCATTGAGTAAAATAAACGTGTCTTTCCTGAGAACAATTCTCGCTCTGTTTATTAAGAATCAGAGAATACAGAGGGGAACATTTTCTTATTATTAGAAATTTTGTGTTGCAGGAATTATGTGAACCCATTGTTGTAGATTCATTGGTTGACTGTCATGCACTGTAACACACAAGTGTAATTTAAGGCAGCGTTGAATGATTCCATACAAAAGCAATCGTCATTGCTTGTCAGTCATTATTGGTCGACGATTCAGTATCGATCGACATTCTAGATAATAAAACAGTATCTCTAGAGCCTTTATAACGTATCCTGGTAGTGGAATTCATGCAGCATTTAGAATTCCCTTGTTGCCACAGTTACAGTTGTCAAAACCAGTAGTATTCATGAAACGATGACGTCTCGCGACCGGAAATGATGACCGAGTTGGACTTTTTCCCCATCTCATTAGAGCCCAACAAAAAATTTGTCCGCACTAAAATGTGTAAAAAGTGCTCCAGTTATTCTAATTACAATTTAATAATATACTAATCCACTAAAGTGACAAATATTTAAATAATTAAACGAATGGAGTAATGAAAGAATAATTTAGTTATACAAATTGACTTTATTCGACCAATTAGTATTATTTAATTTAAGTAATAAATAATTGTAACAATGAGTGACAAATATCAAATTTAATCCATAAAATAAAAAGGATCTTTTCTGTAAGGCACAAGTTACATTCTATAAGTTCTAACTAACATAAAAGTATTTATGAGATAGAAGCATATTATTACATAAAAATATTTACGTAATTCGACAAGTTAAAAATATTCTATGAAAAATTAGGCACAATGAAGGGCACATATATTTTAAAATATATGCACCTCAATTTCTTAAAAAATGTGTTTAAACTTGTTTTTAAGCACTTTCTTATAAAATGTTATTTACAAAATTAATCTACATAGTTAGCATGCCGTCGAAGGTGTGTTACATTTTTCTATGATGTTTTACACGACTTTTTGCATATTTCATGTGCAGATCTTGTTTCAAGCAATTAACATCCAATTGTAAGTACACATAAATAATGAAATTTACTGTATACGGTAACAATTTGTTTGCGAAATAATTGGCTTGTTTCCGCATCACTGGACAGTGTTTTCATATAATTTTCATATTAGCATTTAAATTTAGCTACTACTATAAACTATTTCAATAAAAATTCAAAATGCGATTTTTAGGGACTTTGGCAATAAATCTCCGCTCACTGTATTACAAAAAAATCATGCACAGCCTATAAAGTGAGGTGAACGTCAAAGTCTCTTGTTTCCGCCTCTAAATAAATTTTTTTCGCCGTTTTGTTCATTTCGTTGGTTTCATTATATTAAATAAGTAAAAAAATAATCTCAGACTCGTTTCTTAAAATTCTTTCAATTAGAAAACTTAAAAATTTCGTTTGTCATAAAAATCTAGGAAAAGTCAAATTCTTCGATAAAAAAAATTATTCGTTTCTATGAGTGACGACCTGTTCCTAAATATAATCTAAAATTACAGTTTCATAAGTAGATTATTCTACTTTTTTATAAAATAGCTGCGCTCAACAATTAATTAAAATATAATAGTATTTAACTATTTGTTATTGCATTGATAGAGAAAAATATAAATTAATTTTCGCTTTTCATTATTTCGTAGGATAGATTTTTATACTCCTAGGAAATTTGAGGATTTTGGAAAGCACTGAACCTTGGAAAAATGTACGGGTGTTCAGATTTAAAATCGAAGTTGAACCCCGTGCAAATGATGATTATCTTATATTCAGTTTTCCGTTGAGTTTCGATATGAAGTCCATCGCCAGACTGTCGCCTTTCCTGTGTTCTAATGCCTGTATCGCATCGGTATCTAAACACAAAAATTTCCACTCTATTTTATCCGATTTAAAAGAAAAAATTAGAAAATATATTCCACTTAATTTAATATTTACCAAGTTATTTACATTTTTACATAAAATAATGTAGTTTTGAGAATATAATAAAATCCTAGATACGAATTTTATGGAATTTTCGTATCTCAGTCTACGAAGTCGATAAAAAAGAAAAGTAAAACTCACTCTTGGTAATTGGTCGAGAAAGTTTCAAGTGGATTTGCTCGAGAGACTCGATGTGTCGATCAGGACCCGTTTCAGGAATTTCACTAAAACTTAGAAATGCCTCGGCCATGAATTTCGTCCTGAATAAATCCTTGTCTTTCACCTCAAAAACGAGAATTGCATCTTCTATTGCTCTTTGCTCAGTGTTGAGAGACCTGAAATTCAATTATTTCGACAAACACTCTTAGATATTAGTTTGCATTTTATCATCAGTATTAAAAATTAATTAATTTTTTAAATACTCACACATTGAAGGTCTCGTCAAACAAAGGAAAGAGAGTCTCCTTCTGAACGTGAGTCTTGGGTACCTTGGTATCTACGAATTTTTCCTCCGGTAGTAATCGAACTTTTACATAAGGGTCACATTGTCCTGCAAATAAAAAAATAAATTTTAATTTATCGTCAAAAAAATTGAATTTCTAGAGAGGTGCATGTGAGAAACGCAGCATGCACGACATTTTCACATTATTCTCTCTAAAGTTCTATATTATATAATCAGAGGATATAATCAGAGGCATTCAAATGATATTGAAAAATGATACATTCTTTCCCTCCCTTTTTATAAAGGAAAAATCTTCATGTCGAGGTTCGTGCAAGTAGTCAAGAAAAAAATCGGAATTTCGGATTAACCATGACCTCGAAAATGATAATTTTTTTTTTCTATGAGATATTTAATTTATGACTATATTTCATTCAAATTCTACTCTACGTAATCTTTCGAGTTTCTGGTGCCATGCAAATAAATATAGGGGCAGGCAACCATGGAGTGACAAGGACGAGAGGTGTTCTGATTTTTTTATTTTTTACATACTTGTCTTCCCCTCTGTCAGTCTTTGTTTAGATTTTGAGTGCAGTTTGCGTTCAAGAGTAGACAGCTTTCCTATAAAATTGCCTATAAAATTGAAATAGAGCATCATTCAGGCTTTCAGCTTTCAGATCCAGCTTCATCCGTATTTAATCTACTGATTAATTAAAATCAACTTTGAATTTTTCAAATTATTCGATTTTTAGCAAGTAAGACATCTCGTGGGTTTTATGTGGTCATTTTTAAATAAAAATCCTCGGAGATTTAAAATGGCGAGAGATAAATCGATTGGGAGCGAAATATCGATTCTTAACGAACAGTGAATACTGAAATATTGAATAGAGTGAACAAGTTACAACAAGAAAGAGTGGATTGTAAGGTATCTTACCATTGCTGTCCGTTGGTCTGAGATTTCGCGCATTGAGAATCTGAATGTTCAGCGAGTTGTCGATAAACTGCGCCCTGACAGTAAGGAGACCGTATACAGGATCCTCTAGTTCCTTCTGCTCTCGAATCCTTTCGAGATTATATTGATGAATCAACTCGGCAGTTTCGAGCCCATGGAGCTTTAAGAGGCTCTCAATCTTCTCCAATACTTGAACGTTCGCAGCCTCGTCCGCTCCGAGGTTGAAGAACCGGATAAGGGTGTGAAGAGTACGATGGAGGTTCGAGTAGAAGGATGGTGGTCTTCTTTTCTGCATGAAAGACAATGAGGGTTGTTGAGAATATAATATGTAAAGCATAAACCTTCATACTCCCGTCTTCCCTTTCATACTATAGGGAAAAATTCACTTTAATCCACTGGTTGCGAAATATATTTAAATCGAATTCACGAGTATATGTAACAAACTGGTTCAAAACAATATTGTATAAACAATTCTGTAACCATAAACTCAAATCTACACCATATCCAAAGAGTCAAATCCTTTTCAAAATGAGAAAATAAATTGTGAAGATGCTGTATTCAGTACGTAATTTTTTAACGAATGAGAATTTTAGGATTATTGAAGATGGATCAACATTATTAATTCGTATTAATTCGAAATTTAGAAGACCACAGACATTTTTTCTATTAACTAGTCAAAAACCGGTAATTTTTTACAAACAGACAAATTTTTCACGTTTAAAATTCTTACCTTACAAAGGAAAGCTTTTACTTTTAAATTATGCTTTGTGTATTTATTAACAGTAGTTACGAATTTTGAATGCTGAACTAATTTTTTTTTCTGTAAGCAAAAAATTTATATAAGTAGTAACCCCCTAAAAATCTCACTTTTCTCTCAACTCCGCATGTCGAAGATTTCTTATTGATTAAGAAAAATTAAAATTAACATTAACATTTAAAATATTGCGGATTGTTTTGGAAATTTTACCTCCAGATTGTTATTGACCAACTGCCAGAGGGTTTCGGATATAATTTCCCAAATCACGAGGAGTACAGTATCGAAATTGTCTTGATTGAGATTATTATGTAAAGTCGTGAGATTGGAATCTAAATATTGTAATAATCGGTCCATTGCATTACTAGTAGTGTCTATCAGTTCAGCTCCTTCCATTAAATATCTGCGTAATACAAAATAAATGTAATAATTAAATAACCAACACATTCTTTATCTTACAATCACGAATAATTATATCTAATAAGCAAGTTAATTACCTGTTAATGGCAGGTGCCATATTATTAGCGACAATTTTCAACAAGTCTATAATTTTGTCCTTAACACTGTCGGTCGCGTTATCGATAATAAGCTGTAAAGTTTGTCTGCAACGTTCTGCTTCCTGTTCTGGCTTGTTTTCTCCAAGAGCATCTACGATGCCTTTCATTCCCAAATCATTAGCCAAAGGAGCAATCGATGTTCGGATATAATCAATATTGTTAATGGCAAAACACCAAGCATTCGAAACCTCAAATTTCTTCTCGTAAACACTGCTATTGTTGGAAGAATATTGTTCTGTCTCCGTCACTTGCTCTGCTTTCTTTGCCATCTTATCAGCATAAACAATGGAACATTTACATATGTCCTGCAATCAATAATATTATCATTGTTATTTATAAAAATTAGTTGAACTGACTATTTTTTAAAAAATACAATATAAATTTTTATGGGGAAAAGACATTGAAACAATGAAGAACCTACATCAATGATTTTTGCGATAAAGGTGTAAGATCCTTCGACATCTGGCCAAGCTAGTTGTGTCCAGAAGACTTTGATCTGATAAAATATCGTTAACGTGTCTACAGCACTGGAACTGTATTGAACAGTCGAGTCTACTGGCTGTAAAGTGTCAAAGTCTACTGCTCTGTCAATTCGTTTTAGAGCCTTGTAAACAGCGATATCGAGCCAGTGGGCGACGCCAGCCCTAAACCAGTCGTAGTAATTTTGAATCTTCATGAACTCCAGTCCTTCTGCACAAAGTACATGGCCTAGCCTAAAAGATAATAATAAACGTGTATTCATTTGAAATAACGTAAAATTTCTTAATATTCCGGGCACCGCCGAATAAATTTCTGCTAGTTTTGTATAAATCTTCATCAACAATACACTTACGCAGCATATCTTTGAAGAGCAAGATAAAGTTCGAATAAAGTTGTGCCAAGACCCAATTCTGCATCCTCGCTAGTTTCAATCTCAATACGTTTTAATCTGGCGCAAATATCCTCAATAATAATCGTGCACATATCACTGATTCTTTTTTCGTACATAATATAAAGAGTTCTCGCATAGGGAAAATTGACTTTCCTGAAAAAACGAATAAAGTCATAAACAACTTGTTGTTATTAAGTAATAAAAAAAAAGAATATCACTTACTTAATGAAAAGTTTATCGTGATTCTCAATAGCACGTTGTAAATCAGCTCTTATCAGTTGAATTACTTTGATGTGAAACTGCAAAGCCTCTTCATCCGAATGGCCTTCCAATGAATTGTTTCCCATGATGTAGTCGAACCTGAATCCAGAAATCAATAAAAAATTGAGTGAATGAAAAATAAAACAATTCCACAAGAAATTTACAACAACTATTATCTGCATACCATTCAGCTCCTCCCTGCGTTATAGTATAATCCAAAGCTTGTAGAATACCAATTTTTGTTCCGTCTGGTTCTGGAAACCAACTATACATTTTTGCAGGAAACAGGTCTACTTCTTCAGGCACTTCAAGAGTAGAAATCGCTGATAGAATCCTAAAAAACAAAAATTCAACGTTACAATTTAGTAGTATTATAATTGATAAGTAAATTTAGATATATTTTAGAGCATCAACTGACCCTAGAATAGCAGAGAGTTGCTGGAGAGCAGCATTTCCTTCGACAGGGAACTTTCTTATTTTCCTAATGCAATTAAAACACGAATAGATCAGTCTCCTGGTTGCTTCCCAAAAGAGTTTGGTCTCATCATTGGAAAATAGACCACTTTCGAGTGGTCTCTGCAATTCCAAGATAATCTTGTTGAATACAGTAAAACTGAGTGGATGTTCCTGGTGCACTCTGGAGAATTCAACCCACTGTGCAAGGCAAGAATTTCTTGCTAATAGTCCTCGTTGAGCTGTGTGCTGGAGAATTAGAGTTTCTGCAGCTGCAGACCATCTACCAGCCCAACAATACTTTTCAGATTTTTGTGACTCTATCTCGTGCATCAACAGTATTCTCAATAAATGTCTATGTTCCTGAGAAGAAACCTGAGTGTCGTGCTCTGCACTAAAGGCCAGCTTCATTCTCACCAGGCCCCTTATTTTTGATTTGTTCTTTTTTTCCAGTGGATACCACATACAATTTCCCGATACTGGAATATCCTAAAAAATTTTAATCAATTTTAGTTTCAATCACTTTTAGATTAATAAAATGATTAAGTAAAAGCTGAAAATAATATTTTCTGGTTTTAAATGGAAGCATGACCTACTCTAATTTTGAAAGAGTATAAGAATTGTGGATATAAATAAAATAGTAGATTCGGTTTCGAATTGAAAAAAACCTTTATTACCTTTAGTGGAATTCGAGTTCGTCCAATGAACTCATTATCGTGATTGCCAGTTGCTGCGGTCACTGCAATTTCCTTGGCGAGTTTCATTAATCCACGTACACCTTTTACGCCCTTGACTTTGTTCATTTTTTCTGGCACTGTTTCCGCAGCGTCGAAATCCCTGTAATTGAAATTTTAATTTAATATATATTCTGATTTTATTGCAATATTTTTATATTTTATATCAATCTTTTTTATATTTACCATACTTCGAGGGCCAGAACGTCGTTTTCGGGATTATCGAGTGGCCTGTAAATTAAACATTTTATCTTTTAGCTTGTGACTGAAAATAGATTTGGCGAAACTTTCAATAAGAATTCCCGATTTTGTGCACTCTAAAATGTCTAATATTGACGAAAGACTAATATTATTGTGACCTCTTTACAAAAATATCTCGTTTATCGTAAAACAGAACTGTTTCAATTCTATCGAACATAAAAGCGAACATTGTAATGTCTATAAATGGCCCAGATGAGTATTTTTAAACTATTAATTAAATTATGTTTTTATACGGCAAATAGACCTATAAATGGATAATTTTTTAGACTTACAATTGAAAATGTTCTTCCCACATAGGGGAGAGAGTTTCAGTCTTAACAGCAGTGTTATATCTTCGAGTTGGAGCAGACTCGAGATAAAGTGCGCAGAATGGGTCACTCAAACCATTTGCATCCTTGGAAACGAGCTCTTTAGCCTCTATCACCTCCACGTTGAGATGCAATTCCGGGGGCTAAAAATTTCCATAAGAAGTTAAAATAAGCAGAATACAAATTGAATTGAATAAGAAATAAATTATTACAAAAAACTTAAACTTTTTAAGGGCAAACAGGAATTATTATCATCATTTTCAGGAAGTATTGATGTGTGAAATTTGAATTTGTTACGGATAGAGTGTTGTAAACTGACCTCCATGTTTCGGGTTTCCTCTAAAACTCGTTCATGGGTCTCATTATCAACTTTAAAGGCCTGCTGCAAATGACTGAGCAAGGCTTCCTGTCCACATTCATCGGTCACATTGTGTCCAATTTGGTGTTGTGTCATGAATACCAAAGCAGAATAAAGTTCTTCTATCTGGAATTAGAAAGATAAATCTTGAATAATCAATTAATAAATTGCTAAACAATCCTCTTGGGCAAGATATTTCATGAAAAAGGACAAATTATTCCATTAAACCATCAATGTTATTATGAAATATCATCGCAATATTTCTTAAAATAGTCAAACTATGTAAATCCATTCACGAGTTTTCATTAGAGGTCTGTTATTTGCAGAATCCCATTTTCTGTGATTCTTGGCCCATCTTCTTTTCTATGTCAAGTGCGTTACCAATTACAAATAATTCTGAGGCAATCGAATCGCGTATAATTATAAACCGTACATTTATTACGGATTAAAATAAACCCTGAGAGCCTATCCAAGTTTTAGATTTCATTATCACTAGTCTTCTACTTCTCGAGATTTTAGAAATATAAATAAAAAATAAGAAAATTCCTACTTTAAATTAAAAATATACATCTAAACATGACTCTAATTCTGGAAACTTGGTCTACTCCACTTCAAATTCTCGAAACAAGTTACGATAAAATTCAATGGGTTTCTCTCATTTCTCATTTCTCTGCTCCATTTCATCGAAACTCACCGTCATTGCCTGTAGAAGAGCATGAGTTCTGCGTTCGAGTTCTGCCTTCGGAACCCCTCGAAATGTATTCATCTTTTTATTATGCCTGTTGAGGATTTCAACCCCCGCAAGTGCACTTGGCCTAACCATTTTCACTTTCTCGGAAACTACCTTCTTCACAAAAGTGTCAACAAATTTGAGGATATCAAGAATAATATCTTTATCCAATTTCTCTCACACGTTCTTTGCATTTTTTTCTACAAAATTTAACCGCATGTATCTATTTGATTATTTATATTGAAAAGTATTCATACAACAAAAATTACTTCAGCTACACTTTTGTCACATTAGGAGATGCACAATTGAAAAAAATCACTTCTTTGTAATAAATTCAGGCAAGGAGTGAGGAGGATAATCTGCTAAATTCGAAAATCTTGTTGTTAATTCGAGAAATAAATTATTACCGATTAAACTATTATCGATTAAATTATTACTATGCCATAACGATGTGTAAAGTTCTCACTTTAAATACTCGCACGTGTCTGGAACGATTGAGCTGTGCTCACGACATCTATTGCACTAGATCACTAAAAGATTCTAAAACACAAGTGCACTAAGAAATTCAACTTTGACCGATCAATGAGTATTCAGTAAATTGCCTCACCCTCTATCTTAATCGCGAGCACACTAATCGTTAGCCTTAATGCAAAAGCAACTTTACCGGTACTTTTCATGCTCATCGGACAACGACAGGTCTGTATTCACACCATTCTAAGCCCCCACAGAGACAAATGACTCAGAAAACATATACATTATATACAACATTTATTCATTACATACAGCCTTTAAACACTTTCCCACGATTAAATTTCATTCCCCATTTTAAAAATGTATAGCTGGACCGATTATCTTCATACTTTTTAAATTCACTTCCACCAGACTATTTTTTGGTTCTTATATTTTTGTTATTTCTTCCATTTAATTCTCTAGTGTTATACTTTGTTGTTATTTATTTTATCATAGTTTCCTTATTCACTTTATTCTCATTGTTACTGATATAAGCATGAGTGATGTAAAAGAAACATATCTTCTATTATGCAAACATAGTTTATCTTAATATGAAAACAAAGGTATCATATCTGATATATTTCCTGATGCAGTGATTTCCCTTCAGTGATTTCTCATTAAAGGAGATTTCGATAATCTTTCAAAAAATATAAAAGCCCCCTTCTTGGTATTTTTTTCAACGGGAGTGACGATGATGAACTTTGGAGTAGCTGACCACGACCTCTTCCACTAATACATTTGCTTTTAACATACTCAATCTCATGCATATGCCATCGAACACACGACTGGAAAGAAAGAAGAGTTACAAAATGTAATTAAATGAAAAGAAAAGAAAGAAAAAATTAAATGAATTTCGTTTGTTAAAAAAAGCATTAGAACTAATCCCACTTGCTATTTTTATATCTAACATTTTTAAATAGATTGCATACACTTTATCAATTTATGTGATGAGCAATTACTATATTTAAGAATTGTATAAAAGTTTGAAGAGACTTTTTGTATTTCTAGAAATTTTTCTTATCTAATATAAATCACGTAATTTCACGTTGTGTTTAACAACTTCCGAATACTCAAAACATCAATCAGAGTGAGCTTTTAGAACCCGAGTAGCTACTTAAAATAGAATAGGTTGTTCGTCACTCGAAGAAAAAACATTTCACTCTAGGCACGGATTTCTAAAGGTCAAGTAAAATTGTAACCACTTTTTGAGTTCGAAACATTTAAAAATAATCAAAATCTGCCTTAGAAGACTTATGTTTTAATTATGTAGATTTAGAAAAAGTTTAGATTTGCGATAATTCTCGATTACATAAGAGTAAGTACTGTTTGATTTAATCTATCGGTAGAATTGCAACACAGCTTTTTTAATTTCTCATAAAGCATAACAAGGAAAGCACCAGCATGAAACTAGGAGAGATGCATAAAACTTTTATAAGCAAATACAGAGTACAACTTGAAAAGTGTGTTTCTGGGATGACATTGGAATGAAGGTGTCCTAACAAACGAGATGAAGGTATATCTGGAACATCTGGGCCGCATCCCGTTTAAACTGACCCACGAATCAAGTGCAAACGGTAGGCGTACATACGTTTGAACAATTGCGTTCAATGAAAGTTGATATGATGACAATTAGCTCATTGACCATCAAGGCGTACGAACTACACTGTACATTCCAAGCAAGCCTAGCCAATCTTGATTTTTTATCCAAAGTTCACATCTTGTTTATGTGCAAAACGCATTATACAATTTCACACGTTATTTCTGCACCTGCCCACTCAAACTTTATTCATCCAGCGAAGCTTGGACGCTTGTGTGAATGAACTATCTCATAACTACATTCTATGTTTTTTTTATCATTCTATATTCTTAGACGAAGAGTTCTTTAGAAAAGATGTTATGTTTAGAAATTGTTATCTTTCTACGGCAAGAAACTTGTCCATTTATTTTTCTTCCACCTACATCTGAGATCGACAAACGTTCACTGGCGAATTTAGTGAATGAGGCAAGTTTCTCTAATGTTAACTAGTTTTGCTATTAGAATTGACTCATTCGGAATTTCTTCGATTGAGAATATATTTCACCACTCAGACTGTTTCATTTTTAACCCGGCACTGACATCTTGCCAATTTTGAGTGTGAGATAAGAGAGCTTTCTTGCATCCCGAGAAACAAGGTAACTAACCCATTTTTCCGAGTCAAGTTGATTTATATTTGTGTCACGACCAAAGTTTAAGATCGAGCTATTGCCATCCAACGATTTATTCCTAAATTTGAAAATAGGTGCTACTGGCAAAGACTTCAATGCCACAGTAACTGTGTCAGTGTTAGACCAATTTTATTACAGTTATTGTCATCCTCCTTACGCCCTTTCCTAATTTCCCTAAATCCACCATTAATTCTCTCAAGAATAAATTGTGGAATAAGAAGAATAAAATATGGATCCTAACATACATGATACCACTTTGAAACTGATTTTATGCACTTTCAAAAAACACGTTTCGCAAGATTTGATTGCACATAAGAGTCAGTGTAACACTGGAGGATGTGAGGAAACGTTTGTGGGTACCGCACAAAAGTGTATTACATTCATTGTTCTAGGGGCAGAGATTAACTGATGTCAATGATTGAGGGAAAGAAAACAAGTTGGGATTGGAAACAATCAATAAGACACGAGAGACCAAGACATCTGCGTGACGACGTCGAGTTCTGCACTGCCAGGAATAGATGGACCGTCCGACGAAAAGTACGTCAAGGAATCCTTGTGGTAGCATTTCATCCATACGTCATCAATCTGTACCAATGAGAACGCGCATGCACTAGAAGATCAGTTTTATTACTTCCAATACAAGAAGATGGTACGTACGAAGAATCATACGTGATAAGGGAAACTGAGGGAGTTGGTCCATACATGGTACCACTTCAAAAATGACTGATTTTCAGAAACCAGGGATTTTTGAGTATCCTTATAATTTTGAGGATAAAGGGAAATTCTTTTTAGCATTTCTTTTACTTACAGGCTTAGGTTTCCTCCTAACGAGAATTACTTTATGTAACTTGGGCGATCGAATTTTTTTCTCTCCACGAATAATGCCAAAGCCTCTGATAGAACGAGAGTTCAGTACAGGTATTATTACAACCGATGCCATGGCCTGACAATGCGAGCCAACAACTGACTGTCAGACCCTTCGTTCACCACTGACTAAAGTAACGAAAGGCTAACCTTTGGAAAATCAATACGGGCCAAGAATCGATACTTGACATCCTTTTATGTCCAGTTTTCAAGGAGTGTATAATGTACCCTCGAGGAGCTAAGAAACCCAATTGAAGAAGGGCAATCACAATTTAGAAAAAATATAAACAATAGTATCTTGACCCTATCGGTATCAAATATTGCAGGGCATCAATTTTTCTTGTTTTTTTCTCTTGAAATTCCTTAAAGATACTTGAAATCTCTTCAAATCTCGAACAGCGCCGGGTAAATTTCTGTGAGTAATTAATAAATCTGAAAAAATAATCAGATAATCTGTCTAATTAATATACTAATCTATAATTATAATAACCTTGAAATCTTTAAGGTGTATATTGCGAAGTTCAAGAGCAAGACCCACGCAACGGGATGCACTTGAATCTTCCACTTCAAAGTGCTGATAACACATCATTAGCTTTTCAGAATGATGGATCGCGTTTGCACCATTTTCGCCCCACTATACGTGCCTGTGCAAACTCAAGAGAGATTGATACTACATAATAGACAAAGCATCTCTCTTTATCTATCAGAAATTCTTTTAAAAGAAAGATTTACTACAACAATGAAATTGTGCTTAAATAAATATATTCCTTTTGTCTTCTGACTTCAATTGTAAACCGAGCTTAGAAACTGTTAAAGCAAACAATTAATTATCTAGGAGATACGTTTTTTTAATTTCTGCATGATTAACGATTTCTGAGTAAATAAGAAATAATTTAAATGGTAGGAATTGAATTCCCACAGTGTCATGAAAAATCGTGTCTGCATCGAGTTAGAATCAGTCACGCTGATTTACAATTAATGCAGAAAAGAAAATCGTAATCGTTCGTTTCTGAACAGATCACTCCTTGTCTACTCTTGTGGGTGAATAGTTTCTAATCTATTAACTCGAAATGTGGTTGTAATCAATATATTTTTTATAGAAGGAGTTTTATACCAGGATTTAAGAACTTTTTTGAAATATTTATCATTAATTTACTTACATTCCACCCAACAGATTCAATCATAAAGTTCTGAACAATTTCCGTCTCATCTCGATCACTGTCACTTTCCAGTAAAGCTTCGCTGACTTCCTGAACACTTTCTGTTTCACTGGAAGTTTCCTCTTTTTCATCCGCATTAGTGGCAAAACTATTTTTCTCTGGAATTGGACCTTCCTCAAGCTGTTGAGCACGTACTTTTTCTGCAAGGAGCGTTCCCAAGTTTTCGAAAAAGCCACCATCTTCCTCTTGGATTCTGAAATAATTCATTTAATTAAGTTTAATATCAATCAAATTATATACAAAGTCATGAAATTTTTTCTCAAAAACGTTCTTTGATTTAAGAGAAGAAAGTATAAGTACAATGTCATAAAATTTTTTGATAACAACATACTGTGTAGATTAAAAAGTAATCATAATGCATTGAAGCGTAAAAAAAACTTCGGGACTGGTATTCATGCTTGTAAACGAGTAATTAAGACGATAAGACGTGCAGAAATTAAAAAAAAATTGTACGAATTCAGAGAAACAATAATCTCTTGAAATTTAATGATCCCTTTTTCAATAGTTCTACCAATGTACAAATTTAATATTTGTACATTAATATTTTCAGCATTCAAAATATTTGTATAACAACGTAGATGCTGTACCTTATACTTACATAAACAATTAATTATTGTAATTAAAATATCTACCCAAACCTGAAATTGTTGTACTGAAAATGACAATTTCCTAAAAATCATATACAATACCATTCAAAACAAAGAATACCAAAATGCAACGAAAGTCCTAAAAAAGCAAATTGTTTTCGCAGTTAATTTTTTTAAGCTCATTCAATTAGTGGAGCTTCACATTCTCGAAACTCATTCCATTAATGAAGTAAAATAAATTATACCTCATTCTTTTATTAACATTCTTTGAACACATTCCAGTTTCAGAATTCGCGACCATTTTCACTATGCAAAAACAAAACTTTCAAAAATTTTCCAGCACCAAAAAAATCTTTGCTATCGCTTCACCTGTTATTTTTATGAATATGATGAAAAGCCGCGAGTTTCCAAAAAACCCTTCCAGCTGTAACTTTAATATCTTCTGGTTTCTCTGACATACGAAGTGCTGCAATCGCCAAGTAAGGATGCTTCTCGTCTAACTTTGGAAAGTGAGCCATTTTTCTCTTCTCTTGCCTTTGGAAAAAATTCAAGAAATTTTTCCATGGAAACACGACAGGCATTTTTCAATGAGTTCCAAAATAAAAGAATAAAAGAAAATCTTTCAAGGCTATAAAATTTTATTCCAACTGGTACAAAGAAGCTTTGCAGACTAAATAAACAGTTTTAATCTTTAGTTCTCTTGTTGTAATTGATTAAATTAAACCTCCATTTTACCGTTTTTTAGTTAGTTTTTTTTTTCATTCCTACCACACGAGAGATAATTCGTAAAATATGTAATTTATCTTATTTCAGTTAAAAAGAAAATAAAGTATTTTACTCAACGTTCGTTACTTCTTTTCCACAAAACGAGGAAACTCTCCAGACATGAATCAGAATGAAAATTTTTTAAAGGACATTTTTTCTTTTAGCACAAAACACGTGTTGAAAAATTTGTGATTTCTAAATGATGCCATTGTGTTTTTTAGACCCGAATTCACTTTCAGATGACGTAAGTGACTAGTAAAAATATGCAAAGTGATGAAGCCGTTTAAGGTACCTGCCACTCAAAAGAGATTTAGGACATTCTTAAAAAATGTTAAACAATGTGATAAAATATTTGAAATTCTAGCTATAGCTTAAATCAACTCTATAGAGTTGATTTAAGTTGCAATTTTTGTTCTTTTATTCTTTTTAGAAACATAAATAAAAATAAATTTCTTTAAAATATTAATTCAAATTAATAAAAACCGTTTGTTTTCTTCCTATTTCCTAAATCCACTGGTTCTCCTTAATATTTTTTATCTTCGTGCACCATTTTATGTGAATAAATTTTTCTTTTCACGAACACAGGATATCACTAAGCAAATAGATTTCAGAGACTGAATGAACACCAAAACATATCTTGCAGGACTACCTTCAAGATTGTGCTAATGGAAATCCCAGGTGGGAGAATGTAACAGGTAAGGAGAGCAGTGACTTGACTATATATATTTTTAAATACATACATAATTATTTGTAAGCCTATATCTTTCCTAAATTATAATTCAATTTATAAAATTTTCTATATCTTTTAAAACAATGGAATCTTTTAAGATTCCACCTCTCATAGAAAAAATCAAACATTTAAAAAGAATGATACACTATATAACAATTGTTTCGATAATAAAAATAACTTTTTGTAAATTCGTAACGTCCACTGTACTACCGTAGCCCCTGAATGATAACTTCCCGTCATACTAAGAATCAAGTCAGGCGACCATTCAGCAGGAATAAATTGTTACTAAAAGGGTATTTTTTGGATAAAATGTTTAATCCTAAAAAAATATAGTACGTTTTTATACTTTTCTTTAAAGTATATTTACAAGTTGTTTATGTTATTTAAAAATTAGGAGCAATTAAGTGTAATAAATTAGTTATTTAATCAGATAAATATTTTCATAATATATAGACTTGAACTAAATTTCCTACAAAGTTTAATAGATATGGAGTGAATACTTCTTTCGCCTTGACACAAGGATTTCTAAGAAAGATGATTATTGACTGCGCAAGTATGCATTATTATTCAATATCCATGAGACACTTTTAACAAGACTCCCTACAACTCTTTGCACACATGCGAAGTTTCTTCAAACGATTATCTAATAATATTTGAACAGTTGTGAAGATATTTTTAATTTTACAAAATATAATTTAAAATATAAATTATAGAATTGTATCTCTCATCAGATCATTTTATTATAATTGCCATTATTTTTGCAAAAAATCCAAGGTCACTTTACTTAATTAAAATTCACCGTTATAATTTATTACTTTAACTTCCCTTCTTATATGATCTAAATTTAAATATCTTCAGTTTTATTAGCAATTTTACGACTCAACTTCAGGGTAAACTATGAAAACAACATAACACTTTTTTAAAATTATTTTTGTTCCTTTCCTTGAAAATAAAGAAAAGCTCCTTATCTTTAATATTCTTGTAATATATGTATTTGCTTTCTTGGAAGTATTTTCTTCAAATGAAAAAGTAGCTGTAAAAAAATCATAAGGATTTCAGTATACAAGATGCAAGAAATTTTTATGCAAAACGAAAGCACACGAAAATTAATCGCCTATGACAAAGATAGTCTGAAGATAATTCATAGCAGTAGTAAAATTATTATCGATGATATCAATATGAAGAGTTATAAAGTGATGCAGCAACTCGCAAATTAATTCCATTCACGTCACAGCTCGCAACTTCCTTATTTAGATCACAAATACTATTGTTAGAGTCATTAAAAGTATAAAAAAAAGTGCACTTGTTCTTCAGAAAGTGACTCAAGCTTTATAAACCGGAAAAGATTCAGAAATAAAAAACGAAACCTGGACCAAAAAACCTGCGTCACATGAATAAATCTGTCCTTTTCCCTTCAAAGAACTTTCCTTATTTCCATTTTTATTTCCTCTATCTCTGCGCGCTTATAGGAATTCCGGTTTCCATGGTCAGTGAATTTTCCAAGCGAAGAATACACCAATTATTTTGCTACCAACCTATAATTACCAACTCTACAATTAATCACACATAAGGATTTTTTTTTAAATTTGCCTCATCATCTAGGATCTTATCAATTTAGATGATAAGAAAATTCCCCGCTTCTTAAAATCGATGACAAACTTTTCATGAAAATTGGAAGATGTAATTACAATTTATTATAAAGCAGATTTGTTATATAAATTGTTTCACGTGATTTTAATCTGAAGGATTAAACAATAATTAGATCTCCTTGCATAAAATAATCATATTTTTTAATAAAAATGAGTTCAACAGTGTTTACATAATTTATGCGATAAGAGCAATTTAAAAAAATTCCCAGCACATACTTTGTGCTAAGAGCACAAAGTATGTAAAGATTCAACTTCTTTATGCTGGTGTGAATCATAAAATAACGTGACGTCCTTCACGGGCCGGGCCCACTGAGAAAATACAAACAAATGAATCTGACACTAAAATTACAGGTGTATATTCGATACCTATTTTTTGTTTCTTATTTTGATTTAATGGAATTTTACTTGCTAACGTATGCGATACATTAAAAAAACAGAAAATATTAATTTAAAAGTCTCTAAAATTGTATATTAATTAAATTAAATTAGATAGAATTTATTGTGTGATCACATCTTTAACACACAAATATGTAAGAGGTCCTCCTTTGGTTATATATCGAGACTTGTGTGAGAGACTCGTTTATAAATAGAAAGTACACACATTATGTCCCAATCATGATAATTGCTTCGACTTGATATTTAATTTATTCTCCGATTATTTATAAAACCAATAGATTATTGACTTCAACAAGTCTTTGGAATTTATCTTGTAATTAAAAATGAGGACAACGACCACGTTGTTTATTTTTCAGTTAATTCCTATCTTCAATTAAAAAGGTAAAAAAAAAACGTGTTTTTGTAACCTTTTCTACAGATTGTGTTCAAAAGGAATTATAATAACAGAAAATATGAGACGCCTCTTTTACATCGAAAATTTTCTGCGGAGAAAATATATTTAGGGAACAGACTATTTTCAAGTATTCTATTTATATCCTATATTCATTCGTGATCTAAATAAACACACACAATAAAATCGACATAGAATATCAATATGAAAGATTAATAATATTAATATTTCAAAGTTAATTACTTTCTTCTCATTGTATTTACCTCTGTTCATGTTCTGATTTTTCCTCCTTTTCCTTTTCCTTTGCTTCCCTTTCCTCTACAATTTTATGGTAAAAACCTCTCCACATTGCTTCCTCGTCCATCTTGGCGAAAATTGGCGCAAATTGAACTTCAAAGCAATTTTTTAATTAAATAAATAGAGTTTGACACAATTACGCGAAGCACGATCTTGAACGGTATTTCATTCACGCGTCACGCTCTCCTTTTGTAACTATGACTACAGACTACCGTCTCCAAATCTCCATTCACATAAACCTGAATATGTATGTCAGTCTCTCCACTCACATGACAATCTCTGATTTCACTTTTCCCAAACGATTGGGATTTTAATTCGTGTAATTAATTCGTTAGGTACAGAAGGAAAACGTCAACAAATTCGAATTACCGGATAAAAAGTTCAGGCCAAGGGTACAACAACCGGCTAACACCCACCGGTCGCAAAACTGAAACTAGTACAGAATTTATCCGACAGACGGTGAATATACTAATCGAGAGATTCGACCTTTTTATTCAGAGGGCACCACCTCCCAGTGCTACAATTTCAAGGAAACTTTGTATAAAATCAATTATTATATAAAATCAATAATTAATTAGTTTCTAATATTTTTTATTCCATTTTACTTATAAAGATAAGGAAGATATCCCGCCAATTTTGATGAACTTGAAATACGTTGTAGAGATCCACCAATTAAACGATAAGTATTTTTTTCTTATTAATTTGCTTTTAATCAAAAGTCAATCCTAAAGTATACTGTGATTCAGAGTGATCTTGGAAGATACTACTCATCCCCTGACATCATCAATTCTTCGGAATGTCTTTTTTATGTTAGGATTTGCAATAATGTTGTTTTATTCGAGATAAATTCAAAAATTACTCAAAGCTGCATTATAAACATATATTTAGAAATTAAAAAAGTAAACATTGGTTATTATTAAACATTATTGGAAATTCTCATTAAATTCTCATTTAATATTTAAATCTTGCTTTTTTAAATTATCACAAATTTAGTACAAAATAGTTAATTTTAGTTATAATGTCATAAATACAATAACAAGTAGAAAAGTATTTTCAAAGCTCGTTTCACAAACACTTAGGTCATATTTTTAATGAAAATAATCTTCAGTACTTTGTTTTACTTTTTCAAGATTAGATATTTTTATTTATGGATCTGTAACTTGCAATTTAACCATCCATCGAAACTTAAAATCTGAAACAATATTTCACACCAACTTGTCAGTAAAACAAAACCGATAAAGATTAGAAGAAAATCTTCTATATAAGTTGAAACTATAGGTCTTGAAAGATTATTGTAGCAAAAATGTATCGTGCAAAGTTGCTTTTCTATTTGGTGCTTGGTGAGAAAAATATCTACTTAAAAAATTCTACTCAGTGTCGAGCTCAACGTATGTAAAACATTTAATTGTTTTAACTTATAGGTTCCATTGCTCATCTGATGATCAGTGCCAAAAACGCAGATTCCGAACTCTCGAAACCGAAAAATCCCTCAAATGGAATGAGCCTTGATATATTTGGGAAACCTTTATCGGAGGTGGAAGAATCTATAAAGCGTTTTTTACTAACTTTATCAAAGCCCACAAGTAAATCTCTGACTCAAAATTTGGAAAAAACTTCTCTAAAAGGAGAGAATATAAAAGATCTGGTTACGATCTCTACCAAACTTGTTATAGAGAATTTAAGAAGTTCTAGTAGAGACTTAGGGATTTTATTAAAAAACGAAAATCCTCCTGAAATAATAGCTCCTGACAAGAATGAAAATTTAACAAACAATTTAGTTCATAACGGACTATTAATAGTTTGCGAAATTATAAACATGTTACTAACAGGTACCAGTTTAGGACTCGAGTTTCTGTTTGGAAATCAGACATCTGCTTCAAAATTTACTAATTTTAATTTAAAAAATCATGGATACTGGGACTTTATTACATTTACAGACGAAATTTTCATTTATCTTGACTGTATGACTCAAGATTCTTTAATTAATGATATTGAAGAAGCTGTCGATTATGGATCCAAACATCCCACAAAAGAAGTTATTACCTATCTCAAAAAAAATCTCAAAAAACCTCCAACAAATCGAAGATCTAATTTCTGTCAATGTATTTGCTCTGCTATCGAAAATATTAAACCAGGTGGTTATGAAAAATGCATGTCAGATTGGGATAAAATTCAATCTTGTTTCGAATCTCGAAACAAAACTTCATTGAAACGTCATGGATTTTTTAATTTCATGAAACAATTATTTCCAAGAAAATGGGTAAATAGTGTAGTAGATTTAGACAGAAGTTGTAAATTAAAAAAAGATCAGAACTTTGAATGTAAAATTCGAACAAGACCTGTGGGTACAATAAGACAAGTGGAATATATTATAAAATCATTTACTGGTAAAAGTATAACAAGAACATCTCCTTTATCAAAAGTAATTCGTCGATTTTCAAGAGTGATTTCGAAAAGCCCAACGGCTAAAAGTATTGTGCAAGGTTGTTCGGATCATATTAGCATTTTTCAACAGGGGAAAAACAGAAAGAGACTTTTGAAAAAAAAATCAGAAACAGATCCTGAAGAATTAAGAAAATATAGAAAAGTCTCAAAATCACTAGCTACTTATCAGAAGGGTATAATTCAAGATTTATTGAACGCTATTGTAGAGTCTAATCAGATTCCTATTTATATAGAAAAATCTCTGAGAAAAGCTACCCCAAAATGGTATGGATGGCCACTTTTTACAACGACTCTGGTGTGCTTGGCTGTGTGGATCAATTCACTTTTTGATAACAACAATAAGACTGATAATTCTATTTACATGTCTAAATTCCATGAAAATCAAGGGATTCACTATGATCGGAATTCTCAAGTACTTATTGAAATTCAAGAAGGTGAGATGTTTTATAATAGAAAATATAAATATTTAGTTTCATTATTAAACGAAAAAATTTTTTGATTTAGAATTTCCAGATTTGAAGAAGCACGTCTCAAAGGAACAAGCACTTGATAATTTGCTGAGAACCATGAATCAAGTGAGCAATGAAAATAGAGCCCTAGTTAAAAATTCTGCATTTACTGGTGGACTGAACAATATTCTGTTGGTGTTGATGTTTTTGGAAACACTTTCTGCTGTTACTTTATTAATGACAACTAATATGGAACTTATGAATGGAGCAGGGAGTGAACAAAATGGGCATAATGGTCAAAGTGGACAAAATGGACAAAATGGACAAATGGGACAAATGGGACAAGTAGATCTAGGTGTATCAGGAGGAGATGAAGCTTCAAATCAAGAAACATCCGAAGAAGATTTTTATAGAAAGAAAAGATCATTTGATTTAGATTACGATGTTACTTATGTTTCCGATCTTCCAGATATTGGAATTCTTCCATTAAATAGTTCAATAAATTTTGTAAATTATACTAATTATGAAGAAGATATGAATGTTACAAGTAATATGGATGATATTGTAAATTTCGAAGATTATTCTTTCTCTTGGGAATTTAATGAAACGCTTTTGAAGAATTAATAGGAATTTGTATGTATTTAAGGAAATATTATAGTTACATTTAGGAAAATATTATGTACACAATAAAACAATGCAAGGTTTGCTATAATAAATGATATGTTTAATGAAAACAAACGCATTTTGATTCAATAACAATATTTTCTAGTGACAGAATATTCATTTAGTAATTTTTAGTTCGTCTGAAGATATTATATTGTATTTACATTAATTATGCAGTAGGAAATTTGGCACTATTTTCTGATTAAACTCTTAGAACCAGGTGGAATTATGCGAAATATGAAAATTATGTTTTACACTTCAATATTAATTCAGGTGTGTCACACTGAATTAGCATTAGCTATTTTTTTCAACTGTTTTAAGGAAATTTTAATATCACAGAAAAAAATAATTTATACAGAAATTTCGGCAAAAATAGCCTATCCATCTATTTGTAAGGAAGTTTATGTATGCGTAGCCAAGGTCTTGAATCATATATAAATTTTGTACTATAAGAAAACGAAAGTTAAAAAAAAAATACTGATGAGGCGGAATTCGCAACAAAGAAAAAAAGAAAGCCATAAATTAAAGTAGGCAGATTTAAAAAGAATATTTCAAAACATTGTTTTTTGAGATGACCTACTATTCCACTAGCACAGAGGTTGGCTAATCTCCGTTTGAAAAGTGTCATTCGTAAGAGCGTATTTTACAAATCATAAAAAACTCTTATCATGACACAAATTATTTTCACCTGGGAGACTCTTCGAAGTTCCAAGAGATTATTTTACATAAAGCTTTTGTTGCTGACATTTAGTATTCTCTACGTAGTTCTTCCTTTATATATCCCACTATTAAAGAATGAAACCAGGTGTTTATGTACCTGGTAAAATCGAAAAAAGTCTCACAAGTAAAACATCACTTCGAAAATGAGGAACTGGATCAGTCTTCTGTGTTTTTTCGGTATGTACATCAAATTTTCCTGATTTTTTTATATTATCCAAAGGGTTTTCATAAAAAAACCGCTTTTAGAATTTTCGAAATATTAGTCTTATTACTCTCTCAGGGGAAATCATTTATTTCACAATAATAACAAATTAATTTACTTCGTTTTTCTTATAATCAAGTGTTGGTGACATCGAGCATATCTAAGAAAACTATTCCAAAAAATATTTCTTCAATTGACATAATACATCCAAAAATCATCGGAGGACAGAGATTGAGTATCCTGGAACGACCATTCATGGTAATAATTAGTAATTCACAAATTATAATGAATCATTAAAAGAAAAAATATTTATAAAATCCTTCTGACTGTTGCAGCTTTCTCTTCATCGCAGACAAGATGGATTTAAATGTGGGGCTTTTATCATATCAGCAGAGTGGGGAATTACTGCTCAGCATTGTTTGTAAATATGAAATTTTCCTTATTCAAGTATTATTCTCACGATATATTTAATTGCTGATTTGTTACTTACGCAATCATCTACTCTTATATCTTATAGCCAAGTTTTGCAAGCATCAGCTTATGTAGTTCGAGCTGGATCGGATGAATTTCAAAAAGGAGGAACTCTACATCGCGTGACTGAAATTGTAGTTTATGATTTGACTTTATACGATGGTAAAATTCCAATTTCGGATATTGCCCTTTTCAAGGTCAGGCCGCATTTCAAATTTTCGAGTTCCGTCCAACCAGCCATGTTGCCAGTGGAAGGCACTTCTCCTAATCCAAGAATTCTGGTTGTTTCTGGATGGGGGACCATAAATCACCGATTAACCGTGCGTATTAATAATGTATTCTTTTTTAATTGAATTTAATTGAGTAGTAAAGCTGCAGTAAAATTCCGATCCTGGAAAAGCCTGCAAATAGCAATTTTATTTCCAGAAATTTATCAAAATTATTTCGCCAAGAACTGGGAATTTCCAAGCGAGAAAATTCTCCAGAAAAAATTAAATCAGGGGATTTTCTAGCAATTAATAATGGAAAATATTCCTTTAATAATTGAATGGTCGATGCAATGAATTTTCCAGTTCAAACTTCTAAACGAAGAACGCTATTAAAAAACTGTATTTTTTGCATACACTGTAGAATTTTAAATGTGTAAGGTAAATTTGCTAAAATATTAAATATTTTTTTGCAGGTGGGAAGAAATGAAGTATCTGTTTATCTCATGGCAACTCGAGTGCCATATGTCGCCTATGATCAATGTTTCAACACTTATCCGCGAATTTTAAACGATAATTTACACATTTGTTATGGAGGAATAGGAACTGATGCATGCACAGGTGACTCTGGAGGACCTCTTGGTGACCGAACTACTGTTTATGGGGTTGTTTCATTCGGATTTGGCTGTGCAATACCTAACGTTCCAGGTGTTTACACTCGAATATCTACCTACAGAAAGTGGATTAGGGAAATAGCAGGCGTATAATTTTCCGACAAAATGTACAAATGCAAACAATCGGAAACGTATTTTTGGAACATATGGAACAAATAAAACAAATTTCTAGTTACAGACTTTTGAATAAATAATTATAAAACTATTTAATTTGTTTATTCTCACTTTTCTGTACAATGAAATAAAAAGTGTTTAAGACATATTGCTTTATTTAATATCTTTATAAGTGTAACTCTACAAAGTTGCCAATTTTTCCTATACATATTTATTTTCTGGAACCGCATTTTGTAATACAAAAATTTTAATATGAATGTAATAATCGTGAATTATAACAATTGTAAAAAGATGTATTCCTCTAGAAATGAATAGGAAGATTATTATAAAATATGCAATATAAGAAAGCTGTTCCGGTATAATTATAGGGTTGAGCCACAACAAGGGTCACAAAACACCTGCTGAGGGTGCCACGCGACAGGGTAGATTTAAAAAAGGGTAGATTTGCCAACCCCGACCCATTAGAGTCATTATTATGTATTAAAACAAGATCCATATTTAAAGATAATATTATAAAATAAATATAATGATTCTTTCTCTAAAGTACCTTCTAGAGAAAAAGATTGAAAAACATTGGATATGAAAAAGATTCTATTATATTTTGTGATTATCTGCAAAATCTTGAACCATTTATAAATTTGCAGGTACATTAAGTAAAGGATATTATGAAATTGCTTAAAAGCGAGCCTAAAAGTTACAAAATCGTGCAATCTGTTGAAAATTTTTCTCGTAAAGTGTAAATTCATAAGTCTCGTCTCGACTCCTACACTTTAAACTCTTTAGAGAGGAATCTACGGGAAACGGGTTACAAAAGAACACCGGCATTCGAATCACGAAGCGTGGTCCCTCCAACGTTAAGCTTCGATGAACGCGGGAAGTACATTACACGTGCTGCGCCACACGTATAAATATATATATTTTCTTCTGTATGCTAGGTACACACTGAAAGCCCTTCAGTGCCGTATTTTTTAAAATTAGCTTTAAGTGGTAAATGTAAGAAAAGTAAAGTACCTTCCACATCAAATATTTTATTTAATACTGAACTTCCTTTCACCCTTCAACGACCCTCTTATTTTAGTTATAAACGATTATTTTATACCTTTAAGTAATCTTTTATTTAAAAAATAACAAAACTGATAAAAAAGCCATGACATGCCGCCTAATTACGGGCCTGTTTCATATAATCAAGAGTGCCTATCATTTACCCGGCTGAGTCACCCGCGTGTTTCCCTCTGCAGAATAACCAGTCCCGTTTTCCTTTAGCATTTCCGGGGGGGTTTCAGACTATTATGGAGTCACGTGTGGACTTTCTAACAATTTCGATGATGCGTGTGAATCGTAATTATACCCGTTCCAATCGATAAGCACTTATTATCGATTATCAGGAGAAAAATAACAATATAAAAAAAACCTTGGAGAAAAATGATTGAATCTGCTATTGTTATTTTACTCCTGCAATTTTTTTTTGATAAATGTTATAAGAAAATCATCAAGAAATCATCAAGAAAACCATCTAAACATCTGTTTAATCATCGTTTTTGGTATCAAATGAATACATTTGCAGATCAAAAAGATATCATCAGATTTTCTGTGTAATGATGAATGAATGAATTAATTAATTACCTTGAATTGGGGTGAACCTTGTTCCTCAGACTTTTCAAAATTTCTCTCTTCATTTTCAAATATAATCCACATCCAACGTTTGCCGGAAGTTTGTTTTCAATTTCCTCCACTTTCACCGAACCAGCATCAACCTGATTAACACTATCAGTCAAGTCATTCAACACCGGAGTCATTATCCTTGAATTAATCGAAGAAGATGGCTCGAAACTCTCCATTTCACTAAACTGTTTAAAATATTTGTAGTAATCCTCCCCCAGCACAGTGTCTGTAATAATCGATAGATGTTGATTATTTTCGTAATAATTATCCTTTGGAGAACTTTTCTCGAAATTTTGCTCTTTTATATTTTTATCTCTGTGAAAGCCTCTTTCAATAAATGTTTTCGATTTGCCAAACACTGTCAACATCTTTGGTTTTGATTTTGCTTTAGGACCAACTTTCTCGAAAATTTGTGTCATTTTTTATAATTACTGTATTATTATTAATTTATTATTAATTTGCTGTATTATTGTAAGCTTTTCAAAAAGGGTTTTTAAATTCTTATTTTATGGAGGAAAGGGGGAGTTTAAACACACTCGGTGGTAAAAGTGATACTGAATCGTATCGCTGCACAACATGCTAAGAGGGAGTGATTCCAGTGGATTGTTGGTTCGTAGTTACCGAGGAGCAGTGTCATTGTACCTTTCATTCCCCTTCCCTTAAATATTCTCCCCTCTTTGTTATCAATTTTTCTATCCATTACTCTATCTTGAACCTGTACATTTTTTTTTAATTTATAAGGATGTAAATGCATAAGAATTTTAAGAAAGGGCACGAGTTACCTATTATAAGGGCATATCACGTAATCGAAGACATCAAAGCATTACTAAGAATAACGAAATGACAACCCGAACAACTTAGAATTTAATCGTGCAACGAATTAATTAGATTATACTGAACTAAGGTTTATTAAAAATTATTCATGGACGTCGTGTCTTCACTCCTTTATCAGAATCATCATTTGCACTTACGTGTTACTTATTTTCGTCTGACTGAGTTGATATAGTAAAGTCATAAGTAAACAATAAAAGGTCGTAATTTACAGCTCGGAAGAAACCTTCTTATTCTCTTACATTTGGTAAAAGATTTATTACTCACAAAGATTTATTACTCTCGTTGATTTCTCAACTTTTTGGTACTTCATTTCAGATTACTTTTTTCCTGATATTTTATTTTATATTATAAATTTATCATTTATAATATAATGAATTTTTATTTATATAAACGTTAAAAATAAATTCTTTTTGTAGAGACACGTAGGTATTTGTATAGTAATGAAAAGCATCACGTTTTTCTTTTATCTGAAAGGAACAATAGTAGGTTCTGAGGATATGACTCGAATTGGTAATTAACTGCACCTGAAGGGTTTCGTAATTTTAATTTTAACTCTTTGTTAATAAAAATAAGGCACAAATAAGGAATAAAAATAAGACACATGTTAACTTTTGCCGAAAAAGTAAGTCGTTCTTATAAGTAATCTTTCTAAATTAAGACAAGTAGTCATAATCAAACCATAAGTGACTTTCAGGAATAGGGATCAGACACTCTAAATCGTTTTTGGGGAGACGTCCAATTAATAAATTACGTGATCTGCATCTTAAATGAGCGATTAAAGAAATATTTAAAAGTATAAGGAAATAACAGAAATATTTCTTGAAAACCTTATGAGAAGTAATAATTAAGAAACGATAAACATCTCTTGATATTTACATGCTTCAATATAATTTACAAATAAGTCGAGTGTTAAATGATAGACAAGAGAAGTACATAAGTGAGTGTTTAATTATACTTTCGCAGCAGTCTCTACGAAACCTAAAGTCTTCGTGGAAAAAATTTATTAATACTGAGATATAAGAAGTGACGGAGATTTTCAAGACGTAGTTTTATCGAGAAAAACAATTACCCTTAATTGAACTTTTGAATTACATTATTTTACGTAGTTGTCTTATGGGAAGTAATTCTAATTCAAATTGATAATAAAAATGTTTACTACCACAACCGATATTCATTGTCAGATGGTATTAATACTCTATTATTCTTTACCTTAAAAATGTTACTCATAACAAAAATAAAACGTTATTTATCCCGAGTAAATAAAGTAAATTTTTGATTTAACTGCAATCGATGGAGTAATGCAGAAAATAAGGGTAGTTTTCTATCTGTAATACAATGGTCGATAAATTTATACCCTTGCGAGTTTCATCTCCTAAAAGCAGGTGGCGTTGTTATATCTTAAATTCAGAAACTTATCCTTTTTATTTATTATCATTAATGAATTAATGAAAATTATATAATATTAAAAATCTTGCTTTTCAATTTGGTAATTGCTAGTTCATATTAAAAAATATTAGAGTTTTAAAATAACTAAGATTATATATTTTAGATAGGTCACTTCAACATCTACAGATAAAATAAAAATACATAAAACAGATAGATATATTTTTCTAATAAAAATATGAAAATATGAAGATTATTTTACATTGCAGGTGAAGTTCACGAGGGACGTTAATCTGAACAGTCTCTCAGATCCTTTTACTAGATAACAAAAGGACACTAGGAAAAGATAAAGGGTTAAACGATAAAATCCGATTCCCGATTTAATCTTCTCATCTAAAGCTCTACAGTGACAGATAACTATATTAGTTCAAAGCTTTAATTAATTAATGCCAAGGAAGTAAATAAGCTCCCTGTAGGAGTTTGCGTACAGGTGAAATAATATGTCGCAGTTCAATTTCGTAGCTTAAAATTACAAATATTTCTAATGTATCTAATTAACTTGATTCATGTTATAACTTTTATTATAATCAAATTCTCCTTCTTAATTCATGTTTATTGATAAATTAATCACAGGAGAGATGAAAGAAGCTCTAAATGAGATTCGTGGGTCCCGAGACTCTGTTACAGTATTCGAAATAAGTTCCGGAGGGTCTTTTGTCGTGCGTCGCTGGTCGCTAATCTCTCTAATCTGCCCTAAATGAAATACTTGCAATTCTTTGCCTTCGTTTCACTGCCACGTTTCAGTAGGAGGAACCACTTGACCGGGGGGGTTGGTAAATTGATGTCATCCAGGATGATGTTCCAAGGGTGAAAGGGGATAACTACAAACAAGCGATATATAATTCCTCTAACTGGCTACCACATTTTTGTGACTCTTAGGTGGCTCTCTTCAAACATTGGCGTCGAATTTTCATCCATTCTTTCCTTCAAGTCCTTTCCTTTCCAAATCATTTCCTTTCCTTCAATTATTATAGCCTTGATCAAGTTCAACCCAAAAATCGACCTTGCATGTATAATTTTCTTTATTTCTCGCTTCGGGGGTAATCTTTGGTCATTTTGAGCTTCAGAAGAAAAAAGTCCTACTAAACGTTTTTGAAAAACATGATTTTTGAACTGATTTTGGGTATTTTACTAAAAGATTTTAGGAAGCGTCTATTTTTCACGAGGAATATGAAGGAGAAGGCGATAACGCGGAAAAACGAATTTCATAAGCTACGAGTGAACGAAATTGAAGATCCGATAGAAATTGCAGCTAGCTCTACGCTGCTGACAATACGTACCCGTCCTCTCGGGCGCTTTTTGATTCCCCTGTGCACCCCAACCCCCATCGAGGGATCGGGGCTGACTTTTATTACACTGTCTGATGTTATGAATGCGATGAATGCTACTCGTCGGCCCCTTATGTACGTACCGAGTGGTTATGCGTTTTTACGATCTGTATCGCTTGAGTCGCGATTAACGACAGCTCTAAGTGTCTTTTTAAAATTCAAAACAACATCACACCTAAATACCCCCAAAAAATAAAGAATAATTAGTTTCTTACTTTCGATTGTTCCAAATTAGGCCAAACAGCTCTACACACGATTCAATCTATTTGAAAATGTGGAAACATCTAACATACATGTTTTGCAATTTTATTTCAGGAAATATGTACATTCAGTAATACATGATTTATATTAAATTTTGAAGGAAAAACTGTACGAAATATCAGTTTTGAGATAACAATTGTCCATAAAATGTTATGGATGTCATATTTGCGTTCATGCAGCAAGCACTGAAAGGTCTTGAATGAGATTGCCTCGTTATTGAAACCCGTCAGCGTAAATGTAAGTGATGGTCCAAGTTATGACGTATGGCATTGGGACCACACAAGTGTGTGGTTTCAGTTGCAGGTGCGCTTTCAAAATCGCAAATATGCGTGACGAATCACAGTAGCCAAACACTTGCATTCATGTCTCACCCCTCGAACATATAGTGACCAAAATTTACCACCCTGTCAATTCACTCAGCATCAAAACCATGTCATCAGCTGCAAAAGACAATTTATCTCTGCTACCCCGTTTCTAACTCTAGACTACTATAGAAAAACTGCATATTCATCCCTATAAAAAATCTAGAATTTATTTATTGGTCCCCTGCTCAATACTTAAAAATAGCATAGATACTATTTTTAGAAATTAATGTATTTTTAGAATGTATATTTAAATCAGAGTTTAAATTTTTGATCCGGAGATTTTTAATTAATGAATGAGATTGTAGGCCTGATTGCAGAGTTTTATGGTGACATGTAATTAGAAAATGTGGAGCTCAAATTTAATTTAACTTTTCATTTTAAATGGCATATATTATAGGTATGTCCGTCTAGCAATATTGACATGCCTATGTTCACATATTGCTGGACTTGTGTGGCCATATATGGTCTGCTATATATGTGCTGATTATGAGATTCGCGGCCTCTCCGTTTGATATGAATCCGACGCCCAGATTGGTATGGAACACATTTTATGCGAAGGAATGCCCTTTGAACAAACCACATATACAGGTACTCCACACATTGTGGTCGCTTTCCAAATCCCGTAGGTGAGTCTTATTGACAAATCTTCACTCTGACATAACATCTCGTTGCTTATTTGATTCTCGAATGATTAATATCAACAATTATTAGTAATAATGTCATAATACATTTAATAAGAATGCATTTAATAAGAATATATCAAGGAATCAAATTCCTGTACAAAGGGAATTTATCCAATCAATTTTTGCATTTCTATTTCCTTGTTTTATCTTTAAAAAGCAACTGTATATAAAATAACATGAAAATGAATTGAATACTGTAGTTGTAGTGAGGGCGAAATTAATTCGATAAAAACCGCGTTTTCAAATATTGTTTCATCAAAGAATATATTCGTAATTGGAACGTGCATCCGTTTAAGCAAAATAATATAGTGAGCGAGTCTCGCTGGTTTTAATTTTACAGGCACCCAGAACCACCCCCTGTGCAAAATTACCATGAAACAGTGGAATTGGGCGGAGCGAATAACCGACAACGGCAGAGACATGTATAGATACAAATACGTGTGTACGTTGTAAGTTTTAATATTCGAGAATGATAAACAAAGTGCAATCTAACGAAGTGGATGGAGGCACAGTGTAATAAAATTTGCGTTTGAGTTTCGTCGACGAGGGAAAACGAGGAAAATGGCTTCCTTCTGTTTCAATTATTTCACATTTCTGGTATACATTTCAATCATCGTTTTATTCAAGCTCTGCAATTGCAATATAACTAACGATTTCAACAAGGAAGCCACTTGCGGAAAATAATTCTATTACTTCCTTCCGTTTCACCGCAAGTCCTCTTCTTTTATTTATTTCTGTAATTCTGTGACAATTATTAAAAATTATATGAAATAGAAAAACTGGTAAAGTTCTATTTTCAAGGGTAATTATATGGAAATATTGTCATTATTGTAATGAGTTCCAAAATCGATCTAGAAGCAATTTATAATAAATAAATACTCTTTTTTATATCTCGAATGCTTTCAGTTCCAGTTTCTTTCAGAACTCGGAACAGTTTATTTTCAATTGTTCTATTCTGAATGCCTCGATATTGAAATAATTACACTCATATATTAGAAATTAATTACTTTCCCTTATAAATTCAGTTTCAAAAACTTAAAAATTTGAGTATAATTAATTATTATTGTCTCTTCTTCACCGAGACTACCAATCCTTAATTACTTGTCTGGTAATCGAATTAATCGGATTTTTTCACTACGAGATGATTGAAAAAGTAAACTCGATGCGTGAGAGGTGAAGGAATACATACGAGGATTTAAGGGTTGAGAAATCGGGCATTGGGGGTATAAGGGTTGGGGGTGGTAGATAGTTATATATAGTACTAGTGGTAGATAGAAGGGAGAAAAGAGAGAGAAAGCATGAGTGCGTGGGGGTGGGTTAGACCCCACAAAGGCAGTGGGGCTCTTTTGATTCGCAAGCTAATTGGAATGCCACGGATGCCGACGACGATAGAGCAGGGGTTCGGATCCCGGGATCCTGAAGTCCCGGTGTATCCAGGAGTGAGGGAGGCGGGGCTAACTTCACGCAGGTCCGTGGAGCTTTTGATATGAAAGCTCGATCGTCTTGACTTTTTCCGCGTGAAGCTTTCGCTTGGTTGATTTCTCATATTCGACGATCTACTTCTAGAATTCAATCCAACCGGAATTTTCATCCTAGTTTCAAGGTCAAGGACACTAACATAATTTAGGGCCCGAATCAAGCAACTGGTTATTTATAATATATAATAATATATTTCCTTTAATTTCGAAGGTGTCTCTTACACATTAAAAATGTTTTATATTTTTTTTTATAAGATCCTTCTCTTTTTTTTCTCTGTTTTTGGTAATTTTTGATTCCAGATTTCAGATTTATGTACATAATTATATATATATTAAGCTCTAATGCTCATACTCTGTTGGTAGCGCTAATGAATTAACAAGGCTCGAATTACCATATACCTGCAGCATTTACCGCCACATAGTATACACTTAATATCAGGCCAGATATTTCTAGCCGGGCCAGAAAAGCGACAGAGTTCCGGGCGATATTAATATTTTAACAAAAGCTAAGTGGAGTGGGAGAAGCTTTTGCCTTTGTAGTTCCGGCAGCCATGATGCAGGTCCGCGTAAAAAGCTCTGCCTCCCCCAACGCACTCCCTAAACGTTCTTTCACTTCCTCTCCAATAACCGTTTTTTTTTCATCAAAAAAAAAAAGATCGATGCCTCGTATATAATAGCGAAAAAATATAAACCATATTTTCCACATAAATCAAATGCTTTAAACGAGAATTTTTAATTAATTTTTCAGATTCATCATTGAGATCATGTGTGTATAATTATTTTCTATTCTGTTTATTCTTAAAATATTCAATTAGTGAAATTGTAAACAATGATATTTGTAATAAAAGAAAGCAGATGGGGTAAGTGAAAATAAAAAATGCAATTTTCAATGTACATATTCGAGAGTTTATTTCTCTGCGACATGTATATATTTAATATTAGTATCACGTATTTACAAAAAATTTTTTACGCGCGCCAAGACCAGAAAGATTTTCCAGCTAAAGTCGAGAATCACAAAATTAAAATACACTTTCCATTCACGATTTAATATACGAAAGACATCAATTACAATGTAAAGCGCGTTTGATAAATAAAATACGTTCCAGGAGAGATAAAATTTACATTGTACAAATATACAGCAAATTCTGTAATTGACAAAAGGGGTAAGACAGAGGGATATAGTAACCCCGACAAGCTTTTTTTCAATCGTTTTCAAAAATAAAGAATCCCAAAAGGAAAGAAGGTTTTTTTTTTTTTTTGAAAATCATTATTTTCTTAGTGATCAAAGATAAGGCATCAAGGTATGAAGAGAGTCTCTACTTTGTTGATCAAATCTATATACATTACGATTTTTGAAAAGGAAAAATATTTTTTGAGAAGGGTTTTCAGTATTTTTTTTTCATCCTCGATTTGGTGATCTGGCATTTCTGGATCTTCGAGGTTTCTGGGAAGGGAGAGCTGCTGGAGAATTGACCAAATTCAATCTTGGGGAATTTCTTCTTCCACTGGAACATCGTTCTCCAGGATCTCCTGATTCCCCATCAACTCCTGATTGTAAAGAAAGAAAATCATTATCTCTAAGTTCGTATAATGATTAAATTAAAAACACAGAGAGTATTTATACTTCTTATATTTGTCATCAAACAATACACGAGACTCTCGAATCTTAAAGAAAAATATGTAACCGGCAATTAAGAATACTACGATTAATGATATCAAAAAACACCGTTGTATGCAATATAAAATTACTTTTAATAATATCACTTTTATAATGAAATCCACAAGAGAAAAGAAATGCATACCGAATTTTTCCTTGGTGTTAAAAGAGACTTTCGTCGGTTCGTGAACTCTGCAATTATTTTTTCTTGGGACCACTGGTTCTGGATAACTTCCGGTACCACCGCAATATCGACAAGTCCTTTTTTGCCCATAAGGTTCCAACGGGGGTTCCAAGGTCGATTTTGTGGTGTCACCTTTTCTTAGGAAGAGATAATTTTGTGCAGATCTGCTTGCACTATATTTTTCTGGATTTCGAGATGGCAACCAGGAATTTGGTGGACGACTATTGGTTGGTTTGACCAATTTTCGAATCGGGTATGAATCAGGTAAAATTTCATCGTCTTCGGTTGCTTCATCAGTGACATTATGTTCTTGAATATCCTGAGGGGCTCTAAATTTCAAGAAATTATTAAAGTTTTCTTATGTTGTATTAAAATATTAAAATATTGATAAAATAAGAAAAAATAGGATAAACATACCTTCGAGTTGCCATTTCATGATACTTTTTTTGAAAATGCCTCTCGTGTTGAAATTTCAGTCTTTCCTGAGCCAAATCGAGCATTTTCAGCCTTTCCATTATTGCCATAGGATCTTTGTCATATTTTTTTGGAAATCGATGTTTAGGTGGAGAAATTTCATAATCATCTACTTCCTCTTCGAGATCGTCTCGTTCCTTTTCAGTTTCAGAGCCACATGATTCTTCTTGATTTTCATCCTCTAGAAAAACACGACATTTTCATTTTTATACGCATATTTTATTTTATCTTATTTAATAATTAAAAGTTTTTATAATACATTACAGAAAAAAATTACCTTCATTTGCAGGGGTTTCGTCCTCATAATATTGTTCTTCACCCAAATCTTCGTCATCGTTTTCGTCGTCATCTGCATCATTTTCAACATCCACTTTAAATTCATTTCCGTTTCTTGAAGTTTTATTCCGTGCGACCCTGTGACTTTGAGGACATCTGTATTGTGTTTCTGAATTTTCAATTGGCGAATAATTCACATGCGACGAATCTGGGGGAATGAACTTTTTATGTCTCCTGAAAGGATCAGGAATGAAATAATTTGCAGGGTTGTCAGTTCCTCCTGCTTGTCTCCTAGATCATACAATATTTAAATAGAAATTCAATCATTCAATACATTATCAAAAGAGTTCACTTAACTCCAATGGAAAATAATTAATAATAATTTTAATTCAATAACGAATTAACAAACACAAACCTTTCCCTTGACCAATTGGGCAATGTCGGATTTCCCCTTTGGTATTTCCAATATCCTTCAGGTGGAGCAACACCACCATGAAATCTGTCTGCCCTCGATGATGCATAAGATGATGCATGAGATAATTTACCCTTAGCTCGTTCACCCATCTCCATCACAATTTCCTTTAATAATTTTCTACACAAATTTTCAATCTTCCTTTACGGTTTCTTAATTCCCAGCAAGTCCTTCTTTTAAAATGTTGCAGAAGTCCTCAATTATTGATTCTTTTTAATTTTTAATTCTCCCGGTATCTTTGATCAAAAATATGCATCAATTCCTTTCACAAATTAACTTGTCGTATTTCCTTTATCTAAAGTTTGTCATTAGGTTTCAATCCAACTAAATTTATTTACACGCTTGAGATTCTTTAATAAAATGCTCTTTCAATGATGAACATTCAAATCAACTTATCTAAATAAAAGCTCTTTCTGAGTCTTCTTGAGCCTTTTCCAAGTCTGATGCGATTACAGACAATTCTTGAAGTATCGATGGAAAAAATACGACGTCGAGGAAAAAGGGATCTGGTGCGAATTTCTGGGTATAAAGCTTAGAAGGGGCTTTCTGGAAGGGGAAAGGTAGAGGATCACTTTTGCCATTCGCTGGGTTCGTTACTGTCCTCTTGTTCTAGATTCGATAAGGAAGTTTGATGAAATTCGTGTAATCTTTGACTCGCTTGCTCGTGATTCAATTTTCGCCATTTAATTCTCCGATTTTGAAACCAAACTTTTACTTGGGCTTCGGTTAATCGTAACGCGTGGGCCAAATAAAGTCTCTCTGGGCCAACCATATACTGCTGCCTTGCAAATTCACCTTCGAGTCGTTCCAATTGTTCGGCGGTGAAAATTGTTCGGACTCTTTTTAATTTTCCAGCACTATTGGGACAAGAACTTGAAGAACTGCTTTTCGTCGAACCTTCTTGTCCTGTAAAATATCATGTAATTCCAAAGAAATTACACATTAAATTTTCTGTAATTGCAAACGATTCAATAATTAATTTTAAAAAATATACTACTTATTTGGTTTTAAGAGATCTTAAACCATCAAATACCTCTAAATTTTGATTAATTATTTTTCATTCACTCTCTACCATATTCAAGGTTATTTTTTATATGTGCATGAATTGTTTTTTACGATTACTCCAACCTTCGAATTCAAAAATATAATATAAACCGCAAACTTTTACAAAATATATGGATTATGAAAACACTTATTAGCATTGAAAGATTTTCTTTTTAGTTATTCATAAGTCATTACTGAAATTTGACAGCAACACACTGTTTGAATATTATAAACAACAAAGCATCAACATTTTTAGAAGGACTTTATGAATATTTTAAATTTCGAATGAGTTACAATTCTACTAAATCAACTAATAAAAAATGTTCTAAAATTAGGATAAAACAGAATAAGCCTTTAAATATTAGAATAGACTAAAAACTTACCCTGATGTTTCCTGTAAGTGTGATGTCTCTGATGCTTCTCTCTTTGGTTGTTTCTCAATCCCAAAATAGCATCGATCGTAAAAGACTTAACTTGTTGTTGCTGATGTTGTTGATGTTGACTTTGACTACCAGGATGTAATCTTGGCAACTGCGTCGCAATATTTTGCGTCGACAAATCCGTCGTCAACAAATGTGATCTTCTAATTCTCTCATAAGCCATTGCATCCAAATCTGGACTTCTCTGTTGAATCTGCAAATTTCTATAATCACCCGTTTCCAAAATTGCCGAATTTTCGATCAAAGGATTCCCTCGAAGTCTCTCCAACCCCAAACTATTCACATGACTATCCCTCACCCTATCAAACGACAGATTAAATTCCTTCATCCTTTCAAGAGGGAGATTATAATTTTTCAAAATTCCAAAATCCTTCATCTCTCTATCCATCGACAATCCAATATCCTTGTTATTCCTTTCCAAAGAAGCCAAGTTATTCCTCTCCAAATGAATATTCTTCTGCCGAAGTTCCCTTCCAAAATTCAACATCATCTCTTTTTGATTCAGAGGTTCTTTATTCTTCGACAAAGCTTCCATTTCCGGAACATCTTCACTGGACGAGTTCCTCAATCCATATCGAATCGGGTCCGACAAAAAATTAAAATCCTTCGGCTTATTTAAAGCCATCGCCAATTCAGTCGCTGCGTCCGTCATCAATTCATCAAGTCTCGAGGGATGAGGCCTTCCTTCCACAAAATCCTTCTTCAATCCATCCTCCTTATTTTTATCCACTGACAAATTTAATTCCTTAATTCTCTCATAATCCTGAAAAGCTCGTAGTTGCGTTTCCGAGTGGCTCGACTCGCTCCTGTCTGACATCTCCGTCGGGTCTAGTTCCATTCTTCCTTTCAAATTGTCCACAAATTTAATCAATGTTCATCCTTTCCTCACCAAAAATACTCACTAAATAAACAGTCTATAAATTCCTAAATGAAGTTTAATCACTCTTTTAAAATCCAAAAACACAACACTCAAGGTCAAACACAAGATCTCCTTCACTCTACTTCACTTATCTTCTTATCTACTTTATTATCCTCCTACTGCAACCTAAATTTCACATATCCTCCGAAAATTCGAGTAAAAATCTGAAATCATAAGAAAAAAGAATTGAAAAACTGGGGAAAAAATTGTCAAGAAAATGTGTAAGGGTAAGTGAGAAATGAAATTTTGAAGATTGAAAAGCGGATAAAACTGAGCAACGGAGCAGAAACAACTCCTTTTTCTCAAAGTTGGTAGGATAATGATGTCAACGGGAAGAGGATCGTCGCTATCACTGCACGGGACTAAGGATATCCGGCTAATGATCCCGTACGTGACGTCGGTATTTACCCTCGGCATCCCCCAATCAGTCCACCGCGTTCACCTCCGCAATCCCCCAAATGGACCGCATAATCCGTCGGTCAATATTTTTTCCTCTGGGGTGGCTCACGTGAACTATGATTGGCCAGATCCGCCATCAGCCTTAGGGAAGGACACGCCCCCGGAAAGCTCTGCGGGGGTTACTTGCTCGGAGTCCGTTATTTTTTTATTCCCCTCCACCTCCACCTCTGACGTTCCTCCCCTCATGAGCAGCTATGTGTATCCTTAGCGAGTCCCATTAATAAGCTTTCGCGGACCGTCTAACTTACCCCTTGGTCACCCACCCCCTCGAGGGTGGAAATACTCACACTGAAGAAGATGCTCTCGTTCAACTCGGGCGACGATGTCATCCACGTCTAAGGCGCTCTTGTAATTAGGTACCGACTAATGACGATGGGGTTATTTAATTCTGCGGTGAATCCTTTCTTGCTGAACTTTGCAAGTCGCTACTCTCTAAATCTGAACCAGCGAAAACTATACCAAATCAGTGAAGTTCGCTGATGAATCAGTGAATATCACGCTGATATTTTTTTTGAATTCGCTGAGGAGATTTCCTTGAATCAAACAAATGTTTCGTTCATATTATGCTTGATTCGAATATATAAATAGTACACAGAAAAAAAAAGTTTTAAATCAAGTCCGAAAGGACTAGTTTGTGTTACATTTTAAGCCAGTTTTTGAGCTTATTACTAAATTTAAGCCTTAAACTGGCTTAAAATGTAACACAAACTAGTCCTTTCGGGCTTGATTTAAAACTTTTTTTTTCTGTGTAGGGTGGTTAAAAAATTAAGTTTCTTTGATTAAATGGTTCAACCATCCCCAACTGCTGTGCAATCGTAATATAACGATATCAACAAGGAAGCCACTTGCAGAAAATAATTAATTCTATTGCTTCAATTTTACCGCAAGTACTCTTCTTTTATTCATTTCTGTACTTTGTGGAAATTATTAAAAATTAAATAAAATAAAAAAACTGGTAGATAATGAATGATAATTAAAAGAAAGAAACCGAGGGGTTGACAACTCGGCCAAGCGGGTGTACACATACTTCTTACTTCAAGATATTTCAGGATATTTCAATGACTTCAGAAGATTTCACTGACTTCAGGAGATTTCAAGAAAATTCAAATAAATTCACGCGATTTCAAATGAATTCAACGTGACTTCAAGTGAATTCATTTGACTTCAAGTGATTTAAAAAAAAATTCACCATCATTTTGATGATGAATTAAAGTGGATTCAAGTGAATTCACGTGAATTCAAGTGACTTCAGAAGATTTCACTGACTTCAGCAGATTTCAAGAAAATGCACGTGACTTCAAAAGATTTCACTGACTTCAGATATTTCAGGAGAATTCAGAAGATTTCAGTGCAAGTGTACACCTGATTTCACGAGTTGTCAACCCCTCGAAAGAAACAATATATATTATATATATTATTTGGTGTGTAATTAATAATTGAATAACTTCTTTACTCTCTAAATCTGAATTAGTGAAAAGTAGGTCACTGATTTACTTTAGTGAAAAATTTTACTAATTGTTAGTCATTTTTGACTAAAACTTTAGTGAAAAGTTGAAAACTTACTAATTGAAATAGTGAAATACAACTAATAATTAGTGAAAATTTTCACTAAAGTAAATTAGTGACCTACTTTTCACTAATTCAGATTTAGAGAGTACCTATATTTATTAAACCTATATTTATTTATATTTATTATTTTTTTTTCTTTACCTTTATTTATTGAATTACACACAAAATTAATGTTTAACGGAGAAACTTTGAGAAAGGAAGAGTGGAAATATTTGTATGTTTCTTGATATCGCACGGTTCAAAGTACATATAACGAATGTTCTATCTGGAAAATGCAGGTACAGAGAAATTACAAATTCGCAAGCCTAAAATAAGGGAGGTGGAAGGGGCGCTTGATTTACAAATTTTAGTAGTGGGAGGCGTCAGAGTAGCATTAAAATCTAATATAATAAAATGTTTGTAGACAACTCGGCTTCTTAGTTGTTTGTAGGTACACGGCGAAAAATGGAAGTCAGCGGTTTAGTAACCTTTACACAAATTTTGTAAACAAAACTTTTATTATAAGACAGAGTCCAAAAATACAGTAATCATTCCTAAACAGTTCAGTAATGATTACTGTATTTTGGACTCTGTCTTATAATAAAAGTTTTGTTTACAAAATTTGTGTAAAGGTTACTAAACTGCTGACTTCCATTTTTCTCTGTGTAGTAGCAGGTGTTTTCGTTGAATAAACTGTTACGACGGAACATATATTATATTATTATATATTATATAATATATATATACTCCGTGTATTTTCGAATATGGAAAGTTATTTCATGTACAAGAAATAATAAGAAATGATAATCGGAAGGAATTAATCTCTTCCAATGAAAAATTTCTCTTAAAAACTGATTATTAATCATTTTCTTCTGCAGAAACCTATTGATCTGATAGATTATAAATTCCACAAAATATCTTGCAAGTTTTATCATTGACATCTTAATATCAACACACTTATAATCTCAACTCAAAAGACAGTTTATTGAAGACAATACACTTCAAGGAAAAACTCACGTTAGTTTTCACTTTTCCAGAGATTATTTTCAAATCTGAAATAAATATAAAACTTTTCAGTTTATGTTCATTAATCGTCATTTCTACATTATTAATTTTCGATTTAAACCGTAAATAAGCCTTGTCTAATTACACCTCCCACCAAACTTCATCCACAATCCCCTCATTAGGAGTTGACGGGCGTGCGGGAATTTCAGTACCTCGGAAAACCTCTAAGGAGCTTTAACAAGAGAGCTTAATTACCTTCGTAGGTGGCTTTTCTTCGTATATGTAAAGTTATGTGAACTTTACACATAAATTCTTACAATCATAATACGCCAATTTTCAGTTTGAACAAAGCTCACAATGAAAATTTAACTTCCTTTTATCCAGTTTGCAAAAACTCTCTCTCTCTCTAAGTTTAAATAAGTAAGAAATCAGTTAAATTCACTGATTAATCAGTAAAAATGGTTATTTATTTCTTATATAATAAACTGTTTGAAAATATTCTATCTATAAGTTTTTCACTCGTTGATTTAGATTCAAAGATGAAGGGACCAACCAACACAGAAGTGCCTAGGAAGTCTGCGAACTTTGAAAGCTAATTTCAAGTTGAAATTAAGTCATAAATTCCAAATTTACTTGAAGCCTCAAAGTATTTACTTCAGAGGATAGATAAGAAGCTGCTGGGATAATATCATCTCACCCTTTGTGAAATATTACGTAACTGCAACTTTCCCCCACGTATTTAGTAAACTTTATATATTCCCTTATACAATTTTATGGGATCAAGATTGTAGAAAATCTCTATGAAATATTTACTATATCTGCCATTAAGCATCAATTTGTATCATTTATTCAAAATATAATCTAAAATCTACATGAATTCTTCTAATACTCGGTTTTATTAGAAAATAATTATAATAATGTTTTTAACCCGGATTAAAAGGGTTGAAACCCCAAACCCTGGTCAAGCGACATTTTCATACAGAGCTTTGGCTGGTTAAGTAAAACAAGAGTAGAGAATGAGGGTAGTTCGTGTAGAATCACCCTCTAAAGCTCTAAACTCTACAATCTACATCCTCCTCCCACACTTTATTCAGAAGAGCTGTAATTATTAGCTTTTGAGTAAGAACCTCGGCGTTGGAAGCACGGTTGCTACAAGAACAAGAAGGGGAGGGTTAAGAGAGAAAATGGAGGAAAAGGGGGGAGGGGAATCTATTGGACGACAAATGTTTAAATTAAATGGAGGACGGGGCTGGGATGGAAAGAATTTCTATTGAAACTCGATACCCATCCCCGTCTTCGTCCAAATGACTTGCGAGTCACCCTTATTACGGCCTTAAATTTATCACTGAAATTTCGGAGAGTATTTTACTCGGATAATTGCTCCGCTTTATAAAAGACTCGATATATATTAAGACCAAGATCAGCGAATCTTTTGTTGTCCCCTCAACTATAAAGTCCACATTAAAAAAGTTTGTATTTTATTCAATTTAATTATAAAATATTAATTATACCAAAAAAATCGAATTTAGGGTTGTTTCTATTTGCTAATCTAACATAACAATTATATTTTTTTTGTAATTTATTTTTATGTGATTCTTTGCAAAAAATAGTGATTTATAATTATTTTACTGCCCTTTTGCAGAACTTTTTAACAAAAATATTTTCGTTTTCTGCTCGAAAATTATGTTTGTAATGTATTTTTTTTTTAAGGAAATAAACTTTGTGGATTTCATCCCTCACGAATTCTATACGAAGCATCTCTTCACCCCTCGACTCCATCTTTCACTTCGTATGCGATATTAAAGCCGGGGCAATTAACGCGGGGGTGTATAGAAGTTGGCAAGAGGGGATGAAAATAGTAGGGGTTACTTGGATATGATTGGCTGTCAGGGGGTTAATCCCAGGTCGAGCCACACCCCCGTATGTCTCAATCCACCCCGTTTCACGTTTCTCGCTGCTCTAGCGAATCTTCATATCCGTTAGAAACATGCTAAAGCTGCTTCCTGGGGCTAACTGGCTACTTTGCAACTTTTCGCAATATCGCGACTCCACTCGTTATGTTTTTCATTACTTTCTATCAGTTTTGCAATTTTATACTTTCTTTTTCCTCCTTTGCTGGAGATTATTGTATTTTGTTGAGTCGGATATTTTTCTTTGGAATCTCAGCAACGAAGGATAATTAAATTATAATGGAAAATTCAAAAGGGAGAATTCATTTATTATTATTATTATTATTAATATTAATATTACTTTTCCACTATAACTGTTTCACAACAATCGGGTCAAAATTTTCTGTAGTTAATATTATAATATTAAGAATAGTAAATTTATTATTTATAATGACATATGCGTATAAATTGATTACAAATTTTAATTTCTACTTCATTAACCCGACTGTGGGATATTAAAAATCTTTTTCAAAATATTCTTTTAAGAGTAATTTCGTACAAGTTTATTCTTTAATAATGTAAGATTCATTTTTTGCACAAGAGAATGAAAGTTTCACACAATTCTGAAATAAAATCTCCACCGCATTTATATTTAATTCTAAATTTCTGAACGTATTGTTTAGCCGAATTTAATAAAATTAAAGATTGTATTTTACTCACATTTTCGTTCTCAAACTTCATTCTTCTTTATTCAACTATGCAAATATAACGCAATTTTTTTTTTGCAATGTTGCGTGATAATATTGAAAACATTTTTTTATTATTATTTTTATTTATTAAATAATAAATATGTAATAATTTTTTATAACAATATTGTGTGCTGCCGTCCTGTAAAAATTTTTGTCCAGGACCTATAGATATTTCAACAAATTAATTTAGGTGCATTCGTAGTGATGAAAAAAAGTCAAAGCGATTTAGCTGTTAAAAGTCAGAATTAAAAAAAAAATAACTTCCCGCCCTATACTATGATTGGCCGCTATTGACCAGTGTTGCCATTTTCAGTACAATTGTACTGAAAAAGTATAATTTGCGAAATTTGGGTACGTGAGTACCACAATCACAATTTCAGTACAATTTATTTTGTACTTTATTAATAATAATTATTCAGTTTTTTTAAACAAAAAGTTATAAATTATCTTCAATTTTTTCTTAATTTATGATATTAGATATAATTATTAATTTTTACATTACTAAAACATTAAAATTATTGTTATTAACAAATTTTTAATTTAATAATTTAAATTTCGCGTCTAAATTTGTGTAGTTAGTGGCGCCGTCGCGGCGCTTCCTTGGAAAGTACAATTTCAGAATTTTGAGTACACTTTCTGAGTACAAATACGATTTTCATTGTGGCAACACTGCAGCGGACAGTAGTAGCGTCACCACGAAGAGCGTCACTTTCTCTTCGCAATTCTTCCTATAAACACGTGTTTATATTTCTTGGAGCAATGGAGCAAGAATTGAAGGAACTAGCTTGCGAATTCTTCGACGTAGGGGTTGTTAAATTCGGCGAATTTATTACAAAAGTCGGATTATCAACCCCCATATATATAGACTTGAGAGTTCTCATCGCACATCCAAAAATTATGGTAAGTTTGCTTTTTTTATCTTAAATAATACACCACCCCCGCAAAGTCTTTACGCAAAAAAAAAATCAAGCTTAATTTTCGTCACTTATTTGATTCTATTAAATGCAAGCTGAATTGAAAGGAAAAAACGAAAGAGCGGAACATTTTATATATTGGTAATTTTAATGTTTTAAACAAAAGTTGTGTATCTCCGGATGTTATTCCTAATACTTAGATTTATTACCCTCTGTTATCTCCAGCTATCACCTCATTGAAGGTGAAATCACTGTAAAGGTAAACCTGGGTAAAGCTTCTTGGATATAAAATCTTGGGTCTTACAATTTACTTGCACTATTGTCATTCCGGATGTTTCTAATACTTAGATTTATTACCCTCTGTTACCTCCTGCTATCACCTCATTGAAGCTCAAATCATTGTAAAGCTCAACCTTCTAAATTTTACAAATCCCGGTTTTCCTGGGCAGAGCCAACGCTGCCCACATTTTGGAGGTATGGAATTTTATTTTCCGTGGAAAAGAGGGGGGGGGGGAGATAAAAACATTTTTTTTAAATGGGTTATAAGAAATATATTCTTTGCTATCTAAACACATATAAAAGGTTTTTCTTCGTAAATCGTTTCTAGAGATAAACTCATTTAATATTTTATCATTAAGTCGTGGTTTTTCCAGACAGTGTACGAGGTATGGATTTCCATACCTGGATTTTGTCCAGGTATGGAATTCTCCATGGCATCCCTATTGTTTACGCCGCACCTGTTCCTGAGCTTGCTCTAAACAAATATTTGCATAGCTTAGCCCCGACAAATCCTAATTATAATTAGGATATATTACTATACTTAATCCTCCCCCGGAAAACCCCAACCAACTCCTCCCTATCATCTAAAGTGTTTACAGACTCTAGATTTACTACTTCTCTAAATGACTATCTTCTTTATAAATCCTGAACATATTGCTATACAATTCTGATTGAAATATGCAAATATTTTACAATTTCTATATATGATTCGAATAATAACTAAATTCATCATTGTTCTAATTAAACATTTTTTTTGCAGCAAAAACTTTCAAGAGCTTTATGGCGATTTTCCAAGGAATCGTCTTCGAATATTACGCAAATCTGCGGTGTACCATACACTGCGTTGCCTATTGCAGCAATAATTTCGGTGGAATCAGATACTCCAATGGTGATTCGCCGAAAAGAAGCAAAAGCATATGGAACGAAAAAATTAATAGAAGGACATTTCGAACGTGGAGAAAATTGCGTGATCATCGAAGATATTATAACGAGTGGCAGCAGTGTTCTTGAGACAGTGAATGACCTACAGAACGAAGGATTAAAAGTTAGCGAGGCCTTCATAGTAATCGACAGGGAACAAGGAGGGCGAGCACACTTGAAAAATAATGGTATTGAGGTAAAGAGTCTCTTTACTCTTACCCAATTGATCAATTTTCTTGTGGAGTGTAATAAAATTAGTAAGGCGGTAGCCGAACAGGTGTCAATATATCTGGAAAAAACACAAGCTCCTGTTAAAATAAATAATATAAGTAAGTTCTATTATTTTTTCTTTTCATGATTTTTCACAATTTGTTGTAATTTTGTACTTGTCTAACATTTATAATATTTTTTTAGACTCTGGTGTTTCACGCATAAGGCTCACCTTTAACGATCGTGCAAAACTTTCTCGAAATGCAATGGCAAAGAAGCTTTTCTTCCTCATGGAGAGGAAAAAAACCACACTTTGTCTAGCAGTGGATTTCACCAAAACTGAAGAAATTTTGCAGTTGGCTGAAGTTGCTGGACCACATATCGCCGTATTGAAAACGCACATCGATGTTGTCGAAGATTTTACTCCAGAGTTTATTACTCGATTGCAGGAGTTAGCAAAAAAATTCGACTTTTTGATTATGGAGGACAGGAAATTTGGCGATATTGGTAACACAGTCGCATTGCAGTATCGGAAAGGCGTTTTTAAAATTGCTGAGTGGGCTGACATCGTAACTGCACATCCAGTTGCTGGAAAATGCATTGTCGACGGATTGAAACGTGGCCTTGAAGGTGTTACGGAAATCCGAGGTGTTTTTTTGGTCACAGAGATGTCATCTGAAGGAGCTTTAACGAAAGGAAATTACCTTTCGGGAGCAATAGAGCTCGCAAAGGATGTAAGTCTCGTAGCTGGTGTCGTTTGCCAATCCAATATCATTGAAGATCCTGGATTGATTCAACTCACGCCTGGAGTTAAATTATGTAAGACTGGAGATGACTTGGGGCAGCAATATCACACACCAGAACAAGTTGTGAATTCTGGAGCAGACTTGGCTGTTGTTGGCAGAGGGATTACTCAAGCAACGGACAAACTGAGTGCTATTCTTGAGTACAAACAACAGCTTTGGGATGCTTATAAAAAGCGAATTCAGTAAAAGTGATAAAAATTGTATTTATATTATAAACAGATTTTATATTTAATATATTTATATTTTTGTAAATTGTTGCAATAAACATTATTTTCATAAAGTTAAAATAGTATATTTCGCCCTGTCATTTTAGATATAATTATTTTTAAAAAGTAAAATTTATATTTAATTGTGTAAATGGAACTTGCAATTGAAATGCAATCATTTATAGTTTCTCTTCAAAAATAATTGCTGTCGCATCAGATGATCTTCTCCCCACCACACACCTTTTACAAGTTGACTATAGACAGGTCAGAAACTCAAGAGTCTCAGACAGGTTTAGTAGTTCCTGAGTGCCACGTGGAGATAATAAGGTTAGAAATCAGTCTCGGAGCTCATTTTAGACTCCAGAAAATACAGAGAATTTGATAGTTAAATTAGTTCATTTATCTTCCAAAGGTATTGGAGTCTCATTATTTTTATAAATACAAGAAAAGTATTTACTCAAATAAATATTATTGAAGAGTTTAATTTAAATAACTCATGTGTGGAAAATTTGAAATGGAAGCAGAACTCAGAGAGCTTGCTGTAGCTTTATTTGATATTGGAGCTGTGAAATTTACTGAAGTTACGCTGCAAAATGGATGGAAAACTCCAATTTATATGGATTTGAGGGTGACAGTATCATATCCCAAATTACTGGTTAGTAATCATTTACTCATTTAAAACATAACTTTATTTAAGAGAATAATTTAATTTAGTTATATGTACAAATTTTCCTAAATTTTTAATTTTAATTTCAGCAAAAATTATCGCAAACTTTATGGAAGCTTGCCAAAGACTCAGAAAATATTGAACATATATGTGGAGTGCCCTACACAGCATTGCCATTCGCCACGCTTATTTCAGTTGAGGCAAATATTCCAATGTTGATTAAAAGAAAGGAGGCGAAATCTTACGGAACAAAAAAACTTATTGAGGGCAAGTTTGAATCTGGAGATAAATGCATTATCATTGAAGACGTTATAGTACTCGGCAGCAGTGCGTTGGAAACGATACATGATTTAAGAAATTCAGGACTGAAAGTTACAGAAATATTTGTTGTAGTAGATAGAGAACAAGGAGGAAAAGAAAATTTACAAAAGGAAAATGTGGAAGTTCGAAGCCTCTTTACAATATCTCAATTGATGGAGTATTTACTAGACGCTGGAAAAATTACGCCACAAACTATGGAAGAAATTATGGAGTATATCCAAAAAAATAAAGGTAAGGTTTTTAATATTTGCGACAAATATTTCTGAAAAGTACCACAATTATTTTAAATCCTAGTAATTAATTACGAATATAGAATCCTTAAGAATTACAATACTCAAGACCACTTTAATGATTTCAGGTTAAACGATCAACTAAAACTGGAAAAAAACGCTCTCTTTCCCTCTTGTTGAAAATAAAAAAAGGATTATATTTGTTAAGTATTGCGTGCTAAAGACCGACTGAGTATTAAGAATAAGCAGAAGTCGGCTTTGTTAGCTGAAAAGTTGCAAAAAAGACTGGTAATACAAAAAAGAGTAAATTGTTTTTAGTAATCCAAATAACTTTTATGAAATTACATTCCATATAGATTTAATTTTAAATAAGATATTATATGCAAGATAGTAGAATATTTTTAAACTCTGTAAAAATAGATTTTATATAAAATATTCTGAGTTTTATTTAGAAGTATGTGTAATGTAATATAAAAAGATGCCTTTTTCCTTACGACTAAAAATACAAAAACTGTACATAGCGAAGATAACTGTACAAAATACGACCTTTTATGAATAAAGCTGTTGATGCAAAATTAAGCTTCTTTGCTTTTAGTTAATTCCTCCACTAATTTTCGAAATACTTGAGCAACTTGACTGTCAGGAAAAGATGTAAGAACACACTGACCTCTTTCTGCCAATTTACTAATAGCTGGGTCTATCGGTAACTTTGCTAAAAATGGTACTTTTACCATTTCGGACAACGAAATTCCACCGCCCGATGAAAAAATATTAGTGCAGTCCTGAAAATATCATTTTAATTAATTAATTAAACCTTGGTTTCTTTCTTTCTTCTATTTTCTTAAATAATATGCAGCAGAACAAACTATTTAACTTACTTTGCACGTTGGACATACAAAGCCACTCATATTCTCAATAATTCCTATTATAGGTATTCCTGTTTTTCGACAAAATGTTACTTCTCTTAAAACATCATCAATTGCGACTGCTTGTGGTGTTGTAACTATAATCGCTCCATCACACTGAACTTTTCTAAGGATTATAAAATGAAACTTAATATTAACATTTAATTTTAATAAATAAAATGAAACTATCTGTATTTCGAAATTTCAAAAACCAAACTGCAAATTCAAGCACTTCATGTGTAGTATGGAGCAAGTACTCCATTTCTGTAGTATTAAATAATTTAAAATTCGAAGACTCAAAAGTTAAAAAATCTCCAAATAAGAATAGGTAATATAAAAATTTTTTCTTTCAAACTAGGCCGTTAAAATTTAAAATATTTCAAATTGATTTAATTTAGAAGTGAAATCTGCACGTGTATGCTTTACGAAGATTTCATGAATTTTATCAGTCTCGTGATGTATGGTTTATCTAGCATGACTTGTTTTCAGTCCTCACATCATATGATGTGGAGTCATTCTAACATGTGACTAACATAAAGTCATGTGTCAGGTCGCTTTTCGCTGGGATATCATACAACAAGCGATATGTTAACTTCGCAATCAGTTGGACTCTTTGCATTACTAAAATTTGAAAGTATTTTAATCAAACTTATTATAATGCAAAGAGTCTTGTGATTTGTTTTGCATAATCCTCTGCCTTTCTTAGCACGAACAGGAACAGCACATGATATAATTAAGAAAGAAGAAATAAATTATTTTCATACCGTAATTCTTCCATGACTGTAATATGCTCATCTGAAGTTCCAGGTGGTGTGTCAATGATGAGATAATCAATGTCCTGCCAAACTACGTCGTTTAAAAACTGTTTTATCATACTTGTTTTTTTCGGACCTCGCCAAACGACACTGTCGTTGCGATTTTTTAAAATAAATCCTATCGACATAACAGCCAACTTTTGTTCGGAGTCTGCATAAACTGGCACCCATCTAAAAAGAAAATAAATATATAGGATTTTCATTTTATAGATCCTTGTAAAATTATGACAAATTATCTGTTCCAATGGTACTTTCTTGAAGAGATTAAAATTTGTTGAATTACTTTGGTCAGAAATGGCAAATAATTTAATAAGTATGAAGAAAGTAATATTACTGTACAGAAAATAATATCTGTATCAGATTAAAAATGGAATATCGCTGAATGACATTAAATATAAAAATTGCAAATAAAGCCAATAAAATTAATAAAATTAATAAAACTGCTTTCAAAAATATTTTAATAGAGATAAACAATTCTTCAACTAAGGTTTAAGGAATGACATATTCCTGAGCAAATTCGTGAAGTTATAGATCAAATAAAACATATTTCTTCAGTTGTTTTGAGTGGGTAGTTGATGAGATAATGATAATGTTAATAAAAATACGATATATCAGGTACGACATAAAGAAAGTAAAAAAATTAATGATTGTCAACGATAAAACAAGAGAAGTAAATAACAATAAATGCCATACCCATCAGTAGATTGATAAACATCTTTGCCTTCCATATTTAATAAATACGGAACACTTGGACCGCAAAGATCTACATCTAAAAGGCCGACCTAAAACATTTTATAATTAAACAGGATATTAAAAACATAACCTTCCATCGAAGAAGCAACTTCAAAAAAACTCACTTTGAATCCGGATTCTTTCAATGACAAAGCTAACTGGGTACTAACTGTCGATTTTCCGACACCTCCTTTGCCTGAAAGCACCAGTAAAACATGTTTTACACCTTCTAACATCGTACAAATTGTTTTAAAATGTTATCCTTTGCAGACGACGTTCCCGGAGTTTCTGACGTTTCTGTCAAAAACGGCTACCAGCTGAGCGTCTGAAGCGTCTGAAGAAAAAAAAGTAATGGTATATCAGCGCATGTCGGGAGTTATTATACTACGTAATTTTGATAACAATTTATTCTCGAAGATGTTTCCTTTTCTGTCAACAGGAAAAGCTAACAAGCCATGTAATAATTTATTAAAATGGGAAAATTGATTAAAAGTTAAAAGTATACATACAGGTATATACATATACATATAGGTAGACAAATTGAACTTGATTTATTTCAACAGCATATAATTAAAAAATTATATTTTGATGCATGCTAATATTTAATTTTGAATTATTTTTTAGGAAATACTATATTTTTGGAGGAATTTAATTGTTCAGATTGTTTATTGGACTGACATTTGACCTCTGTTGCGACAACAGCGCCAACAAGGATAGAATTTGAACTTATGTATTTGTTTGAACGTTTCTCTTCAAGGGGAGAATAAATAATCGATAAAATAAATGTACAGTTACTACAGTTAGTTACTGAACGTCAGCTGGACTAAAAGCACGGAAAAAACATTCATGGTAAATGTCACAACAATAATTTAATCTATTCTAATTTATTCAATTATAATTTATTCGAATTCGCCAATTCCTTTGATGTTTAGATTTTTATCTTTGTTTGATACTAAATAATAATCTAATCTTAATTCTTTTACTTGAAAGATTCTATCAAGAGCAAAGCCTGCTTCGGCTGAAGGAGGAAATAAATCAGCCTCTAGAAGAGAAATCCCAAAACTAGAAGAATTCATCAAAAGAAGAGATTTCACTGGCGCAGTAACTCTTTTAGAATTCAACGAAACTTCCAACAATCCAGAAATCGATCTTTGGATTGCTTACTGTTATTCCCATCTTGGAGATCACAAAAAAGCTGCAACTATATATGAAAATCTCAAAAAGAAAGACACTAAACCACCTGATTTGCCAACGTATCTTGCTTGCTGTTACTTCTTCCTGGGAATGTATTCAGAAGCTGAAAAAATTATTTCCCAAGCACCGAATAGTTCACTAAAAACGAGGATCTTATTCCATCTATGTCACAAAATGAACGAGGAGGAGAAACTGAAAGAATATCACCAGAAACTTGAAGACATCGTTGAAGATCAATTGAGTTTAGCGTCTATACATTATTTAAGAGCACATTATCAACAGGCGATTGATATTTATAAAAAAGTGCTCTTAAATAACAGGTGAGATTCCTGGAAAATAAAATCTTTTCGAACATTTTGATTGTTGTACAAGCTCCTTAGCTTCATACTTTGCACTGCATTAATATTTTATCCGATTTAGTGAAATTTGTAAATTAGGAGAAGAAGAGTCTACTTTACGTTTATTGTCGGTGTTGAAAAAGTCCAGGTATCCACTTCCCACTTATCCCTTCCTTTTCATTATCCTTTTCTAGAATTTTATAATTATTACACAATTGAAATTAAAATCTTAAAATAAATCTTAAACGAAACAAAATTCTTTTTAGGGACTATTTTGCTTTGAACGTGTACGTAGCTTTGTGCTACTACAAACTGGATTATTATGATGCTGCACAAGAAGTTCTTCAAGTTTATTTACAGCGCTTTCCTGACAGCGCAATCGCAATTAATCTCAAAGCTTGTAATCACTTCCGACTTTACAACGGAAAAGCTGCTCAAGCAGAAATGAAACAACTAATTGAAAAATTCAACGGGTCCTGCAACTTCGGAAACGATTTGATACAACATAACATGGTGGTATTTCGAGGAGGCGAAGGCGCTTTACAAGTTTTACCAAATTTAGTGGATGTGATACCTGAGGCCCGATTAAATTTAGTAATCTACTATCTAAGGCAAGACGAAATTCAGGATGCGTACGAATTAATTAAAGACCTGGAGCCTACTGTGCCTCAGGAATACATCTTAAAAGGAATAGTTAATGCTGTAATTGGCCAGGAAACAGGATCTGTAAGTAATTCAAAAATTTATACAATATTGCATTACAAAATCTTAAGATGTAAATATTCTTAAACAATTCTTGTTGCGAGGAAAATAATAATTCAAATTCTTTTTAAGCGAGATAACATAAAGACTGCGGAACAATTTTTCCATCTTGTGGGCTCATCTGCATCAGAATGCGATACGATTCCTGGCAGACAATCCATGGCGTCTTGTTTTTTTTTATATCGACAATTTGAGCAAGTTTTGGTTTACTTAAGATCCATAAAAACTTACTTTTCGAACGAAGACAGCTTTAATTTGAATTATGCTCAGGCCCAAACAGCAGCAGGTTATTATAAAGAAGCAGAAGAAGCTTTCCTTGCTGTTCGCAATGAGAAATATAAGAATGATTACACCTACATAAGTCTTCTGGCATACTGTTGTAAGTCTTGTAAAAACTAGTCTTCTTTTATAGATTTAATTCCTGTATCTGAAAATATGAAGTAAACATTTTTACATAGTTAATAAAATTTGTTGTAGATATCATGAATAAGAAAAGTCAATTAGCGTGGGAGCTTTATCTGAAAATGGACACGTCCGCAGAATCATTTAGTCTTCTTCAGTTAATCGCGAACAATTGCTACAAAATTGGTGAATTTTGGTATGCAGCTAAAGCTTTTGATATGCTCGAAAGAATGGATCCAACTCCTGAACATTGGGAAGGAAAACGTGGAGCTTGTTGTGGAACATTTCAATACATCGTTGCAGAGAAATTACCAAAGTTAGTATTTTATAAAACAACTTACATGAAAAAAAAAGACATTTTTCAAATAGAGGTTTCCTATTTTGTCCATTATAATAATACAACAACTTATTCTACAGGGAACTATTACCGGAGATTATTCAGCTTCTTAGAAATACATCAAATTCACAAGTAGAGCAAATAATTCGTGTGATGCGAAAATGGGGTAAAGATAACAGAATTGTGTGTTGATCATTTTTTTAGAACTAAAGTGCCTTTGATGATAAAAGTATTAATTAACATTTAAAAACATTCCGTCCACCTCTTAGTTGTTTCTAATTACGTATTGTAAATTTCATAAGTGACTTAAATAAAAGTAATATTTCTAGTAAAAAACCATTCAATAACTGCTTTTGAATTTTGATTTCATATAAAATAGATATATTTATTTAAACTGCGATACACTTACTTTTTTCCTAATAATAGTTATAATATAATATAATAATAATAATAATAATAATAATAAAATCATTGTCAATCTTTCGTAACAAAATTGTCGAAATTCAAAAAACGCCACAGCCGTTGGCATTATATTTTTTTCTTTCACTTCTATCATCTGGTCTGACATTCCTTCTAACAGTAACAAATCAGAAAAAAGTGCTACTGTAGAAATGGTCGGTTAGCGAAGCATTGTCGTAAAACAAGGAAAGTCATTGGACATTAGAGCCCTTGTCAATTAATTGAGCAGACAGGAGAATGTATCAAAGTTTTCTACTATAAAACACTCAATTTCAAGATTTTTTTTTTATCATAACTAAATATTCGTTATTCATCTTCTACCCTAACGGATTCAACATTATTAAAGCCAAAGAACGTTCAGAAAGACTTTCCCTTTACATCGAAGAAACCAGGTGTTCTATACCCGGCAAATCCCTAGTACGGAAAAAGAGCATCCGCCCCAAAAATTTTACTCTACACACGACTTTGCAAAAATAGCACCAAATTTATCTCGACTCAATTACTGCATCTTTTAGATTTCAGTTATTGTATTATTGATTTTTTTTCTTTTATATTTCGGCTCACACTCTTTTTCCTCTCCTCTTCTCCTAAAGAGACATTTATAAAATAATTTTATACATCACACGATTCGATTATTACACCCGACTTGAAAATCCGCTTCTTCTTTAAATGCATACACACACGTACGAAATCTGTTTAAATTGTGATACACTAGAATGAAGTTGAAGTTTCCATTACCTTAACGAGTAAATGCAGTTACAGGTGAAAAGTGTCGAAAGATACATTCACTTGATATACGTTCTCTCCCTCTCTTTCTTCCTTAATTTCTATCACTCATTCTATTTTTGTTCTCTTGTTCTTTTTCTCATTTTAGAAAAAGTTTCTACGAGTCTTGTGCTTCCACTTTGTATCGAATAAAAGAAGATAAAGTTTCATTTGGCAATTCGCTGTCGGGTCGCGGCTCAATTCGCGAAGCACTTCGCTTCAGACAGTTTTTAGTAGATTTGCGACGGGCTTCATCGAATTGTGTACCGGCCTCAGAGTCTTACATACGGCAGCATGGGCGGCGTACTCTATACCATAGAAGATAAACTTTAAACTCTGTACAAGTACAATAAGAATCACGACAATCAGTAATTGTCGCTTATCGCTTCGCGTGTTGCTCGCCCAGGGTGCAGCGATTTTTTTTCATATCACCTGTTGCGCTTTTGATATTTTTTTCCTTACATAACTCATTAAATCTAGGCTTATCGATGCAAATATTTGAATAAACAACCTCTGGTGTGAAATTCAAATTATATAAGTTATAATACATTCCATTTCAAACCACGATTATTTCTTTTTGCTCTCCGACGATCATAAATCGCCTTTTGAGAACCGAAATCACTACCCCTGGGGACAGATCAACCGATATCGATACTGCTTGTAATCATTGATACATCACGTAGAATCTAAGATGTAGGTGAAGTTATAAGCTATGTGATGTAAGAATGATTGCGGAATAGATTACGATAATAAATTACACAGTAATTTAATAATATTAAAAAGACTACTTAACGGCGAAACATATACACAGAGTATTTATAAGTTTGACCTCGTTTCCATGTGAAACTCATTATTCCCGAAGCGCTAGAATACAAAGAGGAAACCCAAATTCTATATCACAGCGCTCGGATGGAAATTAGTTTCCTAACTTACTAAGCTCCTAGGGAAGGCGAGGCCTAAGACAAAAACGGACGATGGTTTGGCATTTTCATATGGCGCTATGGTGTCGCTGATTTTTCAGAATCGATTACTTCAATGATTCGGAGAATGGAAGTATTTCGATCTTCGAATCACTGTAGATCGCAATGCTATGGCCTCGTCAGCTTCTAAATTTATGTACAAAATAATAGTCTCGAGAAGCTGCATCGAGTTGCTACAATCTGCTAAATAAAATTAAGCACGCGTTACTATTGAAGAAGTATTGAAGAAAAAAACTTTTAATACTGAGAGTAAAAATCCAATTATAAAAGAGAAACTGAGTGTTGGGCAGTGTACAGAATTTCCAATGAAGCTTGGAACAATGTAAGAATGCAGAGTGAATTTGGCAGTACAATTTTATCACTTCACAAAAGTAAAAGAAAGAGTTGAACAAAAAAACGAAACGTAACAATGCACAATATTGCACCTTGCGAACAGAGTCACAAATGCATCGAATAACATTTAATCTACGAAGTAAATAAAGTTTACAACAAAGTAAAAGAGCATAGTACGAAGTAAAGTTTGCTATATTTAGTCCCATAAATAAATGACGAAGTATTCTTGACGGTTGTCAAAATGAAATTGTGAAGAGCTTCTCTGAAATTCAAAGCGACGCCTTTCCCAGGACAGATACGTTTTTGTAAGATTACAAGTTAAATATAATTCTCACAAGAATTTTCTGACGCGTTGGTCAGAGAAAGATGTCGCTGATTGGCTACATTCGGACTGCACGAGTTTACAATTAAATTTATTAGAATCCAGTGTCGTCTGATTCGTAGGCCTAATTAATTCGAAATTGAATTATATGAGACTAGACTCGTACAGTATAAATACAGCCTCGAATCCCTAGCCTATAACCTCAGTCTGTGCTATCTTGGTCTTTACATACTTAGATTTGGTAGCTGATGGTCCGTGACACGCTCGGGAACAACTCCATGTTACACATAATCCCGTTTACATCCAGATTTGGTTTTGCTTTTGAGCGTTCTCTTGTAGCTACGCGTTAGGCTGTGCATCGCTGCACTGCTCATCGCTGCTTTTGTGCATGCCACGGCACTTGTTTCCTAATTTCTTTCCCTGAAAGCAAACAAGAACATTTTTGTATTTTATTTTCCTAGAATATCATAAATAATATTTTATAATTTGATTTTAGTTTCAAAAACAATTATTGTTTTTGAAACAAACAAAAAGTAGAGATATTTACCCAGGTCCAGGATAGTAGTACGGAGGAGGCCGTTCGTATTCATTGCTGAGTGGAGGAGCTGCTGCTGGTGGCTGGTATCTGGGAGGACCGCCATTAGGAAAATCCCAGTTTCTATAAAAACAAAAAACATTCACTTATTATCTCAATCCAGTTGTATTGTTTTGTAGAACTGAAAGAAAACGTTTCCTGTAAAAATACGAAATAGACTCAGATAAAGAGAAGAATACACCTTTATTCAGTAAATCTTTATCTCTTCCTGTCAAATATTTTTACAGGGAATCCTTGGTGCGCTTGCCACATGAATGAAACAAACTGTGAAGTAATCCTGCAATTCCTTCATAAGTACATATTACGGCAACAGAAAATAGCTCAGATAGGCATTGATATGTTTCAAAAATTATTATAATTAAAAATAATTATTGTAATAAAATAAATTCATTGTACTTGTTTGTAAAACCTTTTCATAAATCAACCTGGGACAAAACAATAGGACGTGATACAAAACAAGATTACATTGTGAGATTTGAATGAATAACTTTAAAAATATAATCTGATGGTTTTGAGAAAAATATGATGTGATTTGAGTGACAGATTGTGGAACAAAATCCTGTAAGAAGCATACAATCGATTCATTCCTTTATGCTTCGCAAAAGGTGATAAAAGTGTGATGTATTTTCGCTGAGCATAAGAAAGCATAATGTATTACAAGAGGACGAAAAATATACAAATGATTGTAAGTAGCCTTACAACTTACGTGCAGAAGTGTATTGAGACGCGAGAAGTTGCCCCCCGCAAGGTTCCCACTCACCTGGAAATAACCGGGAGAAAAATGTGACCAGCGAAGTCGCAAAATTTCACAGCATCAAGACAAGGACAAACATTAAGGTTCAGATAATGCCTTGCATGAGCAACATAACGAATATGATGAGTGGGAACCTCGCACAAATAAAATTTAATGAACAAAACCTTTGAGCGACAATCCGGCTGAGCAGCGCCCAATAAAAAAACCATACTGACAAATCGAGCATAAAACGCAGCACAAAAGCGGATAAAACTTTTAACTGGTTTCAGACTTACTGTGAATCTAGTGTGATACTAAATATTTTATTTTCATTTTCGCTTATAGAAGACGCGATAGATTCGTGGCGTTGCCACGGAAGAGCAAAACTGTAAACCAAATCAAACGTAAGTGACAACAAGAGAATTCTCTTCACTTTATTATAACAACTCTTTACAAATTTACAAAAGTTTTCACAGCCTTATAATTATCCCAGGAATTAATTATTATTTTTCTTATTCTTCAAGTGCGTTTTTGCTCTAATTCCAGTTACTGTACAGGTCTATATTGTATCAGGCCTTAATTTTTTTAGTTTCAATCCATAATTCTAGTCTAGAAATACTATTTATAAAAATAAAAGGAATGTAAGGACGCGCGGCGTTCTATTTTTTTTGTCAAATTTAGTAGAACAATTGCTCTAATTTCTACTACTGGATTTCTACAGAAGTCCAGATTTAAATTTTCATGACTTTTCTAAGTTTACCAGGTCTATTTTTTGGAAAACTGCATTAACCCTATACTACGAAAAGTATAATAAGATATATATAAAAGATTAACGTTTACAAAATATGGTTTCAATCATTTACTCATTTTGTAACTTATCGTTACTTTCGAAACGTTAATCTCTTATATAATCGCGTTAACGTTTTTAAGTGTGAAAATGTATAAATAAACTTACTTAGGAGCAACATCAGCATATCTCGATTCATTATGAGATGAACCCTGATGAGCATCTGTTATTCTTTCTCTTTCGCTGTAACTGCCTGCTGGTCCCTCGTAACTCTCAGGAAAAGTAGCAGTAGCAGGATGATGCCTACTGTGAGCTACGTATTTCTTATCATGAACACTGAAAACAGAGATTCAATTGATGTACTCAGTGAAATGTATACATTTTTTAATGTGCAATATCATACAAGTGTTTTGCAAAGTGATTGGAAAAACTTATAGTTTTAATGTATTTAAAGCATTCAGAATATGTAATTTAATGAGAGAGCTAGAAAATAAAAAAAGACTATTTTTCTGATAATCCTGTAATGTAAAGTACTTGTTTTTAAAGCTTTTTAGTTTAGTATTTCGTATGTATATCTAAAAGTACTTGCTTTACTAAGTTAGCTCTAAAATAGAAATTAATAAAAAAAAGCAAAATAGAAGCAAAAAATAGAAAATGTATATCCTATATAAGCAGCGAATGTAAATTAAAGCTTCAAGCATCTTGATAAAGTAGATTTCAAATAGTATTTCGATGTGATGATTAACATAATAACTAATTAGAAAGAAAATATAAAAAATAATTTCGTATGCACTACGTAGATTTCCCGAAATCTCATAAAATAAATATTTATGTTTTTCAGCCTGTAGTTTAACAAAAGGGGCATGCGTAAAATAATTAAAATACATTCAAATTAAGAAAGGTATATAAACTTTTTTTATATAAACAATGCCTTTTTGTTCAAAATAAGCACAAATCATGTCCTGCTACGTTCATTTAAACTCTAACATGCTAGTGGTCTGTCGTTTTTTACGAAATATACTTACTGAGCAAGGGGTATGTTATCCCTGTCGGCATATGCGTCATACAAATATTCACTGGAACGGAGCGTGTTAGCAGTTAGATTCCAACAACCATTCCACACATTAATTAGCCACTAAATATAACTTAAATTTTACTAAGGTACTCCAAAGGAATGGAAAGCTTTGGCTTTTTCAGCAAAGCCTTCCATAAATTGTTTAAGAATTTGAAGTGAAACAGTAGTTAGAAGATTTTGACTTTTTTCAATTTAAATTTAGGCCCACAACAATTTTTATGATAATTTGATAAGCTTGCAATAGCAATTTTGAATAACACTCTGATATCTAGGAAAGGAGAACGAATGCATCTCTTTTATAACTAAAACACTTAGGCAATGAAAACATAAAGTAAAGGACAAAAAACGCAAAAGGAAAGATACATGCCACGACCTAAAAAAATATGAAGAAAGCACACAAGTATATACCACATGCTAAGTTCTGAGACAATAAGAGTGATGAGACAGTCTTATAAATTGAAATTACTTAAATCATATACTGAAGAATACGAGATGGTCAGCATAAATGTTAATCAACTAAAAGAAAATATTCTAAGAAAAAACAAAATTTTAGATTTAATGAATTTACGATTTTTGAGAAAAGATGATGCGTACGTTATCTACCATTTACCATAGAAGGAACAGTCGGGACAGATAAAAAAACATAAGATAAAGGCACGAAACTTTTAGAAAAATACCTAATTCTTAAAATAATTCTCTTAGCTACTATACTAAACATGATTAAAAATTCAAAAATACTTACGCCTCAACTAGTGGTCCCGGATATGGATCAGACTTTTGATAAAGTGCGCTCAGTTTCACACAGAGTATTATCGTCGGAATAAAGAGGACCAAGCACCATCCTACACTCATCCAGAAACCATTCTGTAATGATAAAAATAAGAGTTTCTTTATTTTTCTAAATACTTAAAGTTTAATTTAATTTTGAACGCTTTAAAATTACTTACAAAAGGATCAAGAATCTTGTTGCAACTAGAGACAAGTGTAGCGTTATAAGCAGTCGAAACTGGTCCACATTTTCCAACATTGTTTAGAGCACTGCTAATCACATGTTCCAGAAAATCGTCCACCTGAGATAAGAAAGCCTCTCCAAACCTGCTTGCTAGCTGTAAAATTTCGAAACAGTTTGGAATTATTACAGAATTTTAATTTAAATTCAATTCTTCAACTGCCTTAAGTCTCAATTAATTTAAAATCAAAGATTAGTAAGTTATTAAAAATATTAATCCTACCAGTTGCACATATTCTGGTCCTTCCTTATTTAGAAATTCTTGTGCTTGTGTGACTTCATTCACTAAAGCTTGAATGGCTTCAGCCATCGAGCTATGATTGAATCTAATGTGTTCTTGAAGCGTCAAAGCATTTTCACTCAGCTGTTCGCCCAGCGAAGCCATCGGCATCACGAGATCTTTGTGATAATGATCCAAATCGTGTGCATTTTTCTCTAAACTGTCCTTTGTATCTTCATATCCGCGAGGAAGTTTGGCCGAAACTTCTCGTAACTTGGAAGCAAGATGATGGAGATTAATATTCGTGATGTTCTCCCTGAGAACTTCAGCATATTGATAGAATTTGATATCACTGAGTCCACTCTGAGCCAGGTCGTTCAGCTTCCCGCGAGCTCTGTCGCTGAAGATGACTATTCCAGGAGAGAAAATAATCTTCCGACGCAGCTGCTGTATGGTGTTATTAATATCATATCGTTCAACATAATCCCGTAAAGAGTTTACGTTGATTAAATTCTCGAACAACAGAACTTTGTAGAGTGTTTTATTTGCATGACAAGCCCTGGAAAGTTGTATTCAGTTTTATAAACAATTATTCAATTTCAAACGAGAGAAAGCTTTAATTTCATTTATTTTTGGTACTTACGACACGACATAGCTCATGTTGATATTCGCTTTAGGATTATTTGGGTATAATTTGCTTTTCAGATCAACAAAATCATCTAGAAGTTCAAACATTCTATTGTCGTTGGGATTTTGAAGAGGTTCGCAAACACCTCGTTGTACAGCTACACCTGTGATCATGTGCGCAACCGTGATAATCATTAAAATGCTCGTCAATAAAAAGATGATCCACACAGCCCTAAAGTCAATTCAGAATAAAAATTAAATTAAATTATCATGGTGCTAAGAATATTAAAATGTCATAGAAAAATAATGTTCAATTTTAATAAAAGAAATAATGTAAAATAAGGTAAATTACATCATTAAGAATCGGGCACCGGATCCTTTATTACAGCAATCGTCTCCATAACCATCTGGTCGTTTTCCGCAAATACCACAGAAAAGGCCGAAAGTTATACATATCAGCACAGTGAGTAAGATTCCTGATATCCCCAATCCAAGGTAATGTCTAAAAAAATTGTATTTCATTCAATTATCTTTATCAAGTAGTTTCAGACTGAAAATTCGGATTCTTCCTAAATGAGATTATAAGAAGTAGTAGCAATAATAATTCCTCAAGTAAAATATTCTACGCACCTGTATGGCGCGTACTGTTCAATGTGGTTTTTAGCAACATCTAGACTGGGAATATAAGAATTTGTGATATTTAAGATGATCTTATCCAGCAGAGCGGTCATGTTTCTAGCTGCTGCTTCAAGAGAATCTCCAGCTCGTCGAATACTCGCGCTAACCACTGGAATTGTCTGATTCACTGCATGCTGAATATCCTTTTGAATTCGAAGGAAGGAATCTCTGCCTTGGCTCACTTCGGAGACTATATTGTCTTCCATTAATTGGGTTATATTTCGTAGTGCGATAGTTACATCGGGTAGCTGAAATATAAAGTCCAATTAGCTTTTGAATAACAAAATGTAAATTAAATGGGAAAATACATCAAGGGAGTCACATATTCCTTCATGGAGTGAGTTACTATTTTACAGGACATGCGAGACTGTTTTACTAGAAGTTAATAATACATAATATAATAGAAGATGCGAGTTGCTGAAATTTTTTATACATTACAGTATTTTCCTAATATATTTTCAAATTATGTTCACTAAGTTTACCTAATTTTGTTTCAGTAGATTCTTTTTATATCTATGCATGCACTACTCTCTATTTATCTGCAATTAATGTCATATTTGAAACGTATTAAAGTATATGAATATCTAAAAATCATGCAGGAATTTAGCTTGACAGTGCGTTTGCTTAAATATCTACGAAGCTCAAAAATATTCAAGGAATGTATGATATATGGGAACGAATTTATGTTAGCAGAAAAAAAAAGAATAATGTTGCATGCGTTAGCTTACGACTTACAGACTTAAGCTATTTTCGAGAGCATGAAATCATACAAATTCATACAGTAAATTCAATATTACGTAAAAATGGTCCGTTCCTCAAATACATTTTTAACTAAAAATAAACGTATCACATTATTATACCGGACTGTCTGAATTATAATTCAAAGGAACGCCCACGATTACAAAAAAAAATAATATGATAATCAAAAAAAGTATCTATAAATATTACATACTAAAATGTAATTATTTGTACACTCTAACTGATTAATAAGCCAAATATGGTTGTGAACAAAAATTGACACACTCTTTGGGTACAGAAAAAAAATAATAGATAAAAAATAGTCTACCATTCAAATTCAAATACGTTTTTACACAATGCTCGGCAATCATCTGGCAATGAAAATCATACAGAATAAAGCAATGTTTTCTACTAAAAAAATTACTACAAAAATTACTGCAATTCATAAACTTCAATAAACTCTTTATCTCAAATTTTCAGCTGTATCTAAAGTATTTGCAGCTTTAATCATTAAATAAATAGAAACTTTACAAGTATCCAAGTTTCCATACCTTGGGAAAGTATCTATCCATGTACTGCGTAAAACAGGGAAAGATATTGTTTACAATTTTTTCATTTTAATATCAATTTGATATTTTTATTTATTGATTAATAAAATGTTTCTCACCTTATCGAAGTCGACTTGAACTGACATTTCATTAACTTTGTATTGTTGTAAAACTTCTTTACAAGTGTGCGTATCACAGGAAGATAACGTATGCAGCAAACTCTTCTTTACTCCACGAACGACTGAAAATTTCAAGAAACATTAATACTTGGTTTTAATATTTATTCCCGATTGAAGAAATATAGAAAATGAGAAAGATCGTTACCGATGTCAAGTTCAGAAGCATTGGCTCTTAAGTCTTGAGTGATTTTATTCATCATTTTGAGATCTTGTCTAATGGCATCCAGTCCCGCGACAATATCATTTAGGTTCATAAGCGAAACGGCATGGGAGTATTCAGCCAGTCTCTCTGTGACAATTCTTCCACTTGCTTGGAGAATATTATTTAATGTCATCTCGAGTTCGTTGAAATTGGTTTTCAATAGAGTTTCAATTTCCCTTCTCGTAGTAATCAGGTAAAGTCTGAGGTCCTTGAGACTCACTTTGGTGTTTTCTGGCAACTTCCTTGTTCCATCGTGCATATATTCGTTTGTTACAAATGAGCAGACGACTCCAAACCTACAATTTTGAACAGAAAAGAATCCTTTAGATTTAACTTTTAATAAAATAGATATTAAATTCCAATAAACCACAAATTTTTGTGAGTTGTTGGGTTTTATAGTATTAATTGTAGATAATTACAGTATAACAGTAGCGACGCAGATTAAGACGGTACTTAGGACGATTTTTCTGCAATGGTCGTGCTTTTTATCAAAAGGCTCGCTTCTAGCACCACAATTTCCAGCACATCGGCAACAACAGAAAAACAGGCCGACACATGGAAGTATGGCAGCGAGAAGAAGTCCAGCCAGACCAAGCCCAGCCAACCCTCCATAATGGCTCAGAATAATTTTCCACTCCTTTACCGGGTCGGCAAATTGCAAGTGGCCATCATCCAACGTGATCATTCCTGTAACAAAAAATCACAAATTTCTCTTTAGTCGAATTTCAGAATTAATATTAAAACTATTTTAAATTAAACGAATAAAAAAATTCTTATCTACTGCAGTAATAAGTGCAAAATTTAGCTTTCTCTAGTACAGGAAGCAATTTACCCCATTACAATAGCTTTAAATTAATCGTTCGTTTACTTGAAGATTAATTACTTTCAATATTCTTCAAAAGTCAATTCAAACGTTCTTTCATCCAGATTCTCAATCAGTGGAAATTTATTCTGGACTCTCTAATTTTTTACAAAGCGATTCAGCTTCATCACTGAAAGGACTCATAATTAGTCAACCAGTATAAAATATAATGAAAATTCTCTTTGCATAAATGCACTCTCCTAACATTCTTTTAATTAATCCTAAATTCCAGCACACAGCCTCGAATACAATAAAGCGAAAGCGCTCGGCTTGTACAAAGGAAAAAGCAGATTCACTGGACATCATTTTCTGCATTCTCATTTTTGAGAAAGTTCTTTTTCAACATAGAAATAGGTCGACCGATATTTGGGACAATACAAGGAATTAAAACAATCCGATTTAATCTAACTGAATCTTCTTGCTGGGAAGGTGTGGGAATTCGCGGAAATATAATTATTCCAAACGTGGGTGTGATAAGTCCGTAGGCGGATAATAAAAAATTCATATTGCTTGAACTACTGTATATTGCAAGTAGTCTTACGTATTACCATTGCAACTCTAAACGTTTTCTCCTCTGAATATTTCTTTTTCTAAGCCAAGCTCGACCTTCAATGGTGAAATGTGATCTATGTATTATGACATTATTGAAAATACACTTGATATTTTCAAGAAAGTCGTTTATCAACAATAATCTATTAAAACTGTTATTATATCTTTCCAATCATCTGAAAATACCTATATCTATACCTATATATATATATAAACTGGAAAGTAGTAATTTGTAAATTTTCTCTTATAAAGGCTTTCAATTTAAAATTGATTAATTTTCAGTGGTTCTATTTTTAAAAATCCTTCTAGCTTTTCCCAGGGAAAAGTGACAATCGTGAGCATCGAGGTCTAGGTTATTTTGCAAAGGTATACGACTCATGTACTCATGATTCATGATTTTGTAACAAGGTGTTGAGTGTTCACCAACAGGTAAGTTACACTTGTATCGGCTTTCGTTGCTACTGCGACGAGTACGATCGATTTTCCAAAGTCAGTGACCTTAACAGTCAAGCACGACGAATAAGTATATATTATGAGAAAATTACAACCTACATTATATATTAAAAAATTCCTTTTAGACGCCGCCATCTAATTTAATCGTTAAATAATGATCTCAATCACCTCGAAGCCTACAGGTATATTAATTCTTAACAAAAGAATTCAGAGCTACTCGTATCTAGTATAGAAATCTCCAAGAGAAAAAAGTTTATAACTGTACTACACATTCTTATAACATTTTTAAATAAAAAAGCACCGGTATTTGAAAGTTTAAAAACGCAGTATGGGCTTCGATTTACAATAATTATCAATAATTTGTTAAAATGTGCCTCAAAGCCAGGTGTACACTCGTTCAGGATTTTTTATTGGAAAGAGTTTCCTGTTCGATAAGCCGATGGAACGTTTTCCATTATCTTGGAACACTAATCCATTAGCTTCCGCCAGGATAAATATTGGTATTATATTCCTTGTCAGGTAAAATTAACTTGAATTTTTTCCACCCTGTCTACCATGCCAATTTGATCCTTGATATTTTCACCCCTCTTTATAGATCGTTCATAATTAATTAATCCCGAGATAAGGGATTTAATTAGTATTGAAATATAAAAGTTAGACGAGACATCAGGAGTATTCAAAGCGAATTTACTCCAACATTATAATTTTACCCAATTCTCTACAGTAGTAATAAAACTATCTATAGGAGGTCCAAAAATATAATTTTATTTTAAAATTATATTGTTAACAACTTTTTTCTTAAATAGGACAGTCTACTTTTGGACTCTCATGTAAGAAAAACTGTTAAATGTAACAAGAATCCAGGGAGGTATTCCATGTGGGGCAAAGGGTTACTGTATTCTCATCTGGCAAAAGTGCCTATCCAAGCATCTTGTTAGAAAAGATTTGGTGGTCTCGTCATTTCTTTTATTTTCATTTCCGGTGCCGCGTGCCTTAATACAGGCCAGAGTGTTGGCTCAAACATCTCATTATTTTCAAGAACAAAGTTCTTCGCACGATCCAGGTTAAAACCTCATCCTCCTTATTTCTTCTTTTAATACAGCAGAAAAGGTCTCTTAAAAACGTAGATCTCGAAAAAACTGTACTATCGTATAACAAAAACTCATTTCCGAAAGTATCGTGGAAACCTTGAAACATGTGATGACTTTCTATCTAAAAACGATGCTTCGCCACGCTAGGATTGAAGGATACAAGATGACAATCATGAGCTTCATAAGACAGCAGTTGACCGATTCTTATCGTATTTTACCTCTTTCCACTTAGTAAGTGGAAAGTAAGGTTCCACAAGTAAGGTTGCCTAGGTAAGGATGCGCAATGCACCGAGTAGGTATGTATACTAAAATCGCGTGCAAAATTCTCATATACACATGACACCCAAGTGCACCTGAGTTTCTTTGCACCCTTGTGCAAACTTATCGTGTTGCCAACATACAATGAACCGGAAGTTTAGGGAACGAGCTTGCTGAAGTACGGGAAGTCGTCCACGAAGCCTGGTAACAGAGATATACATACATATTCTTGAAACCTCATAGTGTCCATCTCCCCTTTCAATATGACTATATACATGTCATAATCCCTTTATCGCTTATCGCCAGAAGTGTACTGACCTGCTCAAAATCTCTTGAATGTTGAGGGTTTGATAATAAGGTTGAAAGTTATTGAATGTCATTATGATGAAAGCTTCAATAAAAATGAAGCACGCTCTTCAAATTTAACTACATTTAATGTCAACCAATTATTAAAAGTAAAAAAATTCACAGTATATACTAATCGTTGAACAATAAATAAAAAGCTTCAATTGCAGTAATTAGTCGTTTTTACTTCCACTAAAAACGCATACTTAAGGATTATATGATCCCATTAGTGAAACCTCATTAAGATTTTAATTACACTAGCTTATTGCTGAGTTCTACTCTATAAAATTTGAATCAGTAAGGATTGTCACAGATTGACCCTGAAATTCATCAGTAAAAGTCAGTCGATTCTCTGAAATATTGCTCGGTTAAAAAAAGATCATATTATTCAGGTCGTGTGAAAATAAATAATAAATTTCCTTTGTCCTCATAATGATCTAGCTTATTTTTCAACGTCGTTGGTTTCTTTTTCCAGAGTTTGCCATAAATATGTATTTATCAAATTGGTGTCATTACGTCCAATCTGCAATCTAGGGGCTCTGAACGAAACAAAATTATTTCCGTTTCCTGGCCTCGTGGTAGAAAAGTCTCTGGAACTTTTACTAGCATTTGAATAGGGTTCGTGTACCCGATATTGCTTCGTTGAGTTCACCTGTGAATACCGCAGCAGATGATGATTCACAGTCTCGAGGACACTGCTCGATCATAACGGCACTCCTGACGAATCAGCTTCCATATACAGTCATTCCCCTTATCCTTTCATTTATAACAAAGGGGGCCTAATTATATTTTTGTTAAATACCACAGGGTCAGGTTCAAATTAATTCAGAGTAATTAAGGGCAAAATAATAAATATTTTTTTTATAAAACTAGGCCAATTACCTCCGTCTGTACGAAACGAACGTAAATGGACCTACTTTTAGCAAAAAACATTTTATTATTGCGATCTGGGAAAAAGTATTTTTTTTTTTCGTTTGTTCATTTCCTATTTTTGAATAATTGGCAAAGTTTAAAGCATGTACACTAATGTCTTAAAAGGTGTTTCCGTGTCAGGTTTATAGAACTGTGTAAATAAGACTTAAAACCGTTTAACTTACAGACAAAAAATAAAGAAAGAGTACACACTATCCATTCAATACTAAATTACTGCTTTGACGGTCGAGTAAATCCTAACATGATTCCATTCTTTCTATTTCTCAGTGCAATTGATGTAATGCTAACCTACATCAACTTTCTTTCTTTCTTCCTATTTCCTTTACAAGTTGTATAATAAATCAATTAAAAAAATCAATAGATCTACATTATACGCAATTTTAAGTTTGGAAAAATTGTGGAATTTTTCTATACCTAAATTGTAGTTTAATAACTTTTTTATGAGCCACTTAACGAGGATTCCAATGATTTAAAAAGCGATATGAGAGAGATAATATAGCCACTCAATTTTTACGGTTCAGAGATTTGAAACTGAAGCACATTTTTTAAAAATAGACTCCAGACAAGCTACGAGAGAAATGCACGAGTTGGAAGAGGACATTTTTAACCCCTCATGTATAATAAATCTGTCAATTCGCCAAAACTGCTTTAAATTCACTCTAAAGATTCACAATTACTTGAATAATATTTTCCAAGAATTAAACATCAATGTGATGTCTGAAATGAATATTTATAGCCACTAATTAATTCCACAGACTAACACATTTATATTCTTGATTTAATATTTAATGGTCTGCATTTCAGTACCAGCCAATTTATTACATAATTTGTCATTTGATATGTATTTGATCATTTTTATCTATATTCAATAATTAAAACCACAAGTATAATATTAAATTCAGAAAATAATTATGAGAAAGGAAATTAATATAAAAATGAATTTACATGAATTTTTATGAGTATAAGAAAGCAATCTTATGTAATTATTTATAGGAACCCATTTAATATAATCCGAACGCAATTCTGAAAAATCATAGAATATTTATCTCTGTCGCTATAAGTCGTGCTCTAAAGCAAGATTATTTTGCATATTAATATCCTTCTTACGATTTAAATGATTTGATCGCGGAAGCAATAATCCGAGGTTTTGAAGGAGGATAGAATTTATTTTTGTGAATCTGATTGTAGATAGCGGTTACTTTCTTATAGAATCAAGTCGGTCACGACGATGACGAGATTCTGAACTAACCGAGAACTATATAACTTCAGAATGCGGGGGAGATATAGAAAGAGAAAGGAAAAAAAGCAAAGAGGGACACGAATCTCAAAATGAATGTGACTTGGATGTTGTTGCATATGGCAAGCACCTGCGTCCTGTAATAGTTCAACTCAGTTTCCAGCATTTTTACCCTCAAGAAGTAGATCATTATACGTATACAATGAAAAAACAATTTATTCATTCATAAATAATTTGTTTAATCTAATCTCTTGAAAAAGGAAGTTACATAGCCTTGCTCAGAATATGTCGAGTCCAGTGCGAATGAACTTTAAATTTAAATGACTTCTATGAGTGAGTCACACGAAAGCAAATTGCTTAAAATTCTCTTTCCGTCCTGGTTTGTGAATCCTGCAGGAAAAGTATTTTTTCATTTTCTGCTTTGAGTTATATCATGTCTTGTTTCACATGCTAGGCCAAAGAACGAGAGCGTTTTGTTGCTTCTCTCCAGCTTGGCCGTAATTGCACAAGCAATTAATGCTCTAAAGCGAAAAATTCATTTTCCGTATAATCATCGTAATATGAAAGAATCTACAGACTTAGCATTCTATATCGTAAACTTCCGCGAATAATGAACAAACTGATAACGTCTGACTCGGCAATCGAGTAGCGCGTAATCTTATTTTCTTTGGTAAAAATTAATTTAAAAATGTGTTACGTAAATTTAATTTTGACAGAGTGGAGAAAAAAACTAGAGATACATATATATACTCGTTAATAGATATAATTTTTCGAATTAAGGCTTAAAGTGAGAGGTTCTTGACTCTCAGATAAAAAAGAAGATAGAAACAGAAATAAAAGAGGCAAACTGCATGACGCGGACCAACGAGACATTCATTCCAAGTATTTCAATATATGAATCATCCAATGAAGATTCACGAGAGCCTTTTCAGAAGCTAAAGTCCCAAGTTGTCAGTCACATAAATAAGGCAGAAATACTTGGGAGCATTATAGATATTAATTTTCATGAAATTAATATCTATAATGCTCTACAGCTGCATCATTATTTCAAGTAGTTCAAAATTGAAATGTACCCACACTCTTTGTAAAACAAGTTATGAATTCATTTTCCTCTTTCAGTAATGGATAAATATTTAAAGTTTCAGCTGAAGTTAAGGTAAATAATTAATTTAGGAAATTAATTAATATTTCATGGGAAAAGGTAAATTAGACGACATCTGTCGGTGTGCCTCGTTGTGTATTGCAGTAATTAATTGCAGCTCGTTTGCAGAAAAAGCACTCTTGCAGGATGCAAGCAAGGCGGTTTTTCGTTATAAAAGTTTTCCTCCACTGGGACGCAACCTCGATTTACTATGAAATACGAGAAGTAGTATAGATATTGTACGATCTTCGCAGAACATTCTGTTCCGAGCTTCCAGCCAGCATTCTGCAACTGAAGTCGTTCAGCTCGTTTTTCCAGTTTGTTCTTTTATATACCACAAGGCACACAGCTTTATCATTGGCACTGTGGACACCCTAGTCAATATAAAATTTACAGCAGATTTCCTGTCTTGCTACGAAATCGGTTAAAAAGTCTCAGTTTGAAAGTATAGTTATATAAGTTATAAAAGTTATAAACTTATAAATCCGAAATGAACTAAAAACTAAAACATTCTAGAAGTGCAAAAAAATGAAGAGAGAATGTTTTTACACAAAGATTTATAGACGTCAGATGGTAAAATATAAAACCCTGCCAATGGAGGGAGGGGCGAATTATGGGATTAAGAGCGAGTTCTAAACGAGGTCATACAATTTAATTGTGAACTCAATCGAGAAAAAATTGCTTTCACAAGAAGAAATGGGTTAACACAGTTTTGGCTATTTTTGATTTTAAAGAAAGAGGAAATTATCTCTTCTCAATAATTTAACATATAGGAAAGCAATTTAACAGTTTAAGTTATATTACTTAACAGAAATATTGGATGAGTACCTCTGAGTTTAAATAAAAACTAAATCCGTTTCAAATCGTTCAAATTGCGGTGCTTGATAAAAAAGTTTTATGTCCCTCTGCGAAAAATGTGGTTGGATCTCGTGATTGGACACGTTTTACAGTTTTTCAATTTGCTTGGCTTTTTTGTCCCCCGGGTTTCGCAACTCACAATTTTCACCGAGTCAGATCACGCTATCATTTAGTTTGAAGTTAGATCTAGTAGTTAGAGAATGGTGTTAGCGACTCTATTTCAGTATCGAAAAGATCCCTTTGAAAGCAACAAGACTGAAGAGTGCTCTCGGTTATTTCAGTATAAGCATCTATATTCATTATACAACACTAAAGAAGATGCAAAGCTTCTAGGAAAAGATATTGCCTCTATTGAGCGAATTTAGTACAGGGCATTGTTTTCATTGTTCTTTACTTGAACATTTTCTTAATGCTGTACTTTATAAAACCAAAAAAAATAGGGACAAGAGGTTGCATGAGACCTATTAAAGAAAAGTGATCTTTCAACTAAACTTCCACAAGCATAGGTGTATTAATTCCCCTTTCTTTGACTGGTTCCCTTTTCAAAAGAAAGACTCTAAGATAATGACCTAATACTTGAGTTCTTTTAAATCTACTTTAGCAAAGTAAAGAGATCTCATGGGAACAAGACCAACACAGGTTCCATTAATCATCGAAATGCTTCTTAGCTGTTTCTCTCGCTTTTATCCTTTTCCATCCCTAACTTTTAACACAGTTAAGTGTCTAGAGCAGAGCTGACCTATATTTTCCACTTCCTGGCCTGAAGGAAATTCTCTACTACTGTTGGCAGTGTGGAGCTAGCCTCAATGAACAAACATCTCTCTACTCTCGAGAGATGGCATCAGTTAGAATTATTTACGTAATAGCAAAAACTGCAAGAATACGAAAGATAAAAGCAATTACTTCCAACTGTCTTTCTATGCCTGAAAGTTACTTCTTAGCTCCATTTTTAGCTGATAAGGCATTGAAGATTCCTGCCTATCTCTTCCATTAATGAATAGCCGAGGGTCAATACAATTTAAGTTTTGACATGTATTAACGAACGCAAAGGCTGAATCGTTTCTGAATCAGACTGTACACGAGTGTCGTTGATCTTTGTGAAAGAGCAGCACAAACACGTGGTAAGTTTGCTTTTCTTGCCACGACCCGCATTTCCTCGACATTCGAGGTTATCAGTGTTTTACACAATTAAATGATTCATCAAAATGCTCTCGTAGAAAAAGATCTACATAATTCCAATAGCCAACCCGGAAGAATTTTTTTCTCTATTTCAAGGACAATTGATATACTCAATCTTCATGCAAAAATGATCCTGATCCTGGTTCTCGTTTTTAGAAAATAATTTTATCATCCATTTTTAAAACCTTGTCCCCTACTGTTCCATCACCCTCAAAAAATCCTCACGCAAAGTAATTACGCAAATTACTTTGTAGTTCTTACCCCTTTATCGCAAGGGAAGTTATTATTGTCAACACAGAGGAGCTGTAGGTTTTTCAGAATATAGCTGCAGGTTTGACGTGACTTTTTTGTCCCTTTGTTTTAACAAGGGTCGCCATTCAACAAGGTTTAAAGGGAGTCTCTTGATTCACTCTCTTCCTTTCTATACCTTTTGTTCTTGTTTCTCATTCTCTCAGACAGACTCCAGATCTCCCTTCCTTACCTTTCAACATTATACGAGCTTCGTTGACCACTCGGGCTTCAAGCGTCGATGACGAGGTCGACTATATGTTTCCAAATGTCGTCATTTTGTCTCGGTTGGGGTCCCATGGACCCCACGGTCGAACGAGTCCAGTTAAACGGTCGAGGTTAAACTCTCAGTCAGCCCAGACAACGAGAATGTAGGTGAATGCGAGGTGAATGCATTCGGTAAGAACTTGAATAAAATTTGCATCTTCCATGCGAAAGATCATTTCAGCACTTTAAGAGATTGTTCTCTATCGTAAAGAATTATTTTATTACTTTATCTATCTCTCAATGTTCATCTTTCTAATTGTCTATGGCCCATTACTTATGAATGGTGTCATAAATTCCTTTTGTGCTCCGGATGAATTATGAATAAAGTTCTATTTATTTAAGACATTTTTTCTTTCTCCTCAGTTTTTTTGAACATTGTCACGTTAATGGAGTCTTTAACACATTCCAGTCGCAGTGGAAACGTGGCATTATTCTTTAAAATCCCAGGTTTTACTTGTGAAACGAACTGTGAATCCCAATGGACCATCGTGCTAGTCTTTAATCTTTCAGAAGTAGTGTGCGAGTATTGCTGCGTTCCACTTTTGTAAATGATCGGGTCGTAATGTTGCCGTAAGCACGAATCGATTAAACAGTTTTCAGCTGTCCTGCTGCACTTTAGAATTCAGTTCACAAACTTTCTTGTAAACATCCCATTTAGAGCCAATCATTAATCTATAATTCTATAACACCAATCGTCTTTTATCGATCAAACAATGTTGTTGTCTTTTTTCTTTTTATATGTCCTCAATTTCTTTCCTTAAAGCACAAGATGTTTTGACACCTTCATTGAAATTTTGTGAAATCTCTTGAAAACTGTTGATGATAGAAATATTTTTCTATAAATGGCATATATTCACTTACATAACTTCACTAAATGAATTATGATACCAGCGACCAGACATTTTTATTTGCAGTTGGCAGACACTATTTTCATTTCCTGCTTCAGCTTCCCTTTTACAGTTTCTGCAAATGTTAAAACATACAATAATTCATCCTCAAGAACAGTACGGTTATTCAAATTTCCACATGGATGAATTCCTTTATGTGCGCGACAAGCAACAGGCAAAATTTACATATACATCTATATTTTGTAGGTAGTTTATAAACCAGCACGCATGTTTACAGAATTAGCACGAGAGTATTGATTTTCACTGAAAATATGAGCCTCTGATAAAAATTCGCATTAATCGTGAGTCTTGACTGAATGATTTTTAAACAGAAGCAACTCATTTATTACCAAAAAAATTATATCCCAATTATATTCAAAATTATAATCTTATAAAAATTTGTGTAATTTGTGAACATTTTTGTATTAAAAATACATTTTCAAGCATTGAGAAATCAACATAATTTTTTTGTGCAGCAACAATCTTAAACTACATTAGTTTAATAGTCAAGTGATGTAATTTAATTTTAAAAAATGCCAGTTTCTCAAGATAATCTAATAGCTTCCGTCAACTTTCGATAGTAACAATATTATCATAATTACTATTCTAGGAAATCGTAATTATTTACTCTCGTTATCACATTAACTGTGTATCTTGACCGAAAAAACAAAATAAAGTAAAGCTAAAAGTGATTAAACAAATGAATAAGAAACAAAACTGAGAATTTTGATGTTTCTTCTTTCCTATGTTTATACTCTCTTAACCCAATTAATTTCAGCATAATGGCATTTTATTGTTCCAATTCTAAAGTCTAAATTCATTCATTAACAGAAATGTAACCTGTACTCGAATGTTTTCATTAAAATGTCTACGAGCATGACAGTAGTAGTATCAAATTTTGTCGATAAAGCAAAAAAAAAAAATGTTTATCGAGTTAAGAGTCTTTGCTTGGATTATTCGAATTCCTTGCACCTGCGAGAAGCCTTTTCATCATATGTGAACTGCACAGGTCACGATAAAATCGATCGATTTAAAAAAAAGTTAAGAGATTTAACTATAGACGCCTACTACAAGTTTAATATTGCTTTCGATTTGCAACGATACCTCTGATTCGCTTTTGCGTGATGTTAGAAGCTATTGAAGTAGACATCGTGCGTGATGGTGATTCATGCACGAGTAATAGGTAGGTACAGCCCTCGATTTAAGGGGGACTATATTCTGAAGTATAAATTCAGTCTGAGCCACCCTAACGAGTTATAAAACTGAAAAGAAAAATCTAAAAGCTTAAATGACTTCAGAATCTCATTATTGTTTACATCTGAACTACTTGGTTTGAAATTCCGCATTTTATAATATAAAAAAAATTCGAGACTGGGTAAATTAATTTTAACTAGATCTGTATTGGCTTTCGACCTTTTCTTTCACTAATTGAAAGGTTCCTGTGTCTACCAACTTCGAGATTAAACGTGTTTTACCAGCTTTCAAAAGTTAACATTTTGTCTAAATAAATATCGAGTCACGCCAAATATTCGTATTTTTATGCTCTTTCAGCAACTTGACGAAACAAGTTGCATGTTTAATTTTTTTGTTGAATTAAAGAGAATTCATTAAGAAGTTTGATTGAAAAAGGTCATGATTCAGATTGTTTGAAGAACCGTGACATCTCCATTGGTATATGTTATAAGCTTGAGCAAACTTTTCTATGTCATGGCAGGTACATTAATAACTCGAATCCAATATGAAGAATTCTCGATAGGTGGAAATCCTCTGTCGCTTATAATGGAAGCGTCTCTATAGAAAGATCAATACGATAGGATTGGCTATGTGGTAGCAGTCATATGTCAATGGATCCCTCTCGATGGAGAGCGGCAATAAAATTAAATTGACTTTTGTAACAAACAGCTGTTACTCCACAGTGCTCTAGAGACACACGAGATTAGATAATATGAAACAAAAACTCTAGGGGACAAATGCAGATTAGATAGTGCAAAAAAAAACTCGACAAGCTAATCAATATTATTGTTCCTAGCATTGTGCACCGTTCCGTGAATCACACTCGTCATGAATGATCCCTTTCCAGAAAAAGATCTGTGTAATAGGAATTTAATGTTTTCAGAGGCAGTGGGACAAAAAAGCCGATAAGGTTTTTCATCTTTTAAATATTAGACTGGCTATTACCTGGATTTTCTGCATTTGGTAAGTTTTGCAAATGGTGTTGAGATAAAAGATAATACCTCGAAGGTAAAAAAAATATTTGTCTACTGTCGCTAGAAATTCTCACCGGCTCGTTTGAAAATCCGAGGTCATGGCATTAACCACAAACTGAAAAAAAACGAGGAAACCTAGCGCACTTGTAATGTTACTTTTTTTGTGAAGAAATTCTAACGGGAACACAGTTAACGATGCACTGATGTACACTCCACCTAAAAATTGAACAATTTATGTAATTATACGTATATGTTACATTTTTATCATTAATTGGAAATAATTTTGAAATAGAGAGCCAAATATTATAGAATCAAACATCAGTCTTTTTACATTCTCATCAGAGAGAATGTATTATTTTTTCTAGGAATACAATAAACTGTTCAAATATTGATAATTAGGATTGGATAAAAACTGTATCTAAACAACTATTCTTAAATAAAAAATGTTATTCCTAACTATTATTAAAACTGAGTCTATTTTGCTTGATTTTATAATCATATAAAGAGTTTATTTAATTTTAAGTTGACTGTACATGGAGCTCATCCTTAATGCTGAGAAAAATAATCCTGATCTCACATTGTTTGGAATTGAGGAAAACAAACTTGGCAATGAACGTGCCTAGGAACTAAGTTGCCATTAAAATATTTCAAATCGCTAACTACTTCCATCCTTTCAAAATAAGAGAAAAACTTGAGATAATACAAATAATTGTACTCTGTTATCAATATTCCATCATTGGAGCGTTTAGGGACCAATAAAATCACACTGAACTTTATACTTTATAGTCTATATAAAAAAAAGAGGAAAAGTTAAAGGGAATAGAAAAGAATTAAGTTATCTTGGGATTAAGCGTAGGATTAATTGAGAACAAGGACATTCTCTGGACGAGGCTTACAATTATTAAAAGGTTGAATGCAAATAACGCAACAATGTAGTTATAACAACACTTGAGGATGGAACGGAAAAAAATAGATGATTGGTTGCCGGAAGAAAAAGAATTGTCTGATTGATGTAGGTACACCAGGTACATTGATAAGTAAATAGCGTGACAGTATGTTCAATTCTTTCAAAGTACCCGATAGTGATTGTTAATCCATTTAATTTAACTTGATCAGTATTCGAGGAATAAACCTGGCTTCCACTGGATAGAAAATCCACTTAGAATTTCACAGAAAATCTCAGATTTTGTTAATTATTATTTTCGAATGAATAAAAACACTGCAATATTTCTATACACTATCAGCATAGAAAAGATCCCTGGGATTTTCTCTGTCTTTTATTGCATGATGTTAGTACCGTTAGTTGTATCCGAACGTTTAAAATAACACTACATGAACAGGAACATATTGCAGTTAATTAAATGAAGTACTGTACATTAGGTGGAAATATGTATAATACCGTAATTTATTATACAAAAAAACAATCATTAGTCTATATTTATAGAAACAAAAGTGAGTTTCATAAAGGAATTGGATCCCGAAACAAGTAATCAAATTGACACCGGCATTTAAAAAATATTGTTGCAAATGCGAGTATGATTTTATAACTGTACTGGGTAACAATTCAACTCCAGGTTTCCTATATCAGACCCTTAGTCTCCGGAAGCGTAGAATCAGACGAAAATATGACATGGATGACAAGATGAATAGAAAATAATATCAAACGTCAACTTCTGTGTCACTGGTCAGACTTGTGTCTTTTGTCTCGACGACAAAGTGAGCAATAACTCATATTGTAAATTAATACATACTATTCCTCTCTCTAGAAATATGAACAAGCGCCAAATATAACCTTGAGCAAAAAAATTACTCCAGACGAGGGTCGAAGCAGTCACTAAGGACTAAATGTCAGTTCGACGACCTAGAGGTCGTCCACAGCGGAGAGAGCAGTGTGAACCCTATAGTTCATCAAAGAATTCCCATAAAATTGCACTTTAAACTTAAAAAATTCACCCCCAGCTCCTAGAATGAACTATGCGGACTTTGATAACTTTCTGTTTACCAACAAGGAATAGGCCATTTTCGCACACATCTCCCTCACAGGGCGTAACCATATCGCTCCGAAATCAGAAAATGCTTCCTGCACTGTGAGATGAATCTCGACTCGAGACGCGTCCAAACTCGCGCGGATGCATTGATTTTCTTACTCACCTTCTGGGTAAGCTTGCTTTCCTTGGATGAAATTAATGAACATATTTGTCACATTGTACAGCTGTCCCATGCCCTTAGGCCAGAACTTTGTCGAGGCGTTGTATGGCAATCCAGTGGTATTCACTATAGAGTAACTGACCGCCTGAGAGGCCATCATCTCGTTCAATTGTCGGTCCAAATCCTCGCTGATAACACGCATCCTGGTTGCGAGGGTATCCTGGCCATGAGTAAGATGAACACATAACAAAAGAACTGTTATCACTCCAATAAAAAGGCCTGGGAGACAATTGCACACTCGTTTGAAAACCATCGTAGCGACCAGCGCCCGGGACGCGTCGCTAGCGACTGATCACAACTGAATAACTGATGCACTGCTGAGACGTTCTGACAGAAGGAACGAATGGACATGGACCGCCCCTCCATTCCGTGATTACGGTGAATACAACTTGAAGAACCAATCCGATGCGTGGATTATTCTGAACTTGTTTAATAAACGAGGAAAGTGGAAATGAACCGAACCACGTTCGCTCGTTCGTTCCGTTGTTTACTTTGTTGTTCGTTATCAAGAACCGCGAACTTGTGCGCATGCAGCCATGCAGGATTCATTGGAGAGGATTTGTTTATTATCACATCAAAACAAAAACACCGGTGTAAATTGTGAACTCGAAGAAATTTTCATCAAAATACCACAAGAAGGTTATAATTGATCTATGTTGGCAATGTTTTGAGGCTATACTTTTAAGGTAAACATAAATCTTAACCTTTAAATAGCCTTTTAAACCTTAGAAAGGTTTTTAAATTTCAAACAATAGTGTAGAGGGTAATTATAAATTGCAGTGGTGAATTAACTTTTTAGATTGACTTGGTTCGGACAACAAAATAATTTTGTTGATATCTGTCTTTGTGCAACAAGTTTTGTTTTTTGGCTCAATCAAATTTTTTTTGGTATAGTCTGGGATAGTTTTTTTAAACCAAAAAAGGTTCTTAAAATTACCTAATATCACATATTAAAATACCGATAAATCTTGTAAAACTCCTTTAAATTTAAATTTCGTCAAATGCATCGAAATTCTTTATGGTACAATCACATAAAATCTAGAGTTTTTTTAAAACTTCTGAACATCCCAATAAATTTCATAAAATCCCCTGAAATCTTAATCGATCCTTATTATTTTTTTCTTTAATGTTCATTAAATATCAACGATTTAATTCTCTAAAAGAAAAGTTTGCTCAAAATGAGTAAAATAATCTTTTCCAAATAGGAAAACAGGATATGGAGTGTAAAGTTTCATCATAAATACGCACTGAATATACGAATAAACCGTGTCAATGACAGTTTCCAATGCTACATAAAAAATGCAATACATTATTGTATCTAGACTCGTAATAATATGCGAAACGGAAAGGGAAAGCTTTAGAACATAAACAGAGGACGGAATTTTGTAACGCTTGTGATTATGGTGAGAATAAACCACATAATACTCTGGAATGAATGAATCCTTGATTTCCTGTGTCGCAAGATAATTTCATACAGAGTGAATGCGTCGCCTCATAATTTTTCCACCTCTATTTTTTCGTGAAAGATACCGAAAGAATACAGCTATAATAATTCTGTAAAACGAGGTTTGGGAGGTCGCATCCCTCTAGAAAGGCGCTACAAAGTTCCTGGTGTTGGAAATTGGTTGGCGTGTGAAACTAGGTCGCGACATCGAAAACTGCATTTCGATCGTTGAACGGCCGCATTGCCACTCTTTTTGGTTCTTCGTGACCCGTAAACACCAAACGAAGGATTTGGTTTTGGTCCAAGTGATGTAACTCTCACGTCAAATCAGATAAAATTATAACGAAATCTTTCCGCCTTTTAAATTTGCAGTTTTCACACAAATAGGAAGAGTAATGTTCAGACCGTAAAATATAGTTTCTAAAACTTTTTGGACCTTTGCCCCAAAGAAATATTGAAATTGAAATCTTGAAGAAATTGTTCAATCCTTATTAAATTTTCAATATTATATATAACTTCATGTTTTTATTTTATTATTTCATTATTTTATTATTTTATGCTCTTGAAAAAACAGTATATTTCTGTTCTTTCCCTTAACCCGGACGCTTTTATCACTCTGAAGTATCCTCTCCGGAAAAACATTTTTAACTATCAGTTGGGTCGTCGCTCTGTTAGAAATCAGTCAGTGGCTAGATTATCCTTGTCTGAACAACGAGACTATTATAGAATCGAAAATTATCTTGCGACATGTGGATCGATGCATGAATTTATTTCTGAAAACTAATCTGAACTCTAGCTCAGAAAAGAGGAATCTATAATCGATCTAATAATAAACTTCGTTGCCAACTAGCATTTCTGTATTTGCTTCTCTCAACGAGTGTCACATCTATATAATTTACACATAACTTAATCTATTTAAAAACGAAAATACAATTAAGAAACGTATCAATCAGAAATTAATAAATACGAAAATACTTACAAAGTATAAAAGACATTTTTACATAATTGCATCGCTTTTTACTGATTTAAAAAAACTATTAAAGAGACTGTCAAAGCTCTTAATGAATTAATGATTTAAAGAACAATACTAGCTTCAATAATTATTATTTTAATAGTGCTGACACAGCATTTCAACAAAGACATTGCCTGCATTTAATTAATCAATAATACGGCAGTACTGCGTGGAACTGAAGTAACTTTGAGTTACATGAAATGAAAATGAACTCAATATTTATGAGGCTGGAGTTCTTAACTTAATAGGTGTCGGTAGCTCTTCACTGTTAGGGAATTCGAAGTTGAATTCTGGTTGCTCCATGGTAAGTGTTAAATTCGGGAACGAATCCATCGAAGGTATTGAAACTTCAGGTCTGTAAAGAATATATAATATAGAATCTGTTAAGCTTTAACTCAACTAAGTTAATAATTATCCATGAAAATTAAATTTTATATACTTACATTATCAGTGAATCTGTAACTTCTTCAGTAATGCTCTCTATGACGATAGCTTCCTCATCAGTATCTTCATAATTTATTTTTTCATCGTGAGACTTCTGACTCGAATGAAATTCGCTGCTATCATCAGTGAGAACTATCGTGGGTGTAGTTGTGAGTTTAATCACGTTCCTAGCCACCGCATCATTTGCGATTGGACCTATTGTATACTCTCCAACCATTGAGTCTTTGTTGAATTTTTCTTCACTGTATTTATTGTCAACAAATGCTGATAACTTAAATTCTTCTTTGGGCTGATCTTTACTATTGTTTGAGACTCTGGAGTCGTTTGAATCATTTGTAGTTAGTGTGTGATATCTCTGATCTTCGGGCTTAGAATTCCTCACGTTTTCAACATTTGAAGGGTACTTATATAATATATTCTTATTAAAATAATGAAGACCAGGTCCAGCAATTTCGGCTCTTTCACTTAAAGAATCGTCGTCAATTCTGTGTTGTGGAATCAAAGGTTTTGGAAGTTCTCCACCAGATTTTCTCTTTGGAGTAGTCCTAACTTGTTCTCTAATCCTGATGGGTTCTAAGCTTTCGGAAACAACTGTAAAACTTGGAAGGGTTACAGGCTTAGAATGTACAGAATCGGAATGAAATACTTTGTAATTCAGATTAGAATAAGTATCTGAAGCTGAATCGTCTTCAGGCGAGTACTGAGGTCTGGAGGACTCTGGCCTTCTACTTGGCCTGTTTTGATAACCAGATTCAGGTCTCTGAACTGGTCTGTTGTATGAAGAACTTGGTCTTTTCGTTGATCTTTGGGTTGTTGGTTTACTAGCAACTGGCCTTTGATAACTAGGAGCGTTTGAAATTACTGGCTGATAGCTTCCTTCATCAACTGGGGGATTCGGATTGTCATTATCACTTGGTTCATCACTAAATGGTCTATTGTAACTAGGAACATTCTGACCAATAGGATTAACATGCGCTGGTCGATTGTTATTATACAAATTTTGATTAGATCCGCTCGTTGGTCTTGTCGAATAACCTGGTCTGTTACCACCTGGCCTCACTGTCCACGAGTTTTGTGGGAACTTATCTGAACTATCTTGTGGAAATTCAGAAACTGGTTTAACAACACTCTCTTGATTATAATTTGGTCTCTCTCCATCTGGTTTATAATTGTTGTTGTACAAAGTATCGAAGAAAGCATTGTTGGGGACGTAATTGTTCACGGGATTAGGATTGAATCCATAACTAGGAGGATTGGGATTGCTCAAATCTTCAAAACTCTGGGGTATATAAGGATTAGACCCACCAGAAGGTGGTTTGGAAGGTTTTGGTTTTGGTTTGGTAGGTTTCTGGGTAGGATAAAATGAAGATGAAGGTGAAGATGGAGATGGTGATGGAGATGGAGAATCTTGAAAATTTTCATCCTCGAAAAAATCATCTGGTTTCAGAGTCGAAGGTTTGTTAGTAGACTGGGGATGAAACTGCAAATGCGAATCGTAGATTGAATCTTTCACATATATTGGAGAGTTGACAGCGTAATTTTTCACGACAATAGTTATATTTTCCTGATTTCCAAATGGTCTTTTCAAGACTATCCTGTTTTGTTGATTGATATTGGGCTTCACAGGTCTCGAAGGTTGTCTCAGCTTCTGTTGGCTTTTCATTCTGATATCTATTCTTGGAACTGGTTCTCTATTTTGTAATATATCTTCATTTTCTGGAATAACATCATCATCGTCTTGGTACGAATTAAAATTTTCTCTTCTATGAGTTTTATTCGAATCCTTGGGGGGCAATTCTTCCCAGGCTCGAATATCAATATTCCCAAACCTCGGATCATCACATGAAATTCGACGATTTTTAAAGTCATCTGCAAGAAGCATCACGAAAGGTTGAACACTCTCGATATTATCCATAGTTCTGCAAAGAATCTGTGCTAAAGTTGTGCTTCTAATTGTCTGAAGTTGCTGTGGAGTGAATCTACTTTCTTTATTCGAGTTTTCGAACCAGAATCGGTCACCTTTTTTCAAATTACTAAATTGCTGGGCAATTATACAGGCAAATGTGGGCCCTACTAGTCCACCGAGCACTGGTAATTCTGCCAAACCAGCAGGGAAAAGATCAATGTCATGTATTGATGAATAAAGACGTCTGAATTTTCGAGCTGTCGAGAGTTCCATAACTCCTTCAAGGTCCTCCCAATTATTTAATGGTGATAATCCACACGTTTCCCGCCACTGAGTGTAGGGAGGAAGGCCATGATCGCGTCCTCTTTGGATGTTTATAGAAGCTAAATCCATTCCAAATGGAAATGATGGGGACTGGAAAAGATGATTGGTTAGCTCCTCGCTAATAAATTCGTCTCTTTTTTGGGATGGCTGATTTACCAGACCTAGAATTATACGGTCTAAAGATCCTGCTGATTGGACGTGTGGGTTGAAAAATTCCTCGTGGATCGATACATCTGAAAATTGTTGAATTTGGATAACTTTGCTTCTTAACAATTAAAATAAAATACTTCCATAGAAAGTACGTACTATCAAAAAGTGGACGGTGATTTCTATCGTATCTCAAGAAGCTTCGTTGTACTAGAGAATGGCCAAATCGATATGCAGCTGACGCAAATTCGTTCGCAATATTTGGATTAACAGTAGGATCATATCCTTCGGAATATCCTTTCCGTAAAACTTCGAGTTCGAAAATTTTCATGACTTCGGGACCTGAAAATCAAATTAACAATTAATAAATTAAGATTGCATAAGTTGTATCTTCATTTTTTTAGATCCAGCTTGAATTATAAGTATTTTCTCATTACCTAATACAATTGGTAGAAATTCTCGATACGTGATGTGTTGTACGATAGCGCCGACAATCTTCCGAGTTTCTTGGAACATTTTCTCGTCACTCCAATGTGGATTTAGTGCTGCGATCTGTGTTGTTATTCTGTTGTGCAATCTTAAGAATACGACATGAAGTGATGTTAGAGCAGGGTTTTCTCCAAGACGACCATCTCCAGCTTTGAAACAACTCTGAGATAAAGAACCAAGTTGACAAATATCTGATTCTTCTCTGGCATGTGTATGTCTTAGAGATTGGAGCTTTCCATACTGCAATAGTCCTGAAATTTGTATTTGTTATTAATTCCATTCATAGAGCTGATTTCATCATGGTCTTACCGTCACGAAAAATCCGCAAACTATCACTGTGCACGGCGTTACTACTGTAAACTGTCGAAGCATCCAGATAACTAGTAACTTGGGAAACTTGTTCCCTGGGACCAAATTCACAATCTTCCCTTGGAGCTGGCCCACTCCTCATAAACTCGAGACATCTCACCCCAAGGCGACTAAAGAAATTGTCTCTAGGATTTACAGCAATGGGCAAGCAATCGGGATGCTAAAAGATTACAAAATTAGGATGAAGTTCATTAGTTCATTTGTTTTTGAACTTTTAAACTAATTTTCAATTACTAAAGTGGAGCAGGAGCTGTATAGATATAACGGAAACCACAAACCATGAATTCTGGTGATTGGAAACCAGCTCCACGATCTAGGCAGCACTGTGGTACGGTTCCATTGAATCCTCTGCTCTGACCAGTGGCTGTGAATGATAATTAGTTTAAGAAGTTTATAGAACTTCAGTTCCAGTTCAATTTAATTGTCGAAATTATTTAATACCTGTGATATCGTGGTCTACAAACTGTCCCCATTGCATTAACATGTGAGAGACTGAAGCCAAGGGAAGATCATGATCTTCATGAATTAAATCTGTAACTTCTCTGGCACTTGGTAATAAATCACCGTTCAGTGACCTTCTTATACTTTCAATACCGTCATGATAAACTGGTGGCAGGAATCTAAAAATGTAATGTTACTTAAAATATTATTTTTTTTTAAATTATTGTTTTAGTTTACCTTTGCATCGTGGACATTGCAGACCCCCACCAAAGTTTCTGAGGATTATTGCAACTTCCATCGGCAGTTCTGTACCGTAAACTTGCAGGAGGGCATTGAGGAATTCCTCTTCTTGGACACTGACGATGTAAAGCACTTCTTGTAGAACTTCGAATCATGGAATTTTCTCTTGAAATTTCAGGATATCTGAAAGAAGTTCCAAGCTAACTAAATTAAAGAAACTTTGTTTAAGGGCTTCGAAGAAAATAATGGGTATTTTTCGTCTAAACTCACTTGGTGATAAATAATTTTGTTCCTTCGAGAGCAGCGTATCCAAATTTAGCTAAATGTCGAGCTTCCTTGGATTGATCATTGAAATTAGCCACGTAGCGTGCTGGATTGTTAGAGCTAAGAAACAGTCCTGAATTTCCAGTTATATTAATGTCAAATATTTCATTTATTTATTTTTGATTAATGTCCTTTAATAGTTGTTTACTTACCCAAGGAATATAATTTTGGTTCTTTAATATAGTAAAGGTCGTTCATAGCCTGCATTCCAAAATTGGCTGCTTCCAAAAGATCCTCTTCTCTTGGTTCAAGAATTTCTCCCTTTGTTCGACCCAGAATGTTCTCCATTGGTCTTTTTTCTTTATTTATCTTTTCACCATTCAGTTTAAGTTTGTGAGCTTCTGAAGACTGTTGAACGAGCTCTACTAAAGTCGGAAGTTTCTCTGATTTCTGAACTAGTTTCGTTATATTCGATTCTGGTTCTTGCGAACTTGAGGAAATTTTAAGGTATACGATGCTTTCACCAGACTTGACATTCTGAGATTGTTCTTTGTTGTTAGATAATTCGCTTCTCCAACTTGGTCTTGCAATTTCTTTTCTCGAAAGATTGTTTTCGATTCCTCCATTTCTGGAAACCTTCATCATACTCACCTGTCCATTTTCAGGTTTTTCATCGATTGACGGTTCCAAAGGCCTCCCTTTCTTCACGTGATTGTCGGGAACTATATGAATAAACACCTTCTCGAGTTCTTCTGAGTCCTCTTGAGGAATTCTCTCATCATTTCGAAAAGTCTGATTTTTCATTTCTAGTTTTGTTTCGGATTTGTTCAAATTTTCGTGTGGTTGCAAATCTTTCTTTTTTTCTTCATTTTCGTTAATTTTCTCTTCTGAGTGGAATGGTTTGGAAGTTGAATTAAATGATGTGAGAGTTGAATTAAATAAAATTGATTCTTCAGTGGCCTGGTTGGTATTTGATCTCTGTTCGGGCATGCTGTTTATTTCATTGATCTCGCTTTCCAGTAGCTTTCGTATTTTGCTTATAATTTCATCAGACAACTCTGAAATTTCGGACAAACTTCCGGCTTCTATTTCTACCTGATGATCATCTCTAATATCTTCTTTCATCGATTTTACAGTTTTGCTTTTCTTCTTTTCCTTCTGTGGATTTGACTTAGATCCATACTTTGAATTTGAATTTAAAAATGTCTGAAAAGTAGTTTGTTTATCTAGTTCTTCACTGTTATTTTGTAGAAAATGATCGTTTTGTGACATTTTTTTATTTTCGGGTTGATTAATTGGTTGTGAAAATGCTGAGGATTCAAATTTCGTTCCTTGAACTTCATGATCTGTTTCCGGGTTGAAGGATAGTGCCACAGAAAAAGAAACTAGAATGATGCTGCAATTAAAAAAATTTCCCACGTTTCCGCTTTAAATTTTAGACATTCTTGCTTATTATTTTAGGTATTCTAATTTTTATTATTACGTTGTTTTTAAATCTTACTTTACTTTTTACTACACACTTCATATAAATTTTAATATATAACTTAAACTCTATTATTTCAATCAAAATTCTTTTTTTTTTTTAATTTGAGAAAAGAGTTTTCAATTTTATTCAAGATCTTGACCATGACGTTGACTTTCTCACATGTTTCACTGTTACGCATGTGCAAATTTCGTCACGTATTTTCTGAGTTGAGTATTCGCAAACATGCACATTAAAAGTGCATAAGGTTACAAGTACAGTTACTAGTACCTTCAGCTTTGAGGGAATTTATTAAAAGTTAGTGGCTTCTGCAATTTTACAACTGAAATTAACATTTTAAAAGAATGCATTTGTCAATTTTTTAACGATGAAAGTAAGGATTTTTATTTAAGTAAAGTAATTCAAATCATAGTACATTTAATTTTGAGTGAGATAAAGAACATTCCAAAATATTTTCTGATAAAATCTTTTGAACTCACAGATTTCCAAGATGCATAACCCTCGATGCTTTATCAGAGCTTTTTCCTCATCAATTACTTTTTACAGGTTGAAGTAAAGGAAAAGGACTAAATTTTGTAAAGCGAAGATATTTTCGCTATTGGAAATGGAAAACACACGAGAGAAAACCTTGGAAGAGGTCTTCGAGAGGACGGTTAAGCAAGTACTAACAGGTAGTTAACTGAAAGACTCGTCTGCTCCTCATCCACAGAACACGTAAACTGCCCGGGGCAACATAGGTATGGTTTTTTTTTATTCACGTTGTTTTTGCAGATTTTTACTGTTAGGTTTCAGTTCACCCACCTCACGTCCTTCGTTAGTTAATAATTTAAATGGAGAACGTGTTTCCAGCTGTCCTCCGTACTTGGCTTTCTATGTTTCCTTAGAGGGAGTATTAATTGAGATACGAAAAAAGTGAGAAATTATGGTAATCCTATTAGCTTCTCTTCATTTGCTAGTGGTATTTTATCAGTCAGTCGAACAAACTGGTCGACGACCCGAAATTATGAAAGAGTTCGTCTATGATTGTAATCAAAATATTCAGAATGCCTTAGGCTATCTTCATTTTCAAGTGATGATTATTACTATGGCTATTTTATTTTCTTCTGTCGTGAAATAAAAGAATTTTTCATATAAATTACAAAAGAATTGTACCGGAAAGTTTTCTTTTACTTTTTAACTGGTTTCTTAGAGAAGGAATTCAGATAATCATTTTTAATACCTGGTTAATGTCGGGCAGCTTTTTCTTGAGCTTGCAGATTTGCGATAGCTTTTCCTGATCCATAAAGCACTTTTGCACGAACTTGCACTTTTCTCGTCACGTTGGTGGTTGAGCTGCTTGTAGAAGTCGAACCCCCATTTCCGCCGCCAGGAGTCGAACCCAATTGTAAAGAACTTCCGGTATAATTTGCACCCCTGCAGCTTGTACAACCTTCCGACATATTTTCGAATTTCGGTTGAGTTTTTCTTCCTGATTCTCCTAAAACAATGAAATTTTTCCAAATTTTTAATTTAGAATATTGTTTTGTTTTAATGAGATGATTACCTATACAAAATCAAGTATTTACAATTTTATATTATTCCATTTTAAAAACTCTGAGGTTGAAGTTTTTAATTTTGAACAGAAGTATACAAAATTACAAGATTTGAAGTCGCAATGTGTTTCTAAAGGTAGATAATTATCAGGATAATTACCGAAGCAATTACACCTAAAATCTACACAGTTGTCGAGTTTAATTGCGCGATTAAAGGGGGTGGGGCATATATCAAAGTTCTTTAGAAATTTACTCACTGCTCTACATTTTTTAAAAAGGTCATTTACCCTTTTATAGTCATGAGCCAATAATCCAAATTTGGTGATAAAAAAAGAAAAAATGTGTAGGCTCTCGATATTTTATATATAAAGTACAGCATGCTGGAAAGTATATTGGGTTGCCTCTCGCTAGGCGATTTAGAAATTGTCGGTAACATAGATTTTATAATGTAGAAATGGTTAGATATATCATTTTTTCTGTTAAAAATTCAAAAAGAGATTACGTACAAAAAAATCATTATATAATATTGTTATTTATTTGTCAAGGTAATATTGATGGCATATTAACATTAAATTATCTTTTTCCAAAAATAGTGTAGATCACTACACATTTTATTAGAATGTAAAGATTCTTTGTCAAAATTACAAAGATACTTAATGGAAAACTGTCTAGAGTATAAAATGCTTCTAAGAAACACCAATCTCTCACTTCATCTATTTGGTCCTCTCTGTATCCCGTACATTCACCATAAATCCGGGAGAATCTGGGTTAATTAACGTTAATGGCTATAATAGGAGCTTTACTAGTTAGCAACAATAGTAACATTGCCGGAAGAGGATTTGTTTCGCTTGGTTAATTTTATAGATTATTCTTTACAATGGATAAAAAAATCAAACCTCAATCAGAATAAGTGCAAACTGACAAATACTTAACATCAGAAATTCCAAATATTAACTTTACTATTGACAAATATTTCGAATCTTATAATTAATTTTTAATGTCGTGAAATCGAAAATATATATTAAAAAAAATTCTATCTTCAGTTTAACATTTAAAACATAAAATTTCTGTATTGAGAAATCCTAAAGTTTACATTTAAGTTACAGTTCACGTAAAAACACACGTTTATGTACAATATCACATTTTATTAAGAAATACCCACGTGAAGAGATAGCGAAAAGTCTGGCAGTGGCGAAAATTAAAAAAGTGAAAACTTCCCTTTTGAATTTCGCGCCCGCAAATTGAAAATTCTCTGGGATTCCCCGAGTTTGATTGAAACGCGGGACTTGTGAGAAAGGTTGAACCGATTCAGCGTTGCGCGACTGTAGAACTGATCTGAACTGAATTTCTCGTGTTCCGAATACCCTGTTATGCCCTGGTGATAGGCCTCCACTGGGTACTGGCCTCTTCTCTCTTTTCTTCTCTGCGAGGTACTCTGGTACCAGCAGGAGGGGCAGCAATGTTCCACTCTTGACTCTGACTCACGATCGTAAACTCTTGCAACGCAGTCGGTCGCCACTTCCAGCGACCTCACCTTCAATCAGTAAAAATTCTCATGGCGAACGGCCGGACCTTGTGTCCCGCATAATTCTTTCACAACTGACCTCACATGGAGACCCAAGCATAAACACATATCCAGACTAGCAAAGCCCGCAAGCCTATATGTTGCCGTCCTGATAAAAAAACACGCTATCTACATTTTACATATAGACCAAAATTACCAACGAATCTCGTGAAATCCCTTGAAATTCTCTAAACGTTCTTAAAATCCCATTTAATCTCGTAAATTACTTTACAAGAGTAAATTAGTTTAGTTTACTTTCTAGTTTCTCCAACTTTTCGCTTGCAATCATAAATATTTTTTGCTATTTAATTTAATTTTTATTATGGTTCTTGGATAGGTATATTGGTTTGTGTTTGTTCTTCTAGAGCTTTTTGCTCATTCGACCATGATCAGGCCACATAAATGACAACAGCACACTATTCCCCAGTGGTCACCCAGCCAAGTACTAACCGCGCCTAACGCTTCTTAACTTCAGTGATCTAACGAGAACTGGTGCTTTCAGCGTGGTGTGGCTGCTGTCGACTCTTTACATCTAATAAGTCAAGAAAAGTTCGACATCTGTCTTAGAATTTTACACTAAAGATACTTCAGATTTAGAAAACAGTTTATAAATTATTTCAAAACGTTTGACTTGTCCTAAAGTCGATGACAGTCAAAGAACGTTTTGATGATTAATTTTTTCCATATATTCAGACGGAGGTAAATGGCCTAGTTTTAGCAAATATTTATTATTGCGAGCGTGTTCTTAAAGGTTCTTAAAATTACTTAAAATATCCCGTTAAATCTTGTTAAATCCCTTCATATTACTGAAAATTCACATAGATCTTGTCAAATCCATTAAAATTTCTCAAAATTCCACAAAAACCTAATAGCTTTCGTAAAATCCCTTTAAATCCCATAGAAATCTCTTTAAAACCATTAAAATTCCTGAAAAATTTTCAAAATTGGTGCATCAAAGATATTTGCCTTGAAATCGACAACAATTTTATTTGTAGGGCCTAACATTGTACAATTTCAACCGTTCTCAAATACTTCTTTCTATTTGATAGCAACATTGACTTCTCAGAGTTAAACATTTTCAAAACGATCATTACATTTAAATTTTCTGCACAGGTACTCAACATGAACGTTTGTCTGGTTTTTGTAAATGTACAGTTAAAACTCATTGTCAGGACAACGCTGAACGCTCGCCCTGCGGTGACCTCATTAACGATTGACCGATATGTCGGTGCAGGATTACGGTCATTCTCGTAATTTGATCTTGCAAACTGTTGTCTGCAGACTTCAATTCAATTCGAAAGGTACCTATAATACAACAGTTGAACAGTCTCTAACCGTGCTCCATGCAACCGCACGAAATCTGATTACGAAATGGAGCAGAGCGAACTGTGTCCAACTTGAGACATAAGCTGGCTGCAATGCGACAACGTGCTGTCGACTGAAACCATCAACTTCAATTCCAGAAAACTAATTATGGAATAAAGAATTGCGATGGTTAGTGAGTGTAATTAGCTTTATTTCCATAAATCTATTTTGCACCTGGTTTTATCAATTCAGTAATCAGCTAGCCAATTAGAAAATGGGTCCTGTGAACATTATAATTAACTCTGATGAGGAGGGTATTGATCCCCCAATTTTAGTCAATTCAATTAATTTCAATTTTGATAGCCTACTCTCTTTTTCTCTTTTCGTTTAACCACTCGTAAATCGTAAATAGCTTCATTTGGTCGCTTCGCTTAAAAAAAACATTCCGGAGCCCTTCATAATTATTTAACCCATCCAGGCATTAGCCGCGTCCAAAGATGCTTAACATTTGTAATCCTTCCGAGTCGAAAACCCCCGCTCAGCAATCAAGGTCTGATTTCCACCTTATCGACTGTTTTTTCTGTAGGATAACTTTTTTTATAAAAAAGGAAATTTGAAAGATTGGGGAATTAATGAAGATGCATCAAAGAATTTTTGTACTCAATGTTTATTCTTGTTTTTTACTTATAAAAACAAAGATTTCCAATAAATGTCGGCAAAGTAGGACTTCAAAGTTAAAATATATATTATTATATGCCTTACATTTGATTTTTAAAAATCTGAAATTTTAATATTGAAATTTCAATATTGTAAAGTAAGAATCTTAAGTAAAATAATAAATTAATATTAATATTGTGAGTAAAAATTTATCTTTACTTACCATTTTCGTGGCGAAGCAGTTGAGTGAAGTTTCAATAGATGACGCACAGATCCTGAAAAATATACAATCAATCATTCCTGGAACAATCGAAAAAGAAAGGGGAATTTTGGAATTCGGTAATCGGTGTGTATATTATATCAATTTTTATTCTATAACTAAGAAATCAAAAAATTATTCTCATAACTTTATTATAGGTGTAGATATAGGTAGTAAAAATTCATATCAAAGACAAATTTCATTATGGGCATGTGATTGAGATACAAATTCAGTTCCCCAACTTTACGTCCGCAATAATAAATATTTTTCGCTAAAACGAAAGTAAAGATCGAGATTCCACAATATTATTCTTTATTGCATATCTTCAATGTAAATTAATCAATATTCGTTCATTTGACCGTTCAGTCAACCACATCATCTGCAAGTGATAAAAATATATTAAGAACGCCGCCTGAATCAGCCTCTTCTTCTTTTTCCCATTGATTTGAATTTGTTGGAGGCTGAGGAGGCGAAAATTGTTTCTCCCAGTGATTATAATAAGTGCGAACTGTGTTAGCCTTGATATAATTGCAACTTGCTGGACGTGTGGTGATTTCGGTTCAAAGAAGATATTATTGAGACCAGAAAATACGCGTTCCTTCACGTCTTTCAACACAGCTTAATCATTTAACTTTTTATTCGCATACATCGCGATCTGAGAAAAGGACCCTTAGCGTTCAAAATCATTTCTCGGATTCTGATCTTTTTAGATAAAATAACATAAACGTTGATTCGACTCTAAGAATACCAGTAAAATTCTTCACGAGTGCCAGCATATCAATTATTTCTTCCATGTCGAAAACAATGCTAGATTTACTAGCCAATGTTTCGAAGAGTCAATGGTCATCTCTGACTTTTTCGTAAGTTTCATGTCGGTTAGCATTCGTAATAAATCAAAAGATAATAAAATTGTGATTTATATAACAATGGATGGAGACCGCTTAATGAGCGGTCCCGGACGACTTTGGTAACATTGTATAATAAATATTTTTTGAGATACTGCGACATAAATTTCATTAGGTGGTCAACGTCCTGCCAATAGTGAGCGGTATTGGCATAAACTACCTTCTTCATAAAAAGTAGGCCAATAAGAAAGCCAACCTGTTTCTTCACCCGTTCGAATGATATACGAGCTTCGATCGGGTAAATGAACTAAATAAACTCCTCGAAGGATCGTTCACATCATAGGTTCACAGGACTCACCTTCCTTCACAGCATTAAAATTTGGGTAGGTTCTTGTTTCTCCAGTCAAGAATCTGATCAGCTCATGTTTCATATAAAATTATCTGATGCAAATAAATAACTTTTAACTGTATTTCGTATCATTTTGAAATATTTTACATTAGTATTCTATAATTCTACTGTTAAAAAACCGTTTCTTCTCACAGTAACGGATGAACTGTGTAACTCAGTTATATCTCTGTTATTTTCTTGTTTTAATACAGTTCTGTGACCTAAATTTAATACTTAGTACAGAACACAGTTATTTTTTTCTTGCGGAAATTTTACCAATTCAGTAACAGATTCTTTTGCTTCAATAACTAACAAATCTTCGAGCCTGGTAATATTCGCATTATTATGTTCAATATTCACCTGATTTTTATATATGTATACATAAGAGTTCGCTAACTCTACATTAGGAGGGAGAAAAGTGACTGCGAACTTGCGATTTGATTGGAAAAGACGCGTGTTATCCTTACGTGGATAGGACCCTTCTTAAAGTTAATGATTCGGTTATTGCAAAGGGTGGTGGAAACGAATGGTGGGTCTGGAGTAGAGTAGGAGAAGTGCTGGAGAAGAAGGCGAGGATCAGGCTGTTCAAGAAAGCGAACTTGATTCCAGTTCGAACTCTTCGACTCAATAGACACTTTCCTAGTACCGTTCGGGTCCAATCATCCGACGATCAATCAATCAATTGGTCCAATTGATCGGTGGTAAAATTTAACTGATAACTACCGCGAGCTTATCAAGCGAATCATTCAATCATCAATCGTCACTAGACCAGCCCCATGTTCATCATCTGGGGGTTGCCTCTACGTCGCACCCCATCCGCAGCTTCCACCAGCAGCTCACATCCCTTGCCCACCTTTCTCAGAAGTACGTAATTCATTGACATTTTAAACAATTGTCCAAGAAATTATTTATATCTTCCCGTTGGCTTAAATATGGAAAAAATGAAGCACTATTTTTATTTATAGAGAATTTCAGAGATGGAGATAGAGAATTCCATAGAGAATTTCATAGAGAATTTATTTCGACTTTAATTGAAAAACCAAACGACTGTTTTTTTAAAATTTTTATAATTGAAAACAATCGTGTGCTCTTTATATACCACTATAATATTATTAATTTATAAAAACTGCAAAATCGGAGAGAAAGCAGTTCTTGAGCAAGATCTAAGATCTAGTTACCAGAGTGATATATAAATAACATATTTATCCAGAAATGTTGCATTTATTCGATTTGGTTTAACTGAAAAAAATCGTACTAATATTTTTTTTATCCTTTATGTGCTTGCATCAATAATGACATAGTATATGATTGAAAAAGCTTTTTTGCTCAACTCACCTCTGTTTTGTAAATTTTGTAGTTTCTCACTTTCCAATTTGACTACAGAATCCCATCTCGAAAAATTGAGCAAATTACCTTGCAAAATTATACTTTTGTAGGTTTTATCTTTATAATTCAATAAAAAAGAAAGAGAGAGCGAGAGAATATCATTTTGCCAGTTATATATGTTCCTCCTGTTGGATATAATCATAAAATTAATGAACAGCAGAAACAGACCCTTAGAATCAAATGAACACCAACATTTGAAATTACTTTCTATTTGTCTTTCAGAAAATTGCAGATGAGTAAAAAATACTACCACGCGTATTATTAAACAAAAAGTAATTCAAATCTATTTGAAAATTGTTGTAGTAACAGTTCAATCATCTTCATCATACAATACGCCTAAAAAAAAATTTAATTTCTCGGGGAAGAAGAAATTTCAGGACTTTTACCTGATCTCACCTATAATGAAATACTTAAAATATAAAGTAGGGGTCATAGAATCTCAAGGCAATCAGAATCCTATACTCAACTAATAACCCTTGCGGGTCATGTTGCGATATTTAAACAACATAAGAGTCGCGTGGGGCTTTAGTGCTCGATAAGTATAAACGACACGCGTTTCGACTTGCAAGTATCATGTTTCATGATGAAGCCTTTTCTTGTCCTGGTGAGTAACATACTCGAAATATCCAAGGCTTTCAATAAACGACAAGCTGCATCCAATCGAGTTTTATGTTCACCTCTCGCACTATTCCTCTTACAATTGACAAGTGTGCGTGGGATCTATCTTACCCCCGTAATCAAAACATTTTATGTATTTTGTATCAATTTCCTGAAGATTATGTGTAATGGTATTAAAAACAGTTTTTTCCTTAATCTATCCTATTGTATCTTCCGTATCATGAAAAAAGATGCAAAGGACATTGTCGCGTAGAATTTTATTGTCTGCGTGAAAATTAATTGCATTAAATTAATGTAAATTCATTATTATTCACGACTAGCACCTATTAGTTTATCTTCTATTTATCTGTAAACATTTGGTTTTCATTAGCATATTCTGCTTCAGATAAAAAAAATGATAAAGAATAAAAGGTAAAATTTCTAATGGCTGTAGTTTTAATTGGGCCAATCAAGGTTTTTAATTAAGGATTACAAATCTCTTGAAATTCGGTAGTCGAACGAATCTCGTGAATAATGAGAATGTAGCATGTGTAAGGATTTCGTTTATCAGTAGATCGGATGCAAAGAAGCGAATAGAGAAGAGGGAAAGATTTATCCCCAGGCAGTGGTTTGGCTCCTCCACTTTTGCAACCTGAGCCACTAAATTAAAGGCGCCGGCCCTTTGCATTCAAGTCCATACCCCGTTGGAGAAATTCTCAATCTAAATAGGAGGCGTACCTGCTCCTTTGGATACAATAATAATAATACACATATCACATATATAATAAAAAAGAAGGTATAATAAAAATAAATTTAATAAATTTATTAGAAATGGCAGTATTTAAAATTATTGTTATTAAATTATTGCTCCATAATTGTGCGTATAATATTGCACATTTGAGACAATCTATTAATACAATATTGACCTTCAAATATGCTAACTTCTCGATTTATATCTATACAAATTTCTGAATTTTAGATGGACTCTGAATAGAGATATTTACCTCAAAAGTATCTTCTTTAGTAACGATGTGAAGTTTCGGAACTGAAACCTGTTTCGCCGAACACATTTACGCTTACATTTTATTTTATAGATGTGATTAAAAGTTGTTTTATTAGACATAATAAAATTCGCAAGATAATTCAATCATCTTGGAAGCTAGTTTACAGGTAAGAGGGGGTGTAGGCTCTTTGAAACATATCCGTGATCTGAAGATATAGATAAGGTTAACCCCAGGTGATCATCAACCGGTCCCACAACTACTGAAACGTGACAGCATAGTAATAAATTACGTATTTTATTGCCTTTTTTTTAACCGACACTACTTTCTTTCAGGATGGTGGCCATGGTGGTTGCTGCTTCCGGGCTGTCTTGCATCCTGGACAAAATTCGTAGAGCAATATGATTCAATGAGGATCGGAAGATGTGTAGCAATGTGTGGCGAAAATTATCCGGACAGTGTGAGTAGTATTATATAAATATATTTGTTGCATCAATTATTAAGTTGCATTAATTACTAAGTTGCATCTCGTTATACAGAAGTCAATCAGGATAAGTTCCCCTGATAAAGAAAGCAGCTTAACGACTATGTGGTCTAATTACACCTGTATGCAATCCATAAGTGCAACTAACACTGGGTTGGAAGCGTTTCCAGAAACTAAGATCTATCGATAATCATCGAAGGCGGATCGTGGGCGTATCAAAGTAAAAACTTGTTCCATATAACGTCCGAGGATCTTTTTAGTTCGCCGCAATGCCTCCGGACTTTAGATCTCGAAGTCACTTTTGCAAACATTGCCATGCTACCTTTTATGGGCCATTACTTGGAAACTTTATTACGACGTACAAGTAAAGGCCAAGGGCCGGCTCTTCGTCATTTCTGTGGGCCTTGTTATTTCAACATTTTGTGGTAGAACCTTTCATGAATATCGACGAGCAAATTATTAACCGTCAGCTTTCCATGGATCCCAAAGGGATGCATGGAAAGAATTCTTGAAAAGGGACTTTTCGTACACGTGTAGTTCCAACAACGCGGTCACTGCCCGCGTTATTCAAATTCGCTCAAGAATCGAGTGCCCTGTAGAATTGTCGATGCACAGAACAAGCGCATAATTAATTAGTTAAGAGGCCAACGAAAACGTACAAAACGCTCAACGCTGAATAATTCACGTGCGATCGGATCTTTCTTGACTTTAAGGGTTTACCAATCCAACTCGACGCCCCTACACGAAGAACTATATATAATACCGATTATCACGAAACCACTGCCAGAAAACAATTTCTTTGAATCAAAGACATTTTTGAATTAAACAAATCATTTTATTTAAATTAAATTAATTCAAAATGATTTTATTTGAATCAAAGTAATCAACAAACATAGCCAAATCATTAATTGAGAAAAATCCAAAGTTCTGTGATTTTTTACATTTTTCGACGGAACATGAGGGATTTTTAAATTAAAACCGAGATTAAAAGCCGATTTCTGTGACTGGTTGACAGCCTGTCGAGATTCGCGTGGTCGGGTTGCATTTGCGTCATGTGGGTTGTTGGAGTGTGTGATAATTGAGATAGCGATGCTGAAAGTTGTGGTGAAAATGAAGGTAAAGTCCAGATTTAAGACCACTTTTTTACCCTGGGAAAAAGCTTTTATGAAAATTTCTTGGTATTAAAAGCTAATAAGGTATTAAAGCGGTATTAAATTCTAAGGTATTAAAAGTGATACATACAAACGCTTTAAAATATACAATATAAAATATAAACGCTTCTACCTTCTTCAAAAAAGTAGGCCAATAAGTAAAGCGAACCAGTTTCTTCGCTCGTTCGAATGATACATGCGTTCCAGGCGAATTTCGTTGGACCAAGAAACGTGCAAGGACTTGCTTGTAAATACACACATAGTCCCTATAGTTAAACAGTAGAGCCAAGAACTTGTATCCATTTATCTTGAAGATCATCTCAAGGGTCATCCAGATTGCAAGCATCTTCTCATTTTCATTTTAAGTGCGACTAATCACATGTCTCTTCACTCTTGGTGTCCATATCTCTTCTATATCCAGAGTCTAATTGTAAGTGTTCGATCTCATAATGAAAAAAAAAAGAAGAAATGTTACCAATTACTGCGAACTACATTACAATTTGTCATTTTGGGATTGACAATTGAAACGATGTGTCAAACGTATTCGCGATCTTTCAAAATGAACTACTATTTGAGCGACATGTGCTTCTCTTTAATTATACGATGGTGTCCTTCCTTGGTGAAAGCCCTGAAGAAATAATAATGACTTCATCAGTTAATGGATAAATTGCTTTGAATTGGTAGTTGGTATATGGTAATTGAAGGTTTAAAGAGGAGCTGGGTAGAAAAAAATTACTGAGAAGATCCTTGCTCTTGGAATTTTAAAAGGCTCATAATAAGAAGGATGTAGGACGTAAGTGCACATCAGCATCAGGGTAAACGAAACAAAGACTATTTCGTACCGTTTAGCTATTAGGGAAGACCACCACCATCACGAATGCTTTCTATGCTATTCTTTCGTCGACCTGCCCTAAGGAAGATGCCATGCCGTTGATTGTGAGTCGTTATAGCTGTTGTATCCAAATCGATACTCCTATAGTGATTTGCTTTCTTTTTATTCTAATCTTCAACCCACTTCATCTTTTTACTTCTTTTCTACAAATAATATACAGAGCCATTCACAGTTCATCAGCTTAGATTTCTTTCTCATAAATATACCTATTGTTTAATCAACTAAATGTCTAATCATCTAAAGAGTATATGTTCTCAAAACCATATCATATTTTCGTAGTAGCTAGCACTTGAGTCCCATTTTCGCACATTTGCAATTCAAATAACCGCCAAAGGTGATAATTATACTGCGGTATCATGAGTGTTTACTGTTTACTCACAAGCTCACGTGTTTCCACTCGTCTTTCTGGGTCCTTTTAAACCTCTTTTTTTCTTTTTCTCTCTTTATCTCTCTCTCTCTCTTTTTTTTCTTCAGACCTTCGTATACACAAGGACGATTTAATAAGGCAAATAACAAAGCAGTGGGACCGCTAGGAATCGTTCTTCCGTTCAAGAACACGCATTATTTTTTTAGTATTCCACATCACCGGCGCCAAACTCACTTTCGCACGCTTAAAACGGTACCAGCATCAACGCGAACTGCGCCCCAGGACACGTCCTACGCCATCGCAATACATATTTTTACGAAAATATCGGCTCTTGATAATTAAAGCGAAGGAAAATTATTCTCGAAAAAATATCTTGAAATTTAGAATTACTTAATAATATTGCCAATGATGTTTGCTGCAAGTCCTTGGATCCATTGGGTTCAAGTTTCAAACGTCTAGTTTAACGAATTTTTTTTCCTTTATTTTTTACATTTACTGAATTAAGAGTATCAAAAAGAAGTTCTGGAAGCTTTTGAAACATTTTTATTGTTGATGTTTTTATTCCAAGAAATCTAAAAAAATCGTCAGACTAGACGTCTTAAACAGCTTTTAAACTAATGTAGACACTAATGTGCGGAAAAACGTAAAATATGATTTCAGTGTATGAAATCCTGCCTAGAATCAAACTACACAAAATCAGGGCACTGTCCGGAAAACAGAAATATGACAATTTTCGAAGCTGCCTGTCTCCGAGCCTGCGAAGGAGATTTCGAGTGCCCCAATCTGGCAAAATGTTGTGAAAACGAATGTGGAATCAATTGTATGCATCCTACTGGCTTGGAAAAATGGGCAGGTAATAATTAATTTTCATTTCAGGTCTTTGTTATTATATAATCAGACTCATTTGCAATTTGAGCCATTTTAATTACAATATTTATACTGCTACTGCTACAGCATAATCTTAAAGTTATAAATATGAAGTTGGATCAATTTTGTGATTGATTTGATACAACTCGATGATTAAAACTCATCGATTTTAACCTTCGCATCTTCATCCACTCCCATGTAATTCCCCATAATTGCTTCGAATCGAGATTTACAATATAAAATACCCGAGAACACTTGTAATAACCATTACCAAATATGAATCTTTAGGACGGTGATCGCATGCAGCGAATACATATGACTCTTAATGAGTAAAGCGAAAGTGTTTTGAATTTTTTTTCTTCTCATAATTTGTAAGAAGAAAAAAAACTCTATAGGAGCGCAGAAACAATTAATTATAAAACTAATAATCGATAATTACAGGCCTTCCCGCGATACCATCAAATGTACGAATTCGACAGCAAAGAACAAACTTAATTATTCTGAGTTGGAATAAGCCAGAACGTCCGACAGATGATTTTTTTGGAAGGAATCGAGCCTGGTACGTGATAGAAGAACGTTATGTTTTGGGACCGTTGTATTTGGAACATCGACTGACATCCTGGGCCTTGCGCGATGTCTCGATTAAACCCCATGCTACCCTTGATGGTGGATTCAAGAGGGGCCATTGGTATCAATTTCGCGTAGCTGCGATTAACGAACATGGATCTCGAGGCTATTCTCAACCATCCAGGCCTCTCATGACAAAAGGTAACGCCGCCTTCTTGTTCTGTAGAAATAATCGAAGACCCCTGCTATCTCGATAAATTGCCTTGATTCAACTCTTGCTCGATGACGTCAAAGGAAGTTTCTTTCTTTTGAACGAGATGCACGTATCACATATCAAAGATCCTCATAGAATCAATTTTTCAGAATCATCCATCCGAGATGATTCTTTTCATTTTCTTTATTCCAAACAAATTTATTTTCGCCGGATTTTATCTGTGGTGAATTTTAATCTTTGCATAATATCTTTGAGACCGGATTGAATTTCAGTAAATTAAAAGATTTATACATTTTTTAAATTTAATTACAGCATCTTCAAAACATAATAGATATCTTTATAATTTAGCTAAATTAATTATTTCACACAATAATAATGATAGCAATAATAATAATAATCATCTTGGGCATGAGAGATCCACATTATGTGTTTATTTTCAGTAGAAACAAACAAGCTGAATACGATTGCCGTAGTATCTAGAAAAGTTAAATTTCATTTTAAATTCTTTATGTTGATAAATTTCAATTTAATCGTGCTGAAATTAAAATATGCTGTAATTACCACCGAGAAGGTTTTTATTGTTAAATCTATTGAGCCAAATGCAGTGACTCTGCACTCGAATTTTCTGGAGATCATAATTTTCGCAAAAATTCGTTGAGACCATAAATCAGCATCATACCACGGTTTATAAAAAGCTTTATCGGTGATAGACGTACTCTGAAAAATAGAAGAAGATTATTTTCTTAAAATAAAAAACGACTTGAAATAATTTTGTATTTTTACCGCTTCTAATAATTCTTGTACACTGAAACATAACATGTAAACTTGAACCAAAGAACCAGCAGTGTATAAGACGATCAAGCATTTATCAAAGTAAGCTGATGGAATCTTAAAGAAAATAAATAATGAAGAATTCATGAATCAGATTATTTAATATTTGTAATTGTAATATAATCATTTAAATAGGTTTGATCTTTCAGATAAATTTGAATACAGAAAAACTTACAGTTATCACCATGAATGCCAAGAAACAAAATCGAAAAATGCATTGACAATAAGTAACAACAACATTCAATGACAGTAGATTTTTCAACATATGTCCAGCTCTAAAAAAATAGAAATAAGTAAAATACAAAAATAAATTTTTATAGATAAAAAATTTTAAAATGAAGAAAGTTCGCAAGCACTAAATACAGTTCTGTAAATCTTTCAAATCTGAATCAAGTTCGTGACATCAGATTTATGAACTTGAAGCTTACTGCGTCACAATACCATGGTACTGAATGATTCTTTTCAAATCATTTCGCATTAACTCTTGATCGCGTATCTTTTCCGTGTTCCCGTTCTCCTCAGAAATTTTTTTGCTATTGATCTCATGATCGACCTCTTCGGTCGTTCGACTTCGTCCAAATATGTTCTCCAGCTCGGCGCTGATGTATCGGTACTCGGAAGTCAGTAGCGTGATCAAATGAATCATGTAAAGGTCGATACCAGTTTTTTTGGCGATCGTAAAACCGCTCCCGATCATTTCGAATAGAACACCCAAGGCAAAAGTAATCCTGGTAAAAGGTTCTCCTGGCAAATAAATAGGCACGCGATAATCGACATATGAAAATTGATCCTTTGCTATTATATCCATAAGAGGTATTCCAGTCCAAAATATCACTGAACCAATTGCTCCTATTGTATACATTCTCAGTGGATTGTATAATGGATCCAAGGTCTCCTGGAGGCAGACATTCATCTGAAAAATAAGTATCTTAAAAATAGATATTTAAAAATATATTTTCTTTGTTATGTTTTCGACAAGATTTCAAGTTCAATTGAGTTTAAATTTTCCATAATCATAAATAGAAAGCACTAACACCTTGAATTCATTCGAAATACTCAGAATTTGATTAATCAACTTGACCAATTTCTTTAAAAATTTCCTCCTGTAATTGAAGTAAAGAGAAAGCACCAAAACTTCCACAATCACCACCAAATTTACAGTTCCATCCTGCATGGCTTTCACCTTCGTTACAACAAATAAACCACAAAAAGTCGAAACAACAAAAACAATTTCCACTATCCAACTGAAAAAAGTCCAAATTTTCCATCCGTAAGAAAATTTACAATTTTCATCACTCAATGGAAAAAGATTGCCTGAGAAGAAATTAATCACTACAACAAATTTATTGAAGTTCTTAAAATTCATTGAATCGTTTCAAGTGCAACGAACTGAAACTCGAGCCTGTTTCGAACCACAACAAACGAGTTTCCGTCGTCAAGCTACTAATTAATTATTCTTTTAATATTTAATTCGTGCAAATGCCAGGAGTGCGGTTTCCATGATGCAGTATGCATGAGAATTTCTTCGCTCGCAATTATGGGTATATGTCCCTGAGTTTCTTTGAGGGAGGATTTCCGTGTATTGAATTATTAAAAGGGAAGAGACACAACTGTTGTCTTCTTCTAGAGAGAAAAAGGATATCTTGATATTTTACCATACATTCTGGGGTAATTTAATCATTAATAGTATAAGTGATCTACCTTTGATCTACCTTTACTGAGGAAGAAAATAATTGTCCTTTATTGTTCATAATAAATGATCTTTACTTCCATCTAGACATTTGATACAGACAAGAAAGCTATATCATTCAAAGCTGCATTCTCCATTCGTGCATAAACCCATCGAAATATCTATTGAATTTGAAATGGATAAAACAGTATAGAATATACTGTAGAATAACAGAATATACCGTTAAATTTCAATTTTTGAAATTATGTAAAATTTTTAAATTATTAAAGATTCTACAAATTGTCTCAGATTAAGTTCCTTGCGATATCTATTTTTTATTAAATTTATCAGAAAAACTACTCTCATGTCGATAAAACTTTTATGGAATTCTGTAGTACTCTTTGTACGAATGTAAAAGGATTACAGATACCATACAACTTTTTTTATAGGACCTCGGAAACCAAGAGAACCGCGGAACTTAACGTTGGCTGGCGCACGTGTTGTGGATGGCAAATTACAAGTACAACTTCGATGGCGACAACCTTTCTCAGACACACCTATTCAATTTTACAAAGTCTACTGGAGCAGATTAATCCATGGTCCCACTAATACCTCCGTTCTTGTTCATCATCATACTGTACCACAAGTAAGCTTTATTTGTAAATATATACAACTGTATTCCAAAATTTGCTTTCACAGCCTTGAGACTCTCTAAAATCACTTTAAATATCCTAAAACCTTTTCAAGTCTCTAAGCTTTATTAAATGGTATCAGAAATTACACAATGAAAAACTTATAATTTTTTTTTTGCCAGGAAAAAACGTGTTACGAAGTGAAGGAGTTGGATTTAGACTGCCAATACTTCCTCCAGGTGCAAGCAATTGCAGTTTATGGAAATCGACGACTGACTTCTCCAAAAGCTTCGAGAGTATTCAACACCACGGATTACATGAAATTTGGTAAGGCGAGACCCGTGTATTCAAATATATTTTTCTTTCCCACTTGTGATTATCCAAACTAATAATAACAATAACCAATGGAAAAGTGCTATTTTTTTAAAGCCGAGTTAGGAAACCTTAGTTCGCAGAGATGTGAACGTCATCAAGATGGTCTTCGAGTTCGCAAAATGAAATGCCTTTGTGGTAAGGTAAAGGCCAATTTAGTTTGGACTCCAAATAAAGCAGCGAGCCACTATAACATCACTTGGAGGGAGCTTTCATGCAAAAGTGAACTGCACGCCAGAAGAAACTTTGATTCTCATCATAGATTCGTTTCTGAAATTACAAAGGTAAATTTTAATTGAAACCAGTGCGAGAGATTTTCAAAAATATGAAAATTACAAATTTATTAGTTAATTAAACAAAAAACAATGTCGGTATGATAATGTTTTTAAAATCTGCAGGAAATACACTATGAAGTACAAAAGTTAAGATCCGGTTGTACGTACAATGTTAGTATTTGGAGTGTATTTGAGATGGACCGAGGACAAGAGCTTACAGCCAGCCTTGAATTGTTTGCGAGTGGTTGTCGTCAACGCCAACAAAATGGAAATTTGCAAAACCAAGTACAGGACACTCAGTCTCGATGTAAAATTAAATCTCCTAACATAAGAAGATATTACATTGGATCCTAGATGGGATTAGAAATTATTATTTACAAGAAATACCTCATTTATGTTAAAATTGTATTTTTAATCAAAAAAAGTTTAAAAAATCCTATATACACAACCAATTTTCATGCTTGGAATTATTTTAAAGAAATATATTATTTTATATTAAATATATCTTTTTAAAAGATTTTAGTGTTTTTAGTATTAGTGTGTATAAAAACTGAGATGCATTTTACTATAATTTTCGTTGAGTAAAATGGGGAATGGATTTCCTTAGAAATCAGAATTATTACGTTTACTTTACATATAAATAGCCTCTTTTTTGAATTATAATATTTATTGGAACACTTCATAGTTCATACTTTCGTCAATTTTCATATTCATAAAATTCTCTACATATACAATATAATTTTCATACAAGGTAAATCTAAAAAAATATGAACTCTATAATACACATCACTCTATTCTATATTATAATATAATAGGGAATGGCAAAATGAATTGATCGGAATTAACGTCGATTTGATGGAAGAAATGAGCTAGTGAAGAAATTACGAGTACTAGAATGATGATGAGAATGGAGATGATGATGACAACTTGAGGCTGTCATAAATTAAAAAAGAAATATTTTACAATAGTATGGCACGTCATATTAGAAAGATCTATGTTTCTATTAAGTCGTCATTATTCTAGCCATAAAACCACTGAAGATTGTGATCAGTAAACTCGAAGTAAGAGGGGAAGCTGATGAATATCCTTCCATGTGATGATAAACAACTCTCATCCCCAATTCTTGCACAGGTCTATAGTTGAATTTTAATTCTCCATGAGGTGATTGGACACCTCTTAGAATATTTAACTGTTAAAAGAAAGATAAATTATTAAACTTTTTTCGTAGAGTAAAATTAGTAAAATTAGTCTTTCAGTAGTATTTATCTAATCAATTGAAAAAGAAAAAGTTTTATAGGTGGAATAATACCTGAGATTCCGAAACTTTCAACTTCTCTGTAAGAACAGTCCAAATGACGGATTCTTGGCATCCGGGTGTTGTCAAAGATCCTTCGTATCGATAAAAGGTTGTACGATCCTTTGGCAAGAGGAGAGCAGGGATCACTTTTGATTGGATCATTGCTGTGTTGGGTCCAACCCAATTCGATGTTAATTCAACAGCTTTCAAAATGTGTGATAAATCTTTGTTGTCTCTATCACTTAACTAAAATATTAAAATAAGACTCAGTCAGAAATACGAACTCAATGAATTGAATTCTTAAGAAATAGTTTTGAATTCTCACCTCAAAAAGAACTGCAACAACAGCAATGCCATTTGGATATTTGGAGGCTGAACTAGCATTTGTGAATTCTTTGTCATAATGGACAAAATGCATTTCCATGGGATCTCTAACACCATCAATTGTGTGCTCTGCATCCCAGTGAAGATGAATTTGTTCCAAGACGTAAGTGGTTGGTAAATCTCCACCCATTATGTTAATTGGTACACCGGTCAGACTGATTTGCACTGTAACGTCATTGAACAGTCCTTTTAGGATGCAACAAATCTGTAAGGCCAAATACCAAATGGCAGAAAAGCGGAGTAATAATTGGAATTTCATTACAATCTCAAAAAGACACCTACGAATTTCCAAGCAATGTAACATTTTTTCATAGTTTCTTAATTTTTAACTGGACCCAGCTGCTCAGATCTTGATTCTAAATTTAATTCAGCCGCAAATTCAAAGCATTAACTGAATTGATTTTTATTTTTTTACTTACCCGTGTGGCCTGTGTTTGTGACTGTTCCAGAAAAAGCGAAATCGTATCGTATGAATTTTAAAGATGTCATATCAGTATTTATTGCAGTATCAGGCTCAATATTGATTGGTGATTGTCTCTTCCCTGATCTGCACACTCCTGGCCAATTTTGTGGGCCTGGACAAATTTAATATTTATACATATTTATACATAAAATGTTAAAAAAAATGTTAAAATAAAATGTTTCTGAACAAAAAAATATAATCCACCAAAGAACAGGAAATAATTTAAATAAATTGTAATTGCAAATTCAAAGGTCTTATAAATTTAAATTATAAGTGAACAAACACATTCTAATTGTAAAATCGCGTGCAGTGAACTGCAGAAGGTAATCTAGTTGAAGGTAACACGTTTATTGTGATATCAAGTTTGTCTTCAATTGGATTTAGAGGTCCCAAGTTAATAGTTCACATGACAGGAAGAATTTTTTTCTGAATTGAAATTCGCACGCATATCAAACTTAAAATGCTGATTTTGAGATAAAATATTGTTAAATAGGTGGGGTTATACGTGAATGGTCCATTATTCAATCTACACTATGGTTCATCATTTCCTCAATCAGTTCATAGGTAGATCAACGTGGCGAAACGTTTGAAATGGTCTATGACACTTTGAGTCTTTGTACTACTTGCACAGCAAATAGAAATCTGTTAAAATTAACTATATACAGTTAATTAAAGACTGCAACTTTTCTCGAAAATGAAATTATTATCTCAAAAAAATAGATAATTTTCAAGATATATTCTGGAAATTAAAATGACTTATTTATTGTAATTTTAAATTTGTTTCAGAAGTAAATTGGCACTTATTCTTAGAGCTATTGAGATATGAGACCGGAAATATTTTCCTTATTTCTCAATTGCCAAGACGATCGCGTCCATCAATTTACATTAGTCGAGATATTATTTTTGATTTGATGACTCTATGAGAGTTTTAGAGTAATTTTATTCGAATTATGTTCATTTAAATAAAATTCGATTCAGAAAATTTGATCTTTTCTGGAAATATATTAGATATGTATAAATTAGATATCATATTTCTTAATATCATAATATCAAAAAGAAAAATCATCACGTGGCGAAGAAAGATATTAAAATTTGCATTTGTTGACCTTTAATAATTAACTTAATATTAACGCTTGCCACAGTATCGAGTATATGAACTCCTTATATTGAGATTTTAATTACCATAATATTATCAAGAGTTTCAAGACATTTTCAGTATCAATAAAACGATCAGGATTATTTTATTTTCAATTTAGTCTTTTTAACATACCATGGTCGCCCTCGTATGACCAATCAGCAGCCTTTGTCGTACTTAGGCCTGAAAAATATAATTATATTCCAGTTTAATACTTGTATTTAATAAATAGGTAGATCTAGAAGAAAACAGATTATTAAAATAATACAGATAATCTTTTCTTCTTGGCAAAGTATCAGTTTCTCTCTTGGCAAATTGGGCGCCAGCGAAATTCAACTGAATCAATGACTTCGACGAACTTTACTAGTCAAGGAGACATAAAAAGTAGGGTAATAGTACAAGGGAAGATCGAATCTCACAACAGAGATCTCCAGATTGATAGATAACAAAAACTTAAAAGAATCTTAACTTAAAAATTCTTTTTTATTCAGTAAAAAAATAATTTTTAATTATTGTGCTAATCTTGTTCCTTTTTCCAATTTCCAATTATTATCTTAGACATGAATCCTAAAGGAAAAAGTATAAATTATCTCACATATATAGATATGAGAGTTCAATCACCACTTTATAGATTTAGTGATAAGTGATAAAGCTCCCTGCAATATTGAACAAACTGTTAAAGAAAACTGTTAAAAACTCTATCAGTGATAAAAGGAAATGATTAATATTTCATTATTGTCTTATATTATCACGGTATTTATAGAAATTTCAAAAAAATAAGAAATCAACCCTTAAACTTGAAAAAGGAAAATAAGAAAAATTTAAAGCGAAATCGAGTCTTAACGGGAACAACCTGAAAATAGTCTAATTGTAACTAGTCTCATAATCGGTGCGGATGCATGGTTATTCATTCAGTTCACTACAAACATAATCCAACCTACGTATTTCGTTCCTCATGTATTCAATAGAATTGCCTTGCCTACATCGACCGAACCTAGACATTGATGTCAGATTCAAGGTACAAGTGCAAATTCCGTTCTTCAGTTAAATTAAAAAAAATAAATAACATGGAACAAAAACGAGAAGGAAATAAATTTGTATTTCCATAATAATATTAGCAAAGTTAAATCGTTTATAATGTTTGAATTCTAGTTTAAGTTCGTCAGAACTACAACTCTACAACCAGTTGCATAAATTTAACATAATTTAATTTATTGGATTTCTTTAGAAATAAATTATCCTTAAAAAAAGAACTGAAGATTTAAATATAAGTTTGTCTCTGATTTTACATCAGTAGAATAAACTCTAAACTCTAAAGTACTAAATTCTCTCAGTGAATAAATAGATTTTGCCATCTCAATGGACAATTCGTTTTGTCTGTTTGCATCAAAATACTTTCTATGACTGGAAAGTTGTCCCATGTATACCTATTAAATTAATTATTCTCTCTGACCATTTTAGATTTGTAGTCAGAGCTTTAGAAGTTCATCTAATTGGATCGACTCTAATTATAATGACCAAAAAGTTCATTCAGCGAAAGCTTATTCACTGCAAATTGTAATTGACTAATAAAAAGTATAATTAAATAATGAAAAGATTAAAAGAGTAAAAGTACCGTCTTTGAATCTATTTCAGACCAAGCTTTATTTTCAATGGGCCAAAGTTCTACTAAAGATTCAGGCTTGCTTTTATTATGCAGATTTTTTAATAACCGTAAGTTCGTATTTCCGCTTTTCAAGGATCACTCGGAATAAGAAAATAGTCTTCTCAATCACAATCATTGATAGTTTTATTAATCTTCATTCCAAAGGTCATTTAAATTTTGTTTCCATATCTTTATTATTATATCTATTTCAAGATTTTTCCGGGCGCCTTTCTGAATTGTGTTCCTTCTTTTATCTTTTATTTGAAATGCGTAATATTTTCTAGAAAACTTTTATCACGTATAATTAATATTTGCTAATCAATCTTACGATGTTTTTATAGAAGATTCCGATAAATAGAAGACAGTTCTATTAATCAATAGTTCTTTTATCCCGAAAATTCAATTATCATGATATAAATGGGTAAAATTCAATAATAAACAAGTTTTTTAAATGATCCAAAATCGAGTGGAAAATTAGGACTTTTTTTATGCACTTATTTAGAGATATTAAAATACAATTAGAATTGAAGCAAATTAAAGTCTCTGGATGTAAATTTAAATACAGAATATAATTAGACACTAATCCAGTCAAAAACAAGGCTCAATTTTTGCTCATTGTGGATGTCAGTATTTTTTGGAAGAATTATTTTTAAATACCCACAATTGGATGAGATTTAAAATATTTTTCAAATAAACTTAAATAATAAATAATAATCTATAGCAATGATTTGAACGTTTACCAAATAACTTACAGAAAAAATCCAGAGATTAAAAGAAATATAATCACAACAGCACGAAATGTTGATGCAGTGTTGAGCTTTTTAAAACAAGTTTTATTTAAAAAAATACTTTTGATGAAATGATTTTAGATTAGAATTATTAATTAAAAAAAAAAAACGGTAATGGTAACGCGTTAGTAAACACTGTACGATAAAAATTAGACAGGATTTGAAAAAATCGTTTACCTGCTAAGAAAATGAAGAAGGTAGAAATATCGAATATCATGATACTTGATGAGGACTTCCGATTAAGGATGGCCCCCGTGATGTTACCGATGTGACGAGAAGTGTTGAACTGATCACTGGTAAACGTTGACGCCAACCCCCGAGATTACACAAGATACCATCACACGAACGGGATTTAACTTGTACATCGTCCTAATCATTCGTAGTTACATATGTATACGTAATACATATCTGCCTTGACCAATTGGCCACTCAACATCATGCTGGCGTAAATGCACTCGAGAGCTTTAATTAATAGGCGACTCTCATCATACCTGTACCAATTAATCTCCAATTTTCCATAAATTAATTAGGACTAGATTTTTATTTTGATCTAATTCAGAGAAATTTGAAATCAGGGGGTGTTAATCATTGCGAGGAGTCAACGATTACACATATCTTTAGATTTATGTATTTCCTTTGATCAAATAATCAAGGAAGAAGAAAAACTGCAGAAAACTTAGCGAAAATCACGAACATCCATGAAAATGGATGAATTTGCAATTTTCTGCAAATTGCAGAAGGCTGGAGATCGAAAAAAATGATTTTTTTTATTATAAACTACCCCTAACAGTGAAAGTTTATATGGTCCATATTAATTTTTTAGGATGCTATAATAAATTGTTCAATTTCCTCTCAATTTTCCTTTTTTTTTTTGCACGGAAACAAAATTTCACTGCGTTTGCATGTGGTTTTCAATTTCCGCGCATTCTAGAGTCTTGTTATCTTTTCTTCGCGAATGTGCAACGTCAGGTAACCAAGCAGATCGACGACGAGAGCTCAACTGATGATCTCTTGCTTGTTACGTGCTCTACACTGTAAAAAAGAGCTTGAATTACTTTAGTTGAAGTTTTATACAATTTCGGCTCGAGCGCAATGACTTCTCGCTGAGTTAAGACTAAGGGTGCAGTTTGTTAAATTTTCGTACGTAATACCTAATTTAGGTAATTTTTCTTTTCATCGCATTTTGTCATAAAGGATAAAATAGGGGAACATTTATGAATGAAATTTTCCTTTTACATATAAGGGAATAAAGTTATTTGTGCATAGATAATATATATTGCAGTTTCCAACTTATTGTCTAAATCACAGTACTCGTGGAGATTCAAGTTCTCTTAGTTTCAAAGTGACCTACTTTGAGGATAATATGATTTATTAAAGTTGCATAATTCCGATTCTGAAATAGAAAAGGGTGAAGTTCCATGAAATTACAGTATTTTCTAAAAAAAAACTTCCTATTTTCTTTACAACATAAATAAAAATCATACACATAGAAAATACATATATCTTCTTTTTTAATTATTATTTTTTGAAAATTCTGTTTAATACTTCCTCTACATTAATTGAAAATCACAGCTAATTGATTTCTTTGGTGTCTATTTGCAATTCCTATAAAAGTGCAAAAAAATGTTCAGTCTACGGAAATTCTAGGAAGTTATGAAATTAATTAATAATGAAGTCTGTATTCAATCTCGATCTGAAGAGTTTTCATCGAATTAATTAAAGTTGAGTAGTCGCATGGAAAGCTTCATTACGAAAACTTAAATATAGTTTCTCTGTTGAAGTGCTTCTGCATAAGATCCAGTCGTTGTAAGACCACTTTGAAATATCACAGTTAAATTTCATGAATAATCTAATAAGAATTAATTAGGTCTTTATCCGGTTCCTCGAATTATTACAATCGTTATAAGAGGTCCTATTAATGTATCTCGAGGTCGCTCACGTGTATGCAAAAAAACATTATTGGGCACTCAGAACGTTCTCAATTCCACTATATTATTTAAAATTTTATCCTGTCAATATAAGGCAATTTAATTTAATGTAATTTAATATAATTTAAAATAATTTAAATTTTATCAACTGAAATAGAAGCAAAGCCCAAACTAGTATGATCATTGATCAATCTATGTTGACACTATAAATAATTTGAAAGTCAAATTACCTTTCAACCTGACCTAGTCAACAGAATTTATCAAGTTGGATCACCTGACTTCCCCCAAGTTAAATCGATTATTGCAGTGGATATTGCAGATTTTGCATTTCACAATTAAAGTTCACGAATATTATTATAAAAAATTATTTGCGGTAAAATTGGATTATTGCTTCTGGTTTGGAAACTATATTTGTATTTTTTTTTCATACTCTTTTTGTAAAATACATAATATAAAATGAAATTTGCACTATAAAAGTAGCGACTATGTTTGAGTATTAAGCTAAGCAGATCAGAACCTGAATAAACTGTCCCCCTCGACTTTTATATCGTTATAACTAATTATTGAATAAAACCCTCTCGGAGCTTACAATATTCCCGCGCAATTTATAGTCACTTCTCATTTATAGTACATTAATCTTAAACGCATTAAAAGCTTCTCACTAAGGGATCGTCTATAAACTACGTTACCAATTTTTGGCCGTGTTTATCCCTCCCAGCCCCCCGCTTATAACCGTGGATTTTATTTTGATCCCTTTCCTTCGAAAATAACATTTGGACTTTTGACTTTAAATTATTTTAAGATATTGCAATGCCTTTAGAAGATTTTACTGATTTCAGGAAATTTTAATAAAATTCCAGTGATTTCAAATGACTTCAAGTGAATTCACTTGATTGAAGTGACTTTAAATCATTTTTAGTTATTTTAGGTGATTTTAAGATATTTTAAGTGACCTTACAGATTTTCAAAGCGTTAAAATTTTAATAATAATTGAATACTTTACTTTGTTTACAATGTATAGTTTTATATTTCATTTATCCAGAAGTAAATCAGAGGTCAGTGAACCTGTAACCAACCACGCGCTTTTGTTTTCAACAATACAAACGTGACAATTGAAAAGAGGTCGCATGCTTTTGGCTCAGATCCACATAATCCACATTGAGTCTGTTATACTCTAGAGAAGCGTTAGCATCGTTGCGATGGTGGAAAGCGGTCGACAGAAATAGAAAACGAATCTTGCGATTAAATCAGAAGCCGGTAGTTAGCTCCACGTGTTTTCGCTAGTGTGAGTTCAGCATCTCCTTGGGCTGGGGTTCTTTAAAAGTGCTTTATGTAAAAGTCGGGAGAATAGTTTTTGAAATTTTTGAAAAATGGCGCGGGTTCCAATAAGATCTTCTGTAAGAAGTCGTGATTCCTCCAGCACGTCGACTGGTGTTAATCCAAGGGAAAAGATCAAGGATTATTGTCGGAAGCTGATTGCGTTTATGTTCACCCAGGTGGGAGTGGGTGGTCTCGTCGTTGGCTATGCTTTGCTGGGAGCCACTGGCTTTGGAATGATAGAGACTCAAGAAGAATATCCACAAGTTCTAACTGTGAACACTATGCGCAACAATTGTGCTTTTGAACTCTGGGAAGTAGCCAAAAAATTCAACATTCTTAACGAGAGCGCCTATACCTTGGACACAGAGAAGATTCTTCGCACTTTTCAAGATAATTTCACTCAGGTGATCAAGGACGGATACAATGGAAGATCTGTTCATGAGGTTTGATCATTTCCTAATTTGTATAGATCTTTAGACCCTGCTTCAGATTTCTAGCTTTCGTATTAAGACTTAGGTTTAAGAGTTTCCAAAAACATAAACTTTGGAATAAGTCAGGACGATTTGTATGGTGCAAAATGATTATGCCATTTGAATCAAATGGAACTATATTTAGTGCTCTCGCAATGAGGTTACAGCTTTCGGAGATTATATTTCTCGAATATATAGAGATAAACAGTTTTAAATATAGGTCACTCTATTCGTCATTATTTTTTTTACAATTTGAGATGATTGTGAAGATTGTTTTGATGGGTGAATATTCTTAATACTGATGACCGTGATACGGAATTTAGAAATGATGAAATAATGAAATAGTTATATTTTGAAGAGATAACTTGAAATATTCTTTTAGGTCTGGACTTTCCCAGCTGCCCTGATGTTCTCCCTCTCCATCATGACAATGATTGGTTATGGAAATATGGTCCCGAGAACAAATTGGGGCAGAGGAGCCACCGTGATGTACGCAGTTGTCGGAATTCCACTTTACATTCTATATTTCTTGAACATGGGAAAAGTCCTCGCCCAATCATTCCGATGGTTATATAGATGGATGCATCAATGCAGTGGTAATCGAAAACCTGGCCAAAGAATCATCGTTCCCTCAACAGCCTGTCTTTGGGTGATTTTTGGCTATATTTTAGTCGGAGCAGTGATGTTTGCCGAATGGGAAAACTGGGACTATCTTGATAGTGCTTATTTCTGTGTCACTTCTCTTTGCAAAATTGGAATTGGTGATTTTGTACCAGGGGCAAATATTATCGAATCTAGCGACGGCAGACAAACAAAACTAGTCATCAATTTTGTCTATTTACTTCTAGGAATGGGTTTGATTGCCATGTGTTATAATCTGATGAGGGAGGATGTCAAGGTCAAAGCACATGAACTTAAGGAAGATCTGACTCAAGCTTTGGATGATTTTAGGCGACGAGTTCTGACTTGTTGTCGAGGAAATCCTGATTGAAAACTAATGATTTTTGTCAATCACATTCCTCATTGCAATTTTTGTTAATTTAAAGAGGGATTCTGGATTTATTTCTAGAAAAGAACTGAAGTCTGATTGGTCAGTCATCATCAGGGGATCCCTGAAAAAATGGCCTTTGTTACGAATTAGAAGTATTTTAAATCATAAGAGAAAAATTGAAACAAGAACTTGTTAGTATTTATAATTACAGTTTGGTCAAAAGACAGGTTTCCGAAGAATGCATTTATTATAAATCCCACCAGACACAATTTTGTATTTTTTGAGGAAAAAATTCAATTTCTGAAGTGAAAACCGCGATGGATTTTAATGTACTTATTATGTATTGTAAATATGAAGATGAAGTTTCTAGCTTAGTCTTTTAAGTTAACTCTGACCTATTTATTTATGTAATCGATTAATGTTTATTATTTATCAATAACGTGTATTATTTTTTAATTTAGTTAAATTATTAAACTTTAATTCTTTCCAATCCATAATATTACAATTTTCATTCAGTGATACCTATTCTAGTCTCACGGTTTAAAATTACCCGCCAGATAGTGAGGAAACATTTTATCAATAACGTTTTCTGCTGACTCCGTAGAAGGCAGCACCTCTCAAGCGAATTCAGACGAAATTCGAAAGATAAAGAATTTTCATTACAATGAAAAACGAGAAAGATCAAGATCATTAAAATAAGTTGCTTTAAAAATAAGTGAATTCTATACAGAACTGTTACTATACAACAATTAGCAACTATATAACAATCTAAGAACTATAATATTCTGTTGTTGAGGTCGCTAGTGATCGCAAGAAAACAAGTCCGGGAGTTTTCAAATCAATTTGATGATCTATTATCCTTTAAGAATTATATAGTAAAACATAATTCCATTATAGGTATCATAATTCATAAGTATCATAAGAATAAGTGATTTAAAAGGAAAAAAACCGGCTACTTGATTCTAAACTTTCCACAACCAACGAAGCAAGCTAAGGATTGTTATTGACCTGTATTGGGTGTTGTTTACCGTTTTTTAAATATATGTTAAGCGTTGTTATTGACCTTTACTAAGGGTTGGCATTGACCGTCGATAGACTGTCATAAACCGCTGCCAAGTACTGATATTGACTATTGATACAGGTTTTTATGATGTTGCTAGGGACATTCAATAATCCTTGCATAAATAAGAGAAAAACGAGCTAAGTAACCCATCCTATTCCTTTTTGAATCAGAAACTACTGGAAAAATCCATACAATCATCAATAATTCCAGAATTCACTAGAATGGATCTAGCATATCAAGGAGAATATCAAATATGAAGGAAAAAATTCATGCTCGCAATGCAGGAAATGAAACATCCATCCGCCCTCGACTAGGAAAATTAAAATGCATCGTTCTACTTCGAATCCAGTACAAACTTCATTACGAGCCTGAAAAGAGTGGAAGAAAAACGGGAATGTCGATAAACGGATTTACTTCTTTATCCTGCTATTCTTCTGGCAATTTTTTCTCTCTTTCGATTAAAGAAAATCAATAGGGGAGATGTTTGTGTAAAAAGTTATATGCACTAGACTAATATTGGTATAGTTTGAAGGGTCAATTTTCAAAAAATGTTTCTCCTGATTGGGCGATGAGGTAGAAATGTTTCAGGGGAAGAGAGGCTTATTCATTGCGTATATCAATGTGCGTGGGAGATATATAGATAAAGATATAGACTATAGGAACGGATAAAAGCAATCTCGCTGCTCTGGTAACATCTCTCTGAACTTTGAAGGCAATAAGGGCGAAGAATTGTTTTAATAAAAAGCTCCCACGTGTCTGGAATTCACGAGTCAATGACCGTAATTTCAAATATTTCATCAGCTTATTCCGCAATTGATGAAAATGTATCTGGCGTGTGCAGAACGGGTCAGCTGTTATAGCAGCATCGCGCAGCCGATCGATGGCCCACTGCCACTATATGCAGGTACACTCTCGTCCTTCTTGCTATACAACATATATATATATATATATTTTTTTTATATAGAATATACGAACCCCTTCCACTCTTTTTCTTATTTTTTTTCTGGCTTTTGCAAAAAATTCCAGAGTAACATATTATTTCTGGATCCCAGATGAAAATTCCAGATGACGTTTAGTTGACCTCTACTACCTAGAAAAATTCAATAAAATTAGTGTCAAAGCATTTAAATGTTGAATATTTATAGTTTTTAATATTTGATAAACATTTGTCACTGGAGTATTAAGCATTCATTCTTAATTGTTTGTAGGTATTATCATTAGTTTTATCTGACGTGTTTTTAAATGTTCATAAATAATGTACAGGAAAAACTGTTTTGGAATTTTTTTTCTGAAATTGAGATTTAAAAAAATTATGAAATTTATGAAAACTGTCGTTCTATCCAAAAGTCGATGACAGTCAAGGAAAGTTTTGATAAATAATTTCTTTCGATGTATATTGAAGTGTTATTATTCAAGTTTGACAATGAGTAAACGAGTTTATTTTCCTCAAGGAAAAATGGTGTTAAATTTACTTTGAACAGACAAAGAAAATAAAGTAATTTCTGGTATTCCCCTCTTATCAGTATAAAGACAATTAATATTAACTCGTGAAAGACATAAAAAGGATTAGATCGATTCTTCTTCGTTGAATTTGTTCTGCAGTTATATATAGAAGCAAAATGAAGCATTTAGTAACTCTTTCTGTGCTTTTTATGTGTATAATTTTATCCGAGCAGGTTGCGAAATTTGGTAAACGATCAGTTAAAAACTACTTATTCTTTTAGTACTATTTGAATATAGTTACACTGTAAAAATTATATATTTTTAGTGAATTGCCCACCAGGACTTCCTAGAGAGCGCATAAAGTATGAAAAGAAGTGTTTAGAAGTAGAATGCTGGCCTGCAGATTCTGTTAATATTTTGGGGTGAGCTATTTTTTAAATATACACGAAAGACACTTATAGTTTGTGAAAATTATTTAAGTATTTAAAAGAGGTGTTAGAAAAATAATTTGAAAAAATGAATTCTTTTAGATGTCCAGTAATTGATTGCATTAAATTCCTTGGGACTAAAAGAGGTGATCCTAAGAAAGAATACCCAGATTGTTGTGACCGGCCGATTTGTTCCAACAAATGATCAATATATAAATAAGGAGACTCAATGATAATAAAGATATAATGGACTAAATTTGTCACTCTTAAAATAAAGTTCTAATACGAGAACTAACTGTTTCTCTCTTACTTCATCTAGCAAATAATTTCCTAAGAAAAGAGTCTGATTGCCATTTATAAAAAAATCTATCTCATTTGGCCTATTTCTCGCTACTGCAATGTTCAAGAAGTGGATGGGAAGAAGGGAGGGAATATAAAAACTAAGGGTGGAAAAAGAGGGTAAATTCGTTTCGAAGTAAACCGATTATGACGCTGATTTATATCAGATGGCGAATTATTTTTCGATCCCAGATGAAAATTGTACTAGAAATCTAAAAGTTCTTCTTTCTAGAGCAAAAAGTACATTATGTATTTAAAACCCATTAAATAATAAAGTATAGAATATATCGATTTAAATCGAGTGCACGCAAACAGTAGAAAAAAATTGTAAAAAACAACTATTACGTTTATCAGATTCAATTTACGTGAAAGATAGGAATGGAATTATCTTAACAATAATTGAAGTATGAAAAAAATAAAAGAGATTTATATTGATTTTAAAGAATTTAAGGGATTTCCAAAAAGCTAAAGTAAAAAACTAACTTTAACATTTTATAAGATGAGGATTCTCACGAAAAGTTTAAAATTCGAAAGCTCATAAAATCCCTTGATCCGAACATCTCAACTTTTCTAATTCTATATCCGAGATATCCATAGAACTTCTTATCTAGAAATTCTCCACTATCCTGTAAGAGTAAACATCAAGCATCTTTCCCCTCTGGAGTACAAATAGTAAACTTAATTTTCGTTAGACGACAAATCCACGAATTCACCCCTGATAGAGAAATACAAGTACAGCAGTTTTCTCGCAGAGTTGTCTCCCACCCAACAGGCATCTAGTGACTATCCTCCCACCCTTCCTGTCTGACCCTCATCGTCTTTCCCTCCCTCGTCGAGCTAGCTATCAGTCAGTCAGTCGAGCTGCGAGGCAAGCCTGCGAATTACAGAAGTACATCGCTACCCTTGCAACGAATCCTTTTTTTTCACTCTTTGGTAGCTACTGGTATGTGCCCTTCTACCATCTTCCAAATTCTCCCCCTCCTATTCCCACCCTTGAGTGTAGTTCAGTATTCAACCACCGCCTCCCGTTAATCCACCGCAGGTCAGCACCACGCCAGGTGGATACCGGAAGGGCGGTTCGGGTTCTCCGAAGAGGAACGAGGGAACTCACAATCAGAAGAACTTGAGGGTTGTTCAAAGCAGCCCTAGTACACCATGAGCTGTCAGATTCATTGGATGGATTGTCGTCGTAACGACTGAGGAGGTCAGTGGTTCTTATCGTTGTGCTGTGATTAAAAATAGAAATGGAGAACAAAGTGTGCCGTGTACTACATCCGGGATATGACACGCCACATCCGGTTGAATAGAAGGCTACATAATCGAATCGACAATTCCGTGCTTTACGTATACCACACCCAGACGAGAACATGTGCGATAGTAGCTAGGGCAATGGCGAGGCTTGAAATTCGTGGCTAGATCAATAACGGACTGCGAGAAGAATTCCACGAAGCGCTCGCGACGAACTCTAGATTTTCTCGAGTTGAGGGATGAAGAGGTCGTAGATAACCTTAGGACCTGGAGGCTTTTGCGGATAGGCATCGAGAAACCTTGGTTTTTGTGGGTGGTACTCTCTGCCACGATGAACGAATTCAAGCGCATAGCCTTAGGCGAACTTTCAAGCTAAGGACGAGAAAATCGAAGACCCACTTTCCTGGAACAATTCAAGGCAGACTTTAGACAAGGAAAATTGAAATTGAGAAAATTGAAAACTAGAATTGAGGAAGGGTTGAAAGTTGGGACAGAGTTGTAGGTTTGAGGTGATTATGTAGCAGTCATTGAAATCCGAGAATAAAATTCCTGGTCGATTTTTTTCCGAATTGCAGACACTTTTGGGTGTATGAAATTTTTAAAGGCAAGATAAGCATATGAGGGTTGCTCTCTATTAGTAGAATCTAGTCGAGAGATTGACCAAAAGTTGGCATTAATGTAGGGAAGTGGAGGCGATATTGTTGCTGTGAAATGTGCAGAATTAAATACATAGTGGAATAATAAATTTGTACTTTAAAATATGTTTTTAAGATTTTTTCAAGCAGAACTTAATTGCTAAATTATGTGTTGAATGAGGTCAAGTAAAAAGGATTATGTAAGTCCTGGACGATAAGATATCTTTTATAAAGTGTAAAGTCTAAAGAATTAATAACACCGGAGTTACAGAACAGTTTTTAATCTGCTCGACTTAGTTTTAAAATCATTAATCTTCGGTTTTATTCTTAGTTTTTCAAGAATTTAAAAGAATTCTGTTTAAAATCTAAAAAGAATTAAAAAACTTAAAATAATAGAATAGAAATAAAATAGAAATTTCAAAGAATCCCAGTTTTAATACTTTTGCTGTATTTTGTATTAATCTTATTTCAAAACAAACACTAATCAGACAAAAAAATCTCACCTTAAAATCAAATCTCACCTTTAGCATTATTTTTTTAAATAAAACAACGATTGAAGGGTCAGTGGACTCCCTGATCGATTAAAGCAAATTCTGTAGTAATCTGTCTACCTCTACGTATCGTCTGTGCTAGGAATAGAATCGAGTTGAAATAGAACAAGATTGAATTGTTGATGGAAAGAAAAAAAAGCTTGCCATAAATTCAATTTTATAGCTTTCGAATATTTTATAGTCAAATCAAATCACTGAAGGGTTTTGTCAAGCCGCAATTCCATTCCAGCATTCGCTTTTCATTTCGTAATTTTCCCGGTCTTTTCCGTGACTATTCATTTATCAGAAAATAGGAACTTGGTCGTCGTATAATTTTATTGAGCGACCTTTTCAATGAGGCAGAGTCGTGATTGATTTATTTCTCTAAAGGCAATACACAATTACCTTCTGCTTTTCTAATTCAAATTTACTTCACTGACTATTTATATAAATCTCTTAGCTATCTAAAATACAATAAATCATATTGATTGTACGGATACAATCCCTTTCTTCTTACTTATAGATGCAAAAGAGATCTTAAATAGCTCTTTGTTATACATTTAAAGAATCCTAAAAGCGAGGAGTTTTCGAGTTGGTTCTACCAGTTAAATAATAAAATTATAGTAATAAAATGTAACTGATAATGCTTTTAATAATTTAATTTTAAACCAGTATGTTTAAAATCTGAGTTCAATATAGAAGTCAAAGTTCAAAGTTTGGAAATATTCAACAATTTGAAAAGTTGGCACTCGTTATCAAGGGGTGGGTTTAATCAAAGTCAAGGAAAAAGAAACGGGGCTGATTTTACGAGACCTTGTGGACTATATAATTAACGATTCTTAAACAGTTGATGAAACGAAGCAGTTAAGAATTATGAAATTGTGAGCAATTCTCAGACACTATGCGGGCATTGCATAATAGAAAATAAAGTATTTTCAACATACATTTGTGATTGTAGTAATCATAATAAATGAATATGCATATTTGTAGAGATACCATTTAAAATTATGAAATATTGTAGATAAAAATACTGTATTCCTTGTCCGAATATTAAGATGAGTTCATCTTTTATCTACATTCGAAATAATATTTACATTATTCAGACGAACAAAATATTATTCATAGTTCCATATAAGGTGATAAAAAAGGGGTCGTATATAAATACATAAAATACGTGTATAAAATACAGTAGTAGAAATAGGATTTAGCGAAGTAGAAAAAACGGGCTGTGGTCAGACACCGTTTAGGAAATACTATAGCCATTGATCGTTTATATCCTTCCCCACAAATTTATTCCGTTTTGTGAAATGTTGGTAGTTACTCCAATGCCACTTTTCCTAATTCGAGCGATTAATTCAATGCCGCAAGTAGACAAGGGTACTATCTATAGCAAATGGGCCAAGTTGTTAATTAACATGTTACAGTTTTGTCCCTAGACACTTTATCAATTCATTTATCAAAACAAAACAGAGGAAATGCAATCTGTTCCCTGCTTAATATTCTTACTTTAACATTCTCTTTATCATAATCTTCCCAAGTCTTCATATTTTAACACAGAATCTTAATTACAATGTTATTATGAATCATTTCAAGGAAAATTATAGATTTATAGCGGAAGTTGAAAAGCTGACAGAAAGTAGGTCGACTCTTATCATGTTCTGTAAACACTGCAGAATATGTTCAGTGCTTCGAATCTCTTGAGGTATTTCTTTGAAATTTTCCAAAACTTTTTGCCGAGCTAGACAAAAACTCACAACTCACAACTCACAAAGCTCACAAAAACTGACTTCCGAAATTCTTTGGAGGGTTTAAACTCCTTTCGTGGAAAAGTACAAGGGTCCTTAGAAAATATAGGGGTAGAAGATGAAGCAGAGGGAAGGATCTAAAGAGAAGTTGGGTATATTGTGTTTCTAGATTTTGTCGTGGGGTTCGTGGGAAGTGTAGTTAGGGTCGATGAGTGAGTTTTTCGTTGTGAAACTAAATGACAGAGGATTTGCATTTCTGGGTTAGACGTTAAAGCCCGTAGAGTATGTATGGGTTACAAATAAATACCAGAATGTCCTATTATCATTCTATTTGTTTTCCGACACTTGCGTGTGGAAATAGTAGAGAAACAATGGCTTTACTGCTCAGATATATACATAAAAACATATGTCAGTCAGTGTCGGGTGCCTCATTCTCTGAAAGCTCGAAAGCTTGAAGAGCAAGTGAGCAAGTGGGCTCGTGGGGGAGCAAGAAGGACACCAGAGACAATCGATATATTTGCACTGTGACGGCCACGCACGTCTTTCCTTCGTTCAGTCAGTTTCCTGCAAGCAGGGACAATTCACGTGGAAAAACGTAAATGCGGGTGACGGTTTCTGTATGATTTTTTTCAAGCTGATTGTAGACACGTGCTTCTTTCTTATAGTGATGTGAGTGTGAGCATTTTCCTTTCTATTTTCTTATAGTAACTACCGTCAACAAATTCTTTGCCTGTAAATTAAATATTTTTTTTAATTACAATGTTTGAAAATTCGAATAAATTTATGACAATAAATTCTTAAAAAGTTTATCAACAGGAAATCTTTAGAGAATTATTAAAAAAGAACTCGAAGTGGGATTCGCAAATAATAGAAAGTCAAATTAAAAGAATTAAATTTTGAAAAGATAAATTAAGTCGTGATAAAGTTTGTACAGAAAATAAATTGTGTTGCAAGAAGGAATAAAATCGTCTTACAAAAATGTGTCTGCTTTTCCTCTACGCGAGAATATTCCAACGTGTTTGTGTTTCCAATTAAAACGAGTCGTCCATTTTAATTTAGGTAAAACTATGCAAATGAAGAAAGATAAATTGCTAAATTTCAGTAAGAGTTTCAGAGTTCTACTTTCTGTTAAACATACTTGAACGTACACGAGAGAAACGAGGGCAATTTTTTTTTCGCAAAAAGAAATATAACACATTTTAGCCATTATAATTAGGGTAGAAGTTAATGGGTTGCAGTGTTTGCTTAGCCTAGTATAAGTACTTCTGAAGACAAAAGGAATTATTGTGTAGAGAATGGAATAATGTGGTCTTGTGCTAATTGGAAATTTAACCGAATTGACTGGAACTGTGTGAAAAATTGACTTGGAAAATATGAGAAAGGCCTGTAATTTTGAAACCGGACTCTAGAAACCTTCTATTTTAAATTTATAATGTGAAATATCGATTGAATTTTACGAACGTCATTGAAATTTGATTGCAGCTTTTAATTTAAAATCAATATCGCCAATAGAGATGATCTTTTATACAGATAAAGTGGAATAAAAATTCACTGTGCTGCTTCCTGTATTCTTTCTAAATAATCAGATAAAGCGAAACGTCAACTCAGCGAATAGATCATATTTAGAGGTTCACAGGTCACGAGAAATCAAACATTGATTTTCCTAATTTAGCTCCGGATACCACACTCTAAGCATCGCTACATTAAACTGATAATTGGTGTATCGTTCTATCTGATTAATTTCTATGATTAGAGACAAATTCTGGTTTTAGTTAAATTTTTTAAATATTATCTATTTTCATAAAAATTTAATTTTAATTTTTTTTAATCAATATAACGTTTTCCACGCTATTATGCAAAATCAATTATGATATGATAGCTTCTTATACGCAGACATACTTTAAATACTTTGCGTAAATTAGTGTAATAATAGTTTAGCAACTTACTCTTAAAATATGGACCAAACCGGGCTCGATGTCACGACAACTATGCTTCCCACGTTATGGCTTTTATATATAGCTCGAGTCAGGTGCTAAAACAGTCATAAATGTCTCTTAGGTGCATGGAGGATTATTAAAGGACCATTATAGCGTTCGAGGTACACGTCCTAATAAGGAAGTTTAAATTAGTAAGTGTACCGAGCAAATACCAGAGAATGTTAACTTCGTATGTTTATTCAACAGTGTTCGCTACTTCGTGAATTGTGAGTTTTAAAAAGTAATGTTACGAATAGAAATAATGTTTTTGAATGTCATTTTTTATCTGAATTGAATTCAGTATTCTTAATTAATTTATACTAATAATAAGCGAATGTAAAACTAATTTCGATTTTTTAGAATTTAGTTCTCTCTCTTTTTAATTAAAAAAAAGCAATCTAGATTCTAGATAGGGCAGTCCAAGTGTCTTTAAATAAAAGGATACAGCTAGCAGACTTCACCAGGGATCTGAACTTTCTTGATTTTATGCGAGTTTTAAGGGCTTTGGATAAACACTGATAGTCTCCAAATTCTCCAACATATAAAACACTTCATTCAATAAACACCTAATTCAAATATTTTTTGAGTAAATTGATTTCTACGCTTTCTAGACATTGGAGATTATCAGCGTTTATCCAACTAAAAGTTTGTCAATAGAGGGAAAAAATATTTTCTTTTAATGTTCTTTCACGATATAGAACAAATATAATATTAAATATAATATTTGGTAAGAAAAACGAGATAAAATTCGATCCCTAGAATATCTAACATGTTAACATCTCGTTCAAAGCTTAAAAGAAGAATAATCTAAATCTGAAATACCTTTGATTACAGGATACCAGATCTAGGAGTTAAGAGTTCCTAGAGGTGTCGCTCATCACGGTGATTCCGTGACCACGTGGAGACGGCAGGTCTGAGTCGAAGAGAAGCCGGTCCTCCGAGGTCGAGGTCGGCGTCGGCGACCCCTAGACCATGATAGATCCAAGCTCTTCGGAAGAGGAGAGTGAGGAGGACCAAGGCCTTCACCACGGGGGTGGCGGCGGGGGCCGTGGCGGAAGTGGTAGTTCACACGGTTCCCGCCACCATGCTGGTAGTAGAGGCATGGGCCCGGGTTCCGGACCTGGCGGAAGCATTGGTTCGGCTGGTCCGGGACTCACAGGATCTCCTGGCGGCTCGAGTCTTGGAGGTCAAGCCAGGTCTACCGAGGCTCATGGAAGATCCGGAGGTCAACTGTCAGCGATCCAGCAAGAAGCTGTTGCCAACGAATTGGACGTCCCCAACTTGACTAGCGCTAGAAGCTCGCTTTCACCTTCTATGAGCGCTACCCAGGATGCGGCTAACTATGCGAAATCCGCCCAAAGACCCACGAGTCCTTCGCCGTCGGTTGCCAGCGAGAAGACTGAGGCTGAACTCCTGGTATGAATAAAAAATATTTATTAGTAGATATCTATCTAAATTAGTTAAAATTGAAGAGAACGTCTACTTTAATATCTACATTAAAGCAATGAAGGTTTGTAGAAGAATAAAAATGGACTCTGATGATGCATCATCCAGATTGATACTTGTGCATCATAGAGGGACCACTAGTTACCACTAGGGACAATTCTAGTTTTAGAATAGAAGATTCTTAATTAAGTGTATGAATACATAAGTGGGAGCATCACAGTTATATTCTCTAATTTTATTATTCTGCCCTAGGACAAACAAGAGAGAGAAGAGGAGCAGAGAAAAACACGAATACAACTTTACGTGTTCATTTCGAGATGTATAGCTTATCCATTCAATGCCAAACAACCCACAGATATGACACGAAGACAAATGAAGATCACGAAACAGCAACTAGAGACACTGTGTTCCCGCTTCCAGGTAATTACTTCCTTTCTTTAGAAGCAAGGTTTCATTCGAGTGAATAATTAAAGAGGAACCAGATTTAATCTACATTAAATCATGACAATGATTTATTACTGGAAATATTTGAATTAAATAAATTCATTGTTTGTCTTTATATGTTCGGAATTTTTCCACACTTTCTTTGATGTAGTTGAATGGACTCGATAATTGTTAGACATATATTTATATCACTGTCGCTTGAAACCCTCCAAGGCAAAGTTTCAATTTCCAAGAAGCCCTACGATATCGTCTTATAGACGTGTTCCACGTTCTAACCTTCGCCTTGGCGCATTGATTCTAAATTTGTAAAGTTAGATGAGATGGAAAGATTGTATAATGTCAATCTTTGAAGTTTTTATATTCTGTTTTTAATTTGTGAATAATGACATTTCAGGCTTTTTTGAAAGGAGAGTCGCCCATCATTGCAGACGAAGCCTTCCACAATGCCATACAAAATTATTTTGATGTATTCCTAAAATCAGAGAGGGTGGTCAGAATGGTACAAAGCGGTGCATGCTCACAGCACGACTTCCGCGAGGTGTTCAAGAACAATATCGAAAAGCGTGTTCGCAGCCTCCCGGAAATCGACGGGTTGAGCAAAGAGACTGTTCTTACGTCCTGGTTGGCCAAATTCGATTGTATATATAAAGGCACCGGTGACGAGGACACCAAGAGGCCTTCCAGGATGCAACAGCAGTCCTTAAATTCCGAACTGATACTGTCGAAGGAGCAGCTGTACGATATGTTTCAGCAAATCCTTGGCGTTAAAAAGTTCGAGCATCAGCTTCTGTTCAACGCCCTCTTGTTGGACTCAGCCGACGAACAGGCTGCTGCCATCCGGAGGGAGCTGGACGGTCGCATACAAAAAGTCAACGAAATGGAGAAGGTAAGTTTTAGATTTTATTCTCAAACGCAATCCTGTCGTAAAAACTGCTTCTATAAATTTGAAGGCGCTAACTTGGGTTTTTCTTTAAATTATAGAACCGAAAGCTCATGCCCAGGTTTCTCCTAAAAGAGATGGAGTCGCTCTACATTGAGGAGCTCAAGTCGTCTATCAACCTGCTAATGGCTAATTTGGAGTCGTTGCCTGTCTCCAAGGGTTCGATAGACAGCAAATACGGGCTGCAGAAGCTGAAGCGCTACAACCATCGGGGTGAGCGCTCCCGCTACCGCAATCAGGGTTCTCTCGCAAAACTGGAGGGCGACTCCGCTGATTCCGACCCCCAACTCACAAAAATGGACGTGGGCCTGACTTTCCAATTGGAAGTTATTGTTATGGAAGTCAAAGGTCTTAAGAGTCTCGCGCAAAATAGAATTGTTTATTGTACTATGGAAGTGGAAGGCGGCGAAAAACTGCAGACTGATCAAGCTGAAGCCTCGAAGCCTATGTGAGTCTTAAACTATCAAACTGAAAATTCAACCACACTCTGTGGATAATAATGAATTATAAAACAATATTTTTTAACAGGTGGGACACTCAGGGAGATTTTTCAACTACCCATCCTTTGCCAATCGTGAAGGTTCGACTTTACACCGAAAATCCTGGAATGCTAGCTCTCGAGGATAAGGAACTAGGCAAAGTGATTCTGAAGCCTACTCCGATGTCCAGCAAAAATCCTGAATGGCATCGCATGACTGTCCCAAGGAACTGTCCGGATCAGGATCTCAGGATAAAGATCGCCTGTCGAATGGACAAGCCGTTGAACATGAAGCACTGTGGTCACCTTTACGCCCTGGGAAAATCCGTCTGGAAAAAGTGGAAGAATCGGTACTGCGTGCTGGTCCAAGTCTCGCAGTACACGTTTGCGATGTGCTCGTATAAAGAGAAAAAAAGCGAGCCGTCGGAAATGATGCAGCTCGATGGCTATACAGTGGACTATATCGAGGCCGTTTCTGCCAACCTTATGGCTGGCATGGATTTACAGGGTGGAAGGTGCGTCTTCTCGTTCCTAACGATTTGTCACGATACACTTCTTTACGCAACTGCTAACTGGTATCTTCAATCCAAAATAAGTCAAAGTTCACATTCCAGAATAATATTCTATATCTTATTTAATTTGCGCCATTGTGTCGCTGTTGAAGCTTTCTTGCTTATTCAATTATTTATTTCAATATTTAGTACAATTAAACAACTTAGGTTTGAATCAGGCACGATCAATCTCTGGTACTCCACCACGTCAAATTGGTTTCCTCGAGTGAACTACCCACCAGTTATTATATGAGACAAAGAACCAAGTTCACATGATCGAGTACCATAAGTTGAACATGTCTTGTTTGAACAATTCGAAACTTAGACTTTGATATGAATGAATTAGATGAAATGAAATGATATAAAGTTAATAGCTACTAGTAGATGTTTCTTTTTGCTTGTAAAATGTACCAGTTAAAGGTTGAATTATAGATGACGTAGATAGAGTAGAGAGAAAAAAGTCGTCTTTAACAGGTACTTCTTCAACGCCGTTCGTGAAGGGGATAACATTGTCTTCGCATCGGAGGACGAAAATGAATGTCATTTGTGGGTAATGGCTATGTACAGAGCAACTGGCCAGTCTCATAAACCGACTCCGCCAGTAACAATAGCCGACAAAAACTCGACCATTAGCAAGATTCAAGGTGACGCTGATAGAGCAAGAAAACATGGCATGGAGGATTTCATCAGTGCTGATTCGTGCAAGTTTGATCACGCAGCACTTTTCAAGTTTCTGCAGAATTTAACTTTGGATTATAGACTGAACGACCCTTATTGCTCATTGGGTTGGTTCTCTCCTGGTCAAGTTTTTGTTCTGGATGAATATTGTGCAAGGTGAGCTTCAAAAAAGTCTCAAAACCAGGACAAGAAAAAGTACATACCTAATTATGGAACTCTTTACTCCCTAGATACGGTGTTCGTGGATGTTTTCGACATCTCTGTTATCTCAGTGATCTGCTAGATAGAGCGGAACGTGGAATCATGATAGATCCGACTTTGATTCACTTCAGTTTCGCTTTCTGTGCAAGTCATGTTGTTGGAAACAAACCTGATGGTGCAGAATCTGTAACACACGAAGAAAAGGATAAGTTCCAAGAAATCAAAGAACGTCTTAGACAACTTTTAGAGAAACAGATAACGAACTTCAGGTAAGGTTTTAAAGTTTCTCATTTTTTACCAGATTCGTAAATTACTAGATTAATATTATTAAAGTCTTATTAACACTAAATATTATTTTATATTCTAGGTTTAGTTTTCCGTTTGGAAGACCCGAAGGAGCTCTGAAAGCTACCTTGTCTCTCTTGGAGCGAGTTTTGATGAAGGATATTGTGACACCAGTGCCACCAGAGGCAGTCAGGGGAATGATCAAATCTTGCCTAGAGACAGCCGCTCATGTAAACTACGAGCGACTGTCTGGTGAAGCTAAAATAGAGGACGACTTTAATGGTGAGGTCTGTGTACCTCCTAGTAAGAAACTCGAGGACCTCATTCACCTTGCCGAGATTTGTGTCGATCTGTTGCAGCAAAACGAAGAACATTATTCGGAGGTATTAGTTAGGTTTTTAGAACTGAGTGTTCATTGTCCAGGGTTCTCGAGAGAGAGGATAGCATGCTCAAAAACGGACTTGGTAAGGGTCCGCCACCTCCTCAGAAGACAACCAGCTTTTTCACTTTTACTTTCGTCATTTGTAGACTTGAATATCGCAGTAGCTTAGAGCACATGATATGCACTTTGACTAAATGTTGATAAAATCGATCAGATATAATATATAATAAAATCGAGTCATACAGAGTTTTTTCAGACGTTTCATTTAGTTCAATCGAAAAAAGGGCGATCGTGTTGTTGAGACCAAATACCCCCTCAAAACAAAAGCTTCTTTTTTTCGATAGAGTGCGATTCTTCTGCCAAGATTCTGTGTTTGTATTCATTTTGAGTCGCGTTTCACCTTGAGATTTTTCATTGATCACGCGATTGTCATAAGTTGTTTTGTACCTCAAAAAGTTTCCTAGAAAAAGAAAGCTTAGAAATCATAGTGTCTTCTGGGTACTCGAGGACTCTGCGTCCAGGGTGGCGTCCCCACCACCTTGGGTCATAGGGATTTTGCCCACCGTATATGTGTGTCGTCCAATATTTTCACGTTTCGCTCCTACTACACCGCACCGCAGGCGTTCGCCTGGTTTAGCGACCTCCTGGTGGAACACGCCGAGATCTTCTGGTCCCTCTTCGCCAAAGACATGAACAAGGTCCTCAGCGAGCAGCCACCAGACACCTGGGATAGCTTTCCACTCTTCCAAATCTTGAACGATTATTTAAGAACAGATGGTGACTATTTCCTTGAGATTAGAATAATCTATACGAAAAAATTGGAATTTGAATGATTGACAATGGTGATTTTCCGTAGACAACTTGAAGAACGGGAAATTCCATCAACATCTACGGGACACCTTCGCACCGTTGGTGGTTCGGTATGTGGATCTAATGGAGACTTCTATCGCTCAGTCGATTCACAAGGGATTCGAGAAGGAGAGATGGGAGATCAAGGGTAACGGATGTGCCACATCGGAAGACCTCTTTTGGAAACTGGACGCTTTGCAGTCCTTCATCGGAGGATTGCACTGGCCTGATCAGGAATTTAGAAGCCATTTGGAACAACGCCTCAAACTGATGGCAAGTGATATGATCGAGTCGTGTATCCAGAGGACAGATGCAGCGTTCCAACAATGGCTCAAAAAGGGTGTAACGTTTATCTCAACGGATTACATTATTCCGTCTGAGATGTGTGCTATGGTGAACGTAATCATAGACGCGAAGAATCAAAGTTTGAAGCTTTGCGCTGTTGATGGCGTGGATGTGGTAAGTCGTTGATCATTAATAGAGGGAGCGAGGGGTAATGTTGAATCATTCCACATGTTTCTAAACGTTTTAGAAGAGATATTAGATTCCAATTCATAGATGTAGAACAGTTCATATTTGTAATCATTGTTTCATAGTAGAGTTTTGATCATTTCGATACCACAGGTGACTTTAGAATACAGATTAGTTTACAGGATAAAAGATTTTGCTATATCAGACACTGGCTATTATCTAAGAATTAAAATCGAGTGTTACATGCATTAGCAGATATTTAGAGAAATCTCGTTTTATTATATTGTTGGAGGAATATCTATGTGAATTATTTCACTTGTAGCATCAGTGCCATGGGAAAATCGATGACCTCATTGACAGAACATCAGCTGCAATGTCTCAAGGAATGATCAATAAGCTGGTTACCGTTCTGGAAACAACATTATCGAAATTATCACGTTATGATGAAGGATCCCTTCTTGGCTCGATTCTTAGTTTTGCGGTGAGTGAATTAGATATCAGTGTTGGGTAAATTTTTTAGTAACATAAATGCAAGAAGTTTATCGTATAGAAACATGTATTATAAGCTAATTAAAAAACGTTGCTTTAGAAGGTTTCCGGAAGTGGAAAGGAAATGGGTCAAGCCTATGTTAATTTCGCGAGGAACTGTATGGACCAAATTCGTGTTAAAGTTATCGACGAACTGTGGACAAACAGTTTCTTCGAGGTGAGTATCTATAACATATAAAATTTAATATCTGTATGTGTGTGTGTGTTCCGAAGAGGTTTTCACACCCTTAGAATATTTTTAAATGTCCTTGAAGTTCCTTAAAGTCACTTGACATCTCTACTCGAATTCAGATGGAATTGAAAAAAATGATAAATATTTTTTTGTAATTGGTTTAGCAATGGTACACAGCACAAATTGAGATGCTTTGTACCTGGCTTTCCGAGAGGTTGGATCACAGTTTACATCTGTACCAATGCACTTGTCTGGCTCATATTGTGAAAAAGATCTACTCGGACTTCGAACTTCAGACAATTGCAGAGAACAAACTTAACTCGAAGACATATCAAACGATATCTCAAAGGATGCAGACAGAAGAAGCAACTTGTGCCTTAACCATGAGCGCTCAGAATGAAGAGTAAGTTTATTTCTAGTCTATATTTTTATCCCTAATCTAAAATAATATCTAATATAATCGGCCTTGTCAACAAATTTGTAAAAGTAGAGAATATTTTTTTAAAAGATGATTTGTTTTTGCAGAGGGCTTTCGGAAAATGGCAACGACGACGACGTTGAAAGGCCAAAGACGAAGGTAACAATTGTGGATACAATGACAGGAGAAGACGGAAACTTTTCCAATATAAGTAACGTTACTTCTAATGTGGTTGGCAAAGTTGGAAGTATGTTTGGCAAGGGCATTGGTGGCCTTTCTACGAAATTTGGCGGAGCCACAAGCTGGTTCTAGATATTTTCTAGTCTCCTAACACTAAGCTCTATTTGCCTAGAATGTTCCTTCATTCACTCATCTATTAACAATATTGATTAAAAAAAAGTAAGTAAGTTCGAGAGAGAAGATATCGAGTTGTTTATCAGATACTCTAGAAGTAAAACGAGTCTCTAAGATTTTGATTGGATTGCAGTCGAATCAAGTGTCCTCACTATTATGTTCCACCAAGTTGTTTAGTGTTACGTCGAAAGCAGCGCTACATTTGAAAGTATTTCCGTGTACAAGGGTTTGATTCTAACGAATTAAAAATGTTCGGCAATAAGCTTCCGCCCCTGAGTCGGAAGTCTACCTTCACGATCGGCCACAATACTCTTATCACGATGCCAATAAAAGTATAGGATAGACGAATGAAATAAGGTATAAAAAAGCAATAAGATAGAAGAAAATAAAAAAATAAACTCGAAAGAAAAAAATAAGATAGGTGAGATAAATTAGAAGGATAAATTGAGAAAATTAAGAAGAGGAATGTGATGCCATTTTAAATGAAAACGACGTGTCACGTAGCGAACACGTCCCACCTGAAATTTCGTATGTACGATACGCACCGTAAATGAAGAACCGATATATGAGAGTTTAAGTAATAAATAGAGAGAAAAAAAAGTATATTAAGAGTGTAACGAGTATTTATGAAGTGTTGACATTATTGTCCATAAATCAGGTACACCGCTAATATATCTAACTAGAGGAATTGTCGCAACTTAAAAAATTTCCTATTTAGCATATATATACGCATTGTATATGCTGTAATCCGAGATCGCGACAGAATCTTATATCCGTGATTAAAAACAATGTATAAGACGTCAAAGGTAATGATGCCTCGTATCGTTAAGCCATTTTAAAATTAGAGCTTTTGATGCTGTTTTAATAATTATTTACAAACCTTTTAGAAATAATTGGAAACTGTTATTTTTTGATTAATGTTTACAAAAATTAGTTCTTTTAATACGGTGCAGCTAAAACAAGTTTAATTCAAAGGTCCTTGAATTTTTTTTAAATCCTTAAGTTCCAAATAATTAAAGTTTTTTTTTTTCACGACAATAGCTTGGTGAATAAAACAATCCAGTTAGTGAATAATTTATAATAATAATCTATACTGACCACGTCAGTTCGTGCCGATCGAAGACTTTAAAATGGAAAATGGTCGGTGCCTTCAAATTGCGTAATGTTAAGTTAATAGAAGAACTTCGAGAAAATTGACGTGGATTTACTGTGAATTATAGTTTACTGTAAATCAGGATTCGCTGTATCTTTTCGATTTTACGGTCTTGTGCTCTCGCACACGTTCGGACGAGACAAGTTGTTCTTTCGTCATTTTTGACAAAAACAGAAGTGTTATATAGATTTATATCGCGAAGAATAAGATTATTTATGAGCAGCCAGATACATGTGTATTTCCCAAATTCAAAGTGAATGTACGTTTGTATTTGTTTGTCCCAGTCGAACAGGTAGATAGGTACATTACGTGTATGTACTTAAAACCAATCCAGATGAAAAGGGGCGAATACATAATTGAAACTGATAAAATCAATAAGAGGTTCGAAATACCAAATATTATGTTTACTTATTTTATATTACTCTTTCAATTTATAAGATTTGATAAGACCTAATCTGAAGATTGTTACTGAAGACATCGAAATAGATTTTTGAAAGCTTTTGAAACTAAAACGAATTAAAAATCGTTCGCCCCTCTCGTTTGGTTTGAATTTTATCACTCGAAGTATATCACTTTCAATGTGAAATCAATTTCTTCTTTTCAAACATTGTTGCCTCTACTACAAGTGAGAAAAAACTAATCTATATACATTCTGTTAAATCTATTTCACTCTCCACTTGTACAGAATTTAGCAGAAACGAAGCGGTGGCGAGAATAATTTTTATATGATATAAATTACACGCTCGAGTTTGCTAAGATGTACCTTGTGGGATATTTTCTTTGCTTGATTCTTTTCTCTTAAATGAAAATAAAAATGCCTTTTGTAATCATATTGTGCTACGGCGTCCGGAACGTTGAAGACACTGAATTTTGCTACCTTTGACGATTAATGTACATATGCTTCTACATAATTACGAAGTACGACAAATATAAAATCAGTTGGTTGATTTATTTTTCAGTGAAGAGAAAAATTAAAGATAAAATTAGTAGCATTATTTATTTTCCGTTTTCTCTGATTATAGTCGAATGGAAGATGAATTTTTGTCGTATTTTGTAATCTGCACTCTTCAATAACTAAAAATCCAGTGTCGTGATTTCTTTTTAATTTGCTGAATGCACATTGTTTGTTTGCATCAACGTTCAAGTAAACGTAGCAGTGATTAAATGTGGATCAAGACTCGCAAGAGTCTGAAGAGGTTGCTGTAAAGATTTTCAATAGAGGTGGTTTCTTACCCTCGATATATTTTTGTCATCTCAGATAATCAGAGCATAATAAATTGGTCTTTAGCGCCTAACGCCTAAGTAATATTTTACGAATCTATTGATGTGCGAAGTAAGCAGATTTCTTTTAGCAAAGCGAAGAAATTGTGAGTAAGCGAGTGGGTGCATTGCAAATACGAGAATCGAGAAAGTTAAAGTATTATTATTGCTATGAAAAGCGAAGCTAAATTACTGTATCATATCTATAACGATGCTGGTAAATTTAAAAATGTTATGATTATCGTTATTACTATTCTTACTATGGGTAACTCTCTTATAATCTACATTTAGAATAGACTAGGACGACTAATGCGATAATACTATTTTTCTGCAACAATTTCTGCACTAAACGAATTACCTACCTAATGACTTTATTCTTCTCTTCTCATTGCGTTGATCATTTTAATTGAGATAACAGGAGCCGAATTTTTACTCTGGACATTGTTCTAGCAGAATTGACTTCTCCTTAAAATGTTGTTCTCTCGTTAATAAAAATCTGACAAAAATGGCCCAAAATTTCTCTGGATTTTATTTCCTGCTCTCAATCGATATGAAGCATATTCTGAAATCATTCGTAAATCTGTTGCTGTGGTCACGAGAGACTATTGTTGTACATAAATACATATATAATTAATCTATCAATCAAGATAAGCGCAAATAAGCATCACATTTCATTAGAGGAATTGGAGAATCATTTTTAGCTATAGTTGCTATACTGCTATACATATAAAATAGTTTATAGCAACTCAGATTTTAGTGGCTGTCTGACATTGCCCTGATTAAGTATTTCCATGGCATCATTTGATTGTGCAAATTGAAGTGATTACTTTGTGTAAATAAATTATGTAAAAACTTCATAATCTCACGTTTCTTTCCCCAGGACATATTCTACATTACAACGAGGCAAAAAAGAAAATAAAATCACCCAGAAACATTGAATATGAATATAAATAATGATACAATTAATTAATACAAGGATTATTGTTAATTAATAATTAATTTTTTTACAGTGTTTTGATAAGTGACGCACGTTTCCTAACCTCAAACTGTTAGTTTATATATATTATATCAGTTATACATTATTTTTTATTATGGTTGATATAGAGAAATCTTTCTATTAATATTCAACGAATTCTCAATTGTCCTCAATGCAACTGTTTTCATTCATAAAATGAAAAAACAATCACTTAAAACAAAAAACCATCTTTGCAAAAAACATTCAAGCTTTTTTCACTCACCTTTGAGATTCGATAAACACCAGAATTCTCTTTCTCAAATTGTATTATTTCTATCAAGATCCTTCCATAAAAGTATTTACATTCTTCCATACTTTTGAACATCAAAGAAAGCATTATAGATTTATAAAGATCCTCGAATTTTGTCAACTCTGTCAAAGCTATTTTGGAATTCCTTCCCGGTTGCCATTTAAACTGATTTAAACTGACAGCGCCGCCATTATTCATTCACCGCAAGCTCATGTCACATATACATATACAACTGCAATTTACGTCAAGAGTCTGTCTGACAACGTCCTTGGCTCCGTTATTACATTTTTTTATAGTTACGAGTAAAGAGTTGATAATCAAAGGCCCCGGAAACGAAACGCAAGATCAAGATCACGCGTATTTCTTGTAGCTGAGTTCTTGCCATTTCTAATCTGTCGTTTTTGTCATCAGTCACACATATTACGGCACCAACCATGCTCGCGGTAATTTTTCTATTCTACTTTCATTGACAGTTTTTAAGAAAAGTTTTAATATCTCTTTTAAATTGTGTAATGTCTCCATTGCTTGTCATGTGCTTAACGTATTATTTCATTATTTTCAGTCCACGGTTAGGGCAATCGCTCGACGATCATTTTCAACATCAAAATGTGCAGCTGCACAGCAGGTAAGTTTTTTTGATTTTGTTTCATAACAAAAAGATATCTTAACGTCTCAAGATACTTTGATAACGATAACACAAAGTTTGAACCAATATTCAACGCTATCACTTGGAGAAGTCTGAATGTTTTAATCTTAATATTTTAAATGACTCCAAAAGCTGAAACTCGAGCATAACCTCACTTTTTACTCAAAGTTCTTTTTCTGACTGACGTTTATTTGATAAGATTTCTTTTTTTTGAGAGAGTCTATCTGGTAGATAAGAATTTTAGCGAATTGTGAAATTTAAAGATTTCAATTTTTGAAGCTGGTGTGGTTATAGAATCGAATTTTTTGTTGAAGGACGTAGAAGGTCATTTGATTCAGTTTTTAAAATTTTGTAGTTATATATATATATGCATATTTGCTGAATATGAATTATTCATCTTTATGTTAAGACGAGTAAATTGATGATGTTCATTACTGGTATATACTTTTTTTAGTTGGAATCCTTTCGAGTTTCTTAAGTGCCAATTAAGTTTTCTGGTTTATAGAACTTGAATGAAAAATTAAATAATGTAGACTTTTATCTCATGAATTTCTTTTTGAATTTAAACATTGCAATTTGTAGAAATCAACTTCAGTAGATTTCCTCATTTAAATAAGGAATAAATTGATTTTCTAGAATAAATAAAATACATTATTTTCAGATGACGGTACGAGATGCCTTAAATTCAGCAATGGACGAGGAAATGACGCGAGATGACAGGGTATTCATCCTCGGAGAAGAGGTGGCCCTTTACGATGGAGCGTACAAAGTTTCCAGGGGCCTTTGGAAGAAGTACGGTGACACTCGTGTATACGACACTCCAATTACAGAGTCTGGATTCGCAGGACTCGCAGTCGGTGCTGCCATGGTAAATTCTCCCATGTATTGAAGAATTAAAGTTCTTGAAAAAAGTCATCCAATCTTCAAATACTACTCAACAATTATACGTTATTTTTGCAGGCAGGATTGCGACCAATCTGTGAATTCATGACGTTCAACTTCTCGATGCAGGCCATAGATCATGTTATAAATTCGGCTGCCAAAACATTCTACATGTCTGCGGGTACTATCAATGTACCAATTGTATTCCGAGGACCGAATGGCGCGGCTGCCGGTGTAGCTGCACAACATTCACAATGCTTCGCAGCATGGTACAGTCACTGCCCTGGGTTGAAAGTTGTTTCACCCTATACGAGCGAGGATGCAAAAGGTCTCTTGAAATCCGCTATTCGAGATCCTGATCCAGTCGTGGTACTAGAAAACGAACTTCTGTATGGTGTTTCATATCCAATGTCGGACGAGGCTTTATCTAAAGATTTCCTTGTGCCAATTGGTAAGGCTAAGATTGAACGTCCAGGAAAACACATTACCTTAGTAGCACATTCCAAGGCAGTTGAAACAGCCCTCGAAGGAGCCACAGAACTTGCTGGACAAGGAATCGAAGCTGAAGTAATTAATCTGCGATCAATTAGGCCCCTGGACATGGAAACGGTATTGAAATCGATTGCGAAAACGCATCATTGTGTCACTGTAGAACATGGATGGCCTCAATCTGGTGTAGGTTCCGAAATTAGTGCAAGAATTATGGAAAGTAAGTTATAATGGAGGAAATTAATTAGTGTTTAACCTTTAACATGCTCAAAATTAAGGATATTTAATAACTGAGACAATTTTCAGGCGAAGCTTTCTACCATCTGGACGCACCAGTGATCAGAGTGACTGGTGTTGATTGCCCCATGCCTTATGCTAAATCGTTAGAAGCTACAGCTATAGCACGAAAAGAAGACGTAGTTCTTGCAGTGACTAAAGTACTAGGAGTAGCTAAGAACTAAAAAATAATGCGAATTTAGACATATTCCAATTCAAGCTCCTCTCCCTTATTGATTCCTAGCAAGTTCCCCATTTTAATGCATCGCTTTCTATTTATTGAAAGTAAGTGCAAAATGGAAACCCAATAAACCCACTAGTTCAAATAAACGATAAAAAAACCCTTGAAAATATATAGGCTAATTATATTTCTTACAACGTCGGACTCTGAATTCAACTTTCTGAACGGTTGTTTTTGTTCGCTTTGGTAGAAAATGTTTAGAAGATTTATGTAAGTAGACTTTCTAGAATTTTTTTTAGACTAATTTTCACAGATGAAATTATTTTATTGTTGTATATTACGATTATTTATTGATAGGCTCCAAGTTAATCGTCCCTGTTTAACAAACATTTTCACCAAAGAACCCATCAAGTAATGTTGAACGTCTTCGACTTGTAAGGAAACGAAATATAACGAATTGGTTGTAAATGTCCAAGAATCACATACGTGAAGAATCTGCATATTAATGAGCACATAATCATGTGCTGAACTTGTTTATTAATTATTTATTACAGAAAATTAATAAATTGTAACATAAAGTCTGGTATTTTTTATTATTCTATTATAAATTAAGTGTGGAAACTCGATTCGTCAGTTAGTGGTAGTCAGGCATGATACATCCGTAGTAAGCAACAGCTGATAACTTTCATGAATCTTTCAAATGCATCTCGGAGTTCGCTCTCTCTGCAAGAGAATAATTAAATTATTAGAAATTATTAATTTAAGATTATTTCAGATTTAAGTTTTAAATATGTACTGTCAATTTTAAATAGAGATAACTAATTATGATTTATACCTTAGCACGTCCATATCAAGTGCACACTGAGTATAAGCGGTCAAAAAATTTCGAAGATCGGAGTGCGTCCAGTTGACTTGTCGCCAGGGTTCTACACATCTTTCGACTAACTCCAGGAAAAAAAACCTTAACTCTCTAGATCGATGCAAATTACATCCAATTCCTAGAATTGCTCTCGAGTAGGAACGAAAGTTTGCATCTAGTTCTTGATATGAGCGTTCCAGTAACGTAGGTTTTAATTTTATACACACCAAGCTGCAAAGGAATAATTAAAGAGGAATTAAACTTTTTACTCAACTATACAAAACGAATTGAAATGCAGAGATCAATAAGGAAATTTTAGGTTTTCAACTTACTGTTTATGATGTTTTTCATTTTCTAATAATATTCTACACTCAGATAATTCTAAAAGGAATTCTCTGTCTAGATCTGTATCGAAATACTCAGAACCACTATATCGATAAGTCCAGGCAGACATCATGCTATAGGAACAGTGGTAAATATCTGCAAACGTGAGAAACTGGAGCTTTCGTTTATTCATTTCGAATCGAAGACAAGCAATAAACACGACAGCAGCGTATCGTCTGCAAAAAATGTTTTAATTCTTTGTTAAAACGAAAAAACCCTAGAAGAATTGTATTAATGTTGGATAAGTTACAAACTTTGCAAGCTCATCTGGAAGCAAAAAATGCTGTTTGATATTGCTGACTAGGGATCCTGGCATATCTTCGACGATTTTAAATACCCTCTTTACATTATCATATTGTCTCCGACAACTTTTTAGAGTAATGCCTGTTTTTTCTGCCACCTCGTCCATGTCCTTTCTGCTCTTAGAAGTTAACTTTTTGCCCAAGATTTCTCTAATAACACTGTCATTGAACTCGTAGTACCTGCAAAAAAATGTTTTTTTTTTATTTGGAAACTAAATTAAATAAAGATTCTTGTAAAATTGAATCAAGAAACAGTTAAAGAATTTGGTTTCTTACATCTCGATGAGCATTTGACTAGTTTGTGGTTCAATTTGAAATGCTAGTTGTTCACTTGCAAGCTTTGTTGGTGTTTGAAGTAATCGTTCCAAAAGGGAGTAAGTACGATAATGATCTAATACATCAGAAGCAAGCAATTCGATAGGAGCATTTGTTTGTTGACATACTCCTCTTTGTTGTAAAATGTTGACTGCATCGCTAGCTGTTAAAATATTGTATTAAAACGAATGAACTATAAATTGTAAAATATATATTATAGAGGAAAAAAACGAAACCTGAGCAATTCCATAATAACATAAACGATAATCATCAAAGGATTGATTTGTAAATTATAATAATTTAATTATTAAGACTCACATGTAAATCCATCCACCCAAAGTTGATAAACTTCTGGATCAACAAGAGTATAATTACTAACAAAAACATCAACTTCTGAAAGCATGATTGAGGTTATGGAGGTTTTGGCTGCACTGTTATGAATGTTGAAACATATCCAGATTTGCGAAATTCACAGACTATTTAGGTAAAAAGCAATTTTGTAAGAATCCAATATGTAAAGAATGTAGAATACGTTCAATACTGGCAATCTGACAATAACAATTGGCAGGACAGGCACTGATGTCAACAATAAATGCCATTTGCTAAACTAGCAGACGAATTCTTTAATCGAATTACTGCGCATGCGTATTATTTATCGTTTAAACAGTAAAAAGCATTTTAATTGTAATTTATGTACAGTATCCGTCATATACGCCTTAAAATTTGTCACTAGGATTTTAGACAAAAAGAAACATAAGAAAGAGTAAGTCAACAATTATTAAATATCTAATTTTCCGCTGAGTTAAAAAATTGGGATAGTATAAGTACAGCTCGAGAAATTTTTTTAAAATTGGCGCCATTTTATTTTACTGAATAACAGCGCCACCTACGGCAAATAAAGGTACTAACAAATTGGAGGGAGAAGCGCTAAATATTCTGAAGATTTCGAAGTTTGTGTTTGTTGTTTGTTCATTTATTGTTCATTTATTGTCAGGTTCTGAGTGAGAAAAGTTCTAAAATCACTATCAAAAGAAGGAATAGATAGATTAGATTACGTGAGCATAAAAATGAAAACCGTAGAGAATTACTCTTCTGAGAAAAGTTCTATTCGTTTTACTGAGCAAGAAACTTTCACGTCCCGCGTTCGTTTAAAACTTTTTGTATAAAATCAGAAAACTTTCGGTGAAATTCGATCTTATTTGTGAGTATGTGAAGTTCCTGTTGGTTCCCAGTTTAGAAAAAACTTGTGAACGAGAAATTGCAGGTGAAATATTCAAATTTCAGTTTTCTAACGTATAACCTCACATTTTTATTTACTAATTTTTTATGAATACTCCAAAAAGTTTGTCGTACTATATTTTGTGACTTGTGGGAAGTATGGGAAATAATCGGGAATTGAAATTGATCCAGGAAAATAAGGGAGTCTCTTGTACAAATATTAATGTAACAACAATGGAGATTCTATAATATTATTGCAATGAATTTTCTCGGCGGTTCTGGTTAATATTTATATGTAACTTCAAGTTAGTTTTGAGGGTAAGGGCGTTAGATCCAAGTTTAAATATTTTCCAAATACAATATATCCTCATTTTACTCAACTGATATACAACATAAAGTACAAACAAATTTTATTATTAAATCTGATTTAAAAGTTTTTGCCGTTTTTGCAGTTAAAGTTGGATGAGACTCATCGTGTCAAATAAAGTAAAAAATACAAGTTCAAGTTAATTCAATGCATTTTACTTGATGAATACTACAATTAGATATTCTTTAGGTCTTTACAGAGTGAAAAAATCTCTAATTTTATTTCTTTTGAGTAAAATGATAGCACTATTCACTTGAGCGATCTAGATAATCAAAATTAAATGTTTCCTTAGATATCAATTAATGAAGATTTGCAAAGAGACATAAATTTTTAATTTGCAAGTGATCGAGGCCTTTTTGCGGAAAGGTCATACGAAGTTATGTGCTCTGTGATACGTTCCTGTCACAAGTCAAGCTTTTATCGTTACTAATGCATTATTTACATTTCTCCATGGCAATCTTATGCTTAATTAAAGTAATCATCGGACTTTGGAGCTAAATGCTGTGCCACATTGCTACACACGCGCATTAATGCCAAGAGTAGATTGAACAGCTAAAAAAACACCGGTTGAAATTTCCTTAAAAGACGACTTTTCGTTACTCATATTTTTCTTAACACCTACAATGTATAAATTTTTCAATTTTTTGAAAATATCGTCACGATGTTTACTTTTTACTGATCTTCCGCATCAACTAAAGTGCCTTGTTTTTATTTCTGGGTTGTGACACGTGGCCATAAAGTAGACAAAGTATTTTTTCTTTGTGTAATACAGTGTTTAATATTTCACACAGAAGCAGTCTAATCGTAAATCATAAACTCTATACCTATGAAGAAATAGGTCGTAATGTCATAAATATAACTCATTCTGTATTCCAACACATTCATACAATGAAGAAATAACGCTGGATATAAATGAACAGTCGTAATAATAAAAATAAGTTAAATTTTATAAGGATTCGTCTAAATACACATGCACCTGTGACATAAATGTCTACTATAATCCATTCCTCGATAGAAATTACGATCCATTCTTGTTAAAAGAATTCTATTAAAGATTAATAATGATTATTTCTAATATGAAACGTCCTAATTTTATCTGAAACAAAAATTCATCTCTTAACTTGAGGTGTCTTTTTGTTTCTGTTATCAGTAGGCAATTTTACTCTTCGAAAGAGTTTGTACAACTTTATTTAGTTCGTCTTAATTAATATTATTCTCTTCTAAAATTAGTTACAATTCACAATATAGAATATCTTCCTCGATTTTTCGTTTCGATTATTTATTCAGAAATACTGTATATTTTGCGATACAGAGTATTTCTATATAGTGAATTTTCTCTTTATAGCCTATAGAATTGATAAAATAATAATAAAAATATCAATAAAATATCTAAACGATGTTCCAAGCTTTCTTTCTTTTGAAAAAAATTGTAGATTTCGGAGTGCATTTGTAGTTATTCAAGATATAGATGAATGGAAAAGAGATCTTTGGATTTGTCAGTGATTATTCATTACTACATGACTAACTGCTTCTTCAACCATCTTGAACAAAGTATTAACCCCTGCCATTAAAATAAATAAAATTCAGTAATTATTATGGATTCGCGGTTTCTTAAGCCGCAGGTCATTCGGACAATTAAATAGAAAACAATTCACATAAGTATGAGTCACGTATACATACAGATCTGTGAATAGTTTCTAAGAAAATACTGCTTTGGTTTGAGGCATCATTTCGCACGATCGACATAAGCATGAAAAGTCACTTTTTTCTCACAACACTATCCTTCGATCCTTTTTGGTTGCCCAGAAATTAATTTTTAGAGTAAATAGTGCGATATGACGTCTCGATACGACCCTTATTTTACTCGAAATTCCCAATTAACTGGGAGAACTCTTCACGTTCACTTAATTCGATGTGAACTAGACGCAAACTTAAATTTGCATTATCACTATGAAAGGAAATTGCTTTCAAAATCTATTTTTAGAACAGTATCTTTCCACCCCACCTCGGAATAATTTAAATGAGTTACTTGACGATTTACATACATCCGCATGCCTCCACCACCATATTGGGCAGAGTTTTTTGCGTTATGGTTTTATTCGAGTCGATGTACAATAACTGGATTGGTGAAAGTTGAGTTGGCGAACAACAGGGTACTAGTTCATTCTTTTTCTGCAGCGCGTTAACCCTCGTCAACAATTTCTGAAATAGAAAGGACAGTTAGCTATAAGAGAAATTTTCGGTTATTACATTTTCAACTAATTTTTGAATTTGATTAATTAATAAAAATTCAATTTTGAAAATGAAACCAACCCTGATGACATTGTTGTAAGGCGTTGCGCTCACAGTGAGCGATGCTGCTGATGAACAAGACCCACGACAAAAGTAAGCATGATACCCACTGGGATGAAGGATCCAGTCACTCCATCCGATATCTTCGAAACTAATATACAATTCATCTCTGCAACACTCTTTCATTTCTGGTAGACAATTCGAATTCCTCTTTGGTCTCGTTTTCTGTGGTAAAGGTGATGTATGAATGACAAGAAACGGTTTTAGAGTTTGTTCAATAGAAACAGGTGCGACATTTCTCTCGAGCTCGCAAGTACTACATTCTATTTGAATCGCATGGTTCAGCCACTGTCTTTCAACCCATTTCCTCACTGCGAAACCGACATCAGTTTTCACCCAACCCTCTGAAAAGAAATGTAAATTAAACACTGTGACTAATTATTTTTTAATTTTAGGGCTGAGACTTCCAGAAGCTGCTTGGAATAGATGGACATTTGTAACAGTTGGACATTTGCAGTAGTTGGAAATTTGCAGTAGTTTGACATCAACGGTGAGTCAATCTTTATTTTAAAACTAACGGAATAATTATCCGGCCTATCCTGGGATTTTAAGAGATTTCAAATGTTTTTAAAGGAATTGCAAGAATTAGATTTAAAAATATTTAAATACACAGGCTTTGAGTTTGAAATACTCGATTCTTTTTATGAATTTAGTAATCACCCTGAGAGTGGCGAATTCGAATTAATTGAATATTTTTCTGAAAGAGTAGGTCGCGTTCATTAAAATGATGAAAGGAAGCTTAAATGTGATTTGTGCCTTTGAATTGAAAAACGTCTATCTCATTAGGTAAATCGTACAAATCGCAACAGACATTCGCAACAGACCGCAATTCATTAGTGAGATTGAAACCAGGGCGCAAACAGTGCCATGACTTTTAAAGAATGAGCATAGTACGCAGAATACTTAGGGTGCTTCGTTATCGGCGGACTCTGTTCCATGCATGATTCACTAATCGAGATCAAATAGCTTGCCCACCTAAAGCAAAGTCTTTGAACACCGTTCGAATTGACTCAACATTTTATTGATTTATGAGTTCCAAACTAAAATTGATTGATAAAATTGGTCCAGATGAATGCAGGGATTTAAGATGTAGATGAAAATTTAAAAAATATTTTACCTCCTATGCTTGTTTCTAAGATCGCCATGATAGTATTCTTCTCAAAACTGCCACTCTGGTCCCAGTGATCCAATTCAGAGATCACGAAAGTTTGATTAAAGTTGTCATTAGCATCAGGCTCTTTATAAAACCACAGCTCTGCTGATGTGACTCTGACGAATTGCATTTCATTTGGCAAATAAAAGGTGAAACAAGCTGCTGGATTAAAGCCTGTCACATGATTCGAGGTTTGTCGACATTTTATTGAGTCAGCTTCCCCTGAAACATTGTAAACATTTTATTAGGAAATGATAATGAAAAAGAAATACGATAGGAATTTAGATCCGAGCTTTTAAGTCTAGTGCTACCTAATTTAGATCTAATGAACTTCACTATTAATGAGTGAATTATTAATTCATGAGACGTAGTTTAGATAATTTCGCATATTATGTTAGTTAATAGAAATTCTTGCCTCATTTACTGACGAACTAATTTCAGAGCGACTGTAACGCATTGAAGCAGTAAGGGATGAAATGTTAAGTTCAAAGAGAGTTATAATTACAATTATTTAAGCCAGAGGCGAGAGTATGCTAATATTAATTGTAAATATAGGAATTTAAAAATTTTAGATTAAAAGCTAAAAATTCAGATAATGTTGTTGTTGGAATCTATGACAAATTCTTATGTAAAGTCGTTTTAAACATGAAGATATAAAGACACGAGTGTCTAAAATAGTCTTTCGACATATATTTTTCCGTTCCTGTTTCTAGTTATTGCAATTTATAATATGTATTTAATTCGCACGTACGAGATTTGCGCACATGTGTAATCGGGAGATGACCTCGAACCCGCTTATATGAACTTCGCGCTTGGAAGTATATACTGAATTAATAAACATTTTGTAAGCGTTAGTCAGATGGGTTTGTTTGTTTAATCAACAGCACGGAGAATGCCGGTTAATCTGTCAGCTGACGGAAATCTAAATTCGTGATTGATAATTAATTTAAAACATTGATTTTAGTGAGAAAGGTCATAGGCTATCTGAACTATAATTAGTTTCGTACAAAGTATAAAGATGGTTGTTCTTTTTTTAGATTGGATCAGGATTAGTTTGCGCGTGATTTGCCTAAGGGAGATTTTAATTAATTAAACACGAAGGTGTAATAGCTTCTATATATGGCTCTTTATATATGGCTTTGGTCAACTTGAAGTTCTAGTGTATCTGCTTGAGGCATAACAATCTCTGGTTGCCTAGTTGAAGTCTATAATGATGTTCATCGAAGTGTATTCAGTTTCAAACTCATTTTGTTCAGTTGCGTATTACATACTAAGAGCGGAGTTTCTTCACTAATTAATTCAAACCTTGTAAGCAAAAAGAGTCCTGTTGTTAGTACTGATAGTTTTGAACAAGTTTTTGACTTTTTGGCAGTTATTGGCTAGTGACTTGCAATTTTTGTTTTACAAATAAAATCGAAGGTATGAATTTGGATGCAATATAATATAAAAATAGTGAAAGAGAAGCGAAGCGTCTAGAAATTGATTAAGTTAATACCATTTATAAAGGTCAAGCCTTTTCTTTTTCACGATGCTCGCTGATATTTTTACAGTCTAGGAATGATAACGTTGTCGTTTCTAATAATAATTGCGGAGATTCTTTGTAAAAAATTGCAAGGCAAAAGTAAATATGAGGAAACTTGAACGATTTTCAACACATTTTAACCAGTTTTGAAGCTTATCATTACCTTCATTCGGAAAGACGACAACTTGATCAGTTTTTCCATAAAAACTTTCTGCCGGTTTTTCCGGTTCGAGCGGTTCACCAGGTCGGAGTTCAAGCACGTGACCGTTTATCAGAGGCTTCGGCAAGGTCGATAGGGTCAGCGACACTGCTGGTGGCTTGGAAAGTCGCAGCTTCTTGAGGATCTGTTGCTTCACATATTCAACCCTTAGCTCTGTGAGAATTGGATCTTGATCACTGAGTGGAATTTTGTTTTGAGCACAACCTGAACAGTCGCTGTCATCTGAGTTAGCGTCCGGGTAGAAAGTTGACCAGACGGTTTTCAGTGGGTTCGTCATCCCTGGCCAACCTCCTTCTATGCAGAGTAGACTAGTGAGAAGAATCACGAGTGTTAGGTTACGCTGCATCTTGTTCTCCTGAAGGCAGGCCCTATTACGCGAATCTTATCAGCCAGGTCGACTAGAGTCTCGGTGACGCTATGTTTGAATGTGGAAGCTTCTCTACCGCGATTTTTAAAAGTTCCAATCGGCCTAGGTTCAAACTAGATTGATGCCAGGGTCGCATTGAAACTCCCTCGCGAAATTGAATTCACTAAGGCTACGTTTCACCACTTTGGCACTGTTTTTCTTCGATTAGTTGTATTCTTCCGGTTAGTTCTTTGACCTCTTCTTCAGCTGCTCTTGTTTTATTGACTAGTCAATTTTGATGATTCTGTTTCTGGCTTTCGGAACACTGGTAGTCACTAACGCGAACGTTGATGAAGACTGGAGGTGATGTGTGACGATGGACCAGTGATGTAGTATACTGGGCTCGAGTAACCTTTGCCCCGGAGCTGGGGCCAGCGCGGATTGGACGACGAACGTTGATATCAGTAGCAGAAGCACGCGCTACAGACATGCTGCCGGGTGGTTAACCATGTCGATTTTCATAGTTCGGTAATTCTTATGGTCCATTTCACCAGGTTTACTTTACGAGCTAATAACGTCCAAGCTGATGAAATCCTTCTTCCAGCCAATTTATAAGAGCTTCAGAAGCTCTCGATGCTATCTTTAAATGCGGGTTTTATCGGCTTACTTCTTTTTAATTATGTAAGTGAAACCGCCTCATTACGATACTATTAGTAGTACAGAGACAAGACTAAATCAGTTCCATAAATCACTTCAAATTGCAGCTGCTAGCTAACCCTCTTGAAACATTTTAACAAATTGCGTATTGTTTCGTATTTTTTAAGATATCCTCTTGCCTAGCTGGAAACGTTTGTTAAGGGGTATTAGAAAGCTTATGTTCAATATTATTAAGGTTAAAATTCTCAGATATTGAATTCGAGACAAGGTCGGGTATAAAGTCTGCATCAATAATATTCGATGTTCTTGCTGGAAAGAGAATATTGGTTTTTTCCTGTAAAATGCAGTAATTAAATTGAAGCACTTTATGTGAAATGATTTTATTTTGATTAATTGGGTTTATACCATTGGCATTGTTGTCGCATTTTTCAAAGACGTCAAAGATTAAGAGATAAGTCTCTCGTGTGTTTAGTCACGTAGACAAGTCATGGCGAACCGAAAAACTTCTTAGAATTATATTTGGTTGAAATTCCTTGAAATTCCTTATGAAGTTCTACAAAATTGTTTTATATCGTTTAAAAACTAGTTAGCTCTGCTTTAAGGAAGATTGAATAAGGAATGAATTTTTTATTGGATATTCCGGATTCATCTCAATTCTTTTGCCGATGAAAGTTAATGTCCTGCTGATCTGCAACTCTAATCGACATTCTACGTCCACGGAATGACAATTATGGTTTGTTAGAGGCGGCGTGTCTGACACGTGAATCCGATTTCTATTAATTTTGCAAAGTAGTGTGTCATTCATGGATCATTGTGTTTTCGATTGATCAAATAAATTGGCTTTCTCCACGTCGATTACACGATTTCTAATTTGTCGAAAATGGTCGTTTTATTCAATTTTTGCTTACGCAACGAAACGAACTTTTTCACATGGTCTTTTATCAAATATTCATTCTATATGATTGTCAGGCTATAATAATAGGTTTTCAGACTATATTCCCGTAAAATATTATCGAATATTATTTATATCCGTTATTTGTAATAACAAGTTAAATGAAGTACAGCTTCAGTAAAAATTAAATGACCGGAGGCATTGCTACTGTGATTTATTTTCGATTATGAATTGCGTCCACTTCGCATAAATTTTTCCATGTTGTAGTCGTTTTAAAGGTCAAATTTAGTTTATAAATATTACATCGTAAACATTGTCTCGCTCCTTTGTTCCTAACAAGTACATTTCTCTTAAGCTTTTTCATTTAACAAGATGTGATGCAAAAATATTTGCAGATAAGGTATCATTATCTAAGGAAATAGTAGAATTAATTAAATGATAATTAGGAGCACGTCAAAGATTGTGTATATCAAATCATTTATAGACTTAATTAGTGAAACGAATAACTCTTTGCTGAGAAATCACAAGTGTCACTTTTAGGTAAAAATTATTTAGACCCAAAGTTTAGTTTGGTTTAGTCCTGACTTATTACTATTTTTTTAGCTCGCTCTTTTTATAACTCAACTGCAATAAAATTGGGAACGCATATTGTGAAGTTTTTAGGACAAGCGCGTCGAGCATAAATATTATTTTATATAAGTTCTTTTTGGTATTGAGCGAAAGGTCGATTTCCATACGCTTAGTGCTGCATTCCTTGACCTCTTATTCTATATCCACTCAAGGTTCGTCAATTTAAACGATTTAAATGTGATCAAATTGTTGCTCACTTGCTAGTTTGTTTGCGAAGAATAGCATATATTTTCCATCGTTCAAGTGCCTATCTAAATATTAAATATCTTGAACTTTATTTCTTTCATGAACAATTCTTCGATTCATATTGACTTCTATTTCCAGATTATTGTAGGGAACTTCCTTATACGAGACTTCATCCCTAGGAAGAAGTCTCTTAACAAAATTGGAAAACATTTATAGAAAATTGAATAAAAGTTTCCATTCTAAAGTATTCTACAAGTTGAGCTCGCTGGCAATGAAAGTTTCGACGAGCCCCGAGTCTGTAAGAAACTTGATATTCGCTCGAAAATTGTAGTTCAAAATTAACCCAGCAACTACTGCGACTTTTAATTATGAATAATGATAGTCGTCGGTGCAATATAATCGTGAAACCACATTACTGTAAAGTTTAACGCATCTCGTTATACCAAAGCCCTTCGCGAAAGCCGAAAGCGAACTAGGCGATTATATTTCTATATATTTCAGGAGCAATAGAATAATTAAGAAACTTAATCTCATTGAACCTAAATTAAAAAATGGCATGTTACGTCCGCTATCGCGTTATTGAGAAGAAAGCAATTACAATTTCAAAAGAGGAGCTCTTATTAAATTCAAATTCAGGACTTTCTCGTAATCAGATGTTAAAAACGGAACGTGGTTACGTCTAACCAAATTACATAATCCAGTGAATTGGACATTTATGTTGGAGGCTGGTTATTCACGACATGACGGAGTATTCAGATCGCTGGTTGCTCAGAAAGCTCATCGTGAGGATTCTTCCTGTCGTCAACACGACGTGAAAATCCGGAGGGCTTTTCCACGTTCACGAAACCCTTATCATTGTGGCTATGCAGGTGGGAAAGGGAGGAAATCCTGTCTCTCATCCCTTCTCACTCGCCGAGGACATAATAAATCTCCTTTTACACTTCTCTCTTTTCTCAACTTTAATCGATTTACCACTTTGCTGGCTTGATTTCTAATCTTGTGACTTTCACTGTCTGACCACATAAATATTTCTCGTCTTTTTCTGATGCATTTTTGCAAATTAAAAATCCAGTTGAAAATTTTTACTAGACTCTGGAGATAAAATAACAAGTTTCTCTGGTATGATGAGAATTTAATAAAATTCGTTCACATTTTATCGACTTTTATGAACGTGTGAAAACATAAAAAAAGTGATTCTACATCTAACAAAGTAGAAAATTTGATTTTCACTATATTCCTTAATATCGTTTGTCGACTTTACACGTACGTGAACTTATAAGTGCGGGTCGAGTGAGGTCTTAGAGAGCTGAGAGTCCCTGGGTACAATAAATTCTCCTCTCTCGACCACCGTCACTCCTTGGTACGTGCAAGGATCAGGATGAAATGGATGATGAAAGCTTACGTCGTACTGAGTACTTTTATATTTATTTGCTTTTTTTTCTTTCCGTTTCTCTCTCTACTTCCAATGCGTTCTTCCTGCACTCATCGCCCTGACACGGAAGCTAAAGCTATGGCTACGGAAGAAAACAGTACGACGAATAATGGCCCTATAATCCACTTCAGTTCTGTTTCTCGAGAAAGATGTCTTTCTTTAAATGTAGATCATACGTGGTCACACTTAAAGCATTCAGAGATATCAAATTCAAATTCCTTTGATTTTTTAGGGTCCATCCAAATACCATGTGAACAATTCAGAGGAGGAAGGGTCTTTCCACGAGGGGGCGGGTGAGGGGGAGTCAAAAAGTGGTGAAAAATTGTTCACATGGTACATGGATGACAAATGACACTTGACGACAAAAACAACATGAAAAGATACGTCAAAATGATAAAGAATCCTTTCTTTTGAATTCCATTGAAATTCCTCACAATCACTTGACATCTTCAGAAATTCTTTTGAATTCCTTAAAATCGAATGTAATCTATTTAGGATTCCCTAAAATAGTTCTAAAATCCTAAAATCCTTGAAAGTTGCTATTTGAAATTCCTTAGTCGCTTGAGACCTTAAAATTTTGCAGAACGCTGGGCAAATTTTTGCTAGTATAATACATATATGTATATTGACAGATTTTTTTGGGGATTTAATTCGCATTCGTTGATTTGATGTACGACTGTGTGACATTTAGGTAAACAATCTACTTTCTAATTAAGCCATGTCAGTCAACCATAGTAACACTATTTGGCGCGTCTAGAACAGATGGAATGTACTCACGGGATGGTAGATGCGTGTTTCGCCGAAGCATTAATTTGGAAATTCGTCCTCAGAGGGGTAGAATATATTCGTGTATGATGTCGAAGGAACATATGACGAAAGCGTTAATTTCAAGTTACTTGCTATTACGTGACATAGCGTTCTATTTGACTTTATGCAATTCAATATAATTTACAGTGGCGGGAAATTAGTATCTAATGATAAAATATTAAAATTCTAATATAAATAGGACGTAATAAATAGCAGATATAAATAGTATAATTATAAATAGTATAATACATAGTATAGTAAATAGTATAATAAGTACACTGAGAAACTCTATGTTAGAAAAATTACTAATATCGATAGCCCCTACTTGCTATCGATATTAGTAATTTTTTTAACACAGAGTTTCTCAGTGTAGTACAATAAATAGTAGATTAAATATCTAGTTCACTTTTACTACTTTGTTCTAAAAAAAAGTAGTGAATGGCTGATAATGTAGTGAAATGTTTCTTTATATATATTAGAGCGTCCTTTGGCGTTAAAAAATTAAATTTTCACATAAGCTGCATAGTTGGCGACTCCACAACGATTCTTATTCTTTGCCAAACGCATGTATCCATTTTCGCCCCAGGTATCGCCCCACCAGTTTTTCAAAATCCAATAGGTGGGTGAATATCCCACGAGTAACATCGCGTGGTTCACTACGTTCGAACCACAGGCAGGATCATCATAAACACCTGTGCTGTAAATTGAATACGATTTAAAAAATGTCAGTGTTTATCACCATCATATACCCTTGAACCTATTAAAATCCCTTGAAATTCATGCATATGATCATCTCTTAACAAAAGATTCTTTATAAAAAAGAATCTACAAAAGGATGCGGTTTTTTTACATAAAATATATGTTCTAAATTTCACTAGTTATCCGAGTTGTTTTCGTTCAAATTGAAACTGGGAAAAACTTTTTTCCTGATTTTCTTATCAGAAAGACACAATTCTAGTGCGTGACAACTTTTTTATGATCCGTGAAACAAAAGTGTTCCGGGAGTAAACGACTTTTTTTTTTTTTTTATTTAGATTAAGTAAAAGTTATCAAGCTATTTAGTAGTTATCGAATATCGTAATGTTATGTAAAAAATATGACAGTTCGAAGTTCAGATGGTTTCAAAGTACTGCTTTGACAAATGTTTTTTATACGTTCAAATCAGAAAGGAAGGTATTGGGTTGGTCAAAGTCTTTTTAGTTTAAAATAGATAGCATCTAAGTTTCACAATTGCTTTACATTCTTGTAATTGAGATAATAGTTTCCAGAGAAAGTTAATTCATTGAGATTTGACTTTATTGACCTTGTCCCTTAATATGTTTTGAATGACTGTTTGTTTCAACATGCATATTATATAGAGTAATATATTTATAATGATTTCAAAGGTTATCGACTGAAAGTTTTTATTAAAGGATTTTAATTATGCGAAAAGTATTAGTGGTTATTGTATAATGGGCGGCATCGGCAATAAATTTAAAACTTACTGATAGAGTTGAAAAGTTTTCGGAGTTGCATTTATGGCTACAGCAATAGGGCCAATTGTTGCCACAGCTGCTTCCAAAGCTCTTTCATCTCGTGCTGGTAAAATGGCCCACGATGTGATGTTAACCACGCTCAAGTTGTTTTGATATTTACACCTACCTTCCTATTATTAATTCGAAATTTAATTAAATTTTTATGACCAAAGAACGTCAAAATTCATTAATTTAATCAAAAATTAACTCGGAGCCTCGTTTTCTCTTATTTGACAACTTTTTAAAATTGTCAGTATGTATTTTAATAACTATTTCGAAACATTTACGAAATACAGAAAATATTTATTATATTTTCTCAAAATCATGTTTCTCCTTCAGTAACAAATTCCATTTGTTCGGCTGACCAAAATCGCTTCTATCTACTGAAACTGCATAGCAGCATTAAAAAGGTTTCTACTCAAGTTCTCAGAGTTCATTTCAATCTTAACGAACCTTTACTAAGTTTTATTACTAAACCTAGAAAAATAATTTCCTCTACATTTTTTTTCTTTCAATAAAGAAAGTGAAATATAAGTTTTGTCAAAGGTCTTCTGAATTAATAAATTATCACTTTCAGGAACTCAAATACTCATATTTTAGCTGAAGTCAATTGCCGAGATTTGGTAATTTAGTTAATTGCCGAAGTGATAACCATGAGGCAAGCATTCATTCGTATTATTCATAATACTCATGACTTATGCGAAGAATGTTTCCTTTTTAGATCATAAAAATGTCAGATATACATCTACATTGAATGCTAATTAGAAATTTTATTCTGTTATATAATAATAAAAAATTAACATACATAGAGAAGATAATATAGAAATATTTTTATCAGTAATTTTGCGTTACTGTAGAAGATAGAAGCGATCGATTGGAATAAGCCATTATGGAACAATTTTTACGTATTTTTAACTTATTAGAGGCACGCACCTCTGTTGGTGTGTTAACAGAAAAGAGCTAAAACGACCTCGACTCTGTTGCGTCGTCCAATTACACGGCGTAATTTATACTCTATCTGTTTTCTTTATAGGATGATAAAAAGTCGTACTTCAAAGTCCAAAAGCTCAGTGATTGTTAATAATTATTAATGTCACACTAGCTGAATCTTTCTATCAAATTTGTACTCTATATATGTCTTCTGAGAACGATAAAAAGTGTTGCAAAGTCCAAAAGCTCAATGATTCTTATTGAATGCTAATTAATTGCACTTGATGAATTTGTACATGCGTATATTTTTAAAACAAAATAATTAGTTTACTACAACTGACATGAGAGCTACGGCGATGTCTTAGCACTCGAGTAAGAAACTAATTGAAAATTAAGAAAAAAGAGAACAACTTAAAAAAGACTGATAGTTTATCTTAATTTGTTGAGTACGAAGGTGGGTCATTGTTTTTTTCTTCTTTTTTTTTCATCGAATGAAAACAATGTTATTTTATCCTCATAAAAAGTATGGTAGATCAGTTTTATAATTTTACCTTAGCTCTGTAAGGGTAACTGGCGCCTGCCATGATTCCCTTGGACCTTTCCAAATACAGCAGAGTATTTTTTAATGATCCACCACTGCATCCCAAATTGCCAGTTGAAGTACTGCAGTCGACCAATTGTTGTTCACTCAGGGTAATCAGTCTGTTGTTTTTTTTGAACAGCTGTCCCTCGATTGTTCCGGCTATTGAGTAGGCGTAACAGCTACCACAGTCTCTTTGGTTTCTTGGGGGTGTTACAAATCCACATTCTCTCCAATCTAAATACTTTGGTATTTTTCTGCGTTCTTCAAGAATCGCGGATAACATTTGGTCATCGTCTATTCGTCGGCGAGTGCTTGGTAACAATTTTACCTGGGAAACAGAGAAATCCATTCTTCTTATCAAAGATCCGAGAATAGTTACTAAAGTCAATTGAGCTTTATGGGAAAAACTTGATGAACTTCATTAGCTCTCTCAACGCGAATTCAAGTAATCGATCGTCGATTTACGATCTTGAACATCGATTACTAACCATTTCTCGAAGGTACATTTGGGTGCTGAGATCAGCAATGTGGTTGTCTCGCAAGAGGTAGTTGTAATGTCCCGCAGCGGCCAATAAGTTATGTTCGTAAACCTTAAGGAGGTTTCCTTCCCAAGCCGCTCGTCTCAACTTTTCGGAACTTCCCACGTAGCTTTTGTTGAAAGAAGACTGTAAAAAATGTTGCTCTCGTTATTTTCTTCTCCAGGTCAAGAAAAAAATGTAGGGAGAGAATTAGCACTGAAATATATTATCAAATTATTATATTAGTCTAACATCACCTTATAAATGTCCCAATAATCATCGAATTGCTTGGATAGCTCTGGTGGCAAGTGATGCCAGGTAGCCAAAATTTCTTCTATTGATATGATGAGCATAGCCAAATGACACCATATCACAATACACTTCCACTGTTTCATGGTTCCTTAATCGTTTGTTGCTGCCATGGGCATTTATCATTGCGAGTAAACTCGCACTGTCGCATCTGGATGCAACGAGTCCCCTGCGGTTGGACATGTTGTCAAAGTCAGCGAATTCGCAAATTTCGAAATGATAAATAACACATACTATTAATGGATGTTTTCCTTTAGTTATTACGTTCACTCTGGGTTAATGTAATGAAGTGACGTAATGAGAAAACGTCATTCTCAGAAACTTATCGTTGATCATTTAAAATATTTTGAATGTGTCCCCACTTTTACCTCTTGGTGCATCTAATCTGTGTCTTCATTTAAACAAATAATTCATTCAATTGAGGATCAATTTCAAATCTTTTGATTCGGACACATTCCTTGGAAGAAACACTTTTCCTTGTTTCTTTATCCAATTTCTTTATTTCCTTCTTTATTTATTGCAGTTTGTGTTATAAAGTTGATAAAGTACTTTTGTAAATCATTCAATTTATAAACTGCAGACACTAAACCATTATATAAACGAGAAAGAGTGTAAATATTGTTGGTGCAGATGGATCAGCACTTAAAATTTAAGTTCATAAATTTTTATTTCTCCATTGAGGAATATGAAACATTAAAAGTATATGACGCTATCGACGATGCTTGTGATTTAATAAACATCGTCAGCAGCTTTTGTTGCACGAATTTACGAGACTCCAAACAACCATCCAGCTATTCAGTGAGCATTTCGAAGAAAAAAGATTTTCCTCAACTCAGGCAGTGCAACGAAAAGGAAAGCGCGATAGAACAGGTCTTCAGAAGAAAGAACTTAAATTCTAAGAGCTTCCATTTCTTTTTCTTCTTTCTTTTTTGTCTCATGCACCACGCGTTTCTTTATGTAGTTACTTGTTCTACTTATAGTCAATCTCTTTTGTTATAGGAAAGGGCATAATTAGATTTAAGGGTAAACCGCATTATTATAATAATGCGGTTTATATATATAAATAATTTTATATAAGAGCTTTAGTTTTTGTAGATGATGCTTTTTTCGGATTTCATATTAGCGAAATAATATTTCTTGATAAAATAGAATTGGGAAAAAATATTTCGTACATTTGAACGTTGAATACTTTTGGTACATCGACATGTGAACTTTGCTTTATTCGAATTCATATTTCATCATTATAACGACATAAGATAATATATGTAAGTATTTTCGATTACACTAGACAGAATACTGGTCTGACAAATCACTCGAGCTTAGAACTCTGCTTATTAATTTCTTATCGTTCAATATTAATGGATAATGTTAGGACTGGTTATAATTGGTTTTCTGGAATATTGCTCTCCAAATCTGAATAATTTGACAGTGATTGATAAAATGGGAGAGAATTACTAATTTTCTTCATAGAAAATACAAAGTTCGAATATGCATTAATCTGAAATTGGCAGCGTTTACGAAAAAAGCAAGTGTCAAAGAGTAATTCTATTGGATAGTCTCATTAAGTAATTAAAACCATTTAATTACTTAAATTTAGGTCTGTTTTGTCTAAAAAACAAAAAATACTAAACTGAAGAATTCTCCGACACCTGTAAATAATTAAATTGACGATCTCTGCATCTGATAACGTGGAAGTTTAATCCCATATAAGAAATCAAGGTTTTAAAAATCTCCTTTATCTTCTACGGTTATTTCACGTGTGTAAAAAGATTTCATAATTTAATTACACACGTGTAATTGTTTAGATTAGAAACCAGTGAAAGCCTAATATCTTCAGTAGGTATTTATTTAATTTACCCATTAGGTATCCTTTACAATAGTGTTACTAATTCATTTATCCATAGACTTCCCACTATTAAAATTGGTATGAAACTACTAATAATTAGTAAGACTTTACTAATTCAGACAGAGAGAATCTGAAGATTATAAAAAAAATTGAGCGAATCAACTCAGGATTCCGTATGGCCTTGTTGCATGAATTCATACATAGCTTGATACCTGCGGAGTTATAATATAATCCAAAAGTGACTGTGACACTCATAATAAATTAGCCAACTTGGAATTGCCAAGAAATTTATAAATGCCTGAAGGGGGTGTGAGTGGGAGTATCGAGGAACGGTTTTCTCCGGTGCCGCGAGATGTCCGTAGCGGACACAATCGTCATGTTTTTGAACAGTACGTATCTCTGCGGTATATGAACAAGTCAATGCGCTGGTCGTCTTCGCGCGAACAGATAAAGTGAACGGTGCTCGTCGTAATAGTACTTTTTCGTTGTTCGTACACATGGAACATGTGCGGTGTCTTGCAATTGAATTGTGCGATTTTGCACTCTTCATGTCGCAGTCTTTTTGTATTTCGCGCACATTGCGGCCGAACGACTCTTGACAGCGCAGAAGTGGTGCAGATTGTGCGCGAAAAAGCAGCCCAAGTGTCATCGCGTTGGCACGTGATTTGTCCCCCTAGTTAGAGCCTTCATCTTTCTCTCTTTCACCCGTTGAGCTACTTCAAGATCTCTCTCCTTGTCTCTCCCACCGTCACTTTCCACTCTCACACTCTTGCACACTCTCAAATCTCCCGCCTCCGCCCCCGCCGCCTACCGCATAACTCTTCACCACCAAAGTTTCCCGCGACGGCCTCCGAGGATCGGGAGTTGTTTTTTGATTGCGCTCTGAGAAAGGACGTAGGGTTTTGTTCGTGAATTTTCAATAGGTAATTAATAGACGTATTCCCAAATTTCCATATGGCTCATATCCGTGTTGCATATATATATAGATTATATAAATATGTGTATATTTTATATATATATATATATGACACGAGTGTATACTTTTCGATTAAAGCTAATAACGGCAATTGCTCTGTAAACAAGAATACTGTTTCGACATTGCCTTTAGAGCCAATCTGACTTTTTGTAATGTAATCTTCACTCCATGTGACGATTTATTTTCCAGTGTCAATTTTATACAACAATCTGGAGATTTTTATACCCTTTCTGTAATTTGAGCGTGTTGTTTGAGAATTTGCTTGATTTCTGTTTCTTAAATCAGTTTTTACAACGTATTAATGTTGTAAGGGGGAATTCCATGTAAATAGTCGAAAAATTGCATATTTTGGGAAAATTTTTTCATTGATAGAAAAAAAATTGTAATTTTTTTCTTGGGAAGAAATTTAAAAATGGCGGATACAGCATCCTAAAGCATCTATGGTCCAAAGTGACCTAAACGTCATGTTTGTCTGCAATATCCGAAATTTTCAGAATTTTTAGTTTATGAGAATGTAAAAGTTCAAATTTCAGAAATCTTTTTCCACTCAAATAATTAATAATTAACTTCAGCATTTTCAACAATAAAACAATCGATCATTTTTAATCATCTACATGGATTTCGCCCCTTAATGGATAAATAATTGCATAAGAATCATTCATTTTTGCTTTTTTTTTTTTTGAAAAATTAAGCGTTAATGACATGTGGTGATTACCATTAGAATAAATTTAGTTTCCTAACAAATAACTGCATCATAGACAAGAATATATCGTCTTTACTCCTAGCCAAGAATGAAGTATTAATGCATCAAACGAATTGAATAAGAATGAAGTGGTTTCAATTGGAATGTTTAAATTTGCAGCGCCATCGCTGAAAAGGGTTTAGAACTACCACAACTGCCACCCCGACAACCTGAATCCTCTAACAAATGTAAACAACATGACTTGACTCGATTTTGATCTGTTCTCAGAATTTCAACCTAATTTATGATAAACGCCCTCATGTGTGAATCAATGTTTTTATTCGATTCGGAAATCACCAACTACGTCAATATACGTTGTTTACTTCATTAAAAAAAAATTAATTTCCAGGCATAAAAAGCCTTAATTGAGGAAGAGAAACTTTTTTCGGCATTGAAGGGGCTACAGATTGTGAGGCGTTCATTGACTCGATTCATTTATTCAATTGTCATTCTTGTCTAGCTTTTTTCTTTGATCTCAATTTTCTTACATCCCGATCACTGGAATCAATTAAATCTCCAGACTCTGTATCCACATTGCACATTGTCCATAAGGTTCACATTCTATAATGTTCAGTTTCTATAAAGTTCACTTTCTACAAAGTTCACTTTCTACATAAAGTTGACTCTTTATAAACTTCACTTTAGGCAAATGAAATGAATCAAGAAATTAATGGAAGTTCTTTTTTCTTTTAATTCAGATTGAGTTTGAGTTTTAATTGGATGAACTCTCCCTGGAGAGTCGCATCATTCTCAATGTGGTTTCACCAGAAATTCGAAGTTCAGTAATAAGGTTAGAAACATGCGATGATTTAAGTCCCAAGTGATACGTCTCTCGTTATCAGTGGTCTCTGCTCTGTCGTTTCGCGTTAGCTGTCTGTGCTGGTCGGTGTTCGGATTGTGTATCGTCATTGTCGTTATCTTGCCGAGGACCCCGGCGAGACCAGCATCAAGTAACTTTCTCCGACTGCCTCGATCATCAACTCATTGAGCTTCATCCTGCTTGAAAATGGACGAATCCGGAATAGATATGGGCTTCGATTTGGCTGCTCTAACGAATGCTGAGGACTTTGATTTGGAATACAACAATGACTTCGAACAGGCATTGTCTCTACTCTCAACGTCACAGGACTTCATGTACTACGAACTCAAGAGCAGGGCTCCCGACACTGGCAGGTACGTAAATGTGAGAGTGCGAGAGGGCACCAGACCGACGAGCACTTACGCGCCACTCTGTCTCTGTCACCTGTTGAACACAGGGCCGTGCTTGTCTTCGATCGACACTATTATTGAACTTAATTAAAGTACGATTCTAAAGATCGAATTATTCAGATGGATTCAATGCAGGCTGCTCATAACTGCGCCAAGCACTTTAGTTCATCTGCAGCTGAAAATAAATTAAACTTCGTTGATATTATCAAATCTCTCGGTCGGTCTTATCGCAGATTTCTTAGGTTTGCAGATTGTGCAAATGTTCATTATCATATTAGGAAGCAATAGACAGTTTTATCAAAATTTAGGATTTGAATTGGGGACTTCTTACATTTATAAACTCTGGATTAAACTGGTGATTATATTTTATAGAACCTGTTTAGGTTTCGCCACTTTTTCCGAGCAGCAACAATCTTTTCATCTTAGTGCCTAACTTTCTTTGAAATGATGTCAAGGTTATTTATTAAAATATCTCACGTTTGTAATAAAAAACATACATAACATACATTTAGTATTAAGGCATTTGACCTACTTGAGTTTGTAGAAAATTATTTTTTTTTTTTGAGGAACGAAGAAAGCTGAAAATAATCTCGATTTGGAATTGTATTTTGAGAGGAACTCGAAATGGTAGTAAAACATTTATGCTCAGTTTAGTCTGGTTTTTCGTAAAGAAAGCAGAAGCTATAATAATATTATTTTACAATTTCAAGTTAACGTCCATTTGGCAATTTTTGGTGGTACTGGGGTTGTAGGTAGGTCGCCATGTATAACTGTATCCTAGATTAAAATCGAGATTAAAATGGAATAAGTACACTATCAACTTTAATATAGTTAATGGCAATGTACTGTAGCGAGGCAGTATTCGCACTGGATTACCATAATATAATATTAGTGAATTACCGTTCGCACTGAATGAACTTTGCTCACGCTTTTAAGAGGATTGGGATTGAATCGATGTGTTTATGATATCTGGACTTTGAAGTCTTTCATAAAATCAGATAAATCAAATAGTCAAACATTAAATGTAATGAATTCTATAAAAATAAATTAATTCTCGTTTGAAGTAAATGCATAATTTTAAATTGGTTTAGAAATAATTACTGAAACACAGAGTGACAATTAGACAAAGAAACATTTCAATTAATGGGTCAATTAAGAATGAAAATTCAGTTTCAAGAACTTAGAATCTTTTCCTTGAAGGACGCGTACGACTATAAAGAAATGAATTCCAATTTAATTGTCTTAAATGTTTTGAAACTACCAATAAAAAATTTTATGAGGGTCATTAATTGTTGGGTGAGAAATAACACGTCTCTTTCGTCATCAAGTAACTTTGTCATTGTTCAAACTACCGACTTATTTCAATTTTTGCTTGATCCAATCACGAATCTGAGTTTGACTTATTTTTATTGTTTATCGATGTAAAACACATTGATACCTACCGCTCTACTGATTCAATTGGAAAGTCATTTATAAATTATACATTAGGAAATAAAACTGTTGAGTTTATAATAAATTGAAGAATGCACTTGTTGGAACTATTTCTACTTTTTGTGAACATTCATATAAAAAGACGATTTATTGAGTGCGATAAATACGTGAATACATTTGTTAGGTGTAACACAGACTTTGTTTACGTCTTGCTGTGGTTTTTACTGTTTGAAAACTTCCATAAAATATCAGGAAATCTGATGTTTCCATGGCAGTGCTCTCGCTTTTTGAAAACTAATGCGAATCGTCGTCACGCCTTTCTACTGTCTTCGTGACTTTATTATAACAAATTACGTAGGGTTCCTCCAGTGTTCTCTTAGGAGAATGTACGTCCCAAAGTGCAGTAAATATCTCTTTCTGAGCTTGCTCTTGCGAACAGCCCTATGGAGCAAAGCTCGGGAACGTTAATGTCTTGTTCCTTAAATGAACATAAATCTCGGTAATTATAATCTGCAAATTGTGGGCCACCACCTATTTCTGTCTTTGTATATTACAAATCGTCCATAATTTAATTTGAATCTTGAATTTCTGAAAGAACATGTGTTACAGGATTCAAAATTGGATTAAATACGTTGCAGAATACATGTTTCACTTCTTAGTGTATTTTGCTTTTTAATTTGCCGTTCTCACTTTTAATTTAGTATTTTTATTTTGTATTAGATGTTTTATAAATTGTTCAATCCTATGGGTACCAATCTAATAAGACAGAACTCGACTGAAAACTGCTTCGTAATGAGCGTGGCCCAATTAGTGAAATAGGGATAACGTGGATGGATTTCAAGTACATCAAAAGACGCGAGACTCATTTACGTGTTTTCTTGCCCGCAGGCATTTCAAATGAGATTTGCAAGCAGACAAATAGTATTTCGAGCGTCAGTTTTAGTGATTGGACGAGGCGAGAACGAAATTCTGTGGAATTTTTGTAATGCTCTCGATGAGGTATCATTTTTGTGTCAAACACGAACAGTTTTTTCATTTCTTGTTACTCTTTAAAAATGGAAACCTCTCATCGGAGTTTTGTAGTTTTATGTTTCTATAAAGATATCTTTGATACTCGCGTTTTCAGACCTTTTCCCTTTGTATCTCTGCAATTCTTTTTGTCTGCATTAACTGACTCATAATTTATCGTTATTTTCTGTCCCTTTTTTTCCGACTCTTCTGCATAGCTGAGAGGGTACGTTTACAGAATATTTCATTAATTCCGTGCTATGTTTTTCAGAGATGTAAACGCAGACTGAAAGGAAAAATTATCTCTTGCAGAATTACAAAGTTTTTTCTCTGTCTACGTTGAAAAGAGTTTGCATTATATGCAAAGTTTGTTATGGAAGTGAAAAAATCGAAACTTCCGTTCCTTCTGACTTTTCTCGTATATAAAAATGTATCTATAAAACACTTTATATTTGAAATTTACTTTTTAAAAATTACAATTTTAAATTCGAACTAATTTGAACTTTTAATTTTATTCTTCAGATCCTTACAAAATGAACAGAATGACGATTTAAAAAATTGGCAATTTTAAATTTCCATTAGTAGGGATCGCCACCTTAATTTGAATCAATTCTTTCATTTGATAGCTCCTTTGGAAACTTCTGAGATAAAAAAATGACTTTCGAAATAGGGTCCAAGTATTTGGGTTGCAAATTTATATAAGCTATCGATTTAGCTCAAGCTGAGCTCGAGATTTATGCGAGACCAAGACTTGCGAGAAGCTCAAAGGTATTTTCTAGTAAAGCCTTTTTTCTTCATTTGCGACCCTGACGGAAGTTGACTCGTTTTCAATTTGTCGCGAGTTATCGATTACATGGATAGCACAGGGTTTCTATTATTTACCACGCAGGGTGGATCTCATTTTCTTTTCTCCCTCGGCACTCCAGCTTTATTCAGTGTCAGGTTCCGTAATAGCTGTGCTGTTTATTCTTCAGCTTGAACTCGATTCTCCCCCGGAGGCATTGTCGCTAAATCGCATTTTTAAACTTTTGTTGTCGAGATTCATTCCACATTTCATGAAATTATAGCCTCACCTGACAAGATTCATTTTACGGAGATGCAACCTTAAATTTTATTGACATTCGATTAAAAACAAAGTGAAACTTCATTTCTGCAATATTTTTTGGAAAATAGTTCGTGTTTATTAATTTGGAATATTTTCCTCGACTTTAAAGGGTTTCACATGATTTTTCTGTCAGGATTTGTCTGAAAATCTGGGATATCCTTAAGGTAATTTGTAATTTCTTAAAGTTCCGAGCAACATCAGGTATATTGTTATAGATCGTGATATTGAATTTTATGGAATATTAAGTCGTGTTAGGTAATACAGCTGTGCTAAGATTTTGCTTATTTTAGCAAGTTGCAAACTTCAAAGTGTCGGATTTACAACTGACTAATATCCTTATAGGGTTTATCAGCTCGTCTCACGAATTAACTGCTTTACTTATTAGGTTTATCACTTTGGGTTTACGACTTTAGCTATGTATAAATAAGAATTTACTCATTTTGAGATTATATTTGTGTTTCCTAGATCACTGTTATTATCAGCAGATTAACAGTTCCGTTTTAATATCAGGTTAATTGTAATCATTTGTTTAATCAGTAAATAATCATTATTTGTGTCGATCTAAGAGGATACAAATTCAAGGCTGTTGTAGCATTTCCTTAAATCGTTTTTAATGAGTAGGTTTTTTAATTAAAATAAGTTGAAGGTGCACAATGTGCGAGACGCAGAAGCTTTTGCTATAGTTTGAACGTTTGGCATTTGCCTATTTATATCCTATTTATATGCCTAGGAATTATTGGACGAACGTTACGCATTTACTTCTACTTACAAAAAAAATATACAATGAAATGGCAATAATTCATTTCTATAATATTATTTTTCATGTTACCTGAATGTTGATATCTATAGACGTGCCTTTAAAAATCAGATAAAATTTAAGTTTTGTTTTTTCTATTTTTATAAGATTTGCTTATTTTACTACACTAGGAATGTTAAATCAACAGAAAAATAAGGCATATAATAGACACGTTGACACTAAGTGATTAATCTTCGTAAATTATTTTCCTTTTGCACATAAAGCCATAATTTAAAATTATTAATAAAAAACAACTTTAAGTAACTTTCGTGTTTCTCACTGAGTCTTTTAGATATTTTTCCTGTACGGAAGCTAACATAGTGTCAAAATTCAATCAGTTAATTGTATAAACAGTTTATTTTTAAAATGAACGATATTAGCGCCTCTCTTTTTTTGATTAATAGTAAATCTGTTTGAAGAAGGAAAACGTTACATTTGGTATAAGTGGCAACAGGTGTGAATAAGCAAACAATCTTCTTGCGTCATTCTGTAATTGAATAAATTTGACATTCATTACTTTTATATCCATTAGAGGGTGGTAACGCGCGTGTAGATTTATTTCTGTCACTAATTCTATTTTTATCCACATCGATGAATATTTTTCGTGGTGATCAAAAGAAAAATTAGAAAAAGAAAAATACAATTTTCACTAGATTAACAATAGCTTAGACTGCGTGAATTTCTTCTTAATAAGGAAAGGTAGCACATCTGATTAGCAGACTTAAGCGGAAACTTTTCTTTCTCAAGGACATTCAAATAATGATGTCGCAATATTTCCAGCCTGACAAACGCATTGCAGTTGGAAATATATATAGTAATTTGAAACGATGACGAGTGATGTCTTCTACTCTTTGTGCGAATCGTTCATCGTGCTGATTGTTCGGCGTGCTGAAAGGCCTATATGATGTTGTCTAAATACCGTCAGACGAAGAGAACAATATCAATAGAATAGAATGTCAGATCAGACGGATGAGGACGGTTGAGATGCAATCCGGTACAAACCGGTTCAGTATTTGCAACGATTATTAACTCACTTTCTAAGATCCACGTAATATACCCGCGTTAAACGCAGCTTATGCCGATTTCATGAAGTTTATACATGAAGGCTACTTTTTCGACATGATCTAGATTACATGTTGCAATACTTGGCAGTAATTGGCAGTTGATCAATTGCAAAGCTGTCCAATTTTTGAACTTAAGAGCTTTTCTTCATGTTCAGTCAGCCATATTCCCAAAATCTGAATTAGTTTGCTGTTTGCTTCTTAAAAATGTGAATAAAGTTGTCAACTGTTTCTTCATTGTGATCTACTTTGATCGCAAGTAGATCGCTTTGATCTACTTTTCAATCAAAATTCGATATTTGGGATTTACTGTGAGTCATTGGTGAGAAATGAAAAATAAATTGAAAAAAAAGTTTTGTAATTCAACGCATTTTGAACCCGGATACCTTTTCAGTGGGAAGTTGAGATACTTGGGTTTCGGAATAGGTAGATTCTACTCTTGGAATTTGTAGGCAGCTGAGTAGACAAAAAAAAATGATAACGAGATAATAGAGATTGCTTAAGAGACTGCATTGTTTGTTTATTTTACCACGGCTATTCCACAAGAATATCCGCGAGATGAACTTTATTATTATGAACAGAGTGTGTGAATATTTTTTTAAAAGTATCGTCTTTATTATTAAAATAAAAGCACTGTTCTTTATTCAATGAAATTACAGTATATTGCAATAATAACAACATAAGTGTTATGATAATATAAAAACATAAGTGTTTTGAAAATCAAATTATTAATTGATAGATAAAATGTTGAAAATGCTTCGAGAGAATTTGCTAATCACTAAATTACGAAGCTTGAATGCTTAGGTTGTCATATTATTGCCAACTACGATATAAGTGAGTAGAATGATCTTTGCCTTCCGGCAATGCTCTTGAGTGTCATTTATTTCGTGACGAGCGACGTTGCCTTTGACTGTAAGAGAAGTTGAGAAGCATTCTTCTTTTTATTTGTAAACGTGTTAAATATCTCGTCTTCTAATTATTTACAACGACTTATATATAAACATTTTATACATTTATACACATATGAAGAAGATTTAATAATAGAATAGAGTAATTATTTCTGAAAACGACCAATTGTTCTTATTGAGATTACTGCTCTAACAACAGAAGCTGTTGTCATTTCCGTAATTGGCAGAAGCATTGTAGGCGGCACAATACTACAAGAAATGTATTGTACAGCCACCGATGATTATTTGAGAGTATAGAATAAGAATTGAAAAAAGAATCCGGATTTACAGACATTGCAGCGAAACTCAGCATGCTTCTCTTGACCGAAAGTATGAATCAGTTCTAATCCGTCTCGGCTGCGTCTTAAGATTAGTGTCTACGTCGCAGGTACGCCCGAAGTTTCGGCTGATATAGAATGTGAGACGAAAGGGGAATATCGTTTTTACGTCACGAGCCGTCGGTAGCCGTCGTCGAATTTAGTAGCGTCGCGACGCCTCGAGACGTCCGATCGCGAAAGGACGGTGCCGCGATATGCATGCCGCATCCGAGGGTACACGACAGATCGTCGAGTTCGAGGAACTGGTGTCACGATTGGAGCGTATTAACAATTCCGGCTCGGAGCTTGATCAGGGTCCACCGCAGATCGAATCGCGAACTTTGCCGTCCTCGATTACGTCCTCCTATTCGCGACGTCACCGGTCGGATTACGCGAGTCTGGATAACGTTCGTCGCCCCTCCAGATCGGAGAACTTTCTCTCCTCCGATCATCAACATCAACAGCAAGAGCCATCCGTGCGCGTGCACATTGGCATTGACGACGATCTACGAATGATCCTCGAGATGGATCCGTCGATCGTTGATCGAGTCCCCACGCCCCCTCATTCAACTACAACAGCAACGACAACAACATTTGCGCGACCACCGCGCGCTACGCGACCACAAGGCTGGTACTGGACTGCTCGAGACTAACCTAGCTCCTAATGTTCGTCATATTTTGATCACGTATTCTAACAGTTTAATGATTATCTGTTTGCTGTGAAGATTGTCTGTGCTTTTTTGCAAACAAGCGAACTTTATTGATTATTACGTTCTCATCACTCGAATAAATGTCTGCTTAAGCGTTTAGGATCAGTTGCAAGGTCAAACGAAGACAATTTTTTTTTTAACGAGTTTTATTGATAAATGTTTCTGCAGTCAGAATAATATGCATTTAAAGAAGTTACAGTCATTTTTTTAAGTGAAAATATCGATAAACAAGCAAGTTTTAGCCAGTTTGACAGAGGTCCAAAAAAAGGTGTTGTACTTGAACGAAGAATTAAAATTATAGTTAAATGTGCCCTTATTATTCTTTCTGGTTGATTTAACCAGCATTCTAGTTGTTTGAACTAGAAGTTTTTATTAAGTAGTAAATATCTACCAAAAATGTCTTGAAAATTTAAAAATTCAATTTCCGGCATTATAAATCAGGGTGTCTACTGTCCTGGAAATCCTTGAAAACCTGGAAAAGTCCTTTAATTTGTTTTTACCTGGATAAAACCTGGAAAAGTCCTTGAATAATGCTCATTGTCCTGGAATTTTTATTCTCTTAAAAAAAAAAGGTGTTTTGACTTGTCCTTTGCTTTACCGACACGTATAATGATCTTGGAATTTATCATAATAAATAATTTAAATTTCATAATTTAAATTTATCATATAAACAATTATATAAGTTGCGAATTATATGTATTAACTTTTTAATATAAAGTTAAATGTAATAATCAAAAAATAACCTGGAAAAATGTATTTTTTTGTCTTGGAAAACCTGGAAAAGTCCTGGAATTTTTTTTTTGAAGAAACAGTAGACACCCTGTATAAATGAAAAATTAATAAAATTACACCGTTTGGATTAAATAATGTCAGAGAAGATGCTTGGAATTTTGAATAATTAATTGTCTTAGGACTTTGATTCTTGATAACAACTCATAAGTTTGCTACATGATTATATATCAATTTTGCATTAAAAAGCTGCTTTGAAGTTTCAATACAATAATTTATTCAGCCCCTGCGAATAGAGTTTCTGCTTCACACTCGTGTCAGTCACTTTGCGTTACTGTTATACATTATAGTATTATTATTATCAATCACAAAAGTGAGACATTTTTTCAGAATAAATTTTAAATCAAAGTTCAGTAAATCAAATCAATAAAGATAATGATTTTATATTTTAATTAATAATAATAATAATATAGTTAATATTTTATATTAAAATCTATTCATAAAATCTATCAATCTAAATTAATAAGAATAACTCATTAATTAATATCTTAGAACTTTTTTATCAACATAAAATATAAAAAAGCCTTTTTTTATCAAACGGTTGGATAAAAACGCTGCTGAAATTTGACAACTATATTAAAATTCGTCAATGTATTTGAAATGTCAATTAGCACGAGTAGGTCAACGTAGTTTTCAATAGTTTGCAGCGTTTCTTTTAATATACACGTGTTTATGTTATTTTTGTTAGAAATAAATTCCTGTGATTGAATATTTTCACATGTCAAGTGGCGATGAGCTCAATCAATCATTTTCATCGATTATAGGAAGCATGAAATATAAACTTCAATGTGATGTATACTATATATACTAGTATACTGCAAACGATTTTGTTCCGGTTTCATTTCACCCCGATTTCAATTCACTTCCTGCGATCGACGGAAACTTGGTCAATTGTGCGCTTCGAATCCCGTGTATTCGGTCGATGATCTTTTGGGCAAATTCATCAAACCTCAATTTCAATATGTGTATAGAACATGAAACAGAGCGTTGGTATATGAATGCGTGGCGAATAGCGCGAAGCGACTGGCAGGGCGCAGGCAAATGTACAAAAATACCAACAATCTCACCTTGCTGATTCCCCCACCTAAAATAATCGCTCGGTCGTTTTCGGAAATCGGCGATGTCAAATTGACAAGGACGTGTCACGGTTTTCGGAAATCTAAAAGGTCCGGACATCTGGTCCACAGCTATATTTAATGAACATCTGAAATATCTATTAATGCGTCAGAGTTCGGAATTATTGAGATTAAATAGCTATAATAGATAAATGCCAATTTTAAACGATTTGAATGATAATTCAACTTTTTGGTACAAAAAGTATTCTTAAAATTATTGACGCCTGTTTTCGTTTTTCAAGTTGCAAATGCTAAAAGTTTTTTACTTTTGTTTTGTGTAATAATTACTGTGTGTTGTAAAACTTGATGTATTTAGTAATCTTATCTGAAACAATTATTTTATATTGCAGCTGTGCAAATCACCCGCAGCAAATATTTTTTGCTTTGCCGTTGACCTTGTTCTTGATTTTTGTCAACTTTCGATAGCAACTTACTCCGTTTCACTTTGTGGTCACTGACGTGAAAAATTTACATAACCTGATTCCAGTTAAAGATTTTTTAGCTTATATGATTTAGATTTTTAGAATATCCATAACTCTGTTTTTGAAAATAGTGATTTAAAATTGTTTCCTTTTTATTTTGGGACATTTGTGAAATTCTAATTTTTTATAAAGGTGCTATTTGGCTAACGTTAAATCACGTTGATCACACAGTTAAATTTATCAGTCGTATCTCGGAATTTTTTTAGGATATAACATGTTGACGGTTTATTGAAGCTTTCAGATGACTGAACTAAAAAGTTTGGACTAGAATGCAACAAATATCAGAAAATTGCTCGCGTATTCCTTCTTTATTTGGACACACCCCATCGTGGCTTTAAACTTTAATTCCAATCGGATTTAGATTTATCAATAAAATGCATTAAAATTGTATTGCAACCGAATCTAAAAGAAAAGTTCATTTTTTATTTATAATGAAGACTTAACATGAATTTAATGTATCCAATTTTAAAGTTTCAGGATCTGAATAAATTAAAAAGTGTTGAAAAGTTAAGAACTATTGAAATTTCTTTAATTTTCATGATGAATATAAATCCAGACGGTTATTTAAGAATTTTAATTTTGTAATATACATTTTGAATTTATTTCAAATGTAAACTAAATTCAATCTTTTCAGATGCTCTGCATAAATAGCTTGACGCATACCCTATTACAGTATTCCAGAATATAGTGAATGCTTGCATTCAAAATTGATTTCAAGATATTCTAAAGAGGAATGAGCTTACTGCAAATTGGGTTTTCTTTCGCAGAGCGAAAACTTTTTCTCCTCACTTTCTGTAAAACGTCCAACCGTTTAAAAATCTGGCTCGGTCTTGTGGCGATGGCACACGACCTCGTATAGAGTTTTGGCACAATACAAACCCAAATAACTTATAGACCGTCCGTCATCTTTTGATTACCTTCTATAATGGAACCAAATATGTGGGAACTTTTGGAAGATCGCGAAAGCTCTTGTCATCCACTTCCAACTAGTCTATTATATTCGGCGAACTTCGAAAGCCTCTTTACTTTGATGCGCAGGTGCATCCGACGCGATTTGAACTTCTCTTATTATATGCCTTCATATTCCTTTTCTCATTCACATTCAAATCTTGGAACTAATTCTTAATATGCTAATTTCGAAATTGATCGACGCTGAGTCGCAGAAAGTGGTTCAGTTGGCCAGCTGCTTTTTTTCATGGAGATTATACATATATAGAGGTCATAGAGGATTTTTAGTTAAAACAGATACAGCTTCAGAACATAAATATCTTACGAATGTGCCTAGAAACATTAATAGTCAGTCTCACACTACGAAAAAAAAAACTGTTTCTAAATAATTACCCGAGTTGTTGGTGGGGAAATTTTTATGTTTATAAGCATGCAATTAAGGTGAACTTTGTGGAAATTTAAATGTAGGTAAACTTAAAAGAAACACGGTTCTCGTAAACCTGGGTTAAGTATCGTTTCAAAATTTGTATTACTGGTAGGAAAGCAAATGCCACACTAACTTTTGAGTAAAAGCGGATGTAAGAGCCTGTACCTACCCGATTACCTTCATTAATGAAAGCAACCAATGTCGCTGAGAGTTGGGAAAGCTAAGCTTCTGCATTAATGAAGTTTTTCTTTAGCTTAATGAAGTTCTCGTACTTTCATTTCGCCATTACGCGAATTGACCACCAACCAAGTACTCTAGCCTGGTACAAACGCATAGGTACTCGATGCGTATTAACTCGAGCGGGCGTGTTTTAATTTATCGTTTACCGACGCTTTAATTTGAGAGTCACTGAATTGCGAAATCTGCTTCTGTACAGCTGAACTAAAAGGAACCTCGGAAAATTACCTGCCAACCAGAAACTCCTAATACTCGCGAAGAAAAATATTTGCTGAAATTGTGAAAAAAAGGCAATTAATTTGACATTTTTGCCAAAGATTTTTCCATGATGAAATTAATTAACCCTCATCAGTTGCACTAGTTTCTACACAAAAATATTCAAATTGACATAAAAAAGTTCTTTAATTTTTTGAATTTATTGATTCCATTGGAAAGGAAAAACTATCTTTACTTTAGATCAGTGTCAATGTGTTAAATTAATAATTTTAAAGATTTTTTTTTATGTTTTTAAAATTAATTCATGTTAGATATCATTGTTGCCTGCGAAAGGTTTAACATAATTTGATTATAGAGAGAATTGAATTTATGTAGTAATTGAAATCGTTTAACAACGGTTTTAAAATACTTACCAATACGTTAGGTTTAAAAATTATCAATTATTTATAAATTTTTGATTGCATCACTTTATAATCCATATTTATAAAACTGCAGACTTTAGAAACCAAATTTTGCACGGCTTTATACATTTTTTCCGCGGATTTTCATATTTTGAAAGTGCAATTGAGAATTTCTCTTTTTTTTATCTCTTGAAATCTTTTTAATTCGACTGAAATCATTAAAAAAGACCTTCTGAATCATTACAAAGATTCTCTGGGATCCTTAAATATTTTTAAATCGTTTAAAATATATTTAAATTCCTTAAGATCACTTAAAATTTTATAAAATCGAATAAAATCTCTTAAAATTTCTTAGAATCACTTCCGATTTCTTGAAATTCACTTCAATCAATTAAAATGTCTTAAAATCTCTTGAAAATTCATAAACTTTTGAATAATTTTGATTAAATTCCTCATAATCATATGAAATATTTCAAAATCCCTTAAAACCACAATCAATATTTTTAAATCCCCTATAGAACCTTTTTAGGTATCCTAAAATTTCTTAAAATTTATAAAAATCTTTACATCTTCTGATATCTGTCAACGCTTCTATGAAATCCCTCATAATTCTTAAAAGTCATTCTAAATGTCAGTGAAAAAATTTCACTGATTGGCAGTGAAATTTTTCCTGTTTCACCGACTGGGAAATTCCACTGGCAATCAATGCACTATCTCTGACAATCAGTGAGATTTCACTAATCTGTGTAATTTTTCATTGAAATTTTTAGTGACGTTTTTCTAGCTATTTCACCAGTGAGATGTTGGGTTTAAAAATTCCTCTTTTAAACCTAAGTTAAAGTTAATTACAGTGTTGCTCGGGGATTCGACTCGACACTTTGGACAGTTAAGGAGGGTGACAAGTTATCAGCCACTGATGAATAAAAACTGAGAGATAATCACTTTAAGAAGCAATCTAAGGGTGGGTAGTTAGCTTCAACCGAAGAGTTTCGAGGATTAGTTTGTTGAATTTCTTAAAACAACATAGCAGTTTTGTCCCGTAGTAGTTCTTTTTCCATGTATTCGCTGGGGAAAAGACTCCAGACGAAGTTGGCTAAAAGTTTTCCGTCTCTGGCGGAAGGAAACCGTTTTCCGCTCGCTGCTTATCATGATTATGATGATGATTATTATTATTATTAGCCGGCGACCCCGAGAGTTTCATAACACGGCTAACTTTGTTGCGTATTCAAGAGCTGGATTTGTATACAGTCAGTTAGTTTGTTTGTCATTGTTTTGAATTCCTGCAGATCAATTGCAATCCCAACAAATTCTAGAACCGGTGTATAATTTTCAGTTTACTACTTGTAGGCCTAAAACTTTAGACTGATTTAATTTAATTTAATTAAACTGTAAACATTTTATTTTATGAAAAGAGCAAAAATCTCTTCTTATTTTTCTTTTCTGGAACCTGAAAAACGCGAGTTGTGAATGGGGATGAGAAATTGTAAACATTACAAATGAAACAAGTTTGAAAAAAACAGTTTAAGGTTTAACCATTTTCGTCAAGAGTTTCTTTTGATGAGATATTATAAATAAGCTCTATAGGCAAAGTAAAAATAAAAATTGTGATTCTGTTTGATTGTGAAAGTCAAATGTGCTTTTACCTTTGAAAAGAGATACTGGCTTGATATTGTATTTTAAATTTTTATTTTGCAGCATAAATGTTTTACTCTTCGTTCGTTATCCCAGTGAATTTTCATGAAATGCGTTTCATCTATGGCAAAAAGACGCGCCCTTTCCAGTAAAGCCTTTCAATGTGTCGCCTGGTTGCATCGTGAGGGCTTTGACATTTGCATGAAAGTGCCATAAGCGATATAGCTCTTTATGTAAGCACTAAATTCAGAATTATGGTCCCTACCCTATTAAGCAAAATGTCTATAAACGCACCACGAGAGACTGGTATTGGACGAGTAAATGCTTACTGTGGAAAATTAAAGGGATTCTATTCATTGAAGGAGTGTATGGAACTAAAGTTCCTTTAGTAATATATTTTACATTCCGGCTTTCCTTTTCATTCATGAATTGCGCTTGTGAAATATATAAAATACTCGAAAATTGTATATATTCCTTACAGAAGTTCCTCTACAAAATCGTACACTGAGAAACGCTGTGTTAGAAAAATTACTAATTCGATAGCAAGTAGGGGAAAAATCCCAAAATTGAGACATTTTAATACAGAAAATAATAAATTTTACTATTTAAATAGGAAAAATTACTACTTAAATAGTAAAAATTACTATTGAAATAGTAAAATTTATTATTTTCTGTATTAAAATGTCTCATTTTGGGATTTTGCCCCTACTTGCTATCGATATTAGTAATTTTTCTAAAATAGAGTTTCTCAGTGTACATATTATAATTATAATCAAAATTATATAATTCTCGTAACTTGAGTGCGTTGAAAAAAATCGTGATGTCACAGCCTGTTCCCTCAGTCGTTTTAGCATGTCTCTAGTAAATCGAGTCTTGATTGCATCAGTTTGTAAACCGTAGTTAGATTGCAAATTGCAAGAGGTTGTGAGCTTCTTACCTTAGCTAATCCACCAAGGTGAAATCCTCAAAGTTGTAAAACTGTACGAAGGTAGCGTATTCTGCGGAAACGTATTAAAACTTTTAACACTCTTATTATACCAAGTCGCAGTAGCCTTATCCCTATATACCTTCCAGCATCTCTTACCGAAAGAAATTTTTAATTTCTAACGACCTTTAATTGCTCGAAAGAGAATCCTGCAGATTTGTGATTTAAATTTCTGCTCATGGAAATGGATTATTTTATTGACTTCTCTTCTGCCTGTCATCTTCTATTTTTTTTGTCACTTTTTAAGGACATCTTCTTTTAGAAATGAAAATTCCATTGCATTACAGCTACTCTGTTATAATATATATGTTGAAAAAAATTTAACTCGAACTAATCGTATGTAATTGTAACTTTCTTGCGCAAAATGATTACATCCATTTATTTTTCATGGTTTCAATTGTTTAAATTATGTCGGGACATCAGTCTCGATGACGAATCATTTGTGGCATTGAATTCTTTAATTAGATTTCATCTACACGCGAGTCTGTCGTGACCTCGAGCTTTTGAGGCCCGACTTTGTGCTCATCATGTTCATGTAATTGGCGAAAGCTGGGACAAGTTCTGCCGTTCGTTAAACTTTGTATCTTGGCTAGACTGCTTCGTTTATTTATTTACATTTTTTAAATTCTCTTTTCAAAATTACGTTTACACTCATTTCATTCTATTTTTCTTTCTAAATAAAGATCATGTTTTCACTTTTTTGTGAGATCGTTCCTCTTTTTCGATAGAAATTTAGGAACACTGTTGAAGTACAATCAACACATCTTATTATTCAGGTCATGAAGCACATTTGTATCAAAATCGAATAAATTTTAACGTGAAATAGAAAATGTTTGTATAGAATCCGGTCAGACTATACCAGCTTATTTTTATAAAATTCAGGGTGGTCGCTAGACTAGGAACCCGGAAATACCTTTTACAATTCGAATCTAAAAATGGACAAGATTTAAGGTAGAAAACTTGAAATTTTGAGAAGTTATAAAACATTTAATTAAATTTTATGTAAGTGTACGTCTCTTAATTTTTGTATTTGATGTAGTGACACAAAGTCAAGGTTTTGAGGACGTTTTTCGTGTCAGGTTCAATCGAGAAGTCAAGCTCACTGGCACCAAGAGCTTTATTATTAGCACTTATTCTATAGCCAATGTGTAACAAGCTGCATTCACAGACTTCCGACGAAATGGTTATTTATTGGCCAAATTTATCTATTCAACTTAATGTTTGACATTTTTTAAAATTAAAAAACATACGATAGAATAAGTTTTATATCAAATTAGATGAAACTAAGCTAAAAATTTATTATATAGGCCCAGGTTTTCGAAAATACATTTTTTATTATTTTGTCGGAATTTCGACCATCAGTTATGATAATTTTTGACCTACTTCTCGTAGTCTAACTCGATAGTTGTATATGCTTGTTACGATGTTACGCCTTACGCCTATTAAATTAGTCTGTTCCTGTCTTTGGGTGGGAGCTTTTATTTAACACCATCTTCTCTTGTTTGCTTGACTCTTTGAGGATATGAGAACTATCTAGCGACTATAACTCGAACCACTTAGCAGATGTATTTATATCGCTACATTACCATCATTTTTTATGTTCAAAAACAAGTTTCAGGTTCATTTAGAACTCGATTAGCGGCTCTTTGTTTTTTTAAATAATTTTACTTTGACATAATGCAGTTTTTTCTTGGGGGAAAAATTCAACAAATGTCAGTAAGATAATTACTTACTTATATTTGTACTTTTAGAGAGTTTTTTCTGTAATTGTTGTAATAGTAATAATTTTTTTATAAAAATATCTTCTAAACAAGTTTTCTAAATAAATAAATAATTAAATATAATTGTACAGTAAATTATGACTTTAACCTCATGTTACGTAATTTGTATAATTACTCCTATCTCGAGCTAGTTTCTGGGAAAGAACACGTTTATTTCTACACAATGTGTTGCACGTGTGTGCATTGCTATGATAATGCAAAGTGAATGCTTTAGAGACTGGAATTTTTTCAAATTCTTTAAAGGAATAGTTGGAATTATATTAATTAATAATGGCTTTGGAATTTTTATTGTGAGTAATAAATGAAGATAATTAATGCCTTGATTAACGCATTAAGTAGTGAATAATAGTAATGAGTAAAATTAAAAAAAAATTAATTTAATGAATGTAAGATAGACATGAAAATTTAGTAAAATTTCATTTTTTCTTTTTTCAGTCCACCGACCTTCAAAACAGCAACTCCTACATCTCGTACACAATTGAAGCTCCAGTTGATGCGCGAACAGCATCAGGAGCAAGAGAGACGAGAAGCTGAATTCAGGCATAATTTACAACAACAAAGACCTGCAGCTGCACCTCCAAGACCTGTACCACTAACACCTTTACCCTCTATAGGAGTTGATGTTCCACCTCAAGTTTTGCAAGTCAGTTTTTAACAATTTTTTAGCATTTTTATCATATAAAAAACGTTTTTTTCTCTCGATTTTCATATTAGAATAAATTAATTTCACTACGAAGCTATCTGTAAAGTTGTCTGTAACATGATATTTACAGTACACCAAGAGAAATTATTTGCTACAAATATTTGTCATCAAGTCGTAAATTTAATATCACGTAATTCTGACTCCAGATTTAATATATGTAGGAATTAATTATTCGCTGAAAAATGCATCTCGTTTGTCGTAGATGGAAAAATTTCGTCGAATGTCAGGAAAAGTTTTTCTGCCTTTGCTATCAACCATTTACAATTATCGGCAGCATTGCCGCCGGAATCGAAATAAACTTTTAACATGACATTTCTGGCCGTGGGCGAATTGAATTGTTGCGCGCGGAAAACTCGTGATTGGAAAACCAGAATAAGCTCGGTATTAATGTGAACGTGCAGGACTCGAATTTTCTCAAAGCTTCACCTTTTAGATTTATTCACAATACGTGTATCGAGTACAAGGGGCGTATTGTAGACTTTTTTATATTACACATTGATAGGTACTACTCTCGTAATGATCGTGACTTATGAGTTATGAGAAATAAATTTTGCCTTCTTATTCTTTTTCTGATAAGAAGCACAATTTCAAAAATACCTTTCTAGATTACTGAAAATGATTGCTACCAGTTTACTTATTACGCATTTGCAAATACGTTCGAATCGAAGGGAGCAGTTGCAAATCGGCTTAGATAACAGCTGAGCGGATCTCACATCGAAGAAAGGTGAAACTTGATATATTTCCCCCGATTATCGCCTTAAGCACATCGCCTTTCGTGGCTTGGGAAATCCAATATACTGGTTCTTTTCAAATTGCCATTCCACTTGCACTTGTCTGTTGGCCATTAAGCACTCTTCTTCAGTCTTATGTTGACTCTATTTGAAGTCTTAAATTTCTTTGAAATAGATAAGGGTAAATGGTGGAGAGGTAGCAAGAGACATTATGGAACAAAAGCTACATTCCCCAACTCCCCTCATCATTCTAATAACCTGCGTCATACAAAAGCACGTCAAAATGTACTTATCTGAAAATTTAAACAAGTCTGTTTTACACCGAGATAAAAGCTTCCATTGTGCCCATTTTGCACAATGGAGGTGAATTATAGGTCGATAAATTCAAACTTTTAATAAGACTAATTTATATTTATTTATTATTAAATTGCAGTATTAAATCTTATCTCTTGTTTCTTATCAAAGATTTATCAATGACTTCTTACATGATTTGTGAGTAAATAATCCTCCTACGTTTTTAAAAGTACTTATCACCTCAAACGTGTATTTTATCAAAGTAAAAGGGCATAACGTCAACCTCCCACTCTTGTTGAGTTTAAAGTAACATTTGAACGCCTTTACTGTAGATTTCCTAGTCTTTTTACGTTTTGAAGCCCTGGATCATTCGATCCAGATTGAGCTCAACACGTTTATCGTTTTTCTTCTGACACATTTTTTATCACCTTTCGTGAATCAAACTTTTACGAGACGTCATCTCAAGCCTTGGATCCTGAGGTCGAAATGTGCTATCGAACTCGTAAAGATCGCAGGCCCTAGTCGAATAATTGCCACTGCTGATTCTTAGCTTCCATAAGGGAATCCATTTCGTTCCTATATTTCTTATTAAACCCCCAGAAGATGAAGCCTATTATTGGGAGTTGGGACAGCTCATAAAATGAGGAAGAAAACATTGTCATTTCTCTTTATGGGTTATGTATTTCCTCAATTTTCTGAACCCTCTTCTTTCTTACTTTCGTCGAGAATAAGACGCCTCGACCTTTTATCTCATCGCCCGAGCACTTTTTTTTCTCTTTATCATTTCATCCAACTGTGCCTGTACTTTAGTGAGCCCTTCTCTCATAATAGAGATGTCTGATTACCCAAAGTTTGCTAAAATAATTGTAGGATGAGATATATTTACGCTTAAGTACCCTAACTACTGTATCTTTTACTGACAATGAGTCTTTTAATTCACTTCGATTAATTAGTCTCACCTATAATTTAAATCGCAACTATAATCTATACTTTTATAAATGGATAGTAATTAATAAGAGTTTAAACTCTCAAATAATAATATAGATAGTAATTCTACATTTTTATGATTAATTTACTTTTTAGATTAACTCAAAAGTCAATTCACTCATAAAACTGTGCAAAAGTTTTACATTTACTACCATAATTCTTTCAATCCCTTCAATAATTTCCCTTGAATATTCTCTTGAAAGCTCTTAAAAGTCCTTAAACTTAATATCCCATAAAAATTGTTAAATCCATTTCAAATACTTAAAATCCCACAAAACGTCGTTAAATCTCTTAAACCCCAATGAGATCTTATTAAATCCCTTATAATATCTAGAAATCCAATAAAATCTCGCCAAATCAAATTCCTTGCCTTAAAGGTTGAAAATCCATTTAATTGAAGCATCTAAAATCCTTGATTTTACAACTGGAAATATGATGTATCTTTTTTGTATTAGAATAATACTGAATGATTAAATTTTTTGTTAATTAGGTGAGAACATTATTGGAGAATCCGACTCGCTATCATGTGGTTCAGAAACAGAAGAACCAGGTTCGACAATATTTGCACGAGTCCTTTCGAGGTTCAGATGAAGGTGTGGTCACAGGGATTCACAACAGCATTGGGAGTGATGGGGGTGGTTGTGGAACCCCCCTTGACACAGGACCCCAACAAATGCCTATGGTGGTCCACAGTGCCCCCCCTGGATCTGCTGTTCATCATCCGAAACCACAACATCCACATATGGCATCATATCCTCATGCACCTGCGTTAATGCCTCACACACATGCCGTTACTCCAAGTCCTGACCCTACCGCAGGAGCTATGTCTCCTGATCTATCGAGTGTCGCCACAAGCAATTCTGAGGTGAGTTTTACTCTTCATTTTTTAAAATCATTTATCATTATTTTTTATTCGTTTATTTTCAAAAATAAATTGACCTTCGGGTTCAGGTCCACATTTAAAAACAATTTTCTTTTCATCTGTGTGCAAAGAAAAAAATTACTCTTTGTTTAATATTTTGCTAAAAGAAAATTTGTATATTCTTCATTTTCGAAAATACGAGACCAGTTCAAGGCTCTTATATCGTGCAGAGTCATGTCAATATTTGCACGTTTGTTTTAAAAAAATTCAAATTCCTCTTTTTTATTATGCAGGAAGCTCTTTATTATTTTTTTTTATCACGAACGACAAGAAAGTTCGTTAAAATCTTGAAATGACGTGTTGCCAGTAGCAATTGTTTGCTAAACAATCAAAGGCACCTAAATGCTGGTAGTGATGATTGATCTTTCGAATTTACACCACGCAGTATTTATCTTAGTTTGAGTGATTATGATAGTCTTTGGTAGTCTCCGCTTCCAGCGTTTCTCCTGGTTTCTCTCATCTATAACCGGGTTCCAGAACACCTTGGTTAAATTTGTCTTAGGGCTCTTACACAATTTATGTGGGGTGCAAGGTCCACTTCTGTAAGAAACCCGAAGCACTATTTACTTTTCAATCCTTTTTTTTTTATAGTGTAAACTTCTTATTATCGCTTAGTGCAATGATTAATCTCCGAGGTTAAGAGTTTTCTGGAATTTAGGATTATATTCTGGAAAAATGAAGTTCGATATTATCAACTTTGATTAATATCCCTCCAGAGCTTAAAATGGAAGTTTGATATATTTCCTCTGCTTTATTCTTGTTCGAAAAAGTGAAAAAAACTAACTTTTCAATTGTGTCTTTTCTATTTTATTCTTGCATCATTTACAATTGTGCTGTTGTCGAAATTACTGCTAGACACGTAAAACGAGAATCATTGCTCGGATGAAAGCAACTGACGAAGTTTATTTCGCGAGATAAATATCTGAATTTTTTAACGTCGAGCACAGAAGGCGAGTTTTCCTAAAGGCGCCTTTTATTCTTCATGCTGCGCTTTACTTCAGTTGTTCATTAGAGTTCTCAGAATTAAAGTTGCACAGAGGTAAATTTAAATAAGAAATATAGGAATTCATCTACAAAATTTTTCGTTTTATTTCTTCACCTTCAATGGCCTTGATTAATTATACAATAAAGTTTATTGTGTATTTAAGCCATAAATGATTATTTATATTTTTTAATTCATTCTGCATATTTATAATTTATATTTATAAGATTAATACCGACAGAAAATATTTAAAATTGAGACATTCAACATTCCATTTTAAATAAGTTAAAACGTTTTAGTACCAGTGTCAGATTAGTAGTTAATTATAAGTCAACAAGGCGCTGAAGGTCTACTTATATACTTTTATCCGACATAAGCACAATTGTGTCACTTATACTTTAGCAAGTTATTCACGCCTATATACGTATGCTAATATACACGGTAGTGTCACAGATGTTCCATTTACGCACTAAAGTTTGTAATTCTATTGGTTCAGAATAATTTGGATTTGATGCCTTGTATTTCATCAGTCTCACAATTAGTCATTTTTTCGCTCTCTGGCCATAATAAATTCTATTCAACAAATAAGTACCGCGGAAAAAATAATTTTCATTAACATCTTAATAAAAAATTGTCTAAAAAGTGTAAATCAATGAAGAAAATGTTGACTTCCATTAGTTATGTTTTCTACATTCACTTTAAATGCAGTGTAGAAGCAAATACGGTTGTATCATTTAATGACAGCCTGCCGTGACATTATAAAGTCACCAATTAAAAGCTAACTAGCCTGCGTGTATCAATTGAGAAATGACGCGTGCGGTATAATGTAAACGCACATGTTTCATGAGAGCATAATCGATGACGCAGATGGGAATGGGACCAGAGGAATATTACTGTTTTTGGTCTAACGAACTTCGTTCTAACGAACCACACAAGTGACGATTACTCCCCTGAATGTGAAAAATTTTTACGAAACACTTTTTTTAGTCATTTGGGGATTAACGTAGTGCTTGCTGAATTTTTCAGAACCTTGAGTTTTTCGCTAATTGCTAGTACAAGCCCAAGGTGGTAATTCCACTTAAGCAGCTAGTGCTTAAATGAATCATTAGGAGTAAAGACTTTTAACATGACTAGACAGAAATTTTATTTAACTTTATTCTGGTGATGGAAGCCATTCTCTTAACTGCATTCATTACTAGGGTTCAAAGTCCGTTGAATCTATGTATGTTTCAGGGCTATGTATCATGTTTTATGTATTTTGTGCTCTTATATTTTATCCTTGTATAATTTGCTTAGATTTTGCTTTTCAAAATTTGATTCAGAGAAATACTATACAAATAAAACGAAATATTTGTGTGTGTATTCCAAACAGGTGTATTTTCACACCCTTGAAAGTCACTGGAAGTCTCTTAAAATCCCGGGTAACGCCGGATAAATTTCAGTTAGTACTAAATTTCATTTAGTGGTTCCTCTAGGTGTGAGATCGACTTTTCATCAAGATATGTACAAGAGTGATTTCAGCACCGAGTAGGTTTCACAATAGGTGATCAAACTTTCCAAGACGTTTCCGTCCGTTTAGAAAACGTTATTTTACTTTTTCCAAATGCTGCACTTTGATCAGCATTGAAGGCATATCAAGGTTTCATCATTCATCACTGAAATATCTCTTTTTATAGTTTATAGTTCTGCAGTAAGAACTTTTCAGAATTTATTACCTGGCATTTTGATGTCTGAGCTATTCTCCTAAATAAAGTATGAACATAAAAAAGAGGAAAATAGTTTATAGCGTCAATGAATATGCTTTGTTAACAAGCTTTCTAATTGGCAATTACTAATTGTTAGCCAGTCATGACTCGACTGAATCAGATTTAGTTCAAGAGAGAAATATCAAAGTTTAATTGACGATTTATCATATTTTCAAATAGAGTTTTCAAAATTCGTATTTTATGAGAGAACTTGATGACAATATGTAAAATGAAGATGTCACCCTGAAATGATAAGAAAACATTGAAGGTCCTGAAGTATTTTCGAAGGCCAGAGAATGTGCCACCTCGACTAAAATTGCATTGTGATAATATCTGTTCCATTTTGTCGAGAGAACCCGTTTTACGCTGTGTATAGTTATCATAAAATGTCCTTTTACGGAGACCACTTCGTCTAACTTTACCTTGACAGTACAGCCAACTTATAGTGCTCTAGTTTTCTACCGGGTGTTTCATACCAATGTTATCAAGGTAGTAAAAGGAGGAGGACGAGGATAGCGAGGTGAAGTGAATGGAGGAAGTTTAAGGGTGGAGGAGAAGGAAAATGGTAGGGGAAAATCTAAGAGAGAGAAAGAGAGACAGAAAATAGTTACTGAGAAATAAAGAGAGGTCTTAATACATTTGCAACGCTCGACCTCTTGAGCTCGTCTCACTCAGATGGACGTAGACGTCTCGAGAAGAATAGTTCTGGGCTAATATTTGAGCCTCTTCAAACGGTTCCAATCTCGTTTGCCAGCTGGCCCGGCGGCCCTCCATTTTGAATAATGGATCAGCTTCACTTCGCAGGACAAAGTAGATTCGCAGCATTCCCCGATATGGCCTTCAGGGAAAAAGTGCTTTTAGTATGCCAATTTGTGCGATGCATCATTGCTGATATCTATGACGATCTAAAGATGTAATTCGATTTGCCTTCAGCTATATATGGTGAAAGGGAAAAAGGTGCCGATGGCGAAAGATAATACAGATCCATTTTCTTACTTTCTTACTCTCTTATTTTCACTTTTGTTGTACTTTTATTCCCATTTCACCAGTCTCTTATTTCGTTTCAGACATTTTTATCATAAGATTCCTTTCCTTCTCTTTTCACTCTTCTAGATTCCAATCTATGGTTACTCTTGTTCCTCACGCTTTTATTCATATCTAATAACACTGACAATTTATGTGAATTGCTTTGCCTCCTTGCAGAACAAAAATCCCTTGAAGATCGTTTCGTAAAAGGGATATAACTAAAGAAAAATATATTTTCTTCCTTAATTGCATTGTGCTACTTTTATCTTTACATGAAAAGGAGAAAACTTTTTTCAAAACGTGTCATTATATTATATTAAGTTATTAAATTTTCATCATTCTGGAACGAAGTAATAAAGTTACAATTGGTCCCAATCTAAGATTTTGTAATAAAGTAAACAATACAAAATATGATTGTAAAATTTTCAACATAAGGTACGTGCGTCTTAATTGGATCCAGAGAGGAGTGCTTTGAACCTGTCTTCACTCTTGAACTAATAGTGATAATCCTGATAATGATGATGAATGAAACGCAAACCTTGATTCGTTATCGTAGGAAAGTAATTGTATTGTGATCAGAGTCTTTAGTTTTTACGTCGAATACATTTAATGACAAGTTGAGAAATATAAAGTAATCATTCTCTATTCAACATCCTGTGCTAGACTGGACGTGACTTGACATTATTAACAATTAAGTGGAGGGGGGTACTACAGTCTGGAGGTCGTAGAACATTGCTCTTTCTAATGTAACGTGTTGAGTGCATCTTTAGACGAACGGCTGACCGAAACCGTCCGTCTCTACTGCGGCTTTAACTTATTTAAATCGCTCGAAAACTTATGCAAATTACGTGGTCCAATTAAAATTCGATACACAGTGCAGTTGTATATTTGATTTTGGATTAATACATAAAATACTAAGACGGAAAGTACGTGCTTTAATATCAAGTGTATTTCTTAAATCATCGAGATGAATAACATATTACCGAAAATAAAAGTAAAGAACGTCACAAAGTATTCTTGAGCAATATGTCAATGTATACAGGAAAAGTTATTGAAGTTTGTGGAGAATAGAGATGTGCAGAGCGGACATGAGGGCTTAGAATTACTGACCTAGTGTCGTAAATTCCCGCATGACTATACACACGCTTCTTGTGAAAATATTGTCGAATAATACGTAATACATCTTTTCCCTTCGATAAAAATTTCCATGCTGTCCCATTTATATGAAAATAATAAATAATGTCGATATTCATCAAACGATAGGACTGAGAGAGCTATAAAGCTACTTTTATATTTATAAGAAAAATAAAAACAAATCTTTAGTTTCCTGAAAAGCTTAATTTACTCATTTTCCGACACTTTGGGTGAAATTGCTGAAAGTTCTCTTATCTACAGTGGTCTCATAATACATCTCATATATCTTTCTAAAATCCATCGACAATTCTACGCCCGGGTAAATCTTGAAAACTATATCTTGATGTTTATCTCGTCTGAGACGATTTTTTTTTCACAAGCTACCGATTCCTTTTGAAAGGAAACTTCTTGGGGTGGGTAATGAGTGCTTTCGAGTTCACCGGTTATCTTGAAACTCGTGGATTCTCAACAAAATTGATTCCCTTCTCCTGGAGCCCGAAGGGGGTCGATCCGTTGATCTTGAAGAAACTGGAGGAAACTTGACGCCCGACCTTGATTCCTTCCTCACTGCCCTTCGATTGTTCCTCTCACGAAAGAGCGATCCCGATCATCAGCGACTTCCGCTTACGTAGAACTAAAGGACGATCAGCAAGCGCTTTCTTTTCTTTCATATTCCCCTCAGCAACCAACAGTGACTAACCACATCAGTCTCAAACCGTTTTTATAGTTCCACTGGCCTAGATATTCATCAAGTTCTTTGCGGTCAATTCTTTAAACCTCAAGTCCAATTCTTGATCTCCATCGGTTCGAGTTTCAGCAAAAGCTGAAACCATGATTTTTTGTTGTTCAGTATGAGAGGAAACTGAATCTTGAAATCTTGATTAGATTGGATTTGTGATTCCGACAAAAAATCCTATGGGAATCCACAGTTAATCTAATTTGTAATTAGTCAATTCTGAAATTCTCCAAAGGAAATATGATCGCGAATATTCGCGAAGGCGAAACATTCTCTCTGTGTAACTTTATTCACAGGGACACAGTTTTAATTACAAGTCGTAATTTTCTTATACGACCCCAGTCCCCACTTGCTTTGAAGAAGACCGTTCTTTGGTGTCATCGAGTTCGTAGAACTGATCGCTACAGAAGAGCAGCGCGGAATGAACGATTAGCCGTGCAGTCGTGCAGGAGGGGCGCTTAGGCTACTCAGGTTATGTAAGGGAAGCCCCTCTGACCCTCCCACACCATCTTTACCCCCTCCTCAAAGTCCCTCGACCGCGTGTGTTGATCCGTACACACTTGAGCGACGCTAGATAGTCAACGACTGCTGCTCGTTGTAAGTACGGCGTGTCAAGAATCCCTGATAATTTGACCTAAGTGAAGTTCCGTTATCACAATTAGGTGGTTGACATTTTTGAAAATTTCACGTTTTAAAGGGGGACCAGTTAATGAGATAGGGAAAGGGAGAATTACCGCTATTAGTATTAATATTATTATTATTATTACTATTACTGTTATTACTGTTATTATGATGATTATTATTATTAGGATTAAAAGGAGCAAGGATTAAAGATCGATAACCTTCGTCCTCTGTTGATACCTCGCGGCTAATTCGCAACGAGGGTCGAATCACGAATGAAATGCCGTGAGCGTTTTACCACAGATCAGCACGATCGGAGCCGATCTGTCACGATCTGTCACGATCAGTTGTCACGTCACAGATGACGAAAATCTGAATCGCGGGAGGATTTCGCCGGTGAGCCGCGTGTGTTACATTCGCGTGTGTTGTTCTTGTGCATTCACCACTTTGTGTTCTCATTCCTATAGCCATCGACTTCCCTACCTAAGTGATTCATTTATTTTCAAATTTCGAGATTGAGAAATAGAAATTGTCGTGTGGGGTGCAAAGATCAACGATTTCCAGCTTTTTTTTTGGATAAATGGAAAGTGTGAAAAGAGTGCATGGAAGGTGTTGGTAAATTCTATAAAAACAGAACTACAGAAGCTGAGAAGAGAAGCGACACAGAAGTACAAAGAAAAAACCGAAACCAAAAAGAGACTTGTCTAAAAGATTTCGAAAGCAGTTGCTCAACGGAAACTGGAGCAAGATTTCAAGATTTCGAGAAGAGAGTTGAATGAATTTTGAATAACGGGAACGAATTCGCGAGTTGAGAACCGGTTTGATTTAAAAACTGGGGCATTCCAAAGTGATTGGAGAACCCCATGAAGTAGCTTGTTTTTGCTACTTGAACAGCAGATTATGAAAAAACATCTGCAGAAAATATGATTGCAAACTTTTCAATCCTAATCTCTGTTTCCCTCTAAGAAGATAGAAGATAGAAGACTTGTTCGCCGGAATTGTTATTGAGTAACTGCAACCTTGAGTTCTTGATTGTAGGTACTGCAGGCTCGATGAAACGTTGTCAGGAGAAAACGCAAGGCTGCATCGATCATCGATTATAAAAAAGGCACAGTCATCGTTCTCCAGTCTTCCTGTCGTGGAAGCAGTTCAAAGATTGTCGAGGGTCACCGTGCGGAACCAGAACCAGAAATTGAGGAAAATACGTTGCGGTTGATTGGGAAAAAATTGGGAAATCAGTTCTTTTGGTTAATTGCTTACAAGAGAAACTACGCTGGAGATTTTGGAAGTGTTTGGTTGGTTTCAATTGTATACATTTTTTGGGGTTCTTTCCTTGACGAGAGGCTTGACAAATCGATTTATTAAACTCGAGACACTGTAAGCGACCTGATGCTGAATCAAATTTATCTCGAGATTCATCCGATTCGTCTACTATATTAAATCCATTAGGCGCAAAGCTGGCGTCGATTGATGCGAGCATCTGCTTCAAGGAGGAATTGAAGAAGAACGAACAAATTTGCGACTTGCTTTGGAAAAAGAAAGGAAAAGAAAAGACAGGGAAGGTCGAAATGGAATAGTTGACTAACTCCAAGTGCCTTGAGCGACTTGGTTGATTAATTGAGACAAATATCGAAACAGAGTCGCTCGGACTTTTTAGCTTTCAGACCGAAAAACGGGATAGCCATGTTTTTGTGAATTTTAGAGGAACAGGACTTGTAGGTTTTTCCATAGTGTTTGACAGACTGTAAACATGTACTGCGGTGTCTCTTGATAACGCTGATAAGTGTAAGCAGTGAGTCGGATTTATAGACACCAACACGTGTTCAGTGCTTCTGCTGACGAGCTTCACAATGCCTGTTTTCAATATAATCGCCAGAAGATGCAAGGTAAGCCAGGAACGGATACAGGGTTTCCGGTTTAAGAATTTGCACACGTTCTATGTCATTAAACTCTCTGATCGAATATCACAAATAGCTACGTTATGTATTCATTCTAACGTCAAAAATCCACAAGAATTTAACGATTATTTCAAATAATTATGAATCTGTGATTTGCAAAGAATGACATCTGATGTCAAAAGAACAAAACCAAAGTTTCATCCCTCATACAAGTCGGTCTCATTAGTTTCTATACATTAATTTCTGCCATACAATTTTGCCTTTAAAAAACATTCCAAGGTTTTGATTGATGACTTTTAATTTAAAGGTTCAAAGTCGAGACTTTGATGAAATACTCGAAAGTAAAATAAATAAGAAAGGAACGAAAGAAAGAGGTTTTGGATTTTGGACTTTAGTCGAAATATTGCATTGGAAGTTTTATGTCACGAGGTTACCTAACTATTATTATTGTTGTTCGCGTATATAGTTTAACGGAATATAATTTTATTTCTAACTACTTTTTTCTAATGACTTTAATGGTTTTTTATGTAAGTCATTTGGGTATTTTTAACCCGCGATAAGTTAGCTACTTAACTGTGAAGCGTGTTAAGTATACAAATTTTCATGAATGTGTATATATTTTTTTTTTATTATATCATTGTGCATTCAAGGTATCATTATCTAGTAACATCCGTCTGTATCTAATTATGCAAGTGCAGTGCTTATTTTTAACGACTCTTGTCCACATGTTCCTCAAGTTTTAATGTATATACATACATTTATATTGGTTTAGGCTTAAAGTATCACAAGCTATACCAATATTCTTTTTATAACTGTATCTGAAAATGAGGAGAAATTCCAATGTGGGAAATTACATTTTTTAAATGTAAACCTATAAATATAACGAAGTAATAACACATCGTTTGCCACTCTGATATAAATTTCCAATTTCGGTAGTTATTCAAGCAGAAATATACTTTACTTCCTGATAAATTCACAAAAAATGCAAGCAAAAAATATCGCATCGCACCTTTAATATCAGAATGACCTCAAATGAACTTTTTGCATCGGTAATTTTGTTTAAAGTAATATTAAAAGAAAGTTTAAAGATATTACTCATCAGGAATGTTTTAATCTCTTTACGTGTTTCATTTGTAGATATCAGAATCTCATTCGTGTTTAAAACGTACACATCAAGCATTATTTTTTAAATGACTTTATATAAGAAATATTTCTTAGAATAGATATTAAAGTTATAAAAAAGAAAGATTTTTATTTTCAGGTACAGTTTTCAAGTTAACACATCAATTTCTATAAAGTGAATTTCAGAGGAAAATCTAATAGTTCCAATTGTAGAAATCGTTATCTATGAATAACAATTGTAAATGAGATCAATGGATTCATTCAGGTTGTATTTCATGGTCAATGAAATTAATTTTTCATGCAGGAAAACCTGATTTGAAAACATATCAGGCACTTGATCTCTTTACACAAAACATAGATCTAGCACGCAGTATGATATGATTTTGCGTCTCTCTTCTATCCTATGTGCGATAAGATAAAGATGACAAGTATACTGTAAAGATTAGAAAATTTCTTCAGATTTTCAATTAAACTTCTTTCACGATTCTAAGGTAAAATCAGTTGGAACTCAGTGTAATTTGTAAATTATTTTTTTTTAATCTGAAAGACTCTCGCTTTCGGGAGAATGTCTTTCTGGCAGAGCCAATAAAGATAAATTGCTTTTAGAAGAAAATATAATTGAAACTTTGAAAATATCCTGAGAACATGGGACAAGATTTTCCATATTCTCGCAGATATGATTTCCGGAATGGATGTTCCGCGTGGATTGTGCCGGATGTACGCTTGTTAAAGCAACCTTCACGTAATAGAAGTATTTGAATATCGTTATCGCAGTTAACTTTGAAAAACGAATTCCACATTACCGATGGCATTTTTGTAATAAAAACAACGCAACAGGAAAAACAAATTCTGTAGAAGTATTTGCGTAATACAGGAAGGACTAGAACAAAGTGGACGTCTTATACATCCTTAAAAAGTAGATTTGCTGTAAAATAGAGGAAACAGTTGGCAATCTTGAAATTCTATGTTCATCTAAAAGGAAGTAATTTTTAAATCGTATTATTATAAGTTGAATTATCGTACATTTAGATGTATTCGAATAATAATTTGTTTTTAAAACACTTTGTTATCGGATTATTTACAGCTCGTGCGAAAATAAATCTGCGAGATGCAAAATTAGTTTTCTAAATTTGTGGAAAACAGTGCCGAGATAAGCATGCATATTAGCATACGGCTGTGACATGGTTGTGTAACAATGTTACCTTGCGTCTTTAAAATGCACAGATATGATAAATATTTATCATATCTGTGCGGAAAATCGTACTTATATTGACATTATTCGCCACTTCTTGTTATTCTATAATATTCGAGGAATTGTTATGCGTACTTTTGCTGAATTCAAAGGAACATTACAATCTCTCAATAGCAGTATAAAACTATACAAATGAGTTCAGAGTTTCACCTTTTCGTGTACGAAAAGGTGAAACTTTTTCTATCCATTGGATTCACTTTCATGACATGCTAGGCGTGTTTGAGTTTCAGGAACTTCGTAACGAGATGAATGTGAGTCTCTTTTACGAAGAAAAACTTTTAATTGCAACCACAATGTAGAGCTAAGCAGGACAAAGAAGGGAAGGTTAAAAAATTGGAAAGTTGAGTTTTAGAGGATAGAAAATTGCCTTGGATGTTAGTCTGTTTAGTTGGCTGAATTTTCTTCCTGAATTCGTTCATTAATTAAAATTACACATTCAACAATTTAAAATTTTTGTTTAAAGAAATGATTCCTTAATAGTTTTGCAAATAATTCTGAGACAGGAAATTTCTTGAAGATATCAGGAAGCGATAGGAGGATCCGGTCGTTTGAAAAAGGAACTGGGGATTTACTGATGTACGATGTATCAAATTGAAGGCTATTTCTTAACGATTAAGTAAGTCGACATGCATTAAGTTTTCCAAGTAGAGAAGGCTTTGATACTTCTAATTTAAAGCCATAACCTTGATGATTTGACGCCTTCCCGGTCTACCTTACTTAACTAGTTTCATTGCGTTATGTAAACTCCTGAGATGAAGAAGCTTGACTTTTATGCACAGCAGTACGTTAAAAATGTCGACAAGATTCCAATTGCCATGAAAGGCATATAGGTTTATATTGTCTTACGTCTTGTCAGGGTCCTTGAAATTCGCGACAGGTGCGAATCACGAATCACTTCAGAGTGCTTCTCTTTTTCCTCGGGGATCAATTAGCAGTGTGTTAAATCTGTAATACAAACTTAATTGTGTGTATAATCGGTAGGCGTTTACGGGGAACTCATTTCAATATGCATAATTATGCATTTTAATAATTATTTCAGTGCTCACGAGTAATTATATTCCTAAACGATTTATCATCAGACACCTTCGACTTTATTCCGTAACCTTTATTCCATATATACATTAACATACACAGATTCGCACATCCACGTGTGGCAGACAGCCAGCTTTAGGGTTGTATTGACATGTCTGATATTCACTTTCTGTTGGCAGGATTCCTCATATTTAGAGAACACTTCATATTTAATTTTACCTACACAGAACATACTTCTTTAAATTTGCAAACTCACACACTTTTTTGTGACTTTTTTTGCAAATTGCCTTTTTTTACTACTTTTTTTTAGCCTAAGCAACGGTTTTGCTCATGACAGCTTTTTAAATGTATTTTTAAACTTTTTTTTTTTCTTTAAAATTAAACGTTCTCAGGCTTCACGGTTTTCCCCATGTATTTCATCAGAAGCAGACTTAATAGAAATTATTATAAGATTCTTTGAAAATTGTAAAGTTCAGCTAATTGAATTTGTAATCCTTTGGATTTTTTCAATGGCTAGTTTTTACAAGGAATATTCTAAGGAAAATTTATAGCGTAGTTTACAAGCAATCTGCAAATGAGAAGAAAAGTTTCAAAAAGTTTTAAAATCCATAAATTACGAAAGAAAACATAAACTGAAAGACGCACGTCGATTTTCAGAAAAGTCGTAAATCTTCATAGCCACGTTGTTCGCCATTAAATTACACTTTAATTCTACAGTGTATTGCACCTAACGCAATGTAATTAAATTGTTAATTTACTTATTAAGATACTTGTCTTCACTTTATCTCGTTTTATTTGCTCGTTCGTAAATTTCTCTTACGTAATTTTTTGAGGTGAAGATATGAAAATTTAATTGACGCAGATATTTGCACCTAACTTACTAATTTGTAGGGAAGAAAATTTTCATTTCCTGGTCTGTAATTTACACCAGAAGTAATTTTATTCGCTTGAATTTATTTTTGTTTTCTTATTCAATTGGAAAAGTATAGGTGTCTTTATAGAAGCAAATTCTTTTCATATCACCTCGCAGATTATAAAATTACAAGATCTGCGCTATGCTGCGACAAGATAAGATAGGATGGAAACGAAGAAAAGTTTTGCAAAAATATCTGTAATTTAAAGTCTACAAACACGTTTGTGTAAACGCGTTTACGCAAACGTTCTAGTTGTTAACTTTTTAATAACGATTAAAAAAAAATTTACGCGGTTTTTATGCATTGTGTCTACAAAAGAATTCTCATTTTAAAAATTAATTTTAATTTTCTCAAATTAAGATTTTCTTTGATAAGGTGATTATAATTATTGCTGTTGTACGTTAGCATTGTTTAGCTTTTGTTTCATTACCAATTATCCTAATCGATAGAAAAAATATTTAGGATTACGTCTCAAGCTATATATATTCTTAGAAATTCACATTGTTTGTGGAATATTCTTTTTCCTTACGTAAGATAGAGAATTTCATGTCACGATTGTATCAAAAAGAGAATCTCGATCATTGTTTGTGCGATTCAAAATATCATAATCCTAACAACATTAATTGTTCTTCAGCTTTGAAGAACAGAAAGTACAGATTGCAGACTGATAAGATTAAAAAAATGGCTAATTCTTAATTCTTTCCTGTCTATTATATGCAACACACTCATGAAGCGTTACATCATTTTTTCATTCATTATCAACCATACTTTATTGATGAATATCTGAATAATAATTTAGAAAAAGTAATCTACATAATTTTGTATGCTAGTTTGTGATAAATTAAAGATAAATGTAAACATTAAAATATACTGAATCTAAAGTATATTAATTATAGTAAACTACAGTCAGCCTTAATAGTACAACAATGTGGGAGCAATTCCGGTGCACTCATAGATTTAATTAAATTAGAGAATGCCTGCATAAGGGTAGATTCACTATATGTATCAACTATCCTCAATTATTTCTATTACAATGTCGTTTTCCATTTTCTCTCGCAGCTACTAATTATACCATGAATGAACTAAATTTATACAGAACTGATTGAAATTCTCGACCACTAAAGAAATAATTTTATCTATTATCTGTAGAGTTGAAGTAAGTAGCTTTTGTATCAGGTAAATTATTTCATTCGACTTTTATAAGGAATTCTGATGCTCTCTGTGAAACGGGTTTATGAACACGTTTCACAAAAGTTTTCTTCAAACTGTAAGCGAAATTCATTTAAAGTTTAATCCTAGCTTAGGTCATTTGAACTCCATATCTTTATTTACAATTAAAAGCAGTCATAAAGTGAAATGTTTAAAGTCTATTAAACCAAAGTTTAATGACAAACGCGTTAATCAAATATCTTTGACTAAGTTCAGTGCACCGTCTCTTTTTGGTTCATAGATTTATTTAACAACAGTTGTCAGACAAGCAAATAGTCAGTTTAAATACCCTTCCAGTTTCACTCAGTTTCCATATCTCACTGCTCATAAAAATTCGCCTCGTTGATATGGATATACAAATGCTTGCACAAATATAGGGTTTCACGACGTCATGCTAAGACATAAAAATGACAAGGGTTTGCACTTTTCGGTGTTGGTTATCGCTGAGCCACCCTCACTTTTCCAGAAAGTAACTTGACACGACTCACTTACGTTTTTGCAAACAAAAAGGTCCAGCCGACTCGTCGCGAAAAATTCGTTCTTGATTTTCATCTGCAAAATTTACGACTCATCCTATCAGTATATATACTATTAACCAAATTGATTGATTACGTGTCGTCCAAAAGGCCATTATGTGGCACATAAGGCCATCAAGCGTTTATATCGGATTATGCAAAATTTACAAGACTCGACTTATCGATTTTTCAATTAATCCTCGCTAGATATAGACTCCAAGAGCACGATTTCCATGAATTAGACACATGTTTATCAGTACTTTATTTCTTTTTATCAATATTTTTATTTTATATAATTATGACTTGAAATTGAAAGTACTTAAATTTTATTTAAGGACAGAATCTCTATCGAATGTCTCGTAGTGAGTGGAATTAATTAGAGCTACAATTCCTCGTGTTATTATCCTCGCTTGCGGTACTTAATTGTATGCAATTATACGATGTTCGTTATGCAATTACTATTTCAATTGCTCCTTGCCTGCGCATCTGTACAAGATACATAACACGCATTTGGTAACGTAATTTTGGCCCTGAAAAAATAGACAATGTGAAGGCAATCACAGTTGCTTCCCTTTCCATATTGCATGGTTTTCCGCAGGAATTATCTACTTTTGCACTGACAAGCATTTAGAAATAAGTTTTCGGTCGTTACTGCCTAAAGCTCATTATTTCTTCACTTCACGGTACTTACTTTACAAATTCTTTTTGTTACATAATTTGGTCTTCTTTTTACGTTATCATGAACCAGAACATAGTTATGTTAAAATTTACAACGTTTCTGCAATTTCTTCTTCCTATAGTAGATGTATTTTGATTTTTAAAGAGGAAAGAATGTCGAACAAGAACGAGAAGCGTTCTTAGCCTAAACAATTAAGCGGCATTGGATTTTTTTTAAACATGTAAGCGATAGCAGACATGTTATGAATTCTTTAGCCAGTTTTGTTGTACGAGATTAGCGATTCAGCGTTTAGATTTCGATGAACATTTTTTTCTGCATATAAATTCTAAGTAGCATCTAGGGTTTGGTAATTACATCCTTTTTATATATTTAATGGTTTAGCCTTTAATGGTTTTTGAATTTCTAAGTTTTTTGCAGCGTAATTAAAAAGTAAATACTATAGATGGGATTTTTATACATGCTGAAATTTCTTTTAAAAGATATTTGCAGTGACTTCAAGAAAGCACCTTTAGAACTTTACGCCATTAAGCTTTTAATTTACTTTCTCTCCAACGAGATGAGCTTTTCATCCCCATGGCTTGGTGATTTTTTTTTTTAGAGATAATTAATTTTCGTTGCCTGACTCAGCTTTTTTCAGTTTCTACATCCGTCTCTTGTCAATTGATCAGTTATTAACGGTCAACCTTTATCCATTCAAAAAAAGAAAAAAATTGAATTCGCAGATAAGCAGGAAAATTATATTCTATGTATTTATTATTTTCTATTTGTATTTTGAAAATATTTCGCATAAAGGAAACTGCATGTCAGAGACACATTTCTGCTGAAAGTGCATAAGCATGTAATTGTAAATTAGCTTTCTTCTTTAGTCCATTTGCCAACTTTTACTTTCTTGAATGTCGTTTTATACCCTTGTTGCCTTTCCACATTTGTTTCTTTGATGTTACGCTCCGCTCTAATTACAAACGTTGTGTCTATCAACCAAAAACAGGGTTTTACACAGAAACTTGTATTTTACATTTAAATTAAAATTATTTCTTCTCTCGAAATCTACACTTCTGGGGATCATCATAAAAATACTGAAATGACACTCTGTTTTTCCATGTCTAGTCGAGTAGTCGTTACGATTTTAATGTCACTCAAGTTATAATTCATTATAACACTGACAGAATCATTTTTCGTATTGACAACTGTATGATTTGCCTAAAATTAAACCATGTTTCATTTCTGTGAATATCAAGTGACAATGGAAAGGCAAATACAGTAGGTATTATATTCAGTATGAAAATATTTTATTTGGATAAAAAAATACATTTTGATTGTGTAAATAAAAATTATAGAGAATTTCTAGGGATTCTTCAATACTTTTAAAGGGTTTTAGTGGATTTTAAGAAGTTTCTAGGAATTTAAAGAGATTACAAGAGATTTGTTTAATATTTTTAAGATTTAGTGGAATTTTAAAGGACTGCATGAAATTTTGAAGGAAGTTTAGGGAATTCAAAGAATTTTAAAGAATTTTAAAGTTCTTTGTGGTATTTTAAAAGATTTTTGAAAGTTTGTCAGAATTTAAGGCAATTTTTCTTTTTGAAAGTGATTTTAAGGGATTTTAATGTTACTTGTGAAAATTTAAAGTATCTCACGAGATTCTTATGATTTGGAAAAGATTTTCTATAGGAATTTCTCTGAAAGTTCGGAAAAAGTCAGAGAAATTTTAGGGAAATTGAAAAATTGAATCTTGTAGCCACCCTCTTATTGATCCAGAAAATCGAAAAATAATTTAATCGCTTGATAAAATCAGTCTAAATAATAAGAAATGTTTAAAGTGGAGTGTGCTTCTCTAAAGAGTTGAAGCTTGACAAAAGCTACGGTACAGAAAATAAAAGGTTAAAAAGAATTCCATAGTCAATGATGACTCCACTGTCATCATAAATGAGCATCAGGATCAATAACAGACTCATCTTCTCATTGTCGCACTCGTTCGATCCACATTTGTTGCTCACGGTCGTTCCCAGCTGCATTCTAAATTTGTAATGCTCAATAACTCAATTCATCTCGTGGCAGTGGCAGTCACCATTGAATGTGGGGACAACTTTTTGTGTTGGTTATTGTTGTTTACGTAATGTTTACGTAAGCCGAGCATTTCAATGTATGAGTCTGCAAGTGTGGCGGTGTAGAAGAGCCTATAGAGAGTTTGGTACTGCATTCTGCATTCACACTTACAACCTTGTTCATTCAGGGTTGTCAGCAGCTTGCTTCAATTTTCAGTAAAGGCGTTTCTCTCGCGCTCAAAATTCGCGATAATATCACCGGAATTCCCCTGACTATATTTCGAATCTCATGCATTGCCCCAGGGTCTCGATTATCATTCTGAAACAGTTGTTCTAACTTGTAATCTTATCCGTATGATTCATCAGGGAAATTAATCGAAATGTGCGCGACATAGAGGCGGCTTGCAAAATTCAACATCGTTAAGTAGATTCTGAAACTTTTCTTACAGGTACCAAATGATCATCAGCTGAATTGAGTGCTAGTTATGTTTGCAAATTAATTCATCAAAAACTACATTTTTATATCCAAAAAATGTAATATTTGCAAATTTTCAATCCTGTGAGTCTTCAAATACTTTCAGTCAAGATAAGATGCTGAAAGATGATAATTACTCCTCGTCTTAATCATGCATTATCTTTTAATAAATTTTTCCGCCTCTTGAAATTCTCTTTCCTTTTAAGATGATTGATAAATAACTTTTTACGTTTATTCCTGGAAATATTTCCCTCTGTCGTCATCTGTGCAGATAGAAATTATCCTGATGTCTTTTCTATTTTCTTCCTGATCAAATAAAAAAATGATTTCTGGGTCTTTTTGTCGATTGACGGTCTGAATCTCGGTCTTTTAATAAATTTCATGGTCATTCCTTCTGCATATTAACGTTGCGACAAGTTTCTTTTTATGAAACGAAATGAATACATTTTTTCTCGATTTTTCTGCTGCCTTGAAGGTTGTACAGTTTCCAATGTTGTTCTCCGTAACTCATACCCTATATTTGTAATAGCGTTAAATATATGAAAAGTTATTCTTTGTTAGAAAAAAACGGTAAAAAGGCAACTATATATTGTTTTCCTCGAGGTCACGTGAGTGAAGGAGAAGAATTATTAGACCCAATTCAAGTCTGCTAACGGGGACGTTTGTATGCATTAATGGATAGAATTAATCTTTCAATCGATCCGTTCACCACTGCTATTCGTAGAATAGATACATTATCTATTTATCTTGCTGCATTTATAATAAGTAGCAAGTTTCATTTGCCGTGCGAGTAAACAACCTCGAGAAGGAAAGGATTTCCACGCCAAGTTGCGACGACGTGGTCCATTGCGTTGTTCGACGTATCGTTGTGTTCAGATTTTATTATCGAAAGCTTTTTCGCGAAATATATTGAAAAGTTACGTGTAACATGGACAGGAAGAGAACTCGCTTCACTCGTTTCGCTGAAACTTCTCATTTCATGCTTTCCACTCTTTTTCGTGCATTCGAGACCCATCGACATTCGGTTATTTGCAATCTTTGTATGCTCGACCGACGCTCAAGAGAACCGCGATATAGGGAATCTGTCGATCGAAGCTGAATCCGGTTGAATCAGGCGAATAAACTGACATGGCTTTCACATATTCCGATGCTTGTTGAGATTGTGTACTCGCTTCAGATCTCTTTCACAAGTTCAATACTTTTTATATTCAAACGTCAAAACGATTTGCATCGACTCCTGCATGGGATCTGTTTTCAAAATCAGGAGACCAATTCTCATAACTGGCGAAGGCTTGGGTTAATTAAAAAATAGATAAAAACGTTCTTTCAAGTATTGACGATTTTTCCGAAGTTTCGAATTACAATCGAACAGCTTTCAAATTGCAAAAGTTATGTACTCCTCAGATTTTATGTAGTAGAGAAATTATATTTCTAAATGATTCTTTTTATTGCAGAAAAATCGTCCCATCAAAAAGATATGATTCGGATTAAAGCACATTTTAGTACGTATCATCATCATTATACTTTTAACATCCTGGATAAATTCCTCTTTTAATGTGAAGAATTATATGAAAGAAAATGTAAAGAATATATTATCGTTGAAAATTAGATAATATTATTTACAACCAAAATAACTTGTAAAGGAAAATTAGCGGGAAAAATTACTTGTTTACTTCATTTAGGAATTCTCTGCATTTATTGCAGTGATTATAACACAGAAATGACATTGTCATATTTACCCATTGACACACTTTTATAAATTGTGCGTTGAGGATATTTATTACTCTTCTGTTAAGAATTGAAGACTAGAATTAGGAATTTGAAAAAAATTATAGTTGGCAATATCCCGTGATTTGTAATTCAATTATTTTCATTTTTATGTAACCGATGGAGTTCTCTGAAATGGCTAGAAAATAACAAGTCTATGATTGGAATGTACGAGGAAAAGTTTTATGAGTGTGATAACTCAAGCAGTCAAGATTCAAGAGAATACCTTTTTTTTCCTCTCTTGACAACAATTAATATTTACCAAGAAGTTTATTGTTTACAATTACTTGCAAAACTAGATCACTTTTCTCCCTAAAGTCACTTCTTTTAGATTTCTTTGTTTTCCTTACTGTTAACCCCAGAATGAATAAATTCTAAACGAATAAATCCTATATGAATAAATCCTAAACGAATAAATCCACTGTTCATTTTCTGCTTTATATTTTCATTGTGCGCTTGGTTACTTTTGAAAAGTATCTGGTATGCAACATTTTAAATTGGTGTGGGTCTTGGTTGGATCATTCGGCAGCATCCCTAGTTTCGCTGGGAAAACCTGAAAACAGGGCTTTTCTCGAAGGTAAGGTGTGATTTACTGACGGCGACGACATCCTGGAATTATAAACGACGTACGCTCCGTTCGTTTTCGCGAAAGACATTCGTATACGGGACACACGACCGAACGGGGCGCCCGAGCGAATACCTATAAATCGCGTTAACTAGCGTTAAAGCGCCGCCATCGATAATACTGGCTGCTCGATGACACGTCTATCGATACTATCGATTGCTTTGAAGATCACGTCGCCGTGACCAGCAGACAAATTTGAAACCTAAAAGGAAATGAAAGATTTCACACAAGAAATCAATCATTTTTCCCTATCTCCCTTCACCTTCATTTTCATTCTTCTTTAAAATGTTCGAAATTGTAAGATGCAATGATAAATCAGATTTATCTGGAACATTATAAAAAATGTGATCCCAAACTGCTTTATTTTCGAGTCTAATTGCTTGTGCATCGATGCGACAAAAAGCATTAAATTTTGAATTTTACGATTATTTGGAAAACGAATAATTTTATTGAAAAGCTGAAAACAGTGATTAAATTATTTGACAATATTCGCAATATTACGTAATTGAAATTCATTGTAAATTTCTCTTTATGAGAATAATTATTTGAAATTTCAAAACCCTTGATTTATGTCTTCATTACAGATGAAATGTTTTACATTCTTTACCATTTACTGTCGTATTAGTAGCACTGATTCATCATATTGAAAGTATATTTATTTATAGAATTATGAAATATATTATTAATCTATTTTATGGAAAATTATGTCTGATGATTCTAAAGGTGTTTTTATTTATCTGTTTCAGGCAGAGGACCTTTTGGATGACATTTTGTCGTTCGAGGCAGGATCCTTGGGCGATTTGAAGGATGGCCAATCAGGAAGTCTCTCAAGTCTTCCTGATCTTCAAATAAAACCAGAACCCTTGTTGCTCACAGATGCAGAGATTCACGCCTTAGCCAAAGACAGACAAAAGAAAGACAATCACAATATGAGTGAGTAGATTTTTCCTACTCAAAATATGAAGTAAACACTAGTAAGAAAGATTTTAGGAAAATAATATACAACAGAGAGATAAGAAAGCACGCGTAAGGGGTGAAATAGAATTGTAATTTTGTAGAAACATCTGCGTTGCATGCTGTAGCAATTTCCCTCCCTTTAACTTCACCTACAATTCGTCCTCTCCTGCTCCTCTCATTTTCACAGACACACACATTTTCTCTTTTGAACCGCAACCTCTTATCGGGTATTGGAGTTCCTGCATACCTCTTTGCCCCGGCATATGTACATTCGCGAAAAAAGGAAGACGGTCGTTCCGGATAAAGTGTCGCACGTTTTTCACACGTGACCCTTGTGCATACGTGATCCGATTGCTCGAATCTTTTTCTGCATTCGTGCCAAGAATTAAAGGTTTCTTCCTATCTTTAGTGCGTTTTACAAGAACTTGGTATGTTTGCCTAAAATTTTTCAGACTCTTCTAAAATTTAATAGTCCCACATAGAACAGAGTTAACGATTCAGTTTTTAGATTACTATAACACTTATCAGTGTTATCAGTTCAGGCCTTGAACAGCGTTCCATAACTTGTTTTGTGGCTATTAGTTAAAGGAGTTCAGACCGTCTTTTTTTTAGACCAATTTTTAAAATGATTTCACAATTTTATAATAGTTACAATATTATAATATTTAAAAAAGAATTACGCTGAGAAAAATATCGTATCGTAAAAATTCAGAAAGGATACCAAAACGCACTTACTCGTTTTTGATTCGAAAATATTTAAACTGCATTATTGCTAGCAGTGAAATTTTTCCTCAAATATTCAATCGAGGAATTCAAATGGAATTTGTAGGAGATTTACTGAGCCCTGCATCCCTTTAATTCCTTAAAGCCTTAAAGGGGAGCTGTTCGAGTCGACTCATCCTTTAAACCTAGTTTTTCATTTAAAACTAAATAGTCTATAATTAAATAAACGGAGTCAATTCAGGGAATTGCTGCATGAATCTCATATATCAGATATATATTCATTCAAAATACAGGAGTAAAAGTGAAGCACTGTGATTTATCAGAGAAATTCCATATTCCCAAAAATCGGATCAAAGAGCAAATAAATATTTTGTATTAAATAAAGAACCCTCTCTCTAAGTGAATCTAATTGAATCTACTTATTTCTTTTACGTAGGACTCATCAAGAGATTCGTGAAAATAAAAAAATATTTTAAGAGAGCCTTTATGAGGAAACGTGGAGCAGCTTCATTTAGTGGAACTGTGTTGGAGTTCTAATTGGCGAAACAGTGGTGTTCGTCTATCCTGTATCGGAAATCCAGTCTGGAGTTGCCCCGAAATGAAAAGAGCGGCATCGTGGTGCGAAGAGTCGTGTGTACGGCTTACAGCTGAATTGGACACGTTCGATCGTCCTCTCTAGAATTAACTGTCGTAATCTAATCAGTAGGATCAGAGGAAGTTTCCTCTCAAGAGAAGAAGTCTGTTTCGGGATCATAGGAAGTTTTCTGTCGCCGTTGCAGTTACTCTGTCTTCGAATCTGCCAACGAAACTGCTTCTTGAGCTTATTTCCTTCCCTCTCTCTCCCCCTCTCTCTTTTTCTCACTTGCCCCTTTCATCTTCTATTACACTTCATGCATCTGGATCCCCTTGGGCACTAACTACACGTAAAGATATGATCGGGTATTAAAAGTTCAACTTTCGATCTCTTATCTTCAATTTAAAACTGACAAGACAGTTTTCCGATTCCATATCATATTTTCCAATTGGAAAATTGAAATAAATCACTTCTCTACAAGTTTCTTCTCATTTCGCAGTTATTTAAATTCATTTAAATATAATAAGCATTTAATGCTTATTATATTAAACAATTCAGTATTATTGAAATGAATGATACTATAATTGTAGCGTGATGGAGATCAGAATTTTCTTGTTTCTGATATTACACACAAGTGATTCTGTAACGTCATAATATTTTCGATGGTAGATTTAACAGTACGGTGAACCCCGAGTGCGTTGAATCAATTTGATACGCCGAGCTGAGCATATAAATAGAAGCCTTGGGAAAGGCTTTTGAATGGAAATTCAAACAAATTAAATAACAGCTTGCAAAATTACTCATTTTGTTGTTCAATCAACACAAGCTTGTTAATTATGCAAATGCGTCGCATTGAATTTGATGATTTTTGTCGCACAATCATGATCCGCTAATATGCGTGGAATAATAATAACTCGTTATAAAGTGAGATTTGCGAGGAAATGAAATTCTCTGAATAAGTCAGAACAGCTTTCAGACGTAAAACATTGTTCCTTTAGCATCTGATCTAAATTCAAAACAAGCCGATGTAGCAATCTGAGAGAAAGTTACCCCCCAAAACCGTTCGTTTTCGCAACTGTTATTCTGTCGAGACCAGGAGGTAAATTTGTCGTTCGTTTCGTGAGTAGGATGTGCATTTCAAGTATAAAGCTTAAATCACGTACGAACCTGGTACCTCATTGGATTAGTTGTCAACGAGAGAGGAAGTAGAGCGTGAGAACCACTGAGAAAAAGCTCCAAGACGAATCTTGATGTTTTCTAGGTCAGGAAAAATTGCCTATATTTCTCATAATTTTCTTAAAATCAAGTTTTTATTTCTGATGAAGTTCACTTTAATCTCATAGAAGATATTTATTTGATTAAAGCTGTCTGAAATCGGAGATATGATATAGATATCATAGATGATACAATAATCTGATTAGCTCCCTCTGGCCGATTAACCGTCTGAGCAACCATTAATATTGGAATCTCGGAAATTATTCAATGGTTTAAATAATTTACTCGCGAATGAGGATGGAAAGGGATTTGATAGTCCTCTGATAGATTAAAATCTAATCTTTGATCTCCCTGTGTGAATGATCGATCAATCTGATTCCATTTGCGACATGATGACGTAAATATGTTACTGATACTTACTGGCATTTTCAAGATGTCTGATTTTTCTATGGATCTTATCGTCAAATATACCAACTTAATCTAAAATTTCAAGAAATAATCTCGAAACTGATCAGCTTTAAATTAATAATTTCAGACAAGCATGATTTTCAGATATTTTGGAAGTGCCTAGCAATTTCAAGGATACGAAACTTCCGGGTTTCTAAGACTTATTAATTTGGACAATTTGAGTTTGACTTAAGGCTTATGCTGTAAGACGTGCGATTTAAGAGCAGTGTTGTACTTAAGCCTTGGAAAATTTACACAGCCTCGTCGTATACTTTCCCGTTAATAAAATCATCGGATTAACACCTGTTGGTTTAAAATTCGGTGCTCCGTATTCGCATTCGTTATCGTCACCTCGTTATGTGTGTTTTGCTTACGTCTTAAGAAGATTCACGTTTGCGAGACGTGCTTGTGTTGATAACAAATTGCTATAGGAATGCGCGTACACGAAGAGGCTCGACGCCTAGTACTTGTGGGATACATGAACGGAATAATGAAATCCACAGCTAAATGTATCTGCCAGTTTGACTGGAACTGCTTTGGGAATACTCTAACTGTGATAATTTCAATTCTAAAGAAACGATTTTATAATATTTTCATATTCTCATATTTTGTAATATTTTAATCATATTTCTTTAAAAAGGTTTTCGAATAAACTTAAAACTTTAATCAGTAGGTGTCCAAATAATAAACTCGTTATTAAGGACACCTGAATGAATGCGGAAGTGATGATTAGATTCTGATTAGCGCTAAACGAATTACTTAAATCTAGTGTCTGCAATGATTGACGAGCACAATTTCCGTTTTCAGTTGAGCGACGGAGACGGTTCAACATCAATGACAGGATCAAGGAGCTCGGCACCCTTCTACCCAAAACCAATGACCCGTGAGTACATTTCGATTTTTACTCCTTTTGTAACTTTAGCGATTTCAGTGACCCTAAAATTTTATTTTCAAACTTCTCCGATTTCTATATAACTTCTCTCCCTGACCAATTTCGTATTTTCTCCAACAATTCAATTGACTTTAATTTCAGATATTCTTTTTAATTGAAATATAAGTAAAGGTAACTTAAAGGTCGAGTTAAATATCGCTTTAAATCCTTATGAAGGCTTTGTTTAATAGTTTCACTATTTGAAGTGTGGCACAAATACGAGGATTGTATAACTCATCAGAAACGAAGGACGCTAATAAAACTGGCAGTATAGTATTAACTTTTTATTGAAAAAAAAGGAAAAACTTTTAATAGAATGGTATACGTCTTCTCGTGAAAATGGGAGGAACTCAATTTACAAGATTTATTAATGCCTTCTTTCTCATTTCATTTTTTATAATTACCTAAGGGTTCGTAAAAAATAATTAGATTTTATTTAGTCGAACAAAAAGCAGTTTTCATTTCTTGCATACTGAGAGATTACCAGGAGCAACTTGGAGGCGTTTATTCAAAAGAGTTGATCCCTTTAACGAGCCCTCCTTTGCATACGAGAACGTATGAGTTGATCGACAATTTATCAATCCTTGCTCAAATCCATTTGTCAATGTCGAGACCTGCAGGACTTAAAAACTAGAATGCCCCACCTAATCTTCCGCGTAACCTTTTCAATTCCCTGATTTCGCTGTAGAAGATTTCGCAAAAAATATATATTTTTATTCTGTTTAATATCATTTTTATTAGTCAGATACTTTATCCTTGGACTCTTTTAAGAGTTTCTCTGCACAATGAGTTTTTCTTCTTTTTAGTTTCTCTGCTTTTCTACATTATTTTGTATTGGTCAATAATTTTGTTCATCATGTAAAATTAGGTTGAAAACTTTTTTAATAAATACAAAGTAAATAGTCTTTTTTTACAGGTAAAGTCCTGATCCTTTTTGTATTGCGATATCTAGCGAGGCTTTTGCACTTTTCATCTGTAAACTGGGCTGACAAGAACTAAGTACAAATGGACCACGTTATGCATAAAGAGACCAAGCGCCAAGACAACTTCATAACGTAAGGTCGTAATTCTTTGCCGCCACTATTCTTTTATGTTTTTCTGTCACCAAGGTGCCCTGGTCTCTTTGTGCATAACGCGCTCCATTAATAATAGCAGACACAGTGTGAAAACGGTTTCAATTTTCAAAGAGAAGAAACACTTGATGTTTGTGACACTTTACTAATTAGTTCAGTCACGCATTTTTTAAATATTGATACATGACCATTTTTCAATACGACCTTCTACCTAAATACTAATACCATGCTTGGAAATGGTTTGAAGGAGATTTCAGTATTACTTCCAAATAGCAGAATTTTGTTTGGCTATATTTCGTACATCATGAAATAATGTGAGATTTACGAGGGGGAGTTGCTCGTTGTTAGTCACATTGCATTACAGTTTGGTTTCGTGTTCTCTTTGGTATGAGAACTTTTTTTGAAGGGGAGCACATGAACTGATGATAAAACTCTAGCTAGCGCACTAAAGACGCAGACAAACATGACACAGATACGATAATGCCAGCTACGGCTTCAGGCGTTGAACAAGTCGTGCAATCGCCCCAAGCAGCCAAAGCAGAGAAGTCGAGATTTACCTTCAAGAAGGAGTATTTACCTTCTCTGGATGGTGTGAAAAGTTTTCTCTTTGTATCTTAATCCGTCGGTTGCTGTGTACCAATTTTCGAGTCTTCCTCAATCAGGAGAAAAAACTATTCTTGGGAACTTTCTAGATGGTTAAAATCTAGGTGGTCTTATTGTTAGTTCAGTAAAAGTTTGTAAAACATCAGGAATATTATGACGATTAGTAGGAGAGAGAAAAAACTGGATCTGGTTTTAGTTACTCTTTTATTTCTGGGGACCTGTTCTATATCAGATCTTACTTTTGCCTGACGTTTGATCATATTACTTGAAGCTATCGCAGATAATCTGAGTAACCATGTGCGACAAGCCAACCTGGATCCGATTTTTCCAGTTGAAGGGATAAGGCAAAGAATTACTTTCTCCAAAGAAGCTCCTGTGCCAAAGAAGACCAAAGGGAAACTGAAAGGGTCGGGATGACGAATGTTCGGTTATAATAGGCTTCCCATTTGTCGTCTATTCCTCAGTAGAAGAGCTCGCTTTTTTCAGACGACAAGTCGACGACAAATCCCCGTCGTACTGACGCGAGTCTTTTCTGACAAAGTATTCTTCTTGGTCGACATAAATATCTTGTACTGAAAAAAAAAAAATATATATATAAAAGAACTAAAAGGAAAGTGTATTAGCAGATAAGAGTAATAAGCCTAACTTATATAGAGAATTGATGCTAAATTCGTGTCCATTTTTTCATTGTTTGCTGAACTTTTGATTCAAGCCAGGATCTTCAAAATGCAAACTGAAAAGAAAAAGTCTGTAAATTTGTTTCACTGGGTAGAAAATTCTTTCTCGGATTGCATGACAACTCTGTCGCAAAAGTCGAAACGAAGAGGGAAAAAGGGAGAGACAGTGCAGGACTACGTATTATGGAAATTCTTCGTGATTTCTTCGCGGTTGAATCCATGTCAGTATCGCAAGACGAATCGCTAGTCTGTGTCGAAGTGATGTAAAATTTTCACATGCCCGCCCGTGGCATTCCACGTGAATTCACTTCCGGAATTCTTCCTTAGTACCCCTGAGATAGTTTCTCAATAGACAAAGGCAAGAGACTGCGAAAGGTGAAATATCGTTTAATACGCTAAACGCCAAAGGTTTTTGCATCGCTTCGAAATTCTTTGCATTATTAATTTCTCCCAGCTTCTTCGGAGCCTTCTTGATTGATATTTACTTTCAATTTAATTTTCAGTCATTTTCATTTATGTGAGAAACAAGTTTCTTTATTTGAAATTTTTTCCTATGAAGGAAGGTTAATGCTTTAAATGTATTTTTTGTTTTTGAGTATTATTAGTTGTTCTAGAGTGTATAATAAAAGACTGCTTTTTATTTTTCAGTTATTATGAAATCGTCAGAGATGTTCGACCTAATAAAGGAACCATCTTGAAGTCATCTGTAGAGTATATAAAGCTTCTTAAAAACGAACTAACGAGGATGAAGCAAAGTGAACTGAGGCATAAACAGCTGGAGCATCAGAACCGGAGGTTGCTCTTACGTGTTCAGGAGCTGGAACTTCAGGCGAAGGCACATGGGCTTCCGCTGGCGAGTTTTGGTTCTCATTGGGGCTCTACGACAGGAGGGCTTCTCGATGCTTATGCGAAACATAAAATGGAGCACCGAAAGGTTAATCTTATTAAATCCCTAAATTGTATAGTTTTAAATCCTTGAGATTTCACAAAATTGAGTTTTTTCAATTTTCGAAAAAGCTTTCATGTACTGAGTTTTTTGTTCTCAAAAGACTCATTTGATGTAAAGTAATTGGAAATTCGTCGCCAGGACCACGAAGCCTATAACCACCTAAACAGTTTGACGGTTCGTTTTCACTTTGACTAGTCAGTCCGTGTAAACAGTTGAATTGTTTTAAGCTCGTTTCGTAATCTGCATCTGTTTTTACGAGAACGTAACTTGGATGCTTGTTTATTCAAATGCTCATTTTCTGCAGACGCGTGTAGGTACTAACGCCCTTTTGATACGAGTGTCTATCTCTCGACGTTGTATAACCAGCAGTCAATTGAATGCTCTTTAAAGGCGATAGAATCATTTCCTTCGACACGTGCTATTTCATTTTTATTAGTTTGAACATTTGACCGTATTCTAAACTTGAAACGGAGAGTGAACAATAATAATAATGCAAATTGAAAAAATAATATTGCAAACTGAAAGTGCATAAATAGCAAAAATGTTCTAACAAACAAGCTTACAAATTATTATATTCCGTAACTTGAGCACGTTAATTTTTTAAAAGGACACTCGAGCGAGTGTTGTGTCATCGCAATGATAGGATCTCAGCGGAAGAAGACTTATGGGTTTTGTTCTATTTCCCTTTTATTCTCGTTGGCAAGAGGAGGGCCACATGTAATATCAGCGAAAAATCTACGGAAATATCGACGTTTCGTTGGTGCATTACGCGAGCAAATTGAACGTGCGGTCAAAAGCAATTAAGATCCTAATCGCGTAATTGCTTCATCGAAAGTCCATCGAGTCGGTGAGAAAAAAATGCAACACGAATTGGAACTGTCCTTTGTCGCAACCAGATACATTTTCACTGGCTCAACCGAAACTCCTCACTTCAATGGCAATAGCGGTGAAAGTTTTTCTTCGTTTTCCTGCCTGGATTCGAACGAGGTAAGAAGTTCGGATGGCTTGCATCATGGACAAACGCGGTCAAACTTCTTAAACCTCGGATGTTCAATTGCTTCCCAAGGACACGAAAGTTCAGCGTGGCAATTGTATATCCACTCATCAGAATACCTGACACAAATATGGTTCTAATATTAGTTTTTGTAATACAATTTTAAAAAGAGACAATTTTACGTTAACAGACAGATATATTTAATCTTCAGCCGAGTGCGTCAACTTTACGCTTATCATTGTTTACATTTCCAATCAAAAAGGTGTATAGCTTATCTTGAATTATAGTGTAGAGCTCTATTATCTATCAAAGCACACACTTGCCGGATAAAAGATTGCGTTGTCTTACAAACAGTATTTCTGATTTAAATTTTTATCAGTTTTCAAATTAAAATCTATTGATTGAGTTTTAGATTAAATAAGCTTTGAATTAGTCCATTTTTTACCATTTTGTTATTTTTTTGTTTGTTTAGCTCAATGAGGTAGATAAATTGTAATGAATGTAGATATCTGTTTAGGAAAATAGGTTGAATATGGCTAAATCGCTATAAAAATTAAACTCTTAATGAAATGTCACAAGAGTAAATTCTATAGGGGAATGTTATCTAATCGCCATGAAACCGATCGTAAAGCTCGATCCCGCTTTCTGACAGAATTTTATCTTGTGTCATAATTCACTGCTCTCGCCCTATCCTGGCGTCGAATATCTTTCTCAAACAATTCCGAGATTCACAAGACAAAATCAGAATTTCCTGAAAAGCCAAGCACAGCTAGGAAATGCGAGAGAACGCATTCATGAATGCACTTCACCTCATTCAAGCTATTAGTAATTCACACTAGTGGGATGATGAATGGTGCTGCTTTGCAATGAACACAGAAACGATGGAGGAGAAACAGTTCAAACTAACAATTGCTTTATATTAGCAATGTCTGACAAAATTCATTGAATTTCACAAAGCGGTTAAATTTTAAACAAATTTAGCTCTTTAAATGAAAGCAGAATATAAATTAATTAAACTACATATATAATTTATATTATATTAAGTTTCTTTCATCATTTCTAAATAGTACTAACGTTTGTCTTACTCAGTGAAAACTATTCTGTATCAACATTTACGCTATTTCCAAAGTTAATGGGACGTTGAATAACTCTTGAAAAAAGTTGGCGCTTTTTGAAATCTTGAAAAAAAAAATTAAAAGATCTGTTTTCATAGTTGTCATTGTGTAGTTTTTAACCAGATATCTTATATTTTGTTTCAGATGCCAGATGTGATAACGGATGGAGCAGCAGCTTTAAGTATGTCGCAGTTGGAGGATCTGATGGAAGACGATGCAAGTGGACCTGTTCATAGCGGTGATCCGATGTTGTCATCACCTCACCTTGCACCTTTGAGTCCACCTGCTCCCGCGTGTCACCATCCATTACCCGACGAAGAAACCCTCGGTAGTTTGGCGCCAACGTCCTCGAATCCCTCTGACATGGATATCGTTGCGTAGCCAAAAGCCCCCTTCTCCCATATCATAAAATCCATGAGCACCTGAGACCTTTACATTGTTGTCAAAGTTTCAAGGAGATATTTAGCTGATACTAGTTTCACATCATTTTCCCAGTTCATCAAATCAAATCTTCATTGGTCGCATTCACCTCGTCACCGTTGTTTCTGATTTAGCCACGTTACCTCATTTTTAAGAAATTGCTCGAGAAACGATTATACAGCAACGAGGAAGGATGTAGAAATCTGAGTTTCGAAAGGTCATCCAATCCATTGGCAGTTGAACGTGAAAACTTCGCTCTACAGTCTACACTTTTTCCGTCAGTGGTACTTTTTTTTACCAAGATCGATTACGCGTTCGAGCGGAAGAGAAGTTTGTTTCGTTGAAGAAATTGAAAAACGCGAAAGTGCACATCAACTCAATTATCTTGATGTTACCAGGATGAAGAACTCTGATAGAAATAATTCGAAACTTAGTGTAAAGTTACTGAGAGAAAATGTCTTTCATTTTCCATACAATTTTTCTCTATCCTTGAAAATACTAAGACTGTATAATTCCTTGAGAGGAAAAGGAAACCAGGAAGAGCAAATTAAGGCAAATTAAAGGGAATCACCGTTGCAAAAAGACGTGCACTTCCGTTTCCTGGAGAAAAGTGGAAGCGACTTCTTGGACCTCGTTTCCAACTTTGCAGTCCGAACTAATTTCTTCAAAGGATAAACCGACGTCCTAATACTTCAATGATCAATACCGATCGCGATATAGCAGTACACGAAATTTCTGAGTTTCACGGACATTGCTCGGTTACGAAGTTTGCTAATAGTTATTGTCTGTGAGAAACGCTCGATCGTAACTGATGCCGAGAAAGCGATATTGGTTAAGGGCGTGCCAACTATAACGTCTTTGATGCACGATTACACAGTGACTGTCTGTAGGATCATGCTTTTGTGTTCAGCGACCTGTCTATCCCTAAATTGAAATTGAACCCTTGGAACTCCAGTCCAACACTTTTGCTCAGACACTATCCATACAACTTTGGCAACGAAGGAAACTTCAACTACGAATGTAAATTATTTTTATAGTCAATTTTACTTTTAATTTTCTTACCTTTTTCACTTTAGAAAATTCACGTGTGAGAATTGAGGAAACATATTTCTTCTTATATCGACGAATATCCCAAGTCGTTCTATAATAATGTTCCTCAACAAGTTTTTGAATAAGAATCATGATCCGATATTCGGATTAGTGAGTTGGAAAAATCTTATCATTTATGAAGAATGAAGATCATTTTAAAATTGGCTACTTCAGAGTAGCACAAAATAAAGATACTGTTAATACATAACCGGGAATTATTTTCTCGGATTTTAGTGGCCACTCTTCCAAGAATCTTGTATTTCTTGCAAGAGAATATATAAATAAATAAAGCATAAATAACAAAATACGTACTCGCGCAGGTCGCGTTTTATCAGAAGAAAAGAGGAAAGTTTCAAATTGTGATTGTAAGTTTGGTGCCTGGTTTTAGCAGATAATTAAAGTCGCCTAGATCGATTCTATTATGAAGAACCGTGAAACCTTTTGTATTACAGATTATGAGACTAAAGAGGGAAGAAAAATAATTTGATCGCGCCTCGCAATAAATATCAACGGTTCTTCAGGGATCAGGCGATTCGTTGCTTTTTATACTGCGGGGCTTGTTAGAGTATTGTTTTTTCTGACATCGAAAAAACAATGAATAATAAGCGGCAGATTAAGGACATTATGGAAGAGAAGCTTTAGCTTAGTTTAGTCGAAACAAGGGAAAAATTTTTATACGCAAGGGTCGCCTGACATTTTAGCGGTGATCACTGATTACCTTTCCAGATTCTTTCTAAATTTGAATTATTAAATATGTTTACTAAATTTTATTTAGAAAATGTCAGATTGTGTGTAATATAAAGCTGAAGAGTCGAAATTTGGAGATCCTGATTTGAATAACGTTTCTTAATTAAGGTGATGATACTTTGATTAAAACAATCTGAAACTCGATTCTAATACCGTCACAACAATTTTCTTAAATTACGTCAACGCCTTACCAGGTATAATTGAATTTCGTGACTTTCCAAGGCGAGAAGGGCTGGAACGTCAGTTAAGATAGGTTCTGCTGCGGAAATCTTGTGTGCAGAGTGGAGTAAAAGCTTGCAGAGTTTTCCGCTTGTACATCGCGACGTGTACGACGTTCGTAATAAATTTAACGTATTTCGAAAGTAGTAAATGTTACAGCTGGTAAGGTTTACACTCCCGAGAGTTTCTCCGTAAAAAGCCGAACATTAAAGTCGAGGTAGGTACTCGGAAAATGCGAAGCACGCAACTTGACAATACATAACGAAAGAAACAGAACGAAATTCGTTAACGGGAAATTGGCCCTGGTCACAATCGATATTTGGGGTGGAAGTACCTGCTTCCAGTGAAAAATACTTCAATTATGTTTACTTTCTTTATTGAATTTATTATAAATGTTTTTCTGAAAATTTCTCGGCAACTTTAGACAGGGAAAAATCAAACCGCAATAAACCATCACACCGCCAGTCACAGATGCCTTTTAGTATTAAACATATCAAACTTTAGGATAACAATGCTATAATTATTATATAATGAAACAAATATTGTTGTAAAATATTTCTCAGTGTACAATTTCATCAGGGTAATTCTAGTGCCTTTGAAGTAGTTAAATAGTTTGTCCAATTAAGGCGTGAATTTTGTGTTTATTAGACTCTTTTTAAATCGGATCGCAAGAGTCAAAAAATTTGGCCCGTTTTTACTCAACTGTTCAGGCAACCAACGTTCCTTGTTGTGCTTTATTAGTCGCAATTTCGGTGAGTAATCTGAGTTTCTCTCGTTAATAAAACATTAGGCGCGAGAAAGGGCGATGAGAGTGAAGTTTTAGAGAGGAAAGGGGACACTTAACTGCCCGTATAAGTAACAAATTAATAATTTACTCGCGCCTCGCTGGTCATGGGCTTCTTAAACGTGCCGGATAAAACGTTTGCATGCTTGATACGTCCACCAATTTCCCATATTCTTCTCACGTTTCTTCGAGTAAGTAAACAATCGACCAACGACCTAAATGCAGGGGCCTAGGCCTGGATTAGGGAAGGATGGGAAAGTACTCTTTTGAAGCTTGACCATTTAAATGTTAGGCACGAATTGATATTTAAACTAAACGTATCAGTTTATTAAATAAAATTCATAGTCAATTGTAGCCAATTTGATCTAAATTCTGTTTTCACTACAGGCGTCACATTTTAATGGACAACTTGAAAAATTTATAGAAAAATGTAGCTTTATTAGTATGTCAAGAAATAGTTTTGAATGATAATTGTTTGATGATTGTCAAATTGAATCTGATTGTATTTTTTGATAGAAACTTTGCAGTAAATGTGAAATACAATTTTCTACTTTTTAAGATTTTTGGAAGGGATGAAACTCACGTGGAGAATAACGAAACGTACAATTTACGGTAGATGTAAAAGTATGTTATGTATTGAGAGTTACATACTTTGTAGGAAAAATGTAGAGGACGAATACATATATGTATCGTATAACATATATTTTTTCAACTATTTTACGCTGGCGTAGACGTGTGTCATGAATGATAAATCTATGTATGCATGTGTTGTATTGCAATGTGCAATACTTAGCACGTAAAAATTCACTATTGCAGGATGATGCGTGCACTCGCGCTATAAAAATGCGATAAATTGTAATTGCAGGTATGCATGTCAAAGAGAGAACGAAGAAGAATACACGATGGAATGGGAGAATCGAATGACAAGTATGCGGTTCACAAGCGGACACAGGTCAAATACTATCGGGAAAAAATACTCGAAACTGAAGAATTAACGCATATTTATAATATTTTTTTGTAATTATACCATTAGTGTAAATCGCCAACAGTATTTTTCCTAATACGAATTCTCGCTTGTTAGTCGATCTGTGTCCCTTTGTTGTTAAGTTTTCGCAATTTAACTCAAGTAAAATTTTCTAACAAAAACTTTCTAAACATAAAAATTTAGTAAAAAAATTCTAGAAAATGTTATCATTATTCAATTTACTGTAATTAGATTTTGTATGATAAAAATTCTTCGAAGCCTCTTCTTTGATGAAAGAATGTTATCATCGTCGACATATTTTATCATTGTTATTACCAGTGTTCCCATTGTTTCTAGTGTTTAAAAAATCTTGTATATAAATGTAGGTTGTAGCACCTAACGTATGTTAACGTCATTATTGTTGTATACTATCATCATCAAAATAGATGTGTGTATTATGTTTATTGATATCTCTAATGAATCAAATCAACGTAAATAAGTTTAATTTTAAAACGTCTAGAAGATAGAATATGTGCCCAACGATAGTTGAATTCTTAGAGATTAATTAATTAACAGAATACACAGCTCTATTTTAAGAGAAAGAAGGAATTATTTTACGTGATTGTTACCTGTCATTGTTACCACTTTTGCTATGCTTGCAGGCGATTCGTTACTTTCAGAGAAATAACAATGTCTACAATAGCGTTACCAAATTACGTGCTATATTTATTTTAATCCCTTTCTCATTTAATTTTAAGCGACTTTCTAATATTAAGTTAATAATTAATTAAGTTAATTATTTTATTTTTAGAATGTTTTATTTTTTATATTATTTATCGTGAAAAATTCAAAAAGATAAGTATGAAAGCTTGAAATGCTCGAGTGGAAATGAGCCTTAATCGACAGAAACCGGTTTAATTATCACGGCAAAACGTGAAGCCATTTACACTGGAGACAGACGATGGCCGGAGGGCTCGACCGGTGAACCACCCTGCTCTAATAGCTGTACCAATTAATAATGCATACAGGAGAACCGGAGACCGTGACTATGAATTTTCTACAACGGAAATGTTTCGAAACCACTAGGGAGATGTATAAAAACGACTACGATGATTACCCTATGAAAAAAATTACTTTCTCACTTTCAATCAAAAAAAAAAAAAGAGTCAATATATTTTTCATCTTCTCATGTTTAAAATATAAATTACTTTAATATGTAATTATTAGAATTTTTCAAGTTTCATGTTAAAAATTTGCAATTCTAACATCCCAGCTAAAATCCCTCCCTTACGGAATTTTCCCCCCTGGCATCTCTTCAATGGGTTTACAACCCCAATTCCCTTCTACAGGAGGGTTTCTATCAGGAGAGTTTTCCTGAATTTAAATTGACTTACAGAAAATCCTGCAAGGGATCTCACGAGTTATTTTAAAAAAGAGGGTACAGAGGTAGAAAAATCTTTGACTAACATTGTTTTAGCAAAAATATGTAAATTCTTTAATTTTTCTTGACTTGACGAGGGAATATAGAAGAAAGAAAGGAAACAGTGTAAAATCTAATGTAATTATTATAAGGGTAAAGGTCATTTGCTTGGCGACAGGTGAGGACCAGCGGGCGTTGGAGAAACGGTGGTACGAGCACGCTATTTTCACCTCGTCGGGTTGCCGTGCACCCCATCCACGACAACCCGACACCACGTATAATGGATAGCTTCAATTTACTCTTCGACCCTCCGGCTGACACCCGCTGTGCCCTTCGCCAGGAAAATCGAAAAATTGTATAAGAAAAGAGCAATAAAAAACGAAGAAGGGGTAAAAAGAGGAATGAAGAAAGAGAAAGGTGAAAGGAGGGATGAAGAAAGAATGAGAAGGATAAAGAATGAGAGAGATAAAGATAGAAAGATACGAAAGTGAAAGATACGATGTAGATACGAAGAATGAGGAGGAGGGGCTGAGATTTCATTATAATGGAGCGGCTTGGTCTGCGAGGCTCGAATGCTTGCAAAATTAACCACTTTGTACTTGCACCCGCTTCGAAGTAACCCCCAATTTCGAATTCTCCTTGCGAACACACCCGAACAAACTTTCAGTGCCGCTGGTTCAGGAAGCTCGAAGATCTCGTTCGCTGACAAAGTTTTCCAGCGAAGCAAAACGAAACTACGGATAGGAAGACGATTGGTAGGGGTCACTCTGGAACGATTAGAAGTTACCTTTGTGTTCTAACAGCAAACGAATTGGGCTTAGATTCACCCACATCCGCGAGTTTGGGTTTGACTTACTGAAGTAGATGTCCAGTATTGATAGGTCCAATCCTATCATAAAAAAGTGGTGTCACGAATAACGCACATGTTGATTTTTTGGTCTCTCAAAATTTTACAAAAACCTTCAAAATCATTCAAAATTCGTTAAAATCTCTTAAAATATTCTTAGAAATCTCTTGAAATTCGTGAAAATTTTGGTGAAAATATCTAAAAATTTTTAGAAATCCTCAAAAAATTACACGAAATCCTTATAAATTCTACAAAATTTTTTAAAAATCAGAAAAATATCTTGAAATTCTTGCGAATTACTAGAAATCTCATAAAATACCATGAAAACCTTTAAAATTTCACGAATTTTTAATAAAACTCATCAAAAACCCTTAAATTCTTTTAAAATGCCTTAAAATCCCTTAAGATTTCATGGAATCCTTAAAAATCCACAAAATCTTCTTTACAAATCAGAAAAACCTCTTGAAATCCTTAAAAATTTGATAACTCTCAAAATTCTACGAAATCTTTTGAGTCATAAAAATCGTTTAAAATCCCTGAATAAAATTACCCGACAACATTTAAAATTCTTTCAAATCCATATAGTATTTTAGAAGTTAAAGAAATCTCTTGAAATCAGTTAAAATTCGTGAAAATCTCCTAAAATGCGTAGAAATTTTTATAAATTCCTTACAATTCTATGATAATATTCGAATATTCCCTTTATATCCTTTATAAATCCTTTAAAATTTATTATAATTATTAGAAATCTCATAAAATTCTATGCAATCCTTTGATATTTCACAAAATCTTTTATAATTCATAAAAATCCCTTAAATTCGCTTAAAATCATTTAAAAATCGTCAAAATTCCTTATGATAGTTAAAATTTCATACAAAATCTTTCAAAAGCTTTCAAATTAGATGAAATATCTTAAAATTCCTCCAAATTTTACAACATTAAAAATCCATTAAATACCTTTAAAATAAATAAATATTCACTAAATATTCTGAAATCCCTTAAAATTCTACAGGATTATTTAGAAATTCTAAAATTCTTTTGAATTCAGTAAAAAAAACTACTTAAAAATCGTCAAAATCCCTTAAAATTCATAAAAATCTTTTAACATTTCTAGAAACGTCTTGAAATTCCTTAACATTTAAAATCTTTGTAAATCATTAGAAATCTTACCAAATTCCATTAAATCCTTAACAATTCTACAAAATTTTTCAAAAATTTGAAAAGTCTCTTGCAATCTTTTAAAATTATGAGAAATCTCATAAAAATCCATAAAATCCGTCGTAATTCTTAGATATCTTTGAAATATCTTAAAATTTCTTGGAATTCCAGGATAAAATTTAAAATTCCTTAAAACCCCTTAAAACTCTTACAAACCTTTTGAAATTCCTTAAAATTTCATGAAAACCTTAGAAATCGCTGAAATTCTTGAAAATCTTCTTAAATTCTTAGAAACCTCTTCCTTCAAATTTCAAAACATTTAAAATCTCTTTTAAAATCGCTAAGAATTCTGAAAAGTATCTTAAAATTGTATTATTTCTTTTAAATTTCATGAAATATCCTAAAATCCCTTAAAATTCTTCGAAATCGGTTTAAAATCCTACTCTTTTGAATTTCGTAATAATCGCTTAGAAATCGTCAAATTCCCGTAAAATTTCTAGAAACATCTGGAAATTCCTTTCTAAAAAAGGGATTTCTCAAAAATTTCGCATACATTATATTTTGAAATCTGATTGGGCTTGTATGACTTAAAATTTTAAGAAGGAATACATTATTATTATTATTATTATTATTATTATTATTATTATTATTGGAGAGTGTCGTACCCTCTTTTTCCAAATCCTTTACCATTGCAAAGAATGCACAAGAATTCTTAATAATATAATTGTATTTTACAATACATTTTACATTTCATAATAACTCAGATTTATTTTAATAGGAGAAGATTCATTTCAAAAAGGAACATATTCCATTAGTTTCTTCTTAGAGCAAATCTCCTTATACCGAGTCCAATGTACATCTCCGTAACCCAGTGGAAAAAGACTGCTTTAGTCAGACAGATGAGAAGGTTCAGAAATTGTTCGAGATAAATTGCAAAAATAAGAGAAAACTTGAAACATCATATTTGAAGAGTTAATGTAACTGATTTGATACAGTAAATTTATTTAAGTAGCATTTTTTAACAGAAGTAGTTAAATTTTCTACGTAAGAAACAAAAATAACAAGTGTATAGGTTTGTATTGAGAAATTCTTGAACTTTAAAGTCGATTTAGTGAAGCGGAAAAATCAATTGCAATTTGTATCGAATTATTGAAATTCACAAAGTTTAGAGGAAAAGATAAAAACATCCTTTACGGAACATATCGAGAGGGTGGAAAATTTCTCCCTTCTATCGGTTATTGGAGCGAAAACAAAAGACATGACTCCATCCATTCGATGGCTTTCAATCGTTTTTAGATCCTGTTATTCTTTACTAGCTACATAGAATTACATAGTTCAAGAGGTTCGTAGGTCAAACCTCTTGACTTTTCTGAATTTTATGCTGGAAATAAAGATCATACTTCAGAAACAACAGGATCTAAGAAAATATACATTTTTAATAGTATATAACGTGCTTCTGACACGTATCAGTTTAATATAAACGATGCATTATAATTGACACGATTCTTTTTTTTTTTCATTTTACAGAAGAAGGAAACATTTCTGAAAATATAAAAAAGAGAAAAAATAAAAGAATCAGACAACTTGGAATATTCATATGTCCCAAGAGTGCAATAACTGTTTTGAACAATTTATACGGGAGATTGGATTGCAAATATTACTGTGAGGAACGTGTAACTTATTGCAATTCCCAATACAGATAAGAATGAATGCAAGGAAATTATTGATGAAAAAGTGGTACATTAACTCCCCTTCATGAAAAAACAGAACAGTATATAGTAGATTAAAAAAATATAATAAACCCCGAGTGCACAGGATGCTTAGAGGCGGTTTAGTTGCTGACTTGAATAATTGATGACAAATGATTAAATATAAATAGAGTAACCATATCTGCACTAATTCTGTTGTCTAATAAGTCGAGTGATATGATGGAAGTACACTGGGTGAAATTACGTGCTAAAGCCGTGTATAACGTCATTGGACGAGATCACTGACATAATTCACACTATCATGCTCGTCTATCGCATGCATGATTTGTGATGATGTCATTGGGGTGCACGAACTGGACAAATTTTCGTTCTCAAGTGGTTTCATGTTTAGCTGATGAGTGCGATAGCAACGTCAATCAGCTTTTTAGAGCATGATAAATTAGGAGCGAATCTGACACCATAAACTAAAACGCTTCAGGTGGAATGATTTAAACAATCTAGCTGGAAGAAAATTCGACTTATTTTAATAGTATTAGATAATTATATAATTATATGTTGAAGGAATTACAGAAGGAAACAGAGAAGTGTAAATTTCAACGTGAAAAGCGTGAAGGAAGGAAAAACTTACAATTAGAATAACAAGAGGGCAATTTGATTGTAATTGATGAAGGGACAAATGGCGTACGAATCAGAGTCTGATAATAGATAGCTTGGTGAACGAGATTTTAGGTGCAAAAGTTTTGTGTCCCTCCCTTTGTTCTGTTCGGAGGGAAATCCAGAAAATAATTACGGTCGTCGTAGTAGCAAAGTAGCAAGGTCGGGGGTGGGGCCATAATAAATGAAAGGATTTATTCGAACGATTTGTCGGGGGCGTGCAGTCCCGATTTAACGGAGACACCTATGGACACCTATACGCCCACATTTGATGTCGTGATACGTGTATGTGAATGTTCATGTGCGCTATATCTATGGCAGCTCGATATATCGGCGATCGTACATTTACGGATGGTGCGGAGATTCCAGTGGGCCGGAAGTTGGTTCCCGTAACCAGGAATATCGGCAGGAATTTACGGAGCGTAGGTAATAAATAAATGCGAATCACGCCTGCTCGTCCACTTGCTTAAATGACCAATATCTTCTTTTGTGTATGCTTATTCATCCATTTTTAGCAAGTTTTAGTTGAAGCAGAGTAGCTTTTTTTAGATTATAACAGGATTTTATAATTATTGTGCATATTTTTTGACTTGTCGGCGTTATAATTATTTTGAGAATATTGTCACAGGGTTTAGAGAAAGGAATTTCTAGTATTTCGACTCAACAAGTGGCGATGTGTAAAACAAAACATGGCCGCGAATTTATAAGCGTACTTTTGAGACTCCATTCACGTGACTAGACTCGAATTTCATGTCTCACATTTCACACGTTCTAGGGAATTATTTTTATGTTCTCAACTTGCTGAATTCCAGCCTTGTTTTCTGATATTTGTACGACTTTTAGTGGGTTTCTTTAACAGATGATATATCTTTGATTTTTGTTCTTTTAGACTTTATGTAAAAATGAAAACTGATTCAATTAAACTCTATTGTTAAGAAGCATAAGGAGGGGGAAAGAGTAAGAATGAGGCTTTGAAGAAATGGGGAAGAATGAAAAAACATTAGGTGAAACTTTTCGTTTAGAAAATCGCACTTTCAACCGAAATTTTCCAAGTACAAGACTTTGAACTTCTTATTCTTGGCGTCTGGTGATGCTAAGAGGGTCTGAGAGAAAGGGAGGTAGTGTGGCAGCAAAGATGTAGGTATAGAGATTGGTTAGGCAACCACAACCACCGACACGCCACGAGTCGTTAAGTCCATTCCGTGGTTTTAATGTCAGCACTAACTTCGCAAGCCCATTCCTTCTTTCCGCTCTATCCACCCGAACTGCATCTTCCTTCTTCCTTCATCCTCAGCTCTAAACCTTCTTACCCCTCACCACCCCTTGTCAACCTCAATCCCTCCACATATTTTTCCCTTTTGGCCACGTTACAAATTCAACTGAGGATTCTCCACCAGAAGAATCCCTCCATTCGACCAACAAAGTTCAACCAATGTAAAATCTTTACACGCTCTTTATAAAAGTTTTTCTTATACAATATTAATGTGAAGCAGAAACTTATGCATCTCGAAAGATAAAATGGGTTCAAAATATTCAAGGTGCAGTGGAATCTGCGTTTCTAAAGAATATGATCATTAGCCAATTTTATATTGTGGGGATATCAGATGTTTATTTGAATTTATTTATTTATACTGACTTGACTTTGAACTTAAAATCTTCGTGATTTTGAAATAGAAAAGGGAAAATTCGAAGAATCCACTTCTGTCTTATGTTTTATAAATTTAATTCCCTGGAAGATTTTCCATGTTTCTCAAGCTTGCATGCTTTGGTTGAATGAGGAAAGAAACATCTGATCTGATATTCATGAGCTCTGTGATCTGGACGCATCGCATCATTGGCTACGACATATGCCAGAAACACGAATATCTCCATGAGACTTTTTTTTTTTTTCCTTTTCTCAGACAAATATATATTCGTATGTACATCTTTCGACTGTCCTCTCCGCTTTATCGTTTCCCCTATTTGCCTATTTCCCTGCATTAGAGTCAGATCCTGGCGACTTAAAGGCTGTTTATATTGGACCAGTTTCCGCAAATTTATTATAAGTACACAATAAACTTGCCATTAAAATGACACATATGCTCCGCAAATTCGAGACTGCGCGAGCCAATTTGCTATGCAGAGTGAAAAATCACTTTTTAGCTTCTCGAAGAAACACTTCCATCTTCAGGTTTTTTTTAATTTATGTTAGTGAGTCACATAGTTAGTACTTTTTCCATCGTGGCATAATCCAGCCAAGTGATGCTTAACTTCGATGATTGGACGAGAAATACAAAAAGAAATTAATTCATCTTATTTTAAAAAAGTGGTGTAACGAGTATTCTCTTAAAATCATTAAAAATCATCAAAACGTCTTGCAATACGTGAAAAATTCTTAAAATGCCTCGAAATTCTACGAATAAATTACAAATCCTTTAAAATTCATTGAAATATCTTTAATTGCCATGAAATTTTACAACATTCAAAATACATTGAAGTTCTTTAAAAAAATCTCATAAAATTCTTTGAAAACTATTGAAATTCGTTAAAATTTGTGAAAATATCTAAAAATTCTTATAAGAGTTCTGAAAAAATTCCATGAAATCTTTTCAAATTTCACAAAATCATTTTAAAATCATAAAAATCCCTTGAATTCTCTTAAAATCATTAAAAAATCATCAAAACTTCTTACAATATGTGAAGAGTTCTTAAAATGCCAAGAAATTTCACGAATAAATTCAAAATCCCTTAAAATTCGTTAAAATAACTTTAAATGCCTTCAAATTTTATAACATTCAAAATCCATTAAAATTCTTTGAAAAAATTTCATAAAATTCTTTAAAAACTCTTGAAAATCGTTAAAATTTGTGGAAAATCTAAAAATTCTTAGAAGCTCTCAAACAATTCCATGAAATCCTTTAAAATTTCACAAAATCTTTTAAAAAATCATAAAAATCCCTTGCATTCTCATAAAATCATTAAAAATCATCAAAATTTCTTAAAATACGTGAAAATCACTTAAATAAATACCTCGAAAGTCCACGAATAAATTCAAAATCCCTTAAAATTCGTTGAAATATCTTTAAATGCCTTCAAATTTTATAACATCCAAAATTCTTTGAAGAAATCTCATAAAATTCTTTAAAAACTCTTGAAAATCGTTAAAATTTGTGGAAAATCTAAAAATTCTTAGAAGCTCTCAAACAATTCCATGAAATCCTTTAAAATTTCACAAAATCTTTTAAAAAATCATAAAAATCCCTTGAATTCTCTTAAAATCATTAAAAAATCATCAAAATTTCTTACAATACGTGAAAATCTCTTAAAATGCCTGGAAATTCTACGAAAAAATTCAAAATCCCTTAAAATTCGTTGAAATATCTTTAAATGACATCAAATTTTACAATATTCAAAATCCATTCAAATTCTTTGAAAAAATCTCATAAAATTGCATGAATTCCTTTAAAATCCCACGAAATATCTTGAAAAACCTTAAAATTTTTTGAAATTCTTTAGAAATCCTAAAATTCTTTTGAATTTTGTAAAAATTACTTGAAAATCGTCAAAATCCCTTAAAATTCTTTGAAAACTTTCTAAATTCCTCTCTAAAAATAAAAATCGAATTTCTTTCATATTTAAATACAAATACAAATACATAAAAATACATACAAATTTTTTAATTGATAATATGTTGCTACCGAACGAATGGAGGTTTTCAAGTAATGATTTTTTCCATATATTTATAGTTTACTTTTCCAGAAATAAAGGGCGTGCATCAGAGAGATTAGGACAAAGAGATAAACTTATATAAGAGATAAACTTGTACAAGAGATAAACTTGACTAAATTACATCCTTCAAGTCAATAAATATATATACTTTGTGCAGTTTCCTTATTTTTATTTCCATTAAAGGATAATATCATAGTAAATCTATGTGAAGAGATGCCTGATAAACACGCAAAGATATCTCTTGAGGATTCTTGGACAAAATGAAGCCATGAAAGCTAGTGGAGTAGCATGGGCGAGACAAAGTCTTCGACTATTCCTCATTAATCATTCCAGCCTCTTAGCTTGCGTGCAAAAAGGGCTTTTACGAGAGCGTGCCGCCTTTTTGCGATTGGTGGGAGGACTCCTTAAAAGATCACCGAGATGCTTAAAACGTGTAAGAATAAGGTCGTGGAATAAGAAAGACAAGAATGAAGCCTAGAATGAAGCGTCAAGAAACTCTAAAATTAACCCTCCGGCATTTTAAATTAATATTATATCGAATTGAACTAAATTGGAATTTTAGTTTGCAAAGCAGCTCAGAATCTGAGCTTTTAAAAATCTGAATTTTAGAGTGATTGTGAGACAAAATATGAAGAATATATAGTATTGAGCCTTTTATTTTATTACAGAGAATATTTATTCTTCCGGATTTAATTTCGTTATCGAATCTGCTTCTTTGAAGAATAAATTGTCGATTATTTCTTCTGAAACTAATTTCAATCGTAAACTAGATAAAAGTACACTGAATTGATTGCTTTTCCTGTCGCAATTACAACATTGACGTGGAAAAGTTGCCTTTTACGTTAGCAATCAATTACTATCCTTGTACGGCTAATTAGATAGTATGTTTTATCACATTAAGTTTGGACCAAGCTAGGATGGTTCCTAAAGGGGATGTTCTCGAATATAGAATATCAAAAGGCGCAGCTTCGTCGCGGCTGCTGAATGGAGTTAACTGTGCTCCTCGCGAAAACGATGTAGGTACAATTCTAGCTGCAATTAAACTAGAGGTTTAATTGCTCGACAATCCAAGTCTTACTATGAATTTCTAATTCGAATTACGAACGGAAATCTCTTTATTAATTTCGGCCGAGGCGCACAAAATCCTGCTAATATTAAAGCATGGAGAGAATATTTTGCATAATTTAACGAGAGGCTACATCGTCGCACATTTTTCTATTTATGATATACTATTTTCCCAGCTTAAATATTCATGTGGAAATAAATATTTTAATTTTGCGTACTCGATTTACTTTATAATATAATCCTTTACAGAGTGATAAGAAAGATAAGCTTTCAGATCCTGTACACTGTATAGATTTCAAAAGAAATGTTCAATTGTTAATTATATAGAATTATTGACTTATTGATTGCTCAGCGAGTGATTTTAACGCGGAAAATTGAACTTTGACCAACAATTAATCGACTTCATTGAGAGGAAATTTGACGGTCGGTCGCTACGACGTATTAGTTGCATTCTGATGATGTCGAAATAACTTGCATGTGTGTTGATGGAGCTTGCTACGACCAAAATTTTGACAACAATGCACATCCAATAAATATTCCGGGGCGCAATGACGTCAATATAATAGATCGCCCCTACATTATCCACACTCCATGAAGCAAAGGTTCGGCAGCATTGGCACGGAAAAGATTCAAATCTATTGCTTCATTTAAAAAAAAAAAATCAGAAATCGACGATCTACATTTTTAAAAAGAGTTACGATAAAACCGGTTCTTTTTTTCGATAAAAATTCAATCACTGATACTAGTTTTTATTTTATTCAAAAATAGAACTCTTATCTTTTTTATTTACTTATACTATTTGATCGTTTGTACATGGAAATGCAAAAGTTGAACTAAATCCTGCATTTTTTCAATTTATCTACATTTGTACTTGAGCGGTGGAAAATCCATTAGAAAATTTCTTATCTATCTATAAATTTCAAGAATTGAAGCTCGATAAGAATTTTCTCCTGAAAAAATGCAGTTGAAGATTCTGCTACCCCCTTAAAGGAGTGGAATTGCGAAGGTTAAATTATCTGATTCAGCTTGGATTTGGAACTATCTATTCAAATATGTGCCTGTGGACGATATATGAAATACGTACGAGACAGAAACCTCGATACAATGCAGAGATATTAATATTGGCAGTTGATACATCGCCGCGGTTTCAAGCGTCGACTACGTGCCATCGAAATACCGGGTGACCCTTTAATATTCCATTGGCGTTCGGACTTGAACGGGAGCGTATCCGAACAGACTTACAAATTTTGCTGCGACTGCAGGGAAATGAGGGCTGAGAGGCACACCACACCTCCTGGAAATCTCCCATTATCGAGTTGAATAAAGTACGAGAGGACCTGTAAAAATCGGAGAAGGAAGTCGAAAATAAAACGAATAGCGAGCTTCCTAGTTTCCGACATTATTCACTTATTCCCAGATAAAAGAATGATTTATTTTCTTCTTTCTGCCGCCTAAATAATTCTTTCATTCGAGGATATTAAAAAAATTCATTATTGACTCACGGTCTTCATTGTTAACTTACAATCTTCTATATTGACTCAAACTATACACATAATACGTGAATTATATGCATTTTTTGAATTGATGAGAAAAATCCCTTCTTTTAAGGTTTAGAGGTGAAGCGAGCGTGAATACAAACATTGTTATCCCATGATCCTTTTAGAGAAAATTGCTTTTTGTTGCATTCAGGGAAATGGAATAGGATATTTGTTATTCGAAACACATAAGTCACATAACAATCGTGTATTTGTTAACTGAAAAAAGAGTTATCTCAAATATTGAACTTGAATTCAATAGAAAGAAGGACATAGGTGAACGGAAATGGATGAAGAAAATAAATAGGAATGGTTTGAGAGCTTCAATCGAGGCAAGGAAGATATCTATCAGGAGAAAAAGAAACCAAGAACAGATTGTCGAAGCGAATCATAATCAAACAATACACTTTTATCCATCAAAGTAAAATCTTTATTTAAAAAGAGATCTGTATATGGAAACCTGTTTTTAAATCAAGAAACAATTCTAAGTGAATTAAATTAATTAATTTAAGTAATAAAATAAGAATCTTAGAGTCTAGAAATTTATAGGTGACATAAATTGGTTTAATTATTTCCTATAACATACTGGAATCGTTATGGGTCCGTTTACGCTTTATAGACCTTAATGATAGGGTATCAGAAACTTAACTTGTTATTATGCGACTGATACTCCCACCTCAGCCAATTATGTCACAAGACGAGAATCGATACGCGAGGACTAAAAAAGGAAGTATCATTAAGTTCTTCTAAAAGACCTCTTAGTCCTTATCTTTTATCTTTCCCTTCTCGATTTCAAGTTTCCACTTGCAAACGAATATTTTCTCCTTGCCACGAATTTTGCAGAGTTAATTAAATCAGGCGTACCTTTGTTAAATAAAATAATTAAATTTCCTCTGGGTATTTATATTTAATTTAAATTTAAAGCGTTGACTTAAGGAAAGTTGGAATTTTCATTTTCGGTTACCAATTGTACAATTTTAATTTATTTAAGGAACATTAAATACAGTGTTTAAGAAAGTCAACATGATTTTTTGTTGAAGCTAATAAGCTGGGTTAAAAATTGCGTTCATAGATTGAAAAGAATATCGCGAAAGTCAGGACGTGCAAGAAACGTGTAACCGGGGTATAACGAGATTCGGGAAAATTTAATAATACGTTGGCACGGCGTTTCGAGATGATTTATATATTATGATACAACCCAATGTGTGTCCTCGATATAAATCAGGATCTTCTTACCTAGGGTTCAGGGAGGATGGGCTTGAGAGGCGAATGAGATGTAAGATTTCGAGAGGATATTATATAGTCATGTCTTCAAAATATTGATATTACCTTATTTTCGAATTATTTATTATAACTAATTTCAAAATTTATTCTTTTCAGAGGTTGATGAAATTTATTCGCAAAAGAATCCTATATTCTTTTAGATTCCAACATGTCTGACCATAACCGCCCTGCTCTACTAATTATGATTACACAATCAGTAGAGTAGGTCCGTTATTGTCAGACATTGAAAAAATTACAAATCTGGCCTTACCGTAACTGACCCGCCCTACTGAGCATGTAATCAGTAGAACAGGTCAGTTATTGTCAGACATGCCATAAAATAAGAGAATATTGCTACTTATTTCTCATTGACTCAGATGTGCTATTAATTCACCTGATAGTGTTCCTATCTAATTAATTCAAGCCACTTTCCCGAAGATAATCACGAGAGCAACTAACGGACGAGTAGGGAATTTAAATAGCTGTTTGAATGAAAATTTAATCGAATCAATCGGATCCAATTAAAAGAGCCAAGCGATCCAGCTCTCTTATCACGAGATGCGCGAAACTAGTTCAGGTCGACATTGGCATTAGTTATAGGTATAACAGGTGTCCAGACTTTTCTTCGAAATATCAGGACGTGACATCCCTTGAAAGGAAAGTTTTCAACAAGGCCGACAGAGTGTCGTTGACGTTGGCATAAAATCCAATGCTGGTGAAAGCGTAGTGGTAGTGCGAGTAGTGCGTCTGCCTCAAGCAAGACGATGACGGAATCGGTCGACTGGTGCAGTTTCTGCATTACTTTTCTCATCTCTTTTCTTATTCTGGCTTCCATTTGCCACCCCTGCTCTATTTCTTCCCACCAGGCCACCGCTCACCTTGTCATCCTTTCATAAAAGCGTCCAGCATAAACTTCGCGACGACCAAGCGAATCGTCCTCGGTGCATTTTTAATTATTAATTAAGGCGTAAAAGGTAATTCTCGACTTAAAACTTCCGGTGCAGCGTCAGTGTATTTATGGGGCAACGACTTGCTACGATACGCTCATTAAATCGAGGGTTGAATTGCGCACACACTTTTAATTTTACGTTTTCTCGTTTTAAACGTCTTTGCTTTGCATTTATTTTAGTTTTCTGGTACTTATTAATAATTTACATTTTCTGATATTCTTGTTATAACAATTCAATTTTTCGCTTTTATAGGATTTCTAAACATCTCTGTCAGTAATCATAACTCATCTAATATGTCCAAAATGGATCTGATTAATTTTAATAAAGAAAACCTAGGAGAATCGTAAATTGACCCCCAATTAGTAGAACAAGTAGAATATAGTAAGACATCACATAAAGTACAATTGCTCAAATTCGTGAAAAGCGTTAATTAAAAATAAATTATGTTTTACGTTAGCAATGACTTTATAACGTGCAATATAAAGAATTTTATTTTACTAGCAGACCATCGAGTGCGCTACGTGCACGATTATTTATTTAATTTTTTACGACTTCTCAAATCATTAAAAAATCAATGAAAGTTTGTTGATTCAAATTTAGAAAATCTTAAAGAATTTGTGAAACCCTTTAAAATTCCACGAGGAACTTTAAAATTCCTTAAAATTCTTTGAATTCCATAAACTTCCTTAAAAATCTCTTAAAATTTCATGAAGTGCTTTTAAAATTCAACTAAATCTTTTTAATATTATACAAATCTCTTTTAATCACTTAAAATTCCTAAAAATCCTTTAAAATTCTATGAAAAGCTTTTAAATCCTTTAAAATTCTTTAAAATTCCATTAAATCTTTTAAATATTATACATACCTCTTTTAAAAGATTTCAACGAATTTGAGCGATTTCTAAAATTTTCCTGGAAATTTTAGGTATTTCAAAAGGTTTGTATGAATTTTAAGAGCTTTTCAGGAATTTTAAAAAAGGTTCTAGAATTTCGAGAAATTTTCAGATATTTTAACAGATTTATAAAAATTGCAAGGGATTTTATGGAACTGTAATGGAATTTATGAAATTTTAAGATATTTTAAGGAAATATAAATGTTTTAAAATTTTGAGGGATTTTAAGAGGTTTCTAAGAATTTTAAAAGATTTCAACGAATTTAAGCGATTTCTAAAATTTTCGTGAAATTTTAAGGGATTTCAAAAGGTTTGTATGAATTTTAAGGGGTTTTTAGGAATTTTAAATGAGGTTCTGGAATTTCGAGGAGGAATTTAAAGATATTTTTACAGATCCTCTTAAAATCCTTTAAATTCCATAAAAAGCTTTTAAATCCTTTAAAATTCCACGAAAATATTTTTATAATTCCTTAAAATTTCTTGCAACTTTCTTAAAATCCTTTATAATGTAACGTAAAGCTTTAAAATTCCTTAAAATATATAAAAAAATTTTCAAAATTCCGTAAAATTCCACAAAAAAATGATTTTAATCGTTTTTGTGGATTTTTAAGGGATTTAAAGAGGTTTTTAGAGTTCTAAGAAATTTTAACGTATTTCGAAGGTTTTCCTGACATTTTTTTGCACCATTAGTTTGTTTTTCTTCTTTCAACTTCAGGTCATTCGAAAACCAATCAGGTTTGCAACAAAAATGTATGCGAGATTTTCGAGACATTTCGTGACACCACTTTTTTAAGATAGGATATTTATATTTATATTTGTACATCTGCTAAAGGACCATCTGCGTCTCTAACTGCAATTAAAAAGTAATTAGACTAATATTGCTTACTGCGGAGGTTGGCTTCAGGAAAAGTTGAAAGAAAGTTGTTTCGGGAATCAGAAACGTTTAATTGCAGCATGCATGGTTTCCAAACCATTTTGTACCATTATCTTTTGCTTAATTATAATGAATTACCTTAATTTACCCTACGCGTTTATAAATAATTAAAATCTTAATAAAAATAATTCAAATCTTAATAAAATAATACAAATCTTAATAAAATTAATACAAATCTTGATAAAACTAATATAAATTAATAATAATATAGATTTTCTCCTGGAAAATCGTGACAGGATTAAAAATATATTTATTGTGATAATTGGAAAATAATAATAGAAAGGACAGAGAGGAGCGTGTAAGACTTTGTAATGTATTTTCTTGGTCACCATATCTCAAGGGAAATTGATGAGGGAAAAGGGAGAATGAAAACGAATTAAGTCAAGGGAATAGTTACTCATCAGGCTACCATAATATCCTGTGTCGCGCTGCGAATTCATTAAGCTCGATTTCCTTAATTAGATTTCATTACGCAATATCGTACCTTGGAATCTCTTGGAATCTTGAATTCGTTTCGGAAGCTATTGAAAATCGAGCAAGCGAGTGCAAAAAGTCGAAGGGTTCCAGCTCAGTGAGTAATTATTCAATCATATGGCGCTTTCGTACTTGACAACATGAGACGTTTTAAAGAGAACGGAGAAAAAATCGCTTCACTCTATCGGAAAATAAGCATTGCACAATTATCGACGATCCTTTATAAGGGAAAAATTCTCAGTAATTAAATTTTATTAATATTCAAGCAATTTTCTAAAATAATTTACATAACTTTCACATTATTTCAATTATTATTACAATTTATGTGATTACAAGCGATAATATTTATAATGGAATTTATTCATTCTTGGAATAATTAATGAATATTCAATATAACTAAAATTTCACTTAGTAATCATTGAATTTATCGTTATACCCTGAAAATGCATTCCTTCCATGTCAGAACATTTTAATTGCAAAACGGACTGTGCCCGAGAGTTTGAAAGCGAAGGGCGACAAGGAAAGTTTAGCGGAAGAGAACATACGAGAGAGAAAGGGATTCGAATTTGCAAGAGGAGGAACATTCTCGCTGAGGGTGAGAAAGTTTTCAGGTTCTTGTTTGATTTGTAACAGCTGCTCGTTTCACGAAGGAATAAGTGCACGTAAATTTTACAAATCAATTTTTCACTACATGATAATATGATCACGAATACCTAATATTCGTTTTTGAATATATTATTTCTCAAATATATGTCATTCTTATCAAAGTTCAAGAAAGTTTCAACCTATAAAACAAAAGTGACGTTGCAAGGTTTCTGACCTATTTTAAAATTCAAATTACATGAAGTATGTTCTTGCTCGAATATTCAACAGTATATTAGTTTCGAAATAAATTGAAGCTGTAAAGTGGTTTTCCGGTTGTTGAAAACTTTATACGGGTTCCTAGGCAATGATATGAAAACGGCACGGAGCGTTAAGCTCAATTCTGTTTGCTGGTTGGTCATTTCGTGAAGTAAACTCGTAAACGACACCAAACGATAAGTATCAGCTGATGTCAAAGTTTTGTTTATTCGAGACTCAGCCGATGTTTGCACTTTAAAAGTTTAAAAGCTAATAAATCACACGTGAGGAATATGCATCTATGTCATGAAAATTAGCTATCTAAATTCAAAAAAAGAATATATTCAATAAAGAATGTCTAATTTATATAACTAAATCAAGAAAAAAATCGAAAATGTTTTAAATCACCCTAATTTGTATCATTCCATAGAAGGGAAAACTATAAGGAAAGGAGTAAAGCAACTGGAATAAAAGTAAGTATTAGTACATGTCTATGGGGTTTGCGGAATGACTTTTAACCGTAACTAGAAAGTTTACCCTTAAAAGTGAACATAAAACGCGAACTTCCCTCAGCTAGAGGCTACCTAGTCTATTTTGAAGATAATGAAATGCGTCGAGGCTAACGAGATTTGCGGATAGTCTGCATTCAATGAATAATTGGATGCCCATCTTTGATCTCGTTCAAGTGGCAGAATAACGAAGGGGAACCTACATATAACGGAAACGATAATTCTCAATCGACAGTTCAGCGTATTATGAATGTTTTTAAAATACCAATTAAGTCAATAGTTTGAACATGAACTTTTTCAAATTGATATCGTTAAAACTTCCGTATAATGAAGTTGATCTTTTAGCTTGTATAAATGAAATTGATTTATGAATTTCGAGTGAAAGTAAAAATTTAGCTTTCTTTAAACGAACAATCCGAATGCATTCCAAGAAAAAAGTGCGCACGTGCCGAATCTGAACTTTACAAAGTTTTTTCTAACACACTTCTGAATATTCGATTAACTCGTCGGAAAGTCAAGAGAATTTTAATCATGAATTTCCGTTGCTATCGGTTCACCACTCCAATAATTCTATAGTTAAGTGTAAACTTTTATGAAGTTGAGTTGAAGAAGATAAATGACAAGCCAACTGTAATCTGGGATTGCGCTGCATTGCGAAACAAAAAGGTCTTATAACAAGTATTATTTATAATGGTAGACTGAGAAATGAGTCAGATATTTTCTGCTGGAAGTTTTCAAAGATACGAAAATATTACATAACTATAGAAGAAGCATTAATTTAGACTTGTTTTTTTTTATTGAATTTGTTCTAAATTAAGAAAATAATCATAAATCTGAAGAAATCTCTTTTCCTGAAAGAATACATATTTCGTGCTATTAATTTCAATTCCTGAACATTCATTTTCGCTGTCATGAAAAATTGTTCATGTATCCTTTGTATTTCCATGGAATCTCTATACCTAAACGAAATTGGAAAAGTTTATTGCGATGGATTTAATCTTTAATTTATTTCTCGCTTATTCGACGAGATCTATTCATCAGCCTGACACAGAAAGTCCAGCCAATTGTGATTAATTCGTCAGAAACAAAGGTGGAAAAGGTTTTGCTTCAGTAATCCTGATTTATTAGTCAAAGGAGCGTTGAACGTTAATTACTTACATATTAATTAATGAATAAACATCGATCATATATGAGTATGGGTTTTACATATGCTGGCTTTCTTGGATTGATTTCAGAGAGTAATAACATTATTTCTCACAGTAAAAATTACTTTTGCACACATTCTTAATCGCCTGTGATTTTTCAGTTTTAATATTTGGAAGAAAATCTTCAAGCAAATATGTTTGCGAATTTCTGCGACATCGGATGATAGGACAGAAATGTATATATACTGAGTAAACTCTGTCGCACTTTAGTATGCCGGTGTCCTGTTTACTGTCCATTAGAGGCAACGTCATCCTTTACTACCCTTCCCTTTAGTTTTTGTAGGTTCCTATTTCCAACCTGCACTTCTCAAATGGGGAACCGGACTCTGCTTTATTTACATACTTATGTACATTGTATATTAAGAAAGGAATGTTAACTGAACTCTAGCTGACGCAAGAATCTGCACAAAGGATAATTAACATTTACACTTGAAATGACTCCCAAAATTATACAATTTTTAATATATTTGGAATATAAAATACATTTCTACCTTTTTTTAGAAGCAAAAGAAATCTAATGAACCATGGATTTCAAATATCCTTCGAAGATAAAAAAAAAACCCTCGAGAGTTAAAGTATGTAGGTTGACGTGTGAGGATGAAACTTAGCAAAGAAATTTCCTCATTCTCTTATGACCTTTTTTTTTAATATTCGTCTCACGTACAACCCATGCCTCATTCACGAGCTCCATAGAAACATGATAGAAATGGTTCACCTTCCTCTCTTGGCACTCAGTAGCCCCGTTATTTGTGAATTTATTCTACCATGTATCGCAGAAGAAAGTTATATCTTTCCTCCCCATAAAGCTCTCGAGGTGGAAATTTTAATCCCTCTAAAAATAGCAATAAACAATCATATCAATAACGTCTTTATAAATGAATACAATAGCGTCACTTGCCTTTACATCGAATACCTTTTCAATTCTCTCCCTGTTAAAGGATTTGTCTTGAAAAATGATACAGTAATAATAAATAAAAATAAACCCTCGAGAATTATTATATCTTGAAAATGTTATATGTGGAAAATGTTATATGTTGAAAATGTTATATGTTGAGAATGTTATATCTTGAAAATGTTATTCAAGTCTTTATTTCGTTGCCCATCTTTCGTGCATCCGTTCTTTCGTACTTTTTCTTACATCACAGAGAGGAACCACTCACATTTTCTCAACTCACCCTTTTTCCTGATACAACACTTTACTCGGTGGAAGGTACTAGGTACTCTGGTAAACGTGCACCCTACAGTAATACACTACTCCTCTTTGCTTAGTTATATCCTCTTGGTTACTTGCCGTTAGGTAACATGAGATAGAAGGTACAGTTTGGTGTAATATTACCTCATGTTGCTTCTTGGAATGAAAGAGTGTGTGCTTACAATGCCCTATTGTAACAGGTAAAAAAATTAGTTTTGGATTTGCTCTGGATAGAAAATTATGTAATGTTAACTAGCAGTTTTTAGCATCCTATTTAATCTTCACAATTGGAATACATAGATTGCATCTTGTCTGAGAAATACAAATAACAAAAAGAAATAATCAAACTCAAAAAAATAATCAAAGAAACTCCCAAATAAATTAAATTGAATTTTATGTATAAAGTATTTAACTAGTAAAAGATAAACGTAGCATTTCAAATTTTCAAAAGCATGTAATAATTCATCCCTTTACTTCTGACTTTAATGCGCGAATTTATGAGTGTGTATTCAAATACATCAACCCAAGAGTTTGCATACATATGCAGCTATTTATGAGCTCTCTGAATATACTTATTTCCAAGTGCGTAGGTGTTTCATTGTGCGCATGCTAACTCAGTAATACGATGATGAATGGGGTCATGGTTAGGGTTACATTTCAGCTGTTCTTTGCTTTTCTCATTCACTTTCACGCAAGAATGAGTCTGAAACACCTCATTTTATCAATCCACTTGCTTTTTCTACCTGATAATTTTCTTTTGATGTAAGCAAAGAAATTTGCTTACAGCTGCGTTACAGTTTAGGGAAATATGTCACCAATCTTTATTTCTATTTCTTGGAAAACTGTTCATTCATTTTAATCTGAAGATTTATTGAAGTTTTCATGTAGACAAGTTCCTAACAATAATTGAACCTTCCTTCCTCGTACAACTACCCTTTTTTTCAGTTGCCTTCAACCTTTATCCTCTAGCTTCTCTCTCCACGCAGACCTCTGATTAATCTGTTTCATTACCCACCTACAAGTTCCGGCACACGGTCCAACTTTTTGTTATTAGCATTTAGGGTGCGCGTCGGTGGTTTCGTTGTGCAGTGTGTCGTTGGTCCGTGTACCTCTTGTTATTGTTGTTGTTGTTGTTGGTGAGCACCGACATCGTTGTGGGTTGGAAACAGCTATACGAGGTCGGAGGGTGCGACAAGATGAAGTAGCCAGGCAGATACCAGTAAATACATACGCTTGTATGACCCTCGTATCATATGACCTGAGTTGTCTTTAAATCCTCCAAGACTCCGAGCAATTTGCTGCAAAATTTGATCCAGAACAATTTACCAAGCTAGAATTACATTATAATTTGTCGGCGTGTTTCTTAACGCTTGAAGAGTTTCACTTTTCAAGCATTGGTATCACTTTCAGCGATGTCAATTAAAATCATTATAAGTGGTAAGAAGCATGGAATACAAATTCGAGAACGTGAATTGATCGGACCATATCAAATGGAAATATGACTTTCCATCTTTCTTCCTCGAACACGGTGAATACCAATTGAATACTAAAAGAGGGTTTAGGATATGATTTTCACTTATGAATGATTGATAAGCATATGTTGTCCCCACTGGTGAAGTGCGTTTACATGACAGCACGAGCGACAGAACGAATCGATATCCCAAACGAGTGACGAGACAGGCGGATTTTCCATGGGTTTACTGGTATCGCGTGACCTGAATAAAGAGTTGAAATCGGTCCTCATTCGCATTTTATTTCCGACATCCTTCCACCTGCTCATTTTTCAGGTCTCGGGTTTGCCGATTTTTCCTCGCAAATCCGAACGATAGACGGCCAAAAGCGAGCGTCATCGCTATCCAGAGAGAAGATCGGGGTTCATCTGGAATTTGTTTCACGCCCTAAAGTGTAGCTTCCGGTAGAGGAGGTGTAGGAGGACAGTAAAATCGGAAGTGACCGGTTTATGTATTGGGGCGCTACGCGTTCCAATAAAGCGGTGCAACGTGGGTGAGGATGAACCAAAAGGTAGAAGGTGGTGTTGGGTGTTGGGTTGTTGGGTGTAGGCGGCTAACATAAATACAGTTGTGCTGAAGCACCAGCGAAAACCAGGAGCAAGTACCTAGTTGGAGTAAACTAACCTACCCTGAGCATAACACACATACACCTACACATTACATGTGCTATTCCGCCCTCCTTGATGCTGTGCTACCACGCCTTCACGCACGAACTTATCTGGATTTTATTTTAATTATACCAACAGCAGGGTTCCTTGTTCCATTTCATAATTTTCTTTCCTTTCTTTCAGAGTTCAGAGACTAAAATATTAATTCTCCACTAGAACATTTCGCTAATTTTTTCACATTGCCGCTTTTGCCTTACCATCAATCTTTTTTCGCTCTTTCCATTTTCATTAGGCAATTTTTTCATTTTTCGGTTACCCGGTCTTTTATGTACGAATGATTGACTACTTTTCTTCATTTAGACGAATAACTTTCGTGTCTTTATGAACATTTCCTCTTTCAATCCTTCATTCAACCTTCAGTAGTCACGCTTTATTTTAGTCAGACATACTCAATTGGCCCAACTTTTAAAAAGTACAGGTCTCTGAATTCGTCTTGATTTCTTCTATAATCTGATTATACCCTCATTAATGGCATAATTGAGTTATTATCTTGGTTATTGTTTATCATAATAAACTAGGTTTGTCAGTCCCGTTCGATTTTGTAAGAATGCTTTTTAGAAGGAAGCTGTGTTGTCGGATTTTAGTAGTGCACGTGTCGCAGCGCTTACGGGCAAGAAAGCTTCAATTTAATTCCGTTCAGGACTCGAGATGAGGTTATTAACCTTAGCGCTCCAGCATTTGCAAGCTCATTTGTAAGCGTCCAGCGTTCAACGTCGTGACGGTGATTCCCGTTCGCTTTCCTGAGTGCTTTCGGAATCGTCGAACTCGACACTGTTGATGAATTGAGCTCAGATCGTCAATAAGTCAGCTATCTTCAGAGAAAATGAACTGAGCAGAGCAAACCTCCTTTCTCCACAATTTATAGAGCTAAATTAACCTACTTTTGTAGGTCAATGAAATTTAAATTGCTTTCCTTTAAACTCAAGCCCTGAATTACTGAAAATAGATACAGTACAAACGATTTTTATGTCATGTCTGACCGTAAATGACCTGTTCCACTGATTTCAAAGGAAAATTCATTTAAGATTAGAGATTTAATAAAAAATACTATAGAAAATGTCAACAGACACATTTAACAAATTGAAATTGGTAATATTCAATACCAGGAGTCAGTATTCGGTCCTGAGGGAGCTGAGAATTTCGATTTTCTTTGACCCACGTTTCTAGAAAAGCTGACAAAGGGTAAGAGCACGCTAAGGACTTGAAAGGCAGAAAAAGGTGAAATAGAGGAAAAGGAAAGGGATGAGTAAAAGGAGTGGCATATTTGTGCGATGTACGTACAGAAAGGCTGCCCAGAACTATGAAGCAAACACAATAGAGAAGACTTTTCTCAGCTAAGAAATAAACATTGGAAGAGGTTTAGAAGACAGAAGGGTGAGCCGATTTAAGGGAGCTTCGTGGATAGTCGGAAGGGAAAGATAGACTTGAGATGTCAAGAAATCTATAGACTGTGTGCACACAAAATTCATGATTTCTCTTTACCGAGGGGATTTTTCTGTTCATGAGATTTGCACAAACTCCATGACTCTGACATATCTGCTCTGTCGCCTTAAATTTTCTGGTACAGCATGATACTTCCTGTGTGATCAAATCTTATTTCCTATTCAGTCGATCACCTGGAAAATAGCAAATGCTTTTTTTTCTCTTGCATTTTCTTTTTCTTTTAACGTCACAAGATTATTAAAAATGTTCATATTTTAACGCAAAAATATTAATTGAGAATTTAAAGGCAGCCACATCAGAGAGATTGTTCTCTTTTATAAATTTTTTTTAGAAACTGTTAATTAATCAAAAATCAGTTTTCCTATTTTATTGAAGGTAACTAATCGTGCAGGAATTTAAAACGACATGTGATATCGACAGGTCAACGTATCCACGAATAATAGAAGATTAGAAAAGATCAGCTTTTTCACTTTTTTTTTTAGTGGTCATGTCCTTATGCAACTGCAGTGCATTTTCAAATTCTTGGAAAGTTATTGAGTACGACGCACGAATAAGGCTTGTGGATGAACGAACCTTTATCTCAACTGTAGCCAATAAAGCGTTCAGATTGTTTCCGGCGTTCTAAAAGCCCCCGTCGCACATTGCGAACGTCGCTTAAAAATAATTGGATGAAAGAGCTCGACTGTTTTTCAGACACAGGAAGCCGTATCCTTTGCAGCTATTTCCGATATGAGGACCGTTTTCCTAGGCATTGTAAACCGAATATTTTCCGCTCTTTATTCCCCTCAATTTACGGATTTTCGCACTCGAAATTTTTATCGCTTTAACTCTTTCCAATTTAACAATTGCCCTAATAAAGAATTATTTTTATATTTTATATATATTTGAAAAAGAATTTAAAATCTAGAATGTTTCGAGAAATGTTGCAATTTTTCGAGTTGCAATTTGTCGGATTACTCAAAAAGATTCAGTAATACATAACTGTTACTCAAGAGTGCTTTGCAGGATGCATAATGTTCTTACATGAAGATGGTATATATTCAAAGTGTTTTCTCTGGAATTTTTCTCGGCGATCCGCTCATTTTTTGTAACAATCGCGAATAACTCATTTGACACATTCTCCATTCTCTCGCTTTGCATATCCAACTTATCATCTTCTCTTCTCTTCGGTTACGCCCTGAATAATCTAAAGAATGCCCGTTTAGTGTAATGGTTACTCATTTCTGATGATGAGAAATAATTACCCAAATTATTGTCCATTATATTCAATTATCCAGTTGTTAATTACACTCAACTATAGTATACGACTGGAATTAAAACCTACCTAATTAATTAAGGTTTAATCGAAGAATGACTAATTATACTGCCATATGTTTTTTGTGTCTCTATATCTGTCAGCATAAACTAACTGTTCAGTTTCAAATAAACGAGGCAACGAAATCGATACGGTTTTTGAATAGAGAATGGGAATATTGAGTCCCTTGAATCCCCTCAATCCAATTGCATCCGTTCCTGACTCGAATTCCGAAGGTTGGTTAATTCTATTCTTGGGACACAATACTAATTGCTCGACTTCTGGCTTGCATATTGAACCCCGGAAATTCAAAGTTTACTGGAATGTCAGTTCAACTTTTACTGCCGGGCACCAATTAAAATAATTTGTAAAATGCAAAGCGTGATTAGAATTTTTTAACTCATCTTTTCAATTAGTTTGAGAATTCGATGTTTCGAAAAAACTAATTATATTTTCACGTATTATATAATCATACAAACTATTTTTGTTAAAGAAGTAGTGACTAGAAGTTTAGAAAGTTGCAAAATGTCTTGAGAATATTTTAGCGAGGTGAGAAAATGAAAATAATAATTTGTAAAGTTAGGGAAAATGAGGGGGTGGTGATGATAACATAAGTTTATGAAAGCACGTATACAGTAGGTGAAATTTGTCTTCGATAAAGGTATCTCGAGTCATATCACCCGTGGGGAATAGAAAGGGACTGGAGTACACTTCTAAGCATTTCTCAGGATAGATCCTCCACATGAAAAGCCGTACTTTCAGTGTTCCAGCAACACGAGTGGTAAAGTACAATTTAGATAGCATGCTACGATCTCAAACTACTGCCGTGGGATAGGTGACCAAGGTGGTTGCTTGTTTTAGAGACCCGAAGGGTAGTGTCGGTGTTTCTACTTCCGTCACTACGACGACTGCCTTGTATTCACCGATCCTCGTTGGACAAAGCTGCTTCACAAACCAAGAGAAGCTGGGGATTTCATGCTAACCGAAATTGAAGCTAAATATTCTCATCTTGTGGAGGCGCTATTGTCACTTTAATTTTAATTTGTCACTTAATTTCCAACGTGAATGTTCGTAACTTTACCTGCTTGTTCAGTTAATCTCAAACAATAGAAGTATATGACCTTGGACGATGAGAAATTAAATTTGACAAAATGCGAGATACTTTTAGAGAGATAATTTCGAAGGGAATGGATGAGGTAGTTACTCAAATCCGAGATGAAATACATACAGTAACTAGTTATAGAGTGTGGAATATTCAAACATCATAACGTCTTCAATTTGGGTAATAGTTACCCTTATTCCATTTCCTACTCGCTATTTTCGCTGAATGGGCATTTTCACTTCATCTCCTGCGCTGCCTGGAGTAAATGCTCAGTTGCGCACATGGACCGCATGCTCAACAAGAATTTATTGGAGCACAACTTGGAGACTACTTCACTTAAATCCCAACGAAGGAAACGGGATGTGCTGTTATACGTCCAGACAACGAGAAACTGGAGAAACTGCTCTTTTCGGAGGCACGGTTCTTTTATTTCTTTTCCTGAAGCTCGCAAGTTTCCCTTTTTGCAGATACTATTCACTAAAATGCTATACATTTCTATCTAAAATGCAATGTTTTCTATTTTCTTAATTATTTCATGTACACAATACGCGATTCATTTTGCAGGAGCACTTTATAATTAAAAAAAAAGTATATCACCATTGGAAAATCAGTATATTATTATTAGCCTTTACTTTCGTAATTCTTATTCAGAAAAAATTTCTAAATACTGTTTAAGTTTCCTTAAACAGGCAAAAGAGTTTGGAAAAAGTTTTCGACGTTCGAAAGTTTCGAACAAGTACACCCAAGAAGTTCAACAGGAAAGTAGTACCAGTTCTCGTCGTCACTGTTCGTTGACGATCGAACGACCTACCCTTCGGAGTTTTTTATTTTTATTTTTTCTCTTATTTAAGTAACCTGCTCGACAAGTCCTGACCAAGAATACGCAGCGTTACTGTTCCAAGTTTGAACGTTCGTAAAAGCTCTCTTATATATCTCTGAAAAAGTTTTCCGCGACAGCTGGGACGATGACAAGGAGATGCAGGAAATATTTGTATCGGCTAGGCAAACGAGGGATGAACTGACACGTAAAGTTCGAGTCAATTCTTCAGGGAACCAACTGGTCCACTTAGACGAACCTTTCGTTTTGCCATATAATCAAGTTTTCATGAAGTTAGTGCGGTTTCCTTTTGCTCACATCGTTCCAAGGGGAACAAAGTGAAAGTTCAATAGTTCAACTTATAGAGGTTTTACGATCTTCACCGATCGAAAAGACGTCACAGATGTAAGTCAAGTCAACTTAGAACAGACAATGTAGAATTTCATAAAGAAGTCAATTCAATATCATTTTTTTCTTTTTCTTTTTCTATAAAAGAATAGTCACCTGGAATACTGAGGAATACAAATTTTAGCCATATACCTATCTATTCAAAGAACAGTAAAAGAAGAACAGAGATTTGCATCTCAAAACCCTTCCTTCACCAATTTTGGTATCAGATTTCCTTTCCCGGGAGGATTCCTTCCCTACAGTTCTACTCTTTCAAAGAAATCAAAGTCGATTAAATTCCAACCCTCGTGTTACATGAATATCCCTTTAGACTCTGGAAAGGCGATCTCGGGTCGAGAGGCCACATCGCATCGTCCCAATTCGTCACATAGTGTTGGAACTTGCCAGGTAAGTACATTGTACTTGTCCGTTCGTTTTTGGTGGATTTTTGGAACCTCTGTCGCGTGATTTTAGATTTTGGAGAGATCAGGCCGCGGTTTCTAGGAACATGGTGCACGCCGGCTTTTCTGCGCTGGCTCGACTCGACACCCCACGTCCCCACCAGGAGTTGAAGGAGTGGGGGTGGGTGCACACACCCCACACCCGCTCTCTCACCTCTTCCTGCCTTCACCTATAACACCCTCCATCCCTAGCAAGCACCACCAGCGCCTCGACTCTCAACCTACAGCCGGCACCCCCTTCTGTGTCTCTCTCTCTCTCTCTCTCTCTCTCTCTCTCTCGGTCTCTCTTTTTCTCTCTCTCTCATACACCCTCTGTGTTGCTGTAACCTTCTTCGCCTCACTCAGTAGCGCCGAGTGTCTCGACGCGGCAGCACGTTCAGCAGGGAGATTTTCAACATTTTACTCGTGAATACCCCCGTATGTAGGGACCCGCCCACCTTCAACCGCGAAACTACCCCTTACATACTCTCAATCGGTCCGCGACACCAGAAACTTTTTCATCTTTGAAAATTTTAATTATACATCATTTTGATATTCCTTTTTATTTTCATAAAATCAATGTTTGAATTTTAAACGGCTTTAAACTTTTTTAAACTGTCAAAAAGCGAGTTGTCAATCTGTGAGTTTAAAGTAAATACAATAGGAATAATATGAAGAATGAGTGAAAGAATAAATATAAAATAAAAATAAATCTAAGGTAATTTAACAGTTGAAGATTAAATCTTGGCAAAATAATAGAACAGTTCGAAACAGTTTGGATTATAAAAGTTGTAAATAAAAACAGGAGAGATGGGGGTGAGGCAGTTCTGGCCTCGGTTTTACCCGACCCTGGACGGCGGGGGTGATAGTGATGTGGGTGAGAAAGTTTTTCAACGTAACTGTGTTGAGGGAAGTTGTCAAGATTGTTGTGCAAAGATGAGAGAAAGAAAGAGTGGATTTTCGAGGATGTGCTTCGTGACAATTAGTGCACTCTTGATCCTGTTGGCCCACCCGAAGAGTTCGATGGCCCTCGCAAGCAAGGGTGAGTGTCAATGTGTCCTTTGAACTTTGAAACTTTCGAAGCCTCAACGACCTTCAAAATTAAACTGATCCTCTTTGGCTTTTGTTTTATCGCTTTGGACCACTTCTACATCTCGTCGACACGAGATTGAAGGAGTTTTATTTCGTTCTGAAGGGGAAGTTGTCACTCCCTCACAGTCGAAATTGCAAAGCTGTAAAATGTACAATATAAAATGTACTATATAAAATGTACAATATATATTCCAATACGAAGAGATTTTTGCTGATATAAATATTAAAATAATAGAATATTAAAATAATAATTGCAATTCTAATTAATGGTTCCAAAATCTTGGCCTTGGAATCTAAAATCTGGGTTTTAGAAATGCTGAGTTGGAGAGAAAGAGATCGTTTTAACTTTCATTCCTCTTCCAACGAAAAAATTCTTGTTCAGTGTTCCTCGAGGGAATGATAGGTTGCGGCAAAAACTACCTCTGCGAAATGTAGAACGTCAGACTCTACAAATGAAGATAAACGATATTATCTATTTTATACTCTAATTTCTATACGCGTACAGAAATTTCCGTATGAATAGCTGGAATTTTCCAGTACAAATATCGGGGATGAAAAGGGACTACTTGTATCTAATAAAACTTTGTATTCCCAAAAAGCACGTTATTTCGTATATATAATTCCATTTGCAAGTTCGAGAGTCGTGGAATCGACCAAATGTAAATTAAATTAACATTGTAATTAAACCTGCCTCTCTCCATAATAATTAATCCATTAGTATTGCAAATTACAAACTGCATGCTATAAACTCATAAGTTAATATGATTAGTTAATTGAAAGAAATGTTATAATATAAATATAATAAAAAAAATTATTATAGTAAAATAAAATTTAATAAAATATATAATATTTTGGGCTTGTAATAATTAGATCATTTCGCATAATATTTATAAATAATGAAGGGATTAACAAAGCTGAATTATACCAATGAGTTCTTGTCTATTAAAGGGAATAATTGCAATTTATGTTTCAACAAGCAAGTACTGATAACAAAATTATAGGTTGTGGGTAGTAGTTACGACTGCCCAGTAATTATAGTTAAAATAATTTCCTCAATGCAACAGAGTAGACATTCGTTCAAAAATTCATGTAAGAAGATTTTTCTTCTCATAACTTTAATATTTTTGTGGTTTTGAATTTTTATTAATGATTCAATGGTTTTTGTTTCTTCGACCCACTTTATTCTCTGCATTAAAATATTTCCTATCTTCCAGCCTCTATAAACATAAAAATATTGTTCTGAGGAAGATAAATCTATAAAAAATCAATATTTGTGAGGTTGTAAAGTTTCTATCTCGAGTAACGAGGGCAGATCCATTCTTACATGAATACGTTACATGCGAAACAGTGTCGGTAGTTTTTTTCTTATTTTCCGTTTTCCACATTGGCAGATCTCGATTCCGTGATGATCTCAGTGAAATGAGATTGCGACACTTTTATACGCAGTAAACACGTAATCGACATTCTGCGGAAGCATGTGCGAATAAGATAAGCAGGTATTGTTATACAAGGACATATTGCGTTTTAGAAAAACGATGAAAGACTTCATTGGTAGTAAAAGATGATTATCATCTTTTCATGCATCATCTATAAATCATAAACTATAAATCATTAACTATAAATCAACTTTGCTCACTATCTTCTTAATCACAACTTCCACTATCCTGCATACATTTTTAGATAATGTATAGACTGTATAACTACACTTTGTGAAAATAACAATTGCAGTTAATTAATAAATTCCAATAAAAACATATATTTGCCACAGATTAATACGCAGTTTTTAATTAAAGTTTCATATACATCATTTTCAATTTTACAATCGTATTCTGATTGCATTTCATTTTAAAATTCAAACAATCCTCTCTCAGGAAATTAAATAAATAACACGCAAATTGATTATCAGTTTCGAATATGACGTTGATTGTGTTGGCTGGTTTGGGCTTGAAACCTAGATTCCGAGTTGAAGGCAAAAACCGAAAAATGGAACTGGCAGTACGCGACGTAAAATTAATTGAAAGTCGCCTGTCGCGTTGTGTGTAAAGACGGTGAAGGGCCGAGCGACATTTGGTTTGCTTTTAATTAAACATCGAATGAAAGTTTTCAACTCGTGCCTCAACACGATTAAAAAATTTCACCTTGGTGATTAAACGAGATTTGTTTCATTGAAAGCTTCAAGTGTCATAACTGCCACGTGTAAAGCAAAATAATAACAATAGATATTGAAACAGAAAGATATTTAAAATAATAACACCACTTGCTTCAAATAAAATAGTAGAGAAATCAAATAATACTTTTTGGAAAAAAATTGATCTTTGATCTTTTCTTCAGAGTGATACAATATCTTCAGACTCCTTATAATGTATATGTATATTATATATATGTTCTTAAATCAAGTTCAGCATTGAATATTGAAAGACGTTTCAAAGTTACATGTACGGTTTGACATATTCATTCAAACTTTCATAAGAACGGGAGAATCTCAAGTCCCGAAAATTGAGGTTGCATGGAAGGAATACAAAAAGATGTGATAAAAATCACTGCTGGATACTCCGCATTATGAGTATTCCTGAATACTTGGTTCCATTCTTTTGGGGTGACGAGCAGGCAGCTGTGTGCTTGGATTGTATTTGTAATAAAAGTATATCCTCGAAATGATATAATAAGCAAAAATCTTCTCTTTAGAATAAAATAACTTTAAATTCTTAATCCAAGGCATACATAATTTAGGAGTTACTTCAGAGTTTACATCGCTTTTCATTTTTACACTACGTCGCTTTTCGTTTGTTGAAACTTTGCAAGAATTGGAATTTTCCAACTATCTTCAAAATTAAGAGTAATCTTCAAATATAAACGCGATTTAATTAGTCTCTACATCACGAAGTGTACAGAAGTAAAAATATAATTGACTTTTATGAAAAAGCGCTTTAAAGGCATGTAATCGGATAATTGCAATTACTTTAATTACTAATTACTGTACAAGTAATCCCGAGAAAATAATTATTTCCTCGGACGGTAATTTGATTCATCACAAACGACTGTCTGCCCTTAAGATGAACAAATTGAAGTTTCCCATCGAAGTGCGATTTCCTAGATCGTTTTGTAAGATTTTTCTTGCGCCCTCGTTAGTGCTTACTGGTCACGTTATTGCCTTTTTCGGATAGTTAGCTGATTGCATCCAAGCTAATGGGTTCCCCTTCGTTAAAAGAGTGGTGGAACTCACAAAACTCAGAAAAAAATTGCCTGTGTCGATACTTTTCGAATTCATCCAGTTTAAATAAAAAACACGACTCTCGTAATTAATAGTAATTGTCAGACCATGAATTATATAATCTCGTAATGAAATATATTTTGTGCAGAGTATTCTGAAGAAGGTAACTGGATCATTGGAAACAAAGTGAATATCGTTAACCAATTCATCATCCAAAGGAAAATTTATACTCCCTTGTAATATGAGCCTTTGTTAAGGACACATGAACTTAGTAACGGTTATATTGGACAATCACGATTGATCGATATGCCCAGAGGCTCCTCTTTATACGAGTTAGCTATATACACAAGTGCAATTATAAATAGTCACAAAATTTCAACATTATTAGAATTAGATTTTGTTTAAATTGGCAAAATGCTTTTTTGTAATATAAAATCAATTAAAATCCGCATTGAGTAAGTGAAAGAAATCATCTGAAATGACCTCGATGCCATTGTCCCATGAGATATTCTGCTATTATGCACCCTGCTCATTATATTCATACGGCAAAGTGAATTCCCGTTGAAAAAATAGCTGGCTACGCCCCTGATCAGCGAACGGTTAGGAAAGCTCGATGCATATTCAAAGAGAATATACATTGGTGCTATGAAAAAAAAGTGTAAAAAATAACTTTCAATATAAACGAAAGAACGGAAAGGAGAAGCGGAAAACAATTCAAAGGAATGGGAAAACTGTTAGAATGGTGCATTCTCCTGTCGTTGAACGAATACGAACCAAGAGATTGAAGAGAACTTGACGTACATATAGAAATGCATCCCATGAAATTGAAGTAGTGGAAGTTTCTTTCTACAAAGAAAAACGCGAATATTTTCCTTCGTTTCTTTCCTGATATATTTACTGCTATAAAGAATTACTTGACTCTGATTGTTGGTAACAAAATACCGCTCTTTGATCTGAAAAACTTCTTAACATTTTTTCATTAAATGTAAATATATAAACTTCCCTACTTTCTGTATAAAATAGATGCTTATTAAAATAATTGTACAACTGTAAACTGTATAAAATTCTGCGTAAAACTAAAAAAAGAAAAGTGTTCTATCTCTAATAAGCTCTGAGTTATGGGCTGTTCAAAAACCCGGTTTTTTCCAGCAAAAAATCTGGGTTTTTGAAAGGACCGTAATTCGGAGTCTATTGTAGTTAGAACGTTTTTCTTTTTTTAGTTTTACATCGAATTTTGTACACTCAAAAAATTTCGTATTCAATGTAGTCAATATCTTTTTGGATTTTGCAAAACTGAATGCATTTAGCAATAATTCTTTTCAAGTTCAAAACACTTATCTCGGTCGTTCATCACTTATTCTCCTTTCTCACAGTCTAAATAATTTATGAGATAAAAAGGACCAGGGGAGGAGGGGGTATAGACGAAATTCTTTCTTCTTGGCCAATCACTGGAACCCACAGTCCCTATGTCAGTTGGGCAGATGGACCGATGACTTTATTATCCACCGGAGACTTTCGACCGTTCTCCTCTCGCACTCTGTAATGGTGTGTGCTATGGGAGAATTATCCACTAGCACGACCATAAAATAAGCGCCTACATTGAATACGAATTTCACTTTGCAAAGTGTCCACTCTCCATTGGTTGCACTGTAAAAGCAAAGTAATTGACATCCGCCTTCAGTGTTGAAGCAAGTGACCCGTTCAAGAGTCCGGATGTTTCTCTTATAATAATGTCAATGATATTGAGGGGTCGAAATTTTCAATGTGTTGCATTTTACAAGAGGAAAATATCCTTTTCTGAGGATCTGAATTTTGAATGGTTCGTAAATATGAAAGCACATAACAATGCTATACAGAATTCAATTCACATGTGCACATTCAATCTAGATTGATTTGTGAAACGCGCTTTGAAACGATCAACTGATTGTTTCCGAAAGCTTTGTTACGGATTATTTCATATGTGGTTGATATGAATTATTGCATGAATGTTGAATGTTACTTGTAAATGTTACAATTGATTCAGATTTCTTGTATGGACGAATTAATGTTTCTGTAATACATGTGAATATATTTTTTATTCCCTTTTCAATATTCTAACTTACATCTATTGATTATGATATCTTCCAAAAAAGTAAAATTTCTACATTGCAATTTACAGGTACAATTATCTCTTGGAAGTTCTTGAATTGTGTTAATAATATTTTACTTCTATTCAAATTTCCTTTAATTTTCTTTTATCTTTAATGCTATTTGTTGGGAGATTATTTTTTCAAGGTTCATTTCACGCCCATCTCATTTAAAAATCACCCTTTGGAGCCTCCATTACACTTTGCTTTATTCCATTACGCTTCCATTCTGCTTTGCTCTCCTATCCCTTGCATAATTCCGTTCGCCTCATGGCAGATTTTTTCTTTTCATTTTTCCACTATTCTTCATCCCTTTTTTAGAATTTTTTTCCAATCCTCTTTCACTCTACAACGTTGGTTTTGCTTCCGAGCCATTTCGTAACAAATCCATTAGTACCTATTTCATTTTGACCCCGTCCTATTTTATCCCCATCAAACTTTGTCCCCCGCTCTATTTTTACTCGTAACATACATTATCCTCCATACACTCACATCCCATTTTGACTTGATTATAGTTTCGTGCATCCTGATCCTGACCACCAAATGTAAAACGCAATCCTTTTTTGAACACGTTCCGTATTTGGGCCAACGAGATTCGATGAATTTCCATCTCCCTAAAAACCCTCTAAATATTCTCTTTGAATTATCACTTATTTTTTATTTAAAACCGTATCATTTTTAAATAAGCATAATTTTGAAAAGAGTCAAATTATACGTAGCATTTAATTAATCAATTAATAATCAATGAAGGGTTTTAATTAATTTAGAGCGTGTGTCGAGTTCTTTAACTATAATCAAATAATTGTGGGTGAAACGGAAGTATTACTTCCGATAATACAATTCACGTACTGGAGAGACCAGTAAAATTGCCGCGTGTTGAACGAGAGCAGTTGATTCGCCCCGAAACTCGTGCCAAGTACTGACCCTTGATAATCCATGAAATATTTCATCCCTTGCGGCCAGAGTTATTGGCGTGTATCGATGTCCGAGGTTCGGGTCGACCACACTTGATTCACTCGTTCTATTTACAAGGAAACAGAAAGAGAAATCCTTCTGCAAACTTTCACACCATTAAATCGATGCTTTATATTCATAACTTCAACTCACTTTTTTATATGCTTTTTTAAAATAGTGTTTTTCTCCTATCAGAATATAACTTTTAGATGCATTTTAATTATTTTAAATTGCAGTCGATTCTCCATTTGCATTTAAAATAAAACCTTCCTTATTTTTCACGTTTATTCCATAATATTTATTTTTATTTAATATTTTTTTTATTATTATTTTACTGGCAAGTATGATCCATGCACTTTGCGCTCGATTAATTTCTTCTTTTTGCACACCTGCTAAAATGATTCAGAGGATTTTGAAATGTTTTTAGCAATTTTAAAAGTATAAAATAATTGAGAATTTATAATTTTTGAAATATAGAAAGTTGTAATTTGGGTTTTAATTTCAGAAATCTCTATAAACATAAAATTCCTTAAAATCCCTTAAATTTTGTAAGATTACTTAAAATTACTCAAAATACTATGAAGGCTCATTAAAACTCTTAAAATTCCTGAAATTCATCAACAATTTTGTAAAATCCCTTTTGAATCCCGTCAGCCTTTAAAAATTATTTAATATTCCCTAAAATATCTTAAATTCCGTAAAATCACTTGATTCTCCTAAATTATTTAAAATTCTATGAAAATTTCGTTAAACACTTCAAAATTTCTGAAAATGTAATTAAATCTTGCCAAAACCTTTTAAGTTTCTTAAGATTCTATAAAACCCCTACTGGTAAAATTCCTTTAAATTTCTGAAAATCACAATAAGTGTCATAAAATCCCTTGGGTTGAAGTTGCAGATGTATAGTCTAACGATTTTTTAAATATTTTTTGGAATAATAATAAAAAAAAGTTTCCACTGTTCCCGTAAAATCCAAAATTTTTATTTAGCAATTTTAAAGAGACTTCAAAGAATTGCAAAAAATTTTCAATAATTTTAAGGGATTCCAAGAGATTTTATAAGATTTCAAAAATTATAAAAGAATTTCAAGATATTTTTAGTAATTGTAAGGAATTTCAAGGGATTTTTAAAAGAGCTAAAGTTATCAATGGATTTTTTCAGAGATTGCACAAGATTTCAAGACGTCTGCATTGATTTTAAGGTATTTTAATGAATTTTAAGAGATTTCAAGATATTTCAAAAAATTTAAAGATATTTCAAGACATTTGAAGATATTTCAATACATTTACAGAGGATTTAAAAGTTTTTAAAGAATTGCAAGTAATTTTAAGGGATTTAATTTAATTTACTCCACATTGGAATAAATTCTTTAAAATTTCTTAAAATCACTTAAAATCTTTTGAAATTAAAATCCATTCAAATTCCTTACAATCATTTATCCCTAAAATCTTGTGAAATCTGTAGAAATTTCTAAAAATCTCTAGAATGGCCTTTTGCTAAATATAGAAATCCCTTGAAATAAAAATAAAATAATTTTGGGAATTTTTTTTTATATCTTAATCCAATCAATACAAAAAAATGAAATAAATGTTTTCGTCAAACTATACGTCTGAAAATTCAACCTAATATAAAATCCTTTGAAATACTGCAAAATTCGCTATATTAACAAAATTCGTGCAATTTCCAAATCAATCATACAACAATTTGTTCGATATCTGCTAACATCACTTTTTTAAGGCATCACATTACCAGCAGCATTACACGAATCAAAACCCGGAAAAAAAACCTCGAGGGTTCCAAAAATAAGCGCAGCTAATAAATTAGTATCACGCCTCTCAGAAAAGCACTTCATATAAAGAAATAGAATCGTTTCTGCCATGATGTGTATGTTAACAAAAATCTTTTATGTGGTTGCACATTTTGAGTCTACATCGGTATAATAAATGTTTATGTGATAGAACACACATTATGGTTTTATATGAAGATACGCAGACCAAAACAAGGTATTTCCGTGAAAATTGTGGTGCAAAAAGAAATAAGGGTTGCAGAACGTCGTCTTAACAATATCATCAATGGGTTCCAGTCGACAACACCTTTTCTATGGTCGTCGTCTAAGGCTCGAGGGTGGTTGGATAATGGCAGACTGGGGTGGTTCTTCCTTCTTTTTCTCTACAGACACCACGATTTCTCTTCATTTTTCCGTGACACGCATTATTTCCCAGCAGTTTATCACAATTCCCGTCTGCCTTGGTCGTTGGCTACTCTTCTCATCCTTTTTTCAAACACCACCCTGCGGATATACTACTACATCTCTCTTGCATTACGGCCGCGAATTTATCGATATGAGAACAGTAGACATTTTAGCTTGAAATATACAATACCATATGGCATGCGCCACTTTCCGAGGGTTAATCCAGTCGTAAAAAACAGCGCTTGGATCAAAACGACCTCGTATAAGGTCGAATTTTGGGTTTGCAATGACATGTTTGGAAGATGAAGTACTATCTTAATAATAGAAATCTGTACAATGGTAAAAAGAAATATATGTGCCACTCTTAAATCAAGAATCATTGTTAGTATAACACACGCTTTATTTATCACGATTTAGTTGCAGACTAATTACGGAAATTTAGTAGGTTGCATGGCACTTAATCTTCATAGCTTTATGCATCTAAGTTCAGTAATCCTTATCGCATTATCCGGAAACTTCGCCTCTATCCTAAAATTTTGTGTCGGGAGGGGAAGGGGGGGTGTATAGCAACAGTATGGCAAATTGTCGTCAAGTTGACTGACGCTATTGTTATTAAAGCTCTTATTATTGTGGTATAAAATCTAATTGCCGTAATCAATGTGAAACTGAAGCTTAGAACCTTATCTCGTCACCGATTAGCGTCAGTGGCTTATCGTCGAAGGGAGTGCATTAATGTTCTCCCTTCGGACTATATAACTTCTCGCCTGGCTGCCTTCCACCAAAATAATGCTCTCCACACCCTCTAATGCATTCATCTTGCATGGAATTCGAATTTCAGAACCTGACTTGATTTTAGATTATATGTGCTTTATTGAATTTTAGAGCAATATTAATATATCTTCTTTTATTTTGCAAAAATTAAGTTTTATATTTAACACATGTGAACATTATATATAACACATGTGAATTTTATATAACACATGTTTAACTTTACACTTTAATTTAGTATACTGAGTTACTGAAATGCAAGTGTCAATTAAAATTGTTGATATAATTCGGCGTAAAAGTTGAAATTTAGGAACGCATTCTAGTATGACATGAAAATTCGCTTTCATAAAAATGTCACGGCCAAAAGGTGCGAACGAGTCGGGCCCCGAACAACCATAACTTAATTTGTGCAACGACTTTATACCCTTTTCCCTATGTAATCATTACACTGCCAGCACGGAATTCCGGTTACGCTTGAAAATACTGAAAGTTTCACGTTTTCAGGAATTATATTTTCAGAAATAAAAGTTCAATCTTTATGACTGAATCGATTATACTTTAAATCCAGATATCCGTATTGCTAAAATTAGAAAGTGTAATTCATAAACGGTAAACTCATCTTATTACTTAAAAATAGATCTGAGAAGTTCCAATTTAATTTTTCATGAGAGTATATGTCCTGGAATACTTCAATTGTCAAATTATGTATATTGAAAATGTTGATTAAAAAAGCACTTGTAAGCACTTGAAATTATACATTAGATAATGAATGATTGAAATGGAATGTAGAAACTTTTATAAAATGCATGAACTCCTGGGTATTTTCTCATCTTATTTGTAAATATATGTGCATATAATGAATTGCTTGCCAGGTAGTAATCAAAGAAATAGGGGAGAGATATAATTTTTCATCAAGCACTCTTTTCATTGCAAGGATGAGCAATTAAAATAATTACAACTCTTATTCTACTTTGGTTTGATATCGATTCTCAGAAATATAAAATGAAACAACCGCTATAAGAATATAAGCATAAGAGTCTATCTTATTATTTCTAAATCTGATGAAAATTTACAATGCAAATTTCTTACGGTTTTCACTGTATTTTTTTTTCTTCATCTGGATAAATTTTTTGTTAGTATAAGCCGCGTAATTTTAATGCATTTTTGGAATGCACGCAGAGTCTCCTAAATTCTCTTGAAATAAATTAAACCGCAAGCGAAACAGTGCACCAACCGTTTTCAATTATAGAGTAATTTGCCAACCAGGTAACCAGTTCCATTTTGAAGCAGCTAGATTATGTAGAGTTAGTGACAACGATATTAGAGATAACGACATAACATGAGGGCCTAAAACTGTTCACATCTCCCTTCATAAAGATAACAATTCTATGAATATTAAAGCACAAAATCATATATATTATATATAAATATATCCATTAATAATAATAACTCATTAAGGTTTCATGTACTACCCGGTCAGAATTGTGAGTTCTACCGTTTTTCGGTCAATTTTTTAAGAAGATATTGCAAAAAATCTTCGAATGACAATGTTTTATAGAAATATCAATAACTTTCAAAATAATGGACATTTTTTTAATTTCCTGAGCTTGGGTCCATTCGGGTCGTGATGTGTTTCATCTCCGGTCTGAAATCTCTCGATCTGGACTCGATAGGGGCCAGAGTTCCCCAATCTGGGCCCTGCCAGGGTCACAGCATAATTTCTACACAGGGTGTGAGCCGTCTAAAAGTTCATTATTCACTATCTAATTATAGTCGACCTGGTTTTACTCCAGTTTTAGACTTTAGCTCTGTAACCGAGGGAGCACATGAAAATTAAATGTAATTTGCACACACGCACACTTTTGTTCTGATTGTCAAATACCACAAGTCACGATTTATTTCACAGTCACTTTAATTTTCATTCGTCAAATTACAGTATTCAGTTACAGTAGCTGTTTTTTATACATCGCATCACTGAAAATTAGAGGTGCATTGCACTGATTCATTAATTAGCTGAAAAATCAAGTCTGTCAGATGCAAATTGGTATATTTCCCGATCAAATGAAGTTTTTAGTTGTTGATTAAATTATAAAGCATTTAATGCAAAAGCATAATTTTAACTGTGAGTAGTTAATGAATCATGAAAAAGATAAGTGCCTTTTTAGTGATCTATAATAAACTAGACAGTTGTCATAATGAGACATAAATTTTCGAATCAAAGCGTTTATTGTCTAGAATATATCCTGACATGATTCTGTCCTGATTGTCTATGCTTTTAATTACTCATAGCATTCTGAGGCTTACAGCGAGTCTCGGTATTCCCCGATCACATATTAAAGGCCTCTCTGGTAGGTACTATGTGGTAGTCAAGTTGGTTTATGACGTAGTGCAAGCACAATATATATATATATATATATATATGCTTATGAATACATGTCTTCTCCGTATATTACCCAGCTTAAGATTTCAAAAGATTTAATGCAGAACGTTCAAAAATCGTCTTTCAGGTCTCTGTATTCTTCTTAACATTCTTTCAAATATTATCTGCTATAGTGAAATATTTTATTTTTATTTGTTACAAATAAAAATAAAATATTTCACTTTCAACACTATATATATTCTTCCAAAGATATTTGCAGAGGACTTTATTCTTTCATCACTTCTAATGGGTTTCCCCGTTCGCAGGATTTTAGATCATTCAAGAAAAATTTTTCAAAGAAGGTTGAAAGACGAGAGTGGACTTTAAAAATTCAGTGTGTAAATCAGCGACACGAGGTTGGAGCGTGCCGCTGACAAGTCTGCAGACTGCAGACGAAGCAGTGCTTTCTTTCCCTTTTTCTTATTTTATTCACCCTCTCTCTTTTATTTTTACTCTCTCACTCTTATTCTCTACTCTGCCCTCCTTCCCTTACAATTCTCTTTATTATTTTTACGTCTCATTTTCCACAAAACGTCATTGCTGCCACCGGTTGGAGAGACAAAGTTTTCTTTTCAAGAAAAAGTTATTCTTCGTCAGTTAACCTGACCCCTCGGCGTATTTCCCACCTTGGACTTTTGTGTCTTTGACTATTTGAGACAAGCTTATCTCGTATTAGCAACTATAGTCTACGATCTCATAAAATATCTCAGCGAGGTGCTGCAAGAAATGTCTTCTTCATTCTTTCTTGACACACTTGACTTGCTTGATCAAACATTGCTACACTTTTCATTAAATTCAAGTTGGTATATTCTTACATTTCTTTCTTTTCACGATGAATTATCCCAGGGAATATTTAAATTATTTTCAAAATATTCAAGCGTTTACTCTTTATTTATTTATTTATTTATCACGGTTTATTTATCATGGTTTATTAGGGATTTGATTACTTGATTCACTGTCTCAATTTTAAAGAGTATTATTATGATTTAAAGACTCTATAAAAGACTTTTTAAAATAAAATATATCTCGTCATTACAAATTTCCTCTAGGGTATGAAAGCTCATATATGCACCTAGTGTATTCTAAAACCCAAGAGAATTCTCAACGAAACGGTATCATTAGCCAGCGACCCTTTTGATCCCATCGAATTGAGTTCGCTAAATTTCTCACTGGCGACGAATGGATTCGGTGAAGCATATAAATGATGGCACTCAAGATTATAGGAAGGGTCTACAGACGAAATGTGATTCGCGAAAAGATCACGTAACGCTCTCGAAAGCATCGCTCACTTGCTTTTTCTTCATTTTCTAACTAAAGAGAGGAGATATATTCTACAATTCTTTTTCACTTTTATTTACATCACTTTATATCTGATGTAATTTATGTTTAATGTAATTTATATTTAAAGTAACTTATATTTAATGTAATTTATATTTAATGTAAATATATCCCATTTATTAGTTGTAAATCTATTTCTAAAATTCAGAGATTCCTCTCGAGGTACGTATATAATACGAAAGTTAGACCATTCGTATTTATGATTGGAATGAGTATATTTCGTGGTTGAAAGTTCGGCATTAATTTTACTCGTTCAAGTTTCGTAATTCCAGAAATCATATTGCATTTCCTCTACATTCTGGGAAAGGAGAAGCGAGCCTCTGATTTTCTCCACTACGACTCAGTTGTAAGAAAAGAAACAAAAGAAACGAAATTAAATATACCTATATACCCGCGCAATCTGCGATACGGAATATCTCTTGCGAATAATCCGAATATGAGAAACATCGGACTCGTTGTTATTTAAATTTACGCTCGAGTGCCGTGACTCGAGTTTTCTAAGGGAGTCATTACATATTTTGAGGAGAGAGGATGCATAAGATACATAAGATGCAGAATTTACATCTTTTCGAAGCTTTCGTCAACTGTGAATAAAAATTTATCTAGTATATGGCAGAATCTATATCTATATATATCTATATAATATATATATATATTTTATTTAAACATGCAAAATAAATTCGTCTATCGTAAATCTGTAAATGATTTATCCAAGCAGAATAATTTTTTCCAAGTCTACTAAGTGGAAAAGAACTCTTATAAAAATCGATAAGCTTCAGAAGTCAAGTAAGCCACTGGTGAAAAGTACATCAATGACTTTTGCTGGTGAAATTTTCTATCTCTCGAGAATTTAGTCAAGAGTACTGGGTTATTGTATAGTACACGAGTTGAGCTCGCGAAGGTACGTAATGCATTTAACGTTCTCGCGTTGCTCTTCTCTTCCTTAACGCCCTACATATAACACATACGATGCCTGCACAAATACATACACATGTATATAATTTATATAAGCACTACGTATTTTGTCTACCACTATACTACTCTTTAACGTTTAACGTACTCTCGCCATTTCGAATTCTCGAATGTATTATATGTACCTATAGGAACAAGTGCACAGGTACAAATGCACGAAATACGCGTGAATCACTATGCATGCTATTTTACGGTCAGTAAGCTTCAATTTCGTCGCTATCACGACTCACAGCCTTGCAGTCAAAGTTTATGCGCATAATTTAATTACACTTTCATTATAAATCTCATTTATAAATTTCATTTATGTAAGATTATAATAACTGGCCAAAAGCTAGCTGCTATTGTGTATCAGGTGAGTTTGTTGCGAAACTTTGCTCAAATATACATATTGTGTCCATAATTTATATAGTCTATAATTTATTGAAACAGCTGTCGCTTTTATCAAATATTAAATTCGCAAATTCAAATTAGTAAATAAGCAAAGTCAAAATTCCTTGAAAATTTAATGCATTGTTAGTATGTAGTTGGCAGGTGAATTAAGTCTGAAGGCAAAAACATATAAAATATTTAGATGATCGTATTAAATGCCCTTACGAGGTAATAAAATTGTATCTAGTTTCCTTTATGACTTGGCACTTTGGGTGTCATTTTGAACTCCCTTTTGCTTTTAAAGTACTACATCCACTCGGTTACCCTCATTGTTCAGAACCCTATAGTGCGAGCCGTAAACTTCTTCAATGCAATCACCCAATTTCTCTTTTTCTTTCACCGTTTCTCATTTTCCCTCGCCCTCAACAGCCCCCGTTGTCACGTACCTCAGCGCGTGCAAGTGACACTCGAAAACACCGGTTAGCTGAAAGATATCAGCTTCAGCACATGGTTATTTTATTATTCCTCTATCAGATTTTACCTTTATACCCTTCGTTTCCTTTCACGAAAAGTATTTTACAAGCTACAGAAAATCTTATCATTAGTATATTTTCATTAATGAAAGCGTCACGGTATTTGATGTGATTTAAGGATAAAAGTGGGCGAGGCCCGGTGATAAAGTCAATGATAAAAGAGGACATGATAAAGGCATGATTATCAAGGTCGCATGACAAATTTGGGGCGGTGAGATATTTTTTATAAAGATTTAAAATCGAAATATATATTTCCGATACAATCACTTTTTTTTCTGATAAGACACAATAACTTCCAATGCGAACCTAGAGATATTTTCACAGCTTGATTAACTTGAGAGTTCGAATTGAAATAGGAAAAAAAAAGCGAAACTTTTCTCACTAAAGTGTTGGAGGTAGAGTGTTGAAGTAAAAATGGACATCACGTTGTTGTTGCACGTAAGGGTAGAGGACAAGAGACAATAGAGAAGTAAAGGGGATGAGAGAATCAAATAGGTAGGTGCCGATAGAAAAACAAAAGGGTAAAGAAAGCATGAACTCGTGCAACTTGGTCATTGTGGAAGCTAGTTCGTGTATGTCGTATAGCTTCTGCAGCAGCGTAATGCACTTAACGTTATATCTACTCTTCTCTTCTCTTCGGAGATACTCCACGACTGTCACTTCAACCCTCCCCATTGATGTCCCGATTTGCCCACCCCTTCGACAAATGTCTCCTCGACTATTCCGGAATCCTCCTCCTTCCTGCTTGTGCTTTATTAACTGGCATAGCGTGATCACTCTGTTTCACGGGAAATGCGTGCACTTGAAAGGCAAAGCGAGAAGATGATGAGGGGTGACTTGACGCGATTCACAGGTATAATATATAATGCGATGGAGTGATTCAACGATTGAAATAGGAAGACAATCAGGAAGCGCGTTTGGGGTTCGAGTTCTAAGCTTCTGAGTGCTCGACTTGTATTCGGATCCAGCAGCTGAAAGGTGGAATTGCATGGCTTCCTTTGGTTAAGCAAGTCATGTCGGAATTTCATTCTTCCCTTATTCTGACCCCTGTGAATTTTGACCTGAATTGAAGCGATTTAGAGAAGCTTGGGAGGATCCTCCTCTGCAATATTTAGGGTCTGCAATATTTATTCTTCCGTCATTTTATTATTTAGAAGCCTCCAGAATTTCAAGTCGCTGTCTCACCTTCGATTTGGGTATTTTTAAATAATTGTTCAAAAGTTAGATTGAGAATCGGATAATTCACTGAATTATCAATGAAACTGTTTGTTTATGAAGATGAGAGCAGCTGCTTGTGATAGAATATGTTTTCCTTTGTTGAGGTAATTTCTGAAAGAGGTCGTAACGATATGAAAGAACAAGAACGCATATGACAAGATGCAGAGTTTATTCATGCTGGGAATCACTCTTTCAGCCGTTAAATTGCAAAATATCCCACGGGAAATTCTTCTCGCCGCCGGAAGTTCGTACCCTTCCTCGAAACTAGTGTTCCGCGAACAACGAAGATAGATGACTGGAGCTTCGACTTGGGATACGTTCGCATCTTCTTATCGAGGTATAAATCAGCGATTTTTGGCGCGCACATTTTCTCGACTGACGGCTGTTCTCTGTTTTTTCTCAGATTTCACAAAAAAAATCGTATGTTCATCAATTCTTATACCCTAAATTACCTTTTTTCTCTGGATTTATAAAAAAATTCTGCTTCAACTTTCAAATATTTAAATTTCCTTTTTACACAATTTCATTTTCTAATTACATGTTGGTACATGAAATCTTTTTTGAGAGAACTAATTCAAAAGGACTAAATTAAGGACTAATTTTTACATGAAATAGCGTAGTTTGAAAAGACTTGGTATTTCTTTTTATAAAATGAGTTGATTGTTCTATTTTGAAAGTAGGGTAGATTGTAAATTCGAATAAAGCTTATATTAGCACTTTACATAATAACTGGTCGTAAATATAATAGAAGAGAGCGTTGAATGGCAGCCATTCGCAATCGTTTTGTCCTGAAGTTGCTGGCTCTGCGGTAACCGACGAATAGAGTCGGTGTGAAGTAGCTGAATGTTCTTGCTGGCTAGGTTCCTCGTCCAGAGCTTGTAATTGAATCGGTTGCATCAGAAAAGCACGTTTCTGGCAGTTTGCGGATGGTCCCCAGAGTCCGAAAGAGAGGCAGAAACGAAGGACTAGAAAAGAGATAAGGGGTGTGAGAATTAGGGGATGAGTGGATATTGAGACCAGCTCCACTCCAGGTTAATTTTCTGCTCAGGCAACCATCGTTTTGCAGTTTTCATATTCATTTTCAATTGTTAAATTACTCCTTTTTGAACATCAGTTTTTAATTATGAATTTGTTAACGGAGTCGTAAATATAAAAAATTAAATAAATATGATGATGAAATAATAACGAAAATAATGAAAAATGAGAATGTAATAAATTGATCAAAGATAGATAAATTGAGGAATTAGATAAAGAATTTTAATAATTTCGGTACCGTTTAGTAATAATTATATTGTTTTACAATATATTAATGTAACATATATTGGGTATTTTACAGTAAAATGTAAATTGCTTTGCCATTTAATATCGTCTGGGAACCAGTGCCCTTATTTTGCACTTTATATATATATCACATCAAAGAGGGAGCAAAGCATTCAGGACCATAAGTGCCGGTCAAAGCTTTAATTACGTCCTTACACCTCAACTACAAGATAATTGAATTAAGCGCGTGACCGAGGGTGAATGAAGAGATCTGACAGACAACATAGAGACGCTAAATGCATAATGAGATTTCTTCCCTCCTAAATTATATTCATTATTTAGATTATTTTGCCCTTTGCCAAAATAAGGGCAATTTAGTTTCACCAACTTTTCGCTTGCAATTTATATAAACTCAGGAAAATTTTCATGCCACACAATGTTGTTTTTTTGGCTCGACAAAATATTTTTCAGTTCAACAAAAGGTATGCTGTATATACAAAAATTTGGTTCAGCCAACAAATAAATTTTGTTACATAATATCTTATACTTAAAAATAATAATAAAAAAGACACTGATTGAGATTGGGATCTTCTTCAATAAAGAAAATGGGATAAACTCGGAATTGTTCTTTTTCGAAATAAGTTTCTTAAATCTCCTCAGAGAGATGGAGAACAATAAAAGGGTGAAAGACGAGCTGATGAGTTCGAGGTGAGAGGTTGTCGTATAAATTCGATACGAGATATCTATTACATAGTTATAGCGGTCGGCCATTTATGGGGCCATACTTCACGCAGAATTGAGCCACGAACGTTCATTGTGTCGATCACAATGGATGGATTATAACGGCCACTGAACACTGACCATTTCGCTGCTATGAGGACGTGCTGTGGCCAGCTCGCTGCAAGTAAAATAAACACTCACATACATACAAGTTCTTCCGACAAACTTGGAAACGTACCGGGGTGCTTCCGGAGAATCCAAACATAGGGTGAAATTCTCATAAATCTCTAGAAAATTGTAAATACACCTAATAAATTCAAATAGTAGATAAACGCAATAAATGTGCATAAGTAGATTTAGTACCCTCTTGGGAAAAATGATAGGGCTCTGCTGGTTTTGTGTTGGTTCACCCCCGGCACTCATTGATGATCATGCAGTAATTAAGACGATAATAATATAAAATTAAATATAATAAAAATATAATAAGTATCAATTAGTAACTAATCATCAGTAAATTGATTTTTAAACTGACCACTTGTTTATTTATACAATTAAGACTGAAAAATGATAGGTCATTATAGGATCTCGTTTGATAAATGTGATTTGAGCTGAAATTCTTGGAATGAGATAATAGAAAGGTGTCAAAGCAAGTCGGAAGTATATATAATAGGGGATCGCACGCATAGCGTGAAAATGGAGAGGGAGGACATTTAACTTCGATGGCCATTCTGAGATTCTCAGTCGGAGGTCGACCTGCCAGGGTGAGGGTTGATACTCTGCCAAAGCAGAGGGTTGCCATATACGCTTTAATACTCTGATCGTGCCAACAGGCACCCATACAGACGCGTCGTAATTTCCCTAAAGCGTGCCAGAACTAGACAGATGCCTTGTTAATAATCCTCCATCCCTCGTTCGACATCCCCACGACCGACACTGTCCGGGATGGAAACTTTCGAAACCACGAAAAAGATGGCTCAATAAATTTTATCAACGATACATTCTCAAGCTTTGAAAGCCAACATTTCCAATACTTTATTTATTCGAGAACTTCAAGCTCTCTTCATTCACATTTTCACAAAATGGATTTCAAAAGAGACAAGTGGGAATCCCGAAGTTATTAAATAGAAATAAATAAAGTAATCGATTACAATAGAGAGCGGCGTTTTTTTGGAATATTTATCAAAAGTCTTACTAGGGAATTTATTTGTGTTTATTATTCAGAGGGGGTCATTAACGGTACATTAGTTTCTTTTCTTTCTACTCGTTATTTAAGCGAAACTTGTTACACAGCAATCAACGTGATGCCATGTAGTTACGAGTAATGAAAGAATAATGACTGACTAAGGGTTAAAAAGGGAACGATCGTCCAGACAATTTGAAAAATAAATGAGGGCGATGAAGCGAGGCATGGGAAGACTCTTGTTGCGTTTCTTTTCGTTCGCCTTTCTCTCCCTTGACAACTATTCCGGGAGCTTTTCAGAGTAACGAATTATAATAGAACCACTGGGTACATTTATGTTCCTATCACTTTATGCCGTTTTATAAGCGGATTCTATGTCCTTCAGTGACACTGATCGTTGGTTAGTATTTTTTCAATTTTCCTCAAGTTGTAACACAGTAATATGTATAATTACAGAAATATATATAATTACAGGAATATATATAATTTCTTTTTATAGTTTTATTTTTTGTAAGAAGCTTCAATTAATGTTGACGGATTAACAAGTTTTCTACTGCTATAAAATTTGTATACTCTGATATTCTGTTGTATTGTCTTTATTTTATGTTCTCATATTTCATGAAGAGAGTTAACTAAATTAATAACGAGCTTATAAGTCGACTCACTAATTATCAACTCTTCTTAGCTGCAATACACATTTCGATTTTCGCAAATTGAATTTCACTTTCGCTTGAGATTTAAACTTTGCTATAAATTCTCAGTTAACTCTTCCTTGGGTAAAATTCAAAACCAAGCAGTTCACTTAAGCTTCATGGCAATTTCAGAGTATTAACGATATTTTAACAAGTAATTAGCGTTTCTTATATAACTTTCATGGAGTTTAATTTGCTTGGCGCTGAATAAATAAAAGTTAATAAGATTCTAGATCAAATACTGAAAATATTCGTATTACTTTATCGATGTAGCTAATTTTAGAAGCTCTTTGTTCATCAGAATTGACTTATTTTATTACTATATAAAGTTTATAGCATAATATCATGAATTATTATTATTATTATTATTATTATTATTATTAGCATTATTATTATTATTTAATTTGACTAAAGTAAGTGGAATGGAATTAATATTGTCCCAGAAATAAAATCACCATTTTTATAGTTTCGTATCTAAATCTGAAGAAATTGAATTTTGAAAATATGCATTACGTGACAGATAAGTTTTCGAAATCGAGAAGATGGTTGGTAGGTGTGTGAATTTCCATCAGAGAAAATAAACTCGCGTGAAAATTGCCCCTCGGGTTCGATACCAGCATCGTACGTTCGATTTGCGAAACGAGGTTTGCACATTTGATTTGCCGCATCGTCGTGTCGAACTATGATACGCGTCTCTGTGTAAAAAAAGGGAAAATAAATAAAACCACCATCCAATTTTACGTGGTATGTCCTGATTGCATCAACGTCATCGACATTATTTAAAATATTCAAAATATTCAACTCAGTGAATGCCCATTCGATAAAATAAATACGTATATAATATTAAGTACCTTTTCACATAAAACATTCAATTTTATTGAGCAATGAATTGAAAGATTGATATTTTCATTGAATAATTTCCACAGATTGTTGAGGAAACGAATCTTTACAATTTGTGAACAAAATAAAAGAATTTAGATTTGCCAATATACATTTGATACCAATACATTTAATGTTTTTACATCTGCGAAAGGAAAATATCTGCCAGAAAAAAATGCATGTAAACTGATAGACATACATACGTTCATAAAATAACAACATTCGGGATATGGTAATGGATTTTGGAAGTGGATATATGTATTTTTTAGTTTGAAAGTGCTTCATATAATTTGATACGCAATGAAAGCGTTTCGTCTATAGAGAGATTTGAGATTCGTTTTAATATAAAAAATTTGTAATGGAAAGTCGATATTCAGGCTGTGAATATGGTTTGAAGATAGTTTACACATTCTATGGCTATTGCTCGATTCACGGAAATTGTTGTTTAATAGTGTAACTCCCTATCTGCATTTGTTTTTTAGTATAGTTTTAAACATTTGACTGCACCATCGTTAATATATACCTACACGTTTCGACTGTAAATGTTACCATTGTTTCACAGGTGTTCGTTTTTTTATAGAAACTTTTACGAGGAAGATATATGAATCTCTCCAGTTTGATAAGAATGATTGACAGGAAATAAACAACAGTAAAATAACAAAATAAAAGCAGACAAAAATAAAACTAAAATAGAATGGTAAAATAGAATGACATATAATCTGAAATATTCGTCACTTTCTTCACCTAGAAAAGATTTTTAGCTTCATCAGTTTTCTGGAAAAGAAGCAATTTTAGGAAAGAAAAAACAATATTTCATCAAGTAACAAAAACTTGAGCACTTCGCTATATAATCCTTCAGCCCTCATTACTCTTTCTCCCTACATTTGTCGAATTCCATCAAGGACAGAGTGCACCTCCTTTCTGTGGCTCTGAACTCAACCTGTGTGCGTCCTTTTTCGTATATGTTACAACCACTAGTGATTCGTATGAAAAATTAATGTTATCGGACTTGGAAATTCATCTCTCCCATTTTCGACGAAGAAGTGGTATATACGAGGTACCTGAAGCTTTGACGCTCTTATGGAATTGAGAGGGGTGAAAGGGATGCAAGAAAAAGGGTAGGAGAGACGAAAAACGGAAGTAAAAGGGTACGTGAGAAGAGACGTAGAAAGGGGAATGGAAAGGGGGTGAAAGGGGCAAAAGGACGAAGTCGCAAGAGAGGTAGGATACATCCGTCTAAGCGCAACTCCGCCCAATTCCCCTTTTCGCTCCTGCTCGTCGACCCTTAGCATCTAATGGTTTACAAACAAACGGTGACGTAGAAATCTATGCACGAATCAGTCGTGAGGAACCACGCATACACAAAGAAAGACGGATTATTAATTTACGGAGGGACTAGACTTATTATTGTCCCTCGAGATGCGTCTGTTACGAACAGAACAAATGCTCAGTAAATACGCGAAACGAGGGTTCTGAAGGCTGCAGACCAAGTGAATCGTCAGTAATGATGCTGTCAATTGCGCTAACCGAAAGCCCAATCAGAGACCAAAGTGTCTTTCATTTTCAGGGAAAATCTAATTTATATTAGGATAGGGTGTGTCGAAAAGGAGATTTGTCCAATTTTATTGAAATTAAGACTATTTTGGTAGATTTTTATTGAATTCTATAATTGTTAATCTAGCAACACTCTGATATTTTAAAAAAATGTACATTTTAAATGTTTAGAAAATGGAGGTAAAAATAAACGTGAAAGTTATATGTCGCAGTAGAACAAGTCGAGTATGGTCAGACAGATAATATACAACCTGTGTTCATGTTAAATCGCCATTTTTTTTCACTTTGCGTGCGACCACATTAAATTCACTTAGTATTCCATGAAATTCTAGTTTTTTTCTCTAGCATTATTGTGACTCAGAGAGCACTGTAAAATATTTGTGGATTCGATATGGATAAAGATAGTTAAAAGTTTAAAGTTTATTGATGATAAAAATTAAATTTAATACAATTATCTGTCGTTTCAATTTCACTTTCCATTTGTAAATACAATCACTCGTATTTGTGTTTAATTCATTTAGATATTAACTAATAGGATTTACTTTCTGTTTCAGGTGAGTTCAACTCCCATTAATTTTCATTTTATACTCTCTCTCCATAATTATAATCAAATCTTTTAACTACTTAATATAATTTTATAAAACATGGGCTTTTACATTTCAACTCCACGTGTTCATTAACGAAATTGTGCGACAGAGTTAAAGATAAATTCAAAAGCTGTTTAATATACTTCAAAGATAAATTCTCTCGAAACCTTATTATACCTAAAAGCATTTACGTTATTATCAGATCGTAACAGCCATGTTTGGGTAGTGTGTGACCTTCCTAAGTTTCAGACACGAGATAATGTCAAACACATTTATCTCTAAAACTACATAATGGCGAGGAACTCGATTATCTGTCGAAAATGCGCAATCATATTTTAAAATGTCGTGTCTCTCGTGATTCACGTTAAGTAAATACATTACGTTTACTTTATATCTTTATAAAATTTTCTCGCATACCTAATCGGTTACTTTGTGCAGAAAGTTTTAATTTAGTGAAAATTTAGGCTTGATTAAACGCAAAACTGCTGCGAACAGCAAACTCCATCCCTTTTTGAAAATTAGAATATGCAAACAACTCTGTAAGTAGTTTTTGCGAGCAAATTCGAGGAGTAGTGAGAATGCTCCTGATGATACGCTAGGTAGTGGTGCAGGTACGCGATAATCGTATCCAGAGAACAAGAGTATGGTCGTAGAGGGGGTAGAGAATTGCAAGTTGCGCCCTCAGGAGCTCTCTCGGTGGCTGCACCGGGGTTGAGAAACGGTTCACTTCCGCTGCTGCCGGAAATGGAGCGCCATTCCATTCTTAGGAGAATACAGAGACTATCTCGGCACTCAAACTTACAAGAAGTCTAAATAATAAAAATAAAAGTCCCTCATTACTCTATTAGTGAATAAATATTTAAAAACTCTTTCTATCGATACCGGAACTTAAATAGACGTCTCTTTCCTCTTAAACTTATAAAGCTTTTAAACACCAAATTCTTATTCTTGAGGCGTACTTCTCTCCTCATTTTTTTTTCTTTTTTTTCAATTTTCGGTCTTGTTTATTCCGCTTGAAACAGGATACGAGGATTGGAAAATCTTTGCGGGTACAATAGACTTTATTGTGAAATATATTTTCTGACACTTGGCTATTGTGAAGACGTAATCCCTCATGCAGATATAGATTTTCTTTCGCATTCTTCATTTATTGTATACTTTACGGGTGTTCCCGCTTTTCATTTCTTATAACGTAAACACGTACAGAAATTATATATCTCTTTTTTTGAAATGTGATGAAAAACATAATTTGCATGATTTTCTTTTTGAAGAATGATTGATTCTTTTGTTGAAGAAAAATTTATGAATTGTATAATGCGATTATTATGTACATGTAGTTGTTCGTAGGACTTCAAAAGGGAAGCAGGTGACAGCTTTTCGACAAAACGATTCAGTGCATTGCGATGTGACAACGCCTCGTGGAGTATGACATACAGCTTTGTAATGTATGCATTTCTGGCATGGCGATATGAGCAATGAACGTATTCCGGGGTTTTCGCGGCAGAGAAGAGACTGAGAAAGACATGACTCGTCAAGTACTTCCTTCTATTTATCTCTTCTCTCTTGTTACTTTCCTACTTGCCGTTTTTCACTCCTTTGAACACTTTCCTTGAGATGACAATCGCACAAAGTATAGTATAGTGTATATATATAGTATACCCTTAACGATTACAGCCACTGTGATTAAAAAACAAACCTTCACTTTTTACGCACGTTCAAGAGCTTTTCTCGATTATTTATTGATGCAGCTAGTATACCTTATTTCTTTCGAAATCTATGAAGAAAATATAACAAACATATGTGTATTCTAGCTTAAAAAAGGGATGTTACCTTATATTGAATATATTTTGTTGTCGAAAACCTGATTGATTTGAAAATTGCGCAATTTTTGTAAATATACCGAATTTGAAAACATATCTTCAAATTATTTTTGTTTTTAAAACGATTTAAAAAAATTCCACTGGATTTTCGGGTATTTTAAGAGATTTCATGATATTTCATGGAATTTTGAAAAATGCTGAGGGCTTTATGAGAATTCATTCGATTTTTAGGAATATTCTGAGATTTAATGGGATTTTAAGTAACTTTATGGGATTTGATGATATTTTTGGGGATTCTAAGTAATTTTAAGCACTTTTATTTTTAGTTTTAATGAATTTGGTGGGATTTCATTGGATTTTCAAGAAATTTAATTTATTTAAAGAGATTTCAAGAAATTTTGAATAATCTTAAGAAATTTAATGAACATTCATGGGATTTTGAGTGTTTTTTGGTGATTTTAAAGGATATCAGGTGATTTTATGAAATTTGAAAGAATTTCATAAGATTTTAAGGGATATAAGGATAGGTTGTGAAATCTTAAGGAATATCAAGTCATTTTAGGAAATTTAAAGGAATTTCACCTTAATTTAAAGGTTTTTTAGGGGATTTTAAGGTATTTTATAGGATATTAAGTTATTTCAAGGACTTTGAAGAGATTGAAGGGATTTTACGAAATTTCAGTTGATTTTTAGGAATTTTAAGAGTTTTAAATGAGTCTTCATGGTGTTTTGAGTAATTTTAAGTAATTTTAAGGAATATCAAAGAATGTCAAGTAATTTTACTAAATTTAAAGGAATATCACCAGATTTTGAAAGACGTAAAGGAAATCTTAAGGAATTTGATGAAACTTATAGAAATTTCTGAAATTAGAGAAAGAATTACAAGTTTCTATAAAAAATCGTAAAATATCAAGTATTCTGTAAATTTTTTAAAACCTTTAATTTGCAATTGTTTAAAATCCCCCGAATCTTGCCCTCTTTCTAATTATAATTGAATAAAAATGCCTAATGAACAATTATGGAAGATTTTTTGGAATAAAATATGAAAGTAATCTTTGGAAAGTGACATATAATCAATGAAAACTCCATCAAGAAAATGACAAAAACGGTGTGAAGTACATTTTTCATAAGAATTGCTTTCGGAGTGCGAGGGTTGGAAACAATTTGTTGAAAGTCTCAATATTCGCTCATTCTGAATGACGTGACACGTGTTTTCCAGAAAAGTGCTAAAGAAGGTTCTCGCTCTTTCCTGACGAAGTTCACTACTGCTTGAAATTTTATCGCTGCGCTACAGATTGTCAAGCCCGAGTGATGAAGACAGACGATCGTAATAAAAGCAAGAGAAAAATGTGCGACAAAACTGCGGACTCGTTTCCTCCGGTCTCCACAGGCTTTCCCAGATACTGACATCGAGGAAAATCTCTAAGAAAGTCATAATTGTGTGTTTCGATAAGGTCGACTTAACTCTTCCCTGACATTTTCATTCGCGCTGCGTACGAAGTGAAATGAAATATTTTTATCCCATTCATATTATATATGAAAAACTCGTCGCCTATGATGTATTGGGTTTAACTTGTACAGCCAGAGACGATACTAACTGTTATTATTATAGCAAATAAAAAAGTAATTTATTGCCTAGGATAATGCCCCTGAAATTTTATTACCAGAAAATATTTTAAACGCATTCATTTAGGTTTATTGTGGAATTTTTTTGAAGTAATAAATGCCGGGATTATTCTAAGGGGAACATTTATCAGATAAGTGGCGTTTGTAAAATTAAATGGGCAGTTGTAAATGACAGTTTCAGGTTCCCGTAAAAATTATACAAAAAAAGGCGTGAGATAGAGACCCTAAATAATTTCAAGGGTTCTTTTCTGAAGAATATTTCTCTTGTGGCTGCACGAAGAAAATTAGTATACTGATTAGAGAGTAGCTTTTGGAGAAAGAATGAATTTGGGCAAATTAGTTTGGAAATGTTAAGAAGTTTGAAATTTCATCGAGAGGAAAGGAAGTTGGCCTGACCAAGATAACGAAAAGTTGGTTCTTGGTACATTAGGGCGTAACGCTACTTAATGGCTGGTGGAATCTTTTCATCGACAGCAAAAGGAAGGAAGGAAGGCAAGCAGGAGATTCGCGGAGGAAGAAGAAATCTCAGCGGAAAAAGGCTTCGGAAGATGAAAGCCGTCGGAAGCTCTAGTCGGTGGTATAGGTCGTAATAAACGAAGCGACTACGTTGAGGGTTAGGAAAGGTTGGAAACTCTGAGAGCGTGAAAGAAATATAACCAATTCCAAGAAAAACTTAATCGTCCGTAGTCGAGAATTATTTTTCCCCTTGGTTTTGGCACCCCTCACCTCTTCGAGTACTTCTCAACCCTAACGACCAGAACTCATCAAGTTTAACTATCCGAGTCGAGATCTACCTTCTTTTTTTGCCTAATGTCGAATAATTGTCTCAGATTACGAAAACAATAGAATTTATAATGCGCGACGAAATATTCTGATACATTTTTTTATCACTTGAATGCTATTTATTATTTGCATTACGTTTCATTGATTTTTCGAGTTCTAGGTTTGAATGATATGTGTTTGATTAATTTTACGCAGGAAAGTACGAACAATCAACTTGAATTGGCACATAAGAAAGTTTCGGAAAAACTTTTTTTATTGAGAATTTATGTATAGCTTTGAAACCTAAAGAGAATTTTTCCGGTCCACAAAATGTCAATTTGAAATTCAAACAAGTATTTCAAGCAAGAGTCTTTCAGGAACTTCCCAATGGAGTTTAGTGAAGACTGCCTCGACCCTTCCCATGTGGTTCGTGCTGGGAATACTTTCCGACTCGTGTTATCATCGAGATGAAGGTTAATGTTAACAATACTGTTAACCCTTGCTTCTTGCCACAAGGGAAGCAGCTATAGGTACAATATGAGAGATAAATTTCCACAACGTGTAATATATACTTTAATTACCGGTTGTTTCTAAACATTCGAGACAAAATTCAGCCAAAAACTTATTCTGAACTCAAACATTTGGCTCGAAGAATTATATTTTTGAATAATAAATGAAGAATATCTAACAAGACTCGAAAATTGTGCAAATCAAGGAGTAAGTTCGTCTAACAAGTATATCCACGGCTTCGGGAGTCATGAAGTTTCTGGCTTATTTTCATTTGTGAAAGCTTGGCATGTAGGTATGATCCAAAGGAAACGAACTTGCGATTTCGTGTCTAAAGTTCGAGATATTCGTCTCTACTCGCGATGGAATCGCAACACTCGTGTATGAAAACTTAGACAGTTTCAAATGATGAACTTCACATCAGTGTCCCGTGTTCCATAATGAGGTCAACTTGAGGAAAGATAATTTCTGCTCGTTGAGAAATCTTATCTCTTGTATCAATTCAAGCGGAAGATTCTCTTCTCCAACTTTATTTTTAATCTGAAAACATGACTTTAAAGTGAAAGGTTCTCATAATTTATAAATTAATAATTTATAAAAATGACTTCGCGACAATTCTCATAATGAGACATTCTTCCTATATTTTTATTTAAATCTAGTGCAATCACGACAATTCTGAAAAAAAGTGCGTGGAAGGAAATTAACTTTAAAAACTCTTTTTTATGGAAATGGTCACTGCTACAGAATTCAAAATTCATCTCTATCCTTTTCAAAATTATCCTCTTTATTCCAGTTTTTTTCTCTATTTATACTTTACACACAAACGTCAGAGAAAGAAGAGAGGGAGAAAGAGAGAAATTCGAGGGATGTGAAAAGTGAAAAAAGGGAGAGAAAACGGAAGGAAGAGTGCCGTAGCCTCAGCTTCCAATTGGAATGCCTCCTGGTACGAGGTGCTAAAGTCCATGTTTTTTATCACTTTTTTCCAACCAACCCCCTACCCCCACTCTTTGTTTTCCATTTCGCGCTCACGCGACACTCGCCTGGAAATAATATCCTGTGTAAATTCGTGGTGTTCGTACCCTATACTCTTTTTTCTCGTTCTCTATTTTTTTTTCAACCCTCTTTTCTATACCCTCAGCCAGCCTTTTTTTTTCACCCCCCTCCATTCTTTCAGCAGTCTTTCTTCCACATTTCACGTACTGGCCTTTAATTCCCACAGTGGTACTGTTCTAAATTGACCTGCAATCTGGAGAGATAAAAGCTTCGTTCGTTTGTAAAACCATCCCGAGGCAATTCAGAAAAGAAGTGGCTTGTAAGAGATAGAGGGGTAGAAGATAAAAAGGAGGGATGAGAGAGAGTTCAGAATCATCTCAGAGAGGGTGGTTGACTAACTCATTATGTTACGTACCCTCGTGGCTCTCGCGTGTCATCAACGCTTCAAGGCACGAAAAGGGCGTGTCTCAAGCCATGGACCGGAAGTCCAGAAGAGGTCGAGGAAAGGTGGGGGGGTTGGGTGTCTGTAATCCGTCAAAAGCCCTCCTGTCTTTATCACATTTTTTCGGTTGGAGTGAAAAAGCTTAATGTACTCGTGGAAAAGAAATGTTATCTGCAAAAAAGAGATTATGGTCGACAAAAAAGTAATTGATTTCTAATTTATAAAGGATTGAATCGTGAAATTTGTCAGGGCGCGTCCTAGTGGAATTAGCTTAAAACCTAATCCATTCGATTTTATCAGAAATCACTTAAACTTAATTCTACATTCAAATCTCCAGAGATCAATAGAATTTATTACTTCGCTTGATTTCCATTCACCCGTAAAATAAAGTGATTCTTTCTATAATACATATGAAAAATTAATGTTATTAAAGTTTCAAAGTCTCATTACAATTTTTTGGCTCAATCGTTATTCTTCTCTTTCCTATATGCATTTTTCCATTTTTTTTTTTATTTTCTGAAACTGCATTGGCAGAACGCGCACAGAGACCTACGTTTTGCATATTTTATGACTCACGCGAGCCGCTAGTAACCTCGATTGGGCAACACATATATCTATGTATAGGCTGAAGAATAATTAATTATTATTCGCGAGCTGAATTGAAAAACAAAAGCCTTGAGTGAAGCCTTTTCATTCCCAATACAGATCGAAATAAAATAAAAATTCTTCATAAACGCGAAAGATTTAGCTTTTTGAGAGACGAATCCAATAGTGTTGAAAATTTCGCGTTAGTCTACCAACAAGAAAGGTATTTTTTTTATTATTCCATAACTTCTATTGAAAAAAAGTGGCCGAAAGTTCGTTGACGCAGAATTGAGATGAATAACGAATGTATCTCATTCGTCACTAAACGAAAATTTTTTTGCGATCAATACGTTGGAAAGTTGAACGATGATAACGAACGTCGGATCGTAACGTATATAACGTATATATATATATGTATATATACATACATATAACGTATGTAGAACGGATGCACACCCATCCTCGCGAAACTGTCACTTTTTGTTATTCATCGCGCCTAACCTTATCACACGGAGTTTTTAAATCCCTGGTCCCCATTTTCACGTTCGGAATGTAAATTCCGTTCGAACCCTATTCCGCATAATTTCAGTTCAAGATTTCGGATCGCTGCCGATACCTTTCATCTCACCTACCATATATCCTGAATTTTTATTTCGCCTTTGGAATTTTGATCAATATTCTATATTTGTAATCGGGACAATTCAAGCCTCCGGTACGGTTTTCTAAATCAATATATAATAAGATTTATAGACTAGTTGATGATATCAGCAGATAGAATCTGTATGAAAACATTCTTTTTTTTTTTTAGTATTTTTTTGTAGTTTATTGTAATTTTTTTAGTTTTTTACTGAGTTTGTATGCATTTAGAACACTAGAATTACAATGTGATGTGATATGAAATGCCCTTGTCATTTAAGTAGTCGAAGCTTTTCCGAAGCATAAAACACGAGCAAAGACTGGAGGATCATCAGCAAAAAGAGAAAGAAAGCGAAGTCAGAGGTGAAAGAAACGATAATCCTGAAAGCTGCACGTCATTCCATTCCCTAGCAGCGGTCACGGAGAAATATCTCTCTCAGATTTGAGGGATCCTGCTTCGCGCTTTTCTAAGCCGAAAATAATTGTGGTCGAGCGAAGCAGCCGCGACGTGAGTTGAGTCCCTGCCAAGAATTTTCTGTGTTGTATACGAGGCAACTCGTCCAAAAGAGACGAAAATATAATATAAGTGAGGATGCGAGATCAGAATGAAAGAGGTGTATTCCTTCCGCCGATACTTCTATCGAAATCCTGATACCATATCCTATCATATCCTTTCATAAATCTTTTTCTTCCACTAATATAGATATATACTTTGTGTCTGATTTTTATAAATTGTTTTCTGAATAGTTAAGAGTCTGATAAGGCGATCAATCGAAGTCAATAAAAAAGTATAAGCTATAGACACAATATACAATATCAAAGAACATAGAGCTATAGATGTGCTATTGGTGATCACCAGAAGATTAGAGTTGACCCTTTTTATCAAGTATTCCTTTAGTTCTGAGCAACAAGATTGCCAATAAGCATCTATGGTTATCAACCTAGTTTATCACCCTTTCCATATCATAAAATGTCCCGACAGCTTGATTGTACCGAAAGCACTTGTTTGGGACAGCCTTCATTTCCGAGGGTCGTAGGAAAGCATATTTCTACAAAAAAAAGATGACCTTCCACCTTGTCCTCTAAAAACATATAAACCCTACCCGAAAACATGCCATCCAAATAGTAATAACAAAAGAAAAAACTGTCCTGCTGACAATATTTCTGAATTAAATTCTGTTAAAAGATTTTCGATTAAAGTAAAGAAAGAGTTAGTGAGGGGATTCTTTGTAATTTTAATTAACAATATAGATTACAATGTTTCATAATTATTCCTTTAGAACAATCACATTTATTACAAGTTTTCTCTTTGCTACTGTAATTTAAGAAGTATTGCACGTGTTAATCACTGGTCTCTCCCCAGATACTCATAATTTCTGTGCTTTTTCTCCTAACGGTGCTTATTTCATCCCTCTTATTTCGTACCTGCCGACATGAAAGGTTAAGAAGAACAAACAGAGCTCCGCGAAACCGACGAAGGGTGGCTGGTGACGAGAAAACAAGGAGGGCGTTTATTAAGGTGTCCCTGAAATCCCCGGAGGCCGCCAACCCCATACACCTCGGAGCCCCCTGCCTTGAATTCTAAATGAATTTCCAGTCCAGTCGTAACTCAAGCAGATTTGGTAGATGCGAGTTCAGACAGCCTCGAGTAAAAAATCGCCGAGTTATACTCAACCTTGATATACTCTCTCACCTACAAAAGAATTTTAATTCAGCACCATTTACTCGGAACACGAAATTGTTTTGTAAACATTTCACCGAAATTTCAAAAGCATGTTTGGCAGGCAAGAAAACACAGAGTATGTTATTGTTAGTTTTCCATCCCTTGTTGTTGGTGACAATTTTCTGATATATTGGAACAACAGGAAAAATATTGATGATTTTAATTTATTAATGTTAAATATTTAAGATGCTGGATATTTTAATAATTTAATGTTGGAAGCCTTATTAGTCATTCACAAAACTCGACTTATCAAAAGTCATAAATTATTTTCAATGCCTCATTTATCTTCTTTTTCGAAAATTAGAGTCTGCTTTTGGAGAACCAATATTGCTTAAGAGATAGAGTGATCTCAACTCTTCTTTGGACTTGTTCCAATTTAGTTCTATTTCTTTTACATTGGGCAATTCTTCTCGTCGGTACCGTGCATTACGGAAGAGCAAGATTGATTGTAATTAATGTCCAGTAAACGAGCGTTAATCCTAAAATATACCAAGTTCATAAAAACAGAAATAGGTATACGAAGGAAGCTACAATGGAATGCGTAAAACCATTTCGACTTTGCAATTCCAAGCTAGTTACTACATATACTAACAACGTATATGACCTGCATGCGGAAATGGACGCCATTTCACAGGGTCTGACGGATTGCGAACTTTTTTGGTTTACTGTTTTTCGACTGAATATACCAGTCTGTAATAATGAAATCCGACTTTATATTTTAGAGAAGACAGAAGGTAATGAAGAAGTGGTGAGGGATGAAGATATACGACTTGGGGTGAATCAAAGAAGGGTGGAACTAGATTATGGCACATGTGGGAGTACATTTAAGTACATAGGTCAATTAAGAATAGAAGCTAATGAAAGAATTGATAAAACCATCGATCAGAGTTGTACAATAATACATTATTATATCCCGCTTTACTGGTTCTTAGTTTTTTCTAATATTAGATTTTGCCGCTAAACTTTACTGAAAATAATTGTATTAGTCTTGGCAAAAAAGGAAGAAGTAGCAAAAAAAAAAAGAAGTAGCAAAAAAAAAAAGGAAGTAGCAAAAATAAATTCACTTGAACACAAAGGAATACTTGACCTGTGGCGCAAAATTTAATCATGAAAATCCTTGATTATTTCGAATACCCGCAGGGAAGAAGAATATTGCCTGTTCTCAGTGGTGTAGCAAACGATTACCGTTTTTCACATCTATGAAGAAGATAATATAACAAAGGAAAAAAAAATCGTACTTTATTACTTCAGTTTGCTGACTTCAATTAATCATGCTAAGTAATAATAAAACTCAGCATTAACTTAATGGCTTAATAAAATAGAATGCATGTGAAAGCGTAATTAAATAATCTAGTTTGGGGGTTTATTATATTGTCAAAGAAAAAAAGACAATTTTAATGACTCTTGCTTCGTATAATTAGCACGAGTATCTTGGCATTTTGATTCCTTTATTCCACTCCTTAATGATATGCAACGTTACGAGTAGTTGGATTTGCAAAAACAGGGAATTAAAAACTGCATACCAATGTCAGTGGCCGCTATACTAATCTCTGCGGCGGGAACAATATTTTGCAGCGAAGCTATAAATTAGCTGAACCAACCACCTCCGATCCCTTTATCACGCGACGCTTCACCACAGATATACTGTTCGCGAACTTGTACTCCGTTATACAAATAACCAGTCCCCCAGTTATCCAGCTGATATATATTGTACAACTTCATTCCAAACAAATGTGTATTTAACATATTTGAATGTCTGAGATGATGTTTTCATCAGGAAAACCCAGAAATTCTCGCATCAGAGCTATTGTTTCTATTAATAATAAAGAATAAACTTTGTTATTTTCGCTTATTAAGAAACTCCAGCATTAGGTACTAAAAAGAAGAAAATTGTGGATAAAGGGGATTAAGGGAGGAAGTCAACGAGTATGTGAGTTAAAGGCAGGGGTTAGACGGGGTTGGTTGGTCTATAGTAGATAACGCAGGCAAACCGGACGATGCCCTTGGGAGCACTTGGTAGGCATGCCAATACAGGCGCAGAGATAGGACGACGACCTAACACTGGAAACGCGTGGAAATCCTGGCCTGCCATCTGCAAGTTCTGTATATTCCAGCAAACAGCTGATTTACATCTACAGTGAATTTCAGTGTAGCTAGGCACACTCCATGTAAATCATCACTAATCTTCTGCCAGCTTATCACCTCCCTCCATGTTCTAATCACTTTAATGGAAAACATCCAAATAATCCATCACCATCTGTTGTCTTCCCTTTCACTTCGTCACCAAAGCCTAAGCAACGTCTATTCAAATTATTAATATTTATTATTGACGCAAGCGGCGTAAAGAGGCTTTAGAGTAACAATATTTAAATTTCAGTTAATATTTAAAGTTCAGCTAATATTTAGATTTTAGCTAATATTTAAATTTCATCAATTCGTAAGCAATTAAATTTTAAAACCACTGGAAGTTTGAAGACGTTGATAGATTATAAAGATTTAAACTTTGATCGTGTTCAAGTTGGAAGCTTTTTAATAATTTACAAACATACACAAAGCATTGGGCTGAAGTTTCAGACGACTACTTAGACGTTTTTTTCTTCTTCAAAAATTTCGAAATATTTAAACGATCTCAATAGATTTAGAATAATTTGAAATAATTTTAAGATGTTTAAATACATTTTAAGTGACTTTAAGGATTTTCAATGGATTTTAAGTGAATTTAGGAGATTTTAAGAATTTGAAAGAAATTTCAAGATATTTAGGGGATTTTGTGCAGATCTTAGGATATTTTGAGTAATTTTAGGAAATTAAAAGGGATTTTAAAGAAACTTTAAAAGATTAAGAAAGATTTTAAGTGATCTTCAAGGATTTCAAGATCTTTAAAGGGATTTCAAGAGAGTTCAAGAAAATAAGAGATTTTTAAAAGAATTATAGGAATTTGAAGAAATTTAAAGATATTTTAATAAATTCTAAAGGATTTCGAAATATTTTTAACTATTTTAAGATATTTCAAATGTTTGTGTTAAATTTCAGGGAATTTCAAAAGAGTTTCAAAACATTAAAAATAACTTGAAATGATTTTAAGATATTTAAATAAATTTTACGTGATTTAAAGGAATTTCAATGGATTTTCAATGAATTCAAGAGAGTTTAAGAATTTTCAAGAGATTTCAAGACAATAAAATGATTTTAAGAAACTTCAAAGAACTAATTCTAATGAAATCAAATGAAATCCTTTAAAATCCCTCATTCCCTTAATTGCTTAAAATCGTTTAAAATATATCAAAATCCCTTGAAGTTCATTAAAATCTCTTGAAATCTCTTCCAATTCCTTCAAATTTGAGAAAATCAGTGAAAGTTCTTGAAATCTTGTGAAATCTCTGAAGAAATCTTTTGAGAATCTTTTCAACACTTTTAAAAATCCTTTTAAATCCTCCAAATTAATCAAAATCTCTTAGCATCTTTGGAAATTCCCTAAAAGTTAATAAACTATATCTCTTGAAGTCCCTTGAAATTCCTTAAAATCACTTAAAATATTTTGCAATCCTTTAAAGTTTCTTTAAAATTCTTTAAAATATTAGGCAATGCTGGGTATAAATTTCTGCCAGTGAATAAATAAAAATCGTGTGTTTTGAAACCTTTTTTTTTATATTTTCATTACAATAAATGTAAAAATAAAAAATACTTGAAAATTTGGAAGAAAATAATAGTATACGTAAGTAGTAGAAGTCAATGTATGGTAAGCCATTAGGGAGACAGTGGTAAAGGTTTATGTTTAGTCTGCAGAAAATTAAAATACAAATAATCTTATCATATATCGAACAAATTGTTGTCGAAGACCTGATTGGTTTTGTAATTGGGCAAATTTTGGGAATATACCGAATTTCAAGGAATTTTATGTTTATTGCGATTTTCAGAAATTTTAAGGGACTCTACCAAATATTTTATGGGATATTGAGTTATTTTAAAGACTTGAGGGATTTCAAGGGATGTTAGGACATTTTATTGGATTGTCAGGAATTTTACGGTATTTCATGAGATTTTAAGTAATTTGAAGGGATTTGATGATATTTTCTGAATTTTAAAATAATTTGATGTACTTTTAAATTGACTCAAGCACTTTGTGGAGTAAATAGTCTGTAGAATTAACGATATACGCAGAGTATGTAGTTATCTGTTCTGTGTACCGCGAAACCGATGCAAAATGGTCTGAAGGTTGCCAGTTGACGGAGGATCATTGGTGGCTCGGAACTTTGAGCATTTCAAATGACACTGTACTATCCAAGCGGTTTACTTCGTGACTTTGCAAATGCGTCAGGAATCAAAAGCACTTGCGACACTAACTTATACTTTGGTCAACGGAATGGGGTCTTTCCAACGATGTGACAACTTTAAATTGACCCCTGTGTCGCTCGTAAACTTCGGACTTTGAAATAAAATCATTAACATATAAATTACTTCCAAAGTAAACCGTTAAAGATTCTTGGACTCGCTTCACATATAAAACTCCCTTGAATATTTTATCTATTAAACAAACTTGAAATTTGAAAAAATAACACTTTTATATTGTTTATAAATGATACGAATAAAAGCATTCAACTAATTACATTATAATAAAATAAATCTTCTCTATAATAAATTGAAAAATTTTCTACGCACAAAAATAAATATACTAATATAAACTTTTCAAAAATAAATATAAAATGTAATCAGAGAAATGTGAAGCTACTTTTATAAACTCAATTTCGGATAAGAAATAGCGTATAAAAATAAAATATTAGGCCGCGGAAAACAGTTTCCCATTCATGATCGTATGAAAATATCTCCAACTTCATTTGAATGTTTCGTGGGAGATCTAGTGTTTCTGGCGATTTGCCGAAAGTCTCTTCTCTAGGCCAAGAATCGACTTTTTTAAAGCTTACGGAAAAGACAGTGGCCCCCGCGCTAGACGCTTTACGAGTTGAGTTTTTCACGATAAAAAGAGATAAGGAGGAATCGTCGATTCTCGATGCCAAGTCGACGAACTTCTGATTCCAATACATGTTGATTACAAGAGTCCTAAGTCTTTTCACGGTTAACGCGCCTGAGGGGAAATAGAAGATGGTATACGCGAAATGGAAGAAAGGTGGTTTAAAGAGGGAGGTGGTTTCGGGGATGGGAAAGATAAACATTCCAGAGGGTAAAGATCCAACAAGGAAGTTTTCGGATGCTGGCCAATAGCGATTGCAGAAAATGCTATTGGCTTGCTGAGGTCACTTTTGTACGCCAGGAGAAAAATCCAACCACACGTAGCATCGTCGAGAATGATTGTTTCTCGAGTTGAACGAGCCTCGCTGTATCAAAGATGAGATCCTGGGGAAAAGGTGATTCGTGAAATCTTCGAAGAGGGAGAAATAAAGACAGGGATAGGAGGAGCCACATGATGCGAGAAATGCGAAAAACAGGTCCAAATTTACGACGATCGCGTACAATAAAACCACCCTACCAACCAATCTTTTATGAGCGCTCACAAAAACGGCTTCTTTACCTCCAGGCTGAATTCAAGCAGCTTGACATTGTAAAAACGGCCATGTGATTCTAAATTGTCCTGTAATACAACGTAAATTAACATTTTGATCTGGTCATTGACCCACTTTTACGGATTTGCTATATTTCTTCCGTTATAATTCCATATCTTGACCTCATAATTACGACTTTCAAATTCAATGTCCTGTTGCATTATATATTTTCGACGAAAGCGAATGTTTCACGATAAATTGCAATTACGATAAGGTATTTGGACTAATAGTAATGTTCGATAAACAAATTGGAATAGAGTAAGATGTGGTATGAGGAAATACCGGAGAATGCAGCATCGTCCGTTCGTGGTTGCAATTCGATTTTCTCCGATGTAAATCAGCAACGTCTAATTTCCTAGCGCCGCTGGGTAACAACCAACGTACCAATTCCATTGTATCAAACTGTGTCTGTATATTGCGCATGGGGTCGGTTTTGGAATAAATCACCGCCGTCTAATTTCCTAAGGATAGGTTGCGGTGTTGAATGATGTAAATGCTGGGCGAAGTTCGAAAGGGAAATGAGAGGAAGACATAGAAACAGAGACGAGGATTCGAGAAGGATAATTAAAAAAGAAGGACTAAGAGTGTTTAAAAAAAAGAGAGAAGGTATTTTGCTAAAATAAAACACTGTGAAGATGTATTTTGATTCTGTACAGTCTAGTCTGCATTGTAGATTATAGAGAGTGAAATGTGGAAGGGAGATAGAGGGGTAGTGATATTTTTTCCTGTGATGGTCTCTACACACTCCATACAGCAAAAGACTCGGCCCGACGGTCTCATTCTCCCGAACCGCATTATTAGATCTCTCTGCACCTTTATCTTTATTATCGCCCGCTCTGCCTTGCTCGTAACATTATTATTATCGCCATCATCATCCGTTACGCCGCTCACGTCCCGTGCCAGTTTTAATTACCGCCTGGTACGATGTATCATAAAAGTTTGCCGCATGGTTCGTACAAGTTCGCCGTGGATATCATTGCCTTGCGCGAACACGAAACCCGGCTAAATCACGGGAAAAGTCCCTTTTCACGTGGCACGCCAGTCTTAACCCAGGACGAGACGAATCCTGTGGGATGAGGATTATCCTTGGCTTTTCTTTCCAGCGCACAATCTTAAACCTGGGGATCAATAATCCAAGCGGTCTACTTTCTTGCGTTCTTTCTCTAAAAGCTATATCCTATAAACAAGTATTGTCTTGGAAATACGAAACGGGTTTCATTCAAGAACCATTTCCTTCAAGGATGATCAAATCTTTTCACCCCAAGATGATATCGTATTTTCATCTCCTTGCGAGTAAAGCTTTTATACGTGCAACAAGTTATGTATTGCTTCTTGAAGATGACTATTTTTTTTTTGTTATTAGATCATTACTTTCTTGAATCATAAACGATATTTATCACTTAATACTGTTGACAGCGTTACTCATCGAAAGTTGGATACCGATACACTCATTGGGAAAATATATAGTTTAAACATAAAAATGATTTTCGTCTAGTCCAATTTCAGCGATATAAATTTCCTCAGTGCAAATATTTTTCATTCTAGACATATATTTTTAACCAGAAGCCTCGTGTCAAGAGAAACAAAATAGGTTTTTTCGTAACAGATTGGTTATATGTGTGTTGACAGCTTCATTTCCGAGAGACAACTTCGCTCATCAATACCTGTAATATTTACAATCCCAGCCCTCAGGAGAAATAATAAAAAATTTGTCAGTTTTAAGAAACAGCTGAAAAATTCGACTGAAAAATAAGAATATGTTTTTTTAGATAAAAATAGCGAGGGGATTATTTTTCTAGTAAAGGGGGAGGAGTGACACTTAAGAAATCACTCTTAAATCGTGAATTTTGCTCGTGTATTTTTTTCTGAAGACTCAGCTGTGAATAAGCAGCGTATATTGTATACGAAAAAAGCCTAGAAAGAATATCCTTTCCTGAAATATGCATAGTCTGAGCGCAGATCTTGAAGTAAGTAATTCATGAATATTCAGAAGCTATATACTCGAGGATGATAATTTCACGTGCATTTTCGCTGAAAGGTGAGCTTGTCTTGATACTCGATGTTGGTGGAAGAGGAAAGTGTTTACAAATTTTCGAGAGCATTCCTCGCGAATGGGCTTCGTGAGGAAGCCCATTCGTAAGTTCCAAAGTGAATGCATCGAACTGGGCGAAGATGATGACTGTGAAGCACAAGGACTTCCCGCGAGTGCTGAGTTTCGAGCTAATATTTGAAGTTCCTGAAATAGTTATGTGCATGGCTCGGTTAATGAGCTGGCGCCCTAATAATCATTTCTGCTGAGATGTGCGCACGCCTTAAGCTGAGAAAGGACAGAATTGTGAGGAAGCGGGAGAGAAGGATAAATAGAGAGAGAGAGAGAGAAGAGAGGAGAAAGGAGAAAGCTCAAACGAAACTTACGAGACTAAGATGAAGGGAGAAACTGCTTCATTTGGCAAGGAGAGCTTAATAAGATAGCTGCTAAGCAAGCATCGCCTCCAGCAACCCTTACTTCAATTCGAAACTCTAACTTTCTTCTCAATCATGAATATTTTCACCCTTGTTCCGAATTTCTCTCCTAAATTCAAAATCATATTTCCTCCTTCAATTTAACACCTAACTTCATTATATCGAGATCCTTCAGATGCATTGACTCAAAAATGAAGAAAAATATTTCGCAATTTATATGCCGGGTGTGTACAAGTGGTTTAGAGGGAAACACAATAAAGTTTTAACTCTATGGTTAACGGCGATTCGTGTGAAATCGAACCGGTTCTGGGGCATCGAGGATAAGTTCTAAGCGAAGTGTAATCCCGCGATCCACGGGCTACCTCTTCCTGTACAGCCAATTCCACCCAAGTTTGGAGGAATCAGACCCATAACTTGTGTAACTTTGAACGGAAGTGGGATTAAGAGTAACGCAGAAGTTCATTGCTTTGCAAAGAGACCGCATCCAAGTTCTCTCTCCTCTCTCCTTCTCTTTCCCTTTACATCCACCATCATGCTCTTCTACTGCGACTGAGATTAATAATCAAACCTCCTGAATGAATGATTGGTCCTCGAATCTGCTGCAGTCATTAATTCACTTAAATCTAATATTGATAAATTATCCTAGAGAGCTTATCAAGTTCATTTTCTTAAGATCGATGTGTATAACAAGGGGAAGTATTTTTTACCGCGATGATATATCTTCATTTTGTTCAATTATTCTCCGCTCTTTGCTTCTACGCAAATATTGATATCTTCAATCACATTTCTTTCTTCAGATTGATGAAGATTGGCTAGACATGAAGAACTTTCTTGTAATAATAACAATAAACACGTTGGGCCTGACCAGCATCGACCTATACTACTTAAACCATTTAATGAAAATAGTGTGTCTGACTAAAACTGCTTTTTACTACTGAAAACATTTAATAAAGAGAATTAGGAGAATGAATATATAAAAAATAATAACTGTGCAATTTTCTCGCTGAAAATAAGCGTTTCTGAGTGGAAATTTTGAGAATTCCGTCCTTTGTGACATTACCGTGAAAATACAATTTACAACGACATGGCAGGACGAGCATAACTCAATATTTCGGGCAATTATACTTAAGCTAATCTACTTCGCCACGCGTCGTTAATGTTGCAAAAAGGATATAGTTGGGTGCTTTCATTCTCGAAAATTACGGTCCTCACGTTATGGAGGTGTCGTTCGCGAAAGACAATTCGTGAAAATTCGCGAAATGATAGAGAGCGACGTCGACATTCATAGTATCGCGCGAAACGTTAATGCCCGGTGGATTATTACCCGATAATAAATTACGGAGAGGCTACAAACTCGCGTGTGTTTCGAATGAGTGAAAATGTCGCGGGACTGTGTTAACCCGCCACCACATAATTCAATTTCGCACACCGCCCGCATTTCCCTACATGCCACTGCTTTCCGAAACACCCGTCAGGTACATTTTAGTAGTCGAGATGTGCACGCTTTATACTCAAAAATTTTCATGCGGATTCTGACAGTCAATATTTCCACCATTTTGTTAGATCAGAACAAAAGAAGTGTCTGCGATGCATTTTTTTGCATCTTTTTTTAAATATCAATTCATGTTTTGAACGTTTTCCACGTCAGAGACTCGCGAATTTTATTATCTAAACTAACTTGATTGTTATAGAAATAATGAAATTGATCTATGTGTATAATATAGTATCATAAACAAAGAAACGGAAATTTATTAGAGCCATCCCCCTCTCAATAACCAAGTTTTCGACAAGAATATTTGTTTTCCAAGTTTCACCGCAATTTATGTTCCTCATTGTAAGTACATTCGCCTTTTTCATGTTTCGTGAATATCGTGAAAAGTATGGTTTACTAGCGAGGTATATAATTAAAATATATGGACAAGGGAAGCTTGTGCACTGTTTCAAACTCGCGTCCGGATGTACGGAAGCGGCAACGTTTACCTACGTAGCGAAGGAGACAGGACTTCGTAGGTAGTCTGAAAAGGGTTGAGTTCTAAGATAGATGGTTCTAAGTTTCCAAGAGGTGTGGGTGAATATACGTATATCCTTCCACAGATCCTTTCGACTCCAATCCCATTTGCTCCTGATCGAAGATTTTGATAAAGCAAACCCGTACTTTCATTCGTTACTCACTCGTACATCCTTTTTACTTCTATCGTCTTACGTTCTTCCACATCTTTCATTCTGGCGAAAAACAAATTTTCAAATCTGTCACTGGTCATTGTTTTCTGGGGTCGATGACCTATCCGATTAAATGTTCATATTCTTAAACATCTTAAACAAGAATTAAATTTATTTATAAAGTAAATTACGAAATTTCAGTATTTTCAAACATCCACCATCTAAATTGTCCTTGATTGGACTTAAGCGGTCACTCATAGTTGTACCACAAGTTCAATTAATGTATGCAACAGAGTTAGCGTATGAACTCCTGCTTTCGGATATTGGAAACATTCTGTAGTTTGTTTCGGGCGAAATATCAAATTATCCGATAGTAGATGCCAGAATGTGTTGCTCAGTGGTCGGTATGAACGGGACGATAAAACAGTAAAATGTTTTTCCATGTCCACAGCTAGTGTGGTTTCCGTGTCCGAGTTATTCTAGGATGATACTGTTTCGTGGGGATGTAGACCGTCACGACGTTTCTGCCTCGACGAAATAAATGGTGCTTCCGCTATTCTCCCATTTGTTTTCCCTTCTCTGCTTCTCTTCGACCAAGAATGCCCGCATTTACGAGTTGTCCCTTCTATCTGCCTCGACCTGGATGTTCCAAATATTTTTGAAAGAGACGTATCTAATCGTTGTATAAAAAACTCGAACGACGTATTTTAAAACAAAAATTGCGTCACATCACTAGTTCTCCAACTAGAAAAACTGTTTCTGGCAAAAAAACCAATATAAAAACCAACAAACAAGCTCTCCTATTCATATTACAAAAGCCTTTTGTCTGTCCTAAAACAGTCTGTTCTACTAGGATCATTCAAGCTAAAAGTAATATTATTCCCGTCTAACTAGTGTCGGCATGTACTACTTGTCTGACTATAATCGATCTTTACTACTGATAATATTGAATGATAAGAATCAAATTATAGTTTTTAAAATTGATGAATGAGCAGAGTACATCTACATCTTTTTTAATAATAGTAGCAAACCAACACGCGCGCTACCGCACGATTATTTATTTTATTTCTTACAACTTCAAGTCAGTCAAAAAACAATAAAATTTCACTGATTCCAATTTAGAGAGTCAATTTGAAACAATAATTTATGCGAGATTTTATAGAGACATTTCGTTATACTATGTACCTTTTTTAGAGAGAAATTTCAAGTGATTTTTACGAATTTTAACGAAATTCATATTTTAAGAGATTTTTGAAAGGGAATTTTAAGGGAATTGAAATATTTTAAAATTTTGAGGAAGATGAAGAGGTTTCTAAAAACTTTAAGAGATTTCAACGAATGTTAAGGAATTTCTAATATTTTCGTGAAATTTCGAGGAGTGTTCAGCGAATTCAAAAGATTTTTATGATTATTTAAAGATTTTGTGGAATTTAATGAGATTTATAATAATTTTCAGAAATTTTAAGAGATTTTTCTGATTTTATAACAATTTTTTAGATATTTTTACAAATTTTAACGAATTTCTAGAGGTTTTTAAGAATTTTTTTTCAAAGTTTTAATGTTTTTAAATGTTTTAGTGGAATTTAAGGTAATTTTAACGTATTGTAAGGAATTTTTACGATTTTTAAGTGATTTTAAGCGCGAATTCAAGAGATTTTCATGATTTGTAAGAGATTTTGTAAAATGTTAAAGGATTTCATGGAATTTTATGAGTTTTCTAATAATTTTAATGAATTTTAAAGGATATATAGGAAATATTATCGTAGAATTCAGAGAATTTCAAGAATTTTCTGGGAATTTTAAGAGATTTATGGGATTTCAAAAGATTTCAGAAAATTGTAAAGGGCTTTAATGAATTTTAAATGTTATGATAAAATTTACATAAATTTTGAAGGAATTCAAGAGATTTTGTGAAATTTCTAATAATTTGAAGGGATTTTTTGTTTATTAAAATATTTCATAGAATTTTCGGGATTCCATGGAATTTAACGAGATTTCTAATAATTTTAATATTATAGATTTTAAAAGTCGTAAATGAACTTGAAATGTTATCGTGGAATTTAAAGAATTTCAAGAAGTTTCTGGGAACTTTTAAAGGTTTTCACGAATTTTAAAAGATTTTAAGAGACAGAAAAAACGCTTTTCTCATTTTGAGACAAAGATTTAACTGTGAGATTTTTATAAGTTTTAACATATTTTATGAGGTGTAAAGGATTGCTAAAGGATTTAACTTGTGTTTCAAGACATTTATGATTTTAATGGATTTTGTTGATTTTTAAGGGATTTCAAGAGGTTTCTGTGATTTTTAAAAAATCTTAACTAATTTTAAGGGATATCGAAAATTTTCGTGAAAGTTTTCTGCGCCATTAATTTGTTTTTCTTCTTTCAACTTCAAGTCATTCAAAAGCCAATCAGGTTTGCAACAACAATCTGTGCGAGATTTTCGATAAATTTCGTGACACCACTTTTTAAATCAGTCTTTCTCGTCTTTCTCGTCTTTCTCGTCAATTATTTGATTATTTCTCGAACCGTTAAGCTCGCTGAGGATTTCGAAGATCTGGAACTTCATTAGGTGATGTAAATTACTTTACTAGAGAATGCTACTCGTATAATTAGTTCTCTTACGGGTGACTCAAGTCCCGACTTGGATTTCTCTACTTGCTCCTCTCTAAGTCTCTGATTATGTTCCTTCTCCCTTGATCTCGTCTCGATTTCTCGTCGGATGAAGGATTTTTCATTTCCTGCAAGTGACTATATTTGTTCGGAACACAGTATTTACATAAACAAAATTAGATCATTCCTTGAATTCTGCACGGCTACACGCGACTGAGGAGAGTACACAGAGATGGGAATTGAAACGTATTAACAGTTTCGTGCGCCTATCCGCAAACTTCTTACACACTGATGCTCACGTCTGTTACTACAGACTGCTTCATTACTGGAAGTGCACCAAATTCTCGGCATTGAAACACACTATGCTGTCACACCTCTCTAAACCTCTCTCTGTATGCGCATATGTCGTTCAACGTGTTTCTGTTTATCTTGCATGCATTCGTGTGCATCACTGGGAAGGTGTCATGTATACACATTTTGCATTTATGTGTTCTTGCCTCAGGTTTACCTCCAAAGCGACGCAACGCACCACAATGGAAATCCATTTCCTGGCGCTCTTGTATATAATAATTATTAATTATGATTGCATTATAAAATGTACGCTCTAATACAGAAGAAGCCCCTTTTGGTCGATGTTCTAATAGAAAATTGGAAATATGGTTGGGAATGTTGTTAGTGTTAACCTTGTTTTCTCTGTGTTTCCATAATTCTGGCTTTCTCGAACTTCTCCAGCGGTATTCGGATATTTCAGTAAGCAAGGTTGGGTCCATGAACTGGTTTCTAGAACTTACCAAATTAAGGTTCCGTTAACGTAAACCACGTTCATAAAGCTCGTTCGGTAACTTTCGCGTCTACTGGAAAGGAATTTTGCATCTTGCTGTTTCTACTCGTTCTCATGGAGTCGAATAACAAACCTTAAATGCACACTTGTTGTTCTATGACAAATCTTCCAATTAAAGTTGTAATATTATTCTGAGCTAATTATATGCTTAAGATTACTATTTCCTTTCTACAATTTTGCAGTATATTTAATGCGCAAAAGCGTTTATAAGCTTTATCAAGGTGATGAGAGCTTTCAAATTTAATTGCAGACGTTTGACGATACATTTGTTCAATCTATTAATTTTAATTAGAAAAAAAAATGATAAACCTGTTCTATTGATGTAATATAAATAAATATATGGAGAAAAGTTATAATTGTCGCGATTTTGTAGCTGGAATAAGCAATCTTTGTGTTGGTATTAAAACGAATTTAACACGCGACAGCAATTATGCTCCACAGTGAGAAAAAAAAGTTAAACTCCTTTTCATTCGGTTTGCCATGAAAATTAATTTCAAAATAAAACAAGAAAATTTTATACCGCAGTCGGCGTTTTCCTACGTTCTGGCTTTTTAAATTCCGAGACCTCTTATTTGTTTTAGTTTACGACTGGGTAAACGAACTTTCAACACACGCTAACCGCGCCATTTCCGATTATAGCCTCGTGAAAAAGAACTATTGGTTTTATTAAGGTGTGGCTATCAACGAATGTGTATTTTTCTAGTGGCCTTCTCTCATTCACTGATCACATAAGATTTTCGTTTCAAAATTTCATAATTCCAAATTTTTACACAGCCAATTTCTTCTTTTTTTACTCCTCGAATAAATGAATATTACTTTGACATTCTCTTTTCACTTTATCTGCTGAATTTGGCGTATGAATCGTCCGTTTAATCGAAATTCAACAAATTGAACGCAGTGGAATTTCAACGCCTTTTAAGAAAACGAGAGAACGTTTTGAGCATCAAGTCAAACCGGAAGTTGTTCCTGGATAGGATGGATTAGGGATGAAGCGGGGAGAAACGTACAGATAATTGGTTTTTGCCGACAGCAAATCGGAAGGGCGAATTACTGCAATTGAGGGTTCGTGATTCCCTCGGACAGTTCTACAGATAATAAGAGTTTCCCGCGAAGGAGAAACTTGCTTGTTACGAGACCGGAAATGAGTGTCATCGATAAAAGGAGAGGGCTCGCTTGCAATTTTTCCTTGCACGAAGCTTGAAATGAAATTCAATTTCCGCATCATAGTCTGTCAGTTGTATACCTTTGTTACACTGGCACATTAAAAGCTCTTTACAAGTTTCTTGTAATTTAAATTGTAGAAGTAAAAGAATGATTTTCAATTTTAAAGAAGAATAACAGATAAAACTGATCTGAAAAAAAAGGAAGAAGTTTCTCTTTAGAATAGGTTTCACAAAGGCTTGAAGAGAAATTTAGATCAGTTAAAAATCGACTCAGAAAAATAAACATGACTTTGAACACTGATTGTAAGAAGTTTTCAGCAATTGGAGAAGTAGAGTATTCAGCAACCAATACTTCAGCGACAGATTTAATGTTCCCATGGGCAAGAAACCTTCATTTCGTTCGTGTAGAATAAGGAAAGTCGGAAGTCATGTAAGAAGAAGAAGGCAATGAAGAAGAAGTATTAGAACTGCGGAATCAGAAAGACTTCTAGATATTGAAGGTGAACGATTGAACGTTCGCTCGAATGCTGGATTCGTAGTAAAAAAAAAGTACTTCCCCCACCAAATTCTTCTCCATCGAATTTGATCTCACGAATGGGCAGAGATGTCTTTGCTCACGGAAAGCTTCACTTAAACTCTCATATTTCATACTGTGAACTCAATTATTGAATTGTATGAAACCTTTCAGTAAATGTTTCTTATGAGCTATAAAAACAAATGTTTCCATAAGAAATAAATCTTATAATAAGGAAATCGTAAAAATTTCTTTCTGAATATACCTTACAATATTTCAAAAATATAGATTTGTAACTGTCACTTGTAGAACGTTACATAATGAGACTGTAATAATGTATATAATCATGGAAGTTTCGAGATGCTGGAAAATGTTCAGAGAAACGTTAACCACGATGAAAACGGCTGTGACTGACATGGTGGTTAGACTAATCATGTGGAACGTCAGAGCAACATGTTACAAATTTTAGCAACTCAAGAAATTCTATATTAAAGCCTGAAAAGTGTGTTGAATACAATTCATTTTACAGAATTAAATGTTTTCACATTAATAAATATTAAAGTCATTTTATAACAAAAACCGTTAATCAATACAAACGAGTTAAAATAAAAACATTACACAATAAAAAAAAATGAAGGAATAAAATGTTCGATGGAAAAATTTCACATTATTCAGGAGTCGTACTTTTTTTTTCTCTCTGCAATTTCAATAAAAGTGTGCGAGAATAAATTGAAATTACACGGAAAATTTCACGTTATAAACGCTGCTGTGATAAAAAGCTTTAAGAGGATTAAAATGTTGTATTTAATATCGGAATATAAACTGCAGCAGCTATTGATTCGGCCGGTAAAATGAGAACAAGGAAAATATAAAAGCAGAGTCGTGCACCTCTGTTGATGTGTTTATTAAATCCTTAACCTCTCGCATAAAAGCACCGGAAAAAGGAAAGAGTTTCTTTTGTATCACTCGATAGAACTTTAATGACAATGAAGCTACAGCACTGCAGCGTTCACTTAAATGTAGTGGCATCGTAAATGCAACTCTCTCGTAATTGTTGTTCAGTACCTACTTTCTATTACAGGTATAACTTTACCTAGTTCCCTGCCCTATTTACTAACTATTCACGAGTTCAGCAGCAAGGAGAGACAGTCTTGTATAAATAAAATCCTTTCGACTAATAAAAGGCGGTGCCTTTTCCGATAATTGCCAAACAGATTGTCTCTAAGTACTTGAATAAAATAAGTAAAAGTATTTGAAAGTGTGTGTAAATAAGAACCTTTTAGAAGGGAGGCTTCTAAATTTCAGTATTTTAGATTTTTCTCAATAATTCAGGAAAATACTCAGGTTGTATTTTTGGTTTATGTTTCAGGTGAGAATATAAAAGTGAACGTCATAGTGCCTCAAGAAGCCGATGTTGGCACATTGATAAATTTAAAATGTGAATGGAGCCTCAGCAAAGGGGATACTTTGTACTCCGTAAAATGGTACAAGGATGATCACGAGTTTTTTCGATACCTTCCTGAACAGCAGCCGAGAATTCAGACTTTTCCACTAAACGGGGTCTACCTGGATGTAAGTATACATAAGCAATATTTATCCAAGAAAAATTAATTTCAATTATAATGCAAGTTTGGATCTAAGTTTAAATTTATATTTTCCGGTCGATTTTATCTCAAGAGGGAAGTTTCAAAGGATAACAAAAGCATTATTATTATGAAAACATATTTTATGAACGAATCAAAAATAATTAATAAGAATACAAGAGGAAAGGGAAAAAATGTGATATTTTAATATAGAGTAAAATAACTCTTTGTCTTTACTATATTTTCATTTTGTTTCCGTAATAAACGTCGGATCGTTTCTGTAAACTTGAAAGGTATTTCAAGGCGCTTGTCATTATTATTACTGAGTTAATTAAAAATAGGATATATAGATTTTATAATTTAAATTATTTATTATGATTCTATTTTTGAAAGTAATGTATGGTAACAAATACTTGACTTCCGAATGGATAATAATAATTGGAGGGTCGGGAGAAATAACTATTAGGTTGATACAGAATTATCTTGTCAGATGACACTCGAACTACGCTTCAGGCAGCGTAATGCTCTATACATCTTTCGTAATTCTCTTCTCGCTAAGGAATTTGGCAGGATTTGCATTTAGACGACTCACATCTAGACGTTGGCTCGCTGTTTCCGACTCGTGGGAATAATCTACAACGGAACCTTTACAAACCCAAGTAGAAGTACTTCTGTAGAAAGATATACTGCACGTCGAAAATTCCTTGGGTCGCATTACCAGACATAATAACTTTCCCCTTTAGCATCTCGAAAAATTATGTAATGAAGCGCACCATACTTTCGGGAATAAGAATTTAAGAATATATGAGTATTTATTAAATATTTCGCATACCAAATGTCGAGGGTAAAAGTGATTCAAGTCTTATTAAAGAAAGTTCAGGACTTTTGTAGTACCTATGTTGCTTTTTTAATAAAAGGACGGATCACAATTATTCTTCTATATAAGAGACAATATTTGAAATGCTGATTGGATTAAGTATAAAAAAATTAAACATAATTTTTCAAAGTCAGTTTCTCTCTTGCTTGTTTGCAGAACAAAAGAAAATGTTCCAACCACGTTTTGGGTCGTCTCATTCGTTGCAAGCCGACGCAGCACATTACCTACGAGGGGAAGACCCGGTCTCTGTATAACGCAAATTAGTAGATTAAACCGGATGTCCGGTAGCAAGTGATAAATTTACGTGGATAAAAGTGCGAAATGAAATTACAGCCTGACTCTGAGGCGTTCGCTCTTGGTTTCCCAGAATTTTATTTTCACTCTTTTTTTAATTAGCTCTATTATTTTTTTCATATGTTCTGCTCGCTACCGTTTTATACGTTTAAAAATATCCTTTATCTCTGCGCTATTCCGGTATTTATTAATGAAGATTTATGAATAAAGATAGATGAATAGATAGATGAAGATAATTGACAATATAAAATTATTTTTATTACAATTGACTGTTTCGGAAAAAAAGAACTGGAAATGTGGTAAAAAGCTCCTTTCAGCTTTGAGCTTTGAAAGTTGGAATATTATTGTTTCCTCTCTTATTCAAAGTTTTAAAAAGCATGATCTAATAATGGATGTAAAAGCTTGTTTCAAAAATTGGAATTCTACAGTTGAGTGGATGCATTGAGTGTGGCAGCGAGTGGAAACATCCTGATGCTTTTCAGGAAACATTTCCATTTAGAAAAAGACCTTTTCCTGCACAAGGAACAATACGAATGTCGTCCAAGCCACTTCCTCTTGACCGAGTGCGAGTTCTCATTTCTTCTTTTTCTGCAGAAATGAAATGGCTCGCCGTAAAGTGGTGCAAGGACAGCGATCACGATCGGGTTCTTTCGTCGAGTTGTACACGGAATTCGATGCAATCAATCTTTTCTCACATCCCGGTACAGTCAGAACCTACAGCTTCCGTAACTTCGACTTTCAAGCTGCTTTTCACCAGGAGTGAAAAGAGACTCTGTTTTCCAGGTAAATCTCAGCAATTTCGAATGTTGACTGTACGTCGCCTCGCTACGTTTCAACTCGATTCATCTTCTTGGCATTGCAGACGACCTCAGCAGCATCAGAACCACTAAAGCGGCTCGGTACATTCGAACAAACGAGTCACCTGGGTTCGTTCTGTTAGCGCTAAAAGAATGGGTATATGTCATATGTACATAGTTCGCAGTTTACTCTATTTGACATCAGTTTTGACATCATTTTTAGATCAAAAAGAAATCGGTAAAACGATTTTAATTTATCCAGGAATGAATTTCACTTTCCCTTATCAATATCGTCAGCTCAAACATGTTTGCACGCCCCAATACATCAAATACTAACGCTGAATTTCCATTAAATTCCTTCTTCTGCAATTTCCGGCCACGTGATCGGCATCTTAGAGAACGACCTTTTCAGAGGAGTTTTTTTTTTGTAATGTATAATAGGAACTTGTGGGGCGAAAATCAAGAACTGAGAGAGAAAGGTCCTCTAAGTGAAAAAGGTTCAATTTTAAACACGTCACACAGTTTGTCATCTTCCGTAATTCAACCTTTACAGAAAATGTACATCAAGGTATTGGATATCTTCTTTCCTTTTTATGAGACCCTTTTACAATCTCAAACTCCCTTGTTTCTTTTTTTATAATAAAAAATATAGACTCTATATAGGACGAACGACAATCTTCTCGAGGTAATAAACTAAAAGCATCGTTTACCGTTTATGTACGTCTATTTTATCAGAGATGCGAAATTACTTTTGCTTGAGACGCGGAAGTATGAAATAATTCGAATGACGAACGAAACAAGAATGTAAGCTTAAATTAATTCACAAGGGCTTTAAAATTGCGTCTAAATCTGAAATTGATGTCGGAATTGCGGTTTGGTCATGGAGATTTTTTTATCAAACAGTGTTTCGTGGTCACAGAATGAAACATTTTTATCTCTGAAGTAAAATAAAGTACAAATATCAGGAGATTAGCTGTTACGCTATGGGAAATGAAAGGATGAAATTATATCCCGTCGAATTTCATATCTGCAGCATTCGATGATATTTCTTCCTCTTTTCAGGTCTTAATTAACTTTATAACATTTTTTGTATAATCAACACTATATTTGTATATATAGATATACAGGTATATATCTATGTCTGCCTAGATTCCATTTATTTCTATCTAGATATCTATATTTACTTTTATGTTATGTAAAATTAAGACTTTATTAAAAGGTGGGAGGAAACTATATCAGAGGTTTCAATTATTTTTCATGGTTTTGAGAAGAGGATAATATAAAATCGCTGACGAGAAGCTTAGAATGGAGACAGCTGCCATTCTTAATGCTTTCGGAATAAGAAAGACGTCAACAGCAACCCTAGCAAAATATACCACGCCTATACAGGTCATAACGACCGATCATCAGGAAACTTAGAAGTTACTTCACGAAAATAACGCTTCAGAGCAATCTTGGCATCGATGGTGCCTAGAGCGTTAACGGTCTGTCCCAAGTGTCTTTTAAAGAGCGACTTATCATCCCTGGTAGCTCTTCTCAAACTATCTACAATCGTTTTTCGAAATGTTACGACCGAATAAAATACTTTGACTTACAATGCCTTAATCATCACTTACCACTTATTTCCTTTCATTTATCATTTCATTATTCATTTAGCATCGTCTTTCGTTTATCTAACTATAATATTCTATTAAGAGTATTTAATATTCGTCGAAAATAATGGCTTTAGAAAAGCATGATTCTAAGTAACGACTTTAATTGGGAAAAGCTTTCGTTTGCAGTGCAACATCGTGAAAAACACGTTACGTGGAGAATTACAGAGCTCGACTTGGGAATTAGAGTTTGGTCACGAATTATAGGTTCTGTAATCATTCCTGGTGGTATGGTTGCAGGAAAATGTGCGGAGACTATCAGTCATCGGATAATTCAATAGAACACCTATCAATCGAGACCATCGCTCAATTTCCCGCGTGACGTTTCCGGGGAAAGTCGTTACAGTGGGCAGGTTTCGCAGTACTGTAGATGGCTAATTGAACCACGGATGTGTCTAATCGAAGCTAATGCCAGTTGAGTCGTGTCTGGGGTTACGGGATAGTAAGCCATAAATTATCGATAAGCCAGATATGGACGGGACATTTGTGTCACCATGCTTGGTATCAATGAAGTTAGACGGTGGACAATGGATCTCTAACATTCACATGGATCTCTAACATTCACATGGATCTCTAGCATTCACATGGGGCTCTGACATTCATTCTGAATTCTAGATGATAGATTCTATATTCTAGCGCCTAGCATCGAAAAGACAATAGCTGAGCTACGAATGGCGGGCACGCGGCGGTGCCAGGAAGTAGGAATTCTGGTGCGAATCCATTGCCATCCATATGTCACACATTCGGCGGTGCAAATACGTTCTCTGTCCTCAAGCATGTGTGTATATAGAGTGTACACTGTACTGTATATATATACGTTCCTCCATGCGGTAACATAGTTATCGAGAGAGCGCTATCTGTCATGTTCAGCGGCCACAACTTGCCACGTGGCTATCTACAATCAGCACTATTGCGTCTGAAGAGACGCCAGTTTGTTTCACTTCCTCTTCATTTCTATTTTCCAAGCTATCCATACAATTTCTAGTTGTCTTTGTTCATTGGATACTCTGTTTTGAAATGGGCCAAGGCTTGACAATTCTTATTGTTCGAGACTCCGCAAACTCATTGAAACAGAAGTTACTTGAAAAAAACTCGTCAATACTGTTTCTAAGTTTGAGAATTACTGATTCATTTGACTGATTTTCGGAAATAACTCTGTGATGTTAGATAGATTTCTACTTACTTGAAATCCATTATCCCAACGAAATAAATGTTTCTTTAGTTCAATAAATCTCCTTGTCTGAAAATGATAAATCGTGACCGAACCAACTGGTTTATTTTCACTTTTTTGGGGAAAATAAAATAAAGGCACCTTCGGATAGTTTCATCTTAAAATTTGTTCATTTATCATCAAGTATCTTCAGCTGATCTTTTGTCAATTTCTTGGAATTTTAATGCTAATTATAATTTAACTTAAGTTAAATTGCTTATCGGCTGACACTAATTTACCTGTACTACTGAAACGTTTGGAACCTTTCGTTTTAGATCTTTTTTTAAATTAAGAGAACTTTGTTATCATTGCATATTAGATTCTGAGCAACGTCTAAAAATATTTTCAAGTATATATTTCTGTACAAGTAGCTGTTGTCTTAAAAATTTCTTTGCTCGGTGATCAGCTTATTGAAAATATAAAAGCAGCAAGGGAGAATATTGTGCAGAAAAGTTGACATTAAAGCTTTTCTGTCCACGGAAGTGTTTACCTATCGGAAATATAATGCGTCATCTAAAGGATTCTTGAGAGCAAACAACGTATCTTGGGTACCATGGTATAATATGTATTACAATGCTTACGGATCCTACGAGACTTAAACCTTATTTCCTCTTTTTATAACTCCCATTATATTAAAAAATTCACCCATATAAAATGTTAGCTTTTGCAATGTTTAAAATGTCCTTTCGCTGATATTATATAGAATTGAAAATAAACCTCCTGAAGCATGACATAAATCATTACGGAAATCTTTCATATAATTTTGCGAGCTTTGTCATTTGGTACTGTATAAACATGATGCTAATTCCCCAGTAAGGAAGCTGAAAATTTAATCTCCTACACGACGGAAAATGGATGGACGAGGAATGCGAATTCACGAGTAGCGAATCTCCTCGTCGCCTCGGCCGGGATATATTTCAGTTCTAGTCTTTCTTGACCATTGGTATAATTTACTAAGGCTATCACTCGTCGCGGATTTGAATTTTTAATGCCCGGGGGAGTCAAACCGTAGATTGTCGCTGCAAAGAGGTAGACACTCAATCTTCACGAGATCGTCTCTTTTAACTTTTTCGTGCAGACGCAAAGCCTGGACGAACTTTTCCTGATCGCCCGTAAGGTCCTTGCAAAGCTGCATGTGAAATTCTCTATCTCGGTCTCCTTATTTCCTTCATCCTACCCAAGTTCAAGTCGTTACAAAGAACAATTTATTGCAAGGAGAAGTTCATATTCATTTTTTGAATCATTTTTAGAGAGCTTTACGATTTTTACCAAATCAGGTGATGTTTACGTAAGTTTTGTGCTGTCAAGCATCTCCAATCAGTTTTAATTAACTTATATAGGTATAACATACACAAATAACAATCAGAGATTAAGGATATTGTATGTACCTCACAGGATTTCATCCTTCATTATACCTTGAGTAAAGTCTGTAGTGTTATGGGACGACTGTTCCTGACAATAGAGCTCCATTACTAAAACAAACATTTATGTTTCCTCTTTATCCACAGGAGACGGAGAAAACGGAAAACTCGATACGCTTGAAAGTTACGCGCGGAAGTTCCGGACAATACAAGTGCGAAGTATCCACTGAGGCGCCAAATTTCGCTACAACTTATCGCAAAGCGAACCTCACTGTCATTGGTAAGTGAAAATCTATGAACTTGATGTATTGTATAAAGAAGACTGCAGATATTTTCTATGGATCTAAATAGAATTCAAAAATATAAACTTGAGTTTCAGTTAACAAATATTCTATATACATTTTTTTTCTATTTAATTCATATTTGAAATTGCAATCTTTTATTGAATTAAATGTACATAGAAGACCTGAAGATTATGAGATAGTAAATCACACAAGTTGTCTCAGAAACTATATCTAAGCTTAAGTCTAAATGACTAGGTTTATTTGTCGAAATGGTGGCGTAGTAATTTAACCGTAATTATACGGTTCATTGTGTAAGAAACTGGCTTATGAAACACATCATATAAAGCAATGCTTTCGCGAATATGAGAGTCGGCGCATTCTCGCTCTGACTATGAACCGGGGTCCGACCCATGCTTGACCTCATCCACTTACAATCTGGATAGGAGATACTACTGTTGCAAAATCCGCATGGAAGCCCCGAGCTGCTTTTATTCCTTCCTGCAAAATACGAGTACTATGCATATGTATAAGAACAATTTTCATTTGCGATAATAATACATTCCAAACAATGTGATGTGTCCTTTGGCGAAAAAATATCGTCCATTTTCTACTCCCAAATTTATAAGGAATTGCGTGCGACGTAGTCAAACAAATTGCAAACATTAATTACTTAAAACCGAGCTTAAAATGTAATTAAACCACTGGAAAATTAAAGTCATACTCCATGCAAATTGTTAATCCATTTATTTTACAACTGTATGTACGAAAATCGTTTTTTCAATTTGTTTTGTATTTTTTTAATCTCGTACATTCGAAATAACACACGTCAATAACAACAGCGCGAGAAATTAAGTTTCGCCAGTCAATCAGGATCGTTGGAAGGATTTTTTTTTCCTTTAAACGTAAACCAAATTTTGCTGGTATCAATCCCGGAACTCGATAGCACTGCAGACAGGAATACGTTTGATGATAAATGGTGATAAATGATGTAAATTTTTTTCGTTGAGTTTCTCTCCTCGTCACGGACAGAAACAAATTTCGTCGCTGCTCACGCCCCGAATTCGATGGCATGGTTGCGAGTACATATATGCTTTCCACCCTCGTTATTCGGCAGTGATTTACGCCCAGTGAGAAGAATCAAACGTGATGTGGCTGATAGAGCGAAATCGTGGAGACAAACATTATTTCCGCAGATGTTTCCGTCGCGTGTATCAACAACATTAATTGTCTTAGCAGGTCTTAAAGTCAATCGAAAAATGTCTCTCTGCTTTCTTTATCAACAAAAGTGACAATCGGAAACTTGATTTTCTTCGCTGTCGCGATCAAGGTAAATATTGTTTGACCTAGAAATTAAAGTGTTAAAGTCTAATTGTGCACTGTAATTTGTGATACCTGACTAATTCGATAAAAGTATTCATGAAAGGGGATAATTAATAGTAATAAACTTTCGAGACAGAAAATAAATCAAGTTTATTATTGAATTTAGAGCAGTAAATTAATTTTTCAAGTTTCAGAGCGAATCGTTCCAGTTTAAAAATCAGAAATCTCCAAGGAAAAAATAATATATCTTCGTAATCCCGGGCACGGGCTCCTACGAGTTGAGAGGCTTTCCAAGGGAAAATATAGGCTCCTGGATTATGCATGAGCTGCACGAAGCGGGATTTGGTTTTCTCTCGATCGTTCACCTTCCAACATTCGTTGTTGCATTTCGAGCTGAGAATATTCATCGCTCGACAAGGATTAAGAGTACCAACATTCGAAATTTCCAGACAAACCATTTTACATATATATCTCATGATCCAAGATAATTTTCATTCACCTTGAATTTTACAATGCAGAAAATTCTATGCGATGTAATATTTGTGAAAATATTCATTGAAAATAAGGAATTGCTCGTGTGTGAAATGAATAGCTCCGACGTGTGTAATTTGAGCAAAGTGCATGATTGAAATACAATAAATGGGCATTACATATGGCCTATGGAACACCGAGCTAGTCGGACCACTGCCAATTCATTAAAGGCATTCAATTGGTCGAGGTATTTCAAACTGCCACGAAAATCGAGAATTACCAACAGTTGCGCGGATATAATTTCCATCGGATTGATCATTTGTGGCGAGAACCTGATTGCTTAATTACACCTAATCACTCGTCAACCTAGCTACACTCTTTTAATCTATGGCTCTATTCTTCTTTAGGTTTTAGCTTTGCAAGTCTTAAGAAAAAATATTTTATATTTGATTTAAAAAGTTCGATAACTGTGGAGAAATCTATCTAGGAAAATTTTTAATTTGGTAAAGACTTGAAACGGAAAAGAAATCAAAGTTTTGATCTCTCTTAAAAGCTTTTCGAATCATATTTCTTACTTCCCTTAATTTTTTTACAATAGATTCTGCTGATGCCTGCAAAAGTTTCGTAAAATTCAGCAACCAGCACTTTTCCAGGAAAAATTCTGTAACAAGTTTTTCAAGCTTTTTAAATATCTGTATTTTATTGTCATGGACTGCGATGTTTAGAGGTTTTTAGCAGATAATTGGAAAGATTTGTTTGAAGACATCGACTACTTGAGATACTGATATCGAGGACAGAATTCTGGTAACCACAAATTTTAAACAAGAAGTAGGAGTGAACCAAGGAGAAATTGCTTTCTTGGTCGTGAGATTTCCTCGTTTTCTCGTTTCCTCGACCTCTCTGACTCTCATAATCTAGTTCTGCTTCGTAATTATTTCAAACGGGTTAATTCGACCTATCTTCTCCCTTGCGCCCACTTTGTCTTCAACATTACACATTCCCTTTCTCCCAATCCCCTTCCACTACTCTCAATAATATTTTCATATTTAAAGTAAAATTTACGCCTTATTTTCAACGCTTTTCATTTTTAATCATTTAATGTAAAAATCGTTTAAAGGGTATACTAATTAAAACAGATTTTTACTTCTAAAATAAAGAATTTATTGGAATATCTGCATTTTCAACTTCACTGTAATAAGTTTCGTAAAATTCACGAGAAGTTCATAGTCAGAATGTGAAGACTAATCTGTTCATTAGGCAGCCATTTCGTGCAACTTGAAGTACGCTCAGGATGCATTATACATTCTCTGCAAGGCAAACTCTACCTTCAGGTAGTTTAGTTTGTTGTGCATTTATGTCGGCGGAAGTCAGCAATTTTTATAATAAGGAAACAATACAGCTGCTCAACTTCGAACTATTTTAAAGCTGAAAATATATTTACGTTCAGATAAACATGTTTTATTATTAAAACTATTTTTTTCTTTATTACTATTTTTCTTACTGCCAAACACTGAAGATTGATAGCTATTACTTATTTTTAACAAGAAAACCTTTACAATTTTCGACCTCTTTAAATTTTAAAGCAATGGAAATTCGAAAGCTTTCAGATTGAAATCGATTTCGAAACGAAATAAGTTTAAAAAATCGAAAAGTCTCAAGGAAGTAAATGGATGTGGTTCGTTCGGTTGGAAGGTGCCTGGTGCAGAAGAGTAAAGCGATTTTAGGCACTAGATGCCCAGAGGATTTGGCAAAAGTCCAAGATCAGTCAATCGGGTGTACGTAGCCTCCAGATTTGTTCTGCTCTCCAAATCTTGTCGGTAAGAAGCTTTTTAGCCACGGAAATCTAGAAAGGTTCAAGAAACTTTATTTCTACAGGTGCCTTGTGAAAAAAACCTCCATCGGAAAGTGGAACCTAAATTTGACATGCTCACTTTCAATACTGCATGTATTTGAAAATTAGATTTATCAAATTTAAATGATCAATTTAATGATCAGTGTTATGATTCATTAATTCCATATTTAGCCATCGCTCAGAAAAACCGATTCTATTAATTGAGTTCTCGTTTCGCTGGTGTGTGGAAATAAAAATGGATCGACACAGTTAATAATTAGTTCAAAGCGAATATACGTCATCCGAAAAAATTAATCTGCGGGAGCGAGGAGCAGAAACTTTTATTCCTGTCCTCACCACTTCTATGCGGAATTATTCACAGCTTTAAAGTGCAGACAAAATCGATAGTCGCACTTCACTTAAATTATCGCTAATACGTGATCAGACGATGGTCAATTAAGAATTTAAACGAATCCAAAGAGATTCAGATGGAATCCACCGAGCGACCAAGAACTTGTCGCATCTTCTCTGAAATAATCCAGCAGGTCCTGGGAGCATTGGGACAGCTTTCCGGGAACTTGCAATTGATTTAGAGCGTAATTGACTTCCAAGTTTTCACCTTGAATGAATATTCTCTGTAGTCTGCTACTCGGAGGTCGATTTCGCAGCTGCAATATGAAAAATGAGTTTTTGGCTGCAATTATGGTATCAAAATAAACTATCAATATAATTCAAATACAAATTTGAATTTGTATTTAAATTTATACAAAAAATACAGTATCCTGAAACTTTTAAAGTTCATGCTTTATTTAATCTATAACTTGAAAGTGTCTCGAAAACTAAACTTTGTCCTGGGAAGACTATAGTGTAGTAAAATGTCTCCCAACTTACGTCTTAAGACATTACTACCAGAGTACCATATAAAATAACCATGTGCTTCTTAAGTGCAATTTTCTTTTCATAGGCTTCTCGTCGTTTTGCTTTCTCTCGCTTAGCCATTACAGAAACGCCGAGAGAAGAGCAGTTAAATTTATGTGACTAATTAGCCTCTTGTTTGTTTTGCAGCAAATTGCTCAGGCAGCAATGACAAAGTAACCTTTCTCAGTTTCTAATATTTCTTATTGTCTTCAAATATTCACAAATATTATTTGAGAGATGCAAAGTGTCTGCATGACAGGAATATCCAAAAACCTCCTCTTTTTTTACTTCGATATCTTTTTCTTTAGCCCACGTGTGTAATGCTTTTATAGGGTCTCAATCCATATATTTTATAAACTTTCTTACAAGACTGTTTTTTGATTCCCATAAATTTGGCACCGATTGCAAGAAAAATTGGATCGATGAGCACGTATCGAGTCTATGTGCCGCTGAAACCAGATAAGTCCATTCGAATGCTTCTCGACGGCAGATAATCCAAAAGGGGAGAAAGTTCTTCGGGGAGAACGTTATCATAGAAATCGCGAAATTACGCAGCATATGGTCAGGTCGTACTATTAAGCGACTTGGCACACGCCATATTCGATTTCTTTCTTCATTTTACTCCTATCACCCTGTCGCAGAATGTAGCTCAAATTTATCCACTTACGAGATCGTCTCCTGGCCTGCGATGTCTCACAAAATTCAATTTTTAACTTTTCGACACTTTTATCGAACAAAAGCAGACATGGAAATTTCAGAATTCCGAATTTTCTCTCGGTCGATCGTCACCCCTATAAGCGCGCAGTCCAGCGCTTAAGTCTCGTTTTATGTTAGTGCATCGGAAACCGTTTTTCCTCGGATGTTCGATACCTTTATCGCGTCCCGTTTTTCAACCCTCCTCCCAGACATGGAAACTTTAATACTCGTCTCTTCAATCCCTTTTTACAAGATTTTACGTGGAAAGTCTGATAATGTGATTTTAATCTGTTATTAAAAATATGTTTAAAAGTTTGTACAAATATAGAAAGTCCAACTTATATTATTGAAACTCCGTAATATACAATTATCATGCATATTACATTAATAATTGCCTTTTGCTTTGATAACAAGGACAAAATACAAAGTATAAAACATAAACAATATTGAATTCGACAGCAACAAAAGCGTATCACATGATAACATCCATTAGTGGAAAACACAAGTTGCCTTGTTAATGAACGAATAATACACACCGACACAAGGAATGATTGTCACATTCATTTCCCAGGGCAGTGGGAACGTTGAATAAAAGATCCGGCGAATAATAGGAATTGAAATGTCAATTGCCGCTGGTAAGTAAAAAAGCAAAGCACAATCAAAGGGTGTTTTTTTCTCCTCCATTTCTCCTGCAAACTTGGAAAATAACAGAACATTGGTATTCGCGAGCTTGGTTCTCGCTGAGTCGGTGTAAGCGCACGATGTGCGCTTAATTTGAAATCTAAACGAGTGCGCGAGCCACCCGTTATATAGGTCACCGCAGATATAATTGAATTAGACCACCCAACCGAATGGCTCGAAGCTTAACTCGATTTCCAAGCCCGATGAGGATTCCACTAATTTCGGCGAAGCGAGAGCGCAAGACCGCCATTCAAGCCGCGCCTGGACCAATCAAAAGAGACCAATCTGTTTTACTCTGCTTTGATCTAGCTGAAGATGGGAAGACCCGAGTTTTTTTCACAAAACTCAACTCAGCCTCGAACTCCTCAAGAGTGAACCATTTTCTGTCCCAAAGTTTCACGGTGAGATGCTATTTGCCGTAGAGTCAGCAAAAGGATTCCTTGCAATTCATTCCCAATGCTCGGTCGGGCTAATCTGCATGACTGCTTGCAGCTTACGATAATCCTGAAAACTGATTTCTCCCTAGAGGGATATCTTCTTCTTCTCATTGTACATATTTCTCATGCTCTCTGTTTTAACGTTTTAGGGCATAAAAACTACTATTTTCTGTATTTGCACAGTGAACGTTTAAAATGGTTCGTTAGAAATATCCTAACAAGAAGGCAAATATCCGAATTCAGTTAATTGCGCTGAAATAATGGGAGTCTCGTATCTTCTCGTTTTTTCATTCTTCGAATTTAATTTCTTACTTCTTGTCCCTCTTTTTCGCTCATTATTTTTACTCCTTAATGCTTTATGCCCTTTTCTCGTTTTTATCAATTTTATACATTTTTATAAATTCTATTTTTAACCGTGAAAATATAAAAATCTTTTTAAATATGGAAGCCCTAAAAGTGTTTTTCAAAGACCTTGGAATGTGAAAGCACAGAAATTTGATTGCATCCAATTACGAACTATTCAAGTTTGAATATATAACTGAATGAAAAACTTTCAATATTTCTCTCGGCTCTAAGCATGTTTCCCGTATGGCGATATTTCCATCTTGCAATACTATATTTATATTTTCTGATAAGCGTGCATATATATATATATCTATGCAACTTATACACTATATACGTATAAATACGTTCTGGCGTACGCGTACTTTTCGAGTATCGTAAATATTCATGAGACCATAAATATTCATGCTTCCCGTTCAAAGAGAATGGTTTAAAGAAGGAAAAACCAGGAGAAACGACGTCAGGCTTCTTCCAGGAAATATCTTCCTCCCATTCCTGGACTCAGTGAAGGAACCAACGTCGAGGTCGCTTCGTGACCTAAGAGATCTCGATTCCAGTTAAAGTGCAATTTTCAAAACGTCTTGACTTAATGGAAACGTCGAAAGCAGCCCTTTACCATAATTTTCGATCATTTTCCTTCCGTTTTGATAGCCCAGTCACTTATTAAAAGGAGAGTTTAAAATCACTCGATTCATGAAACATGAATAAAAACCTACAAATGGTATCTACTCTATTTTTCTAGTTTTTTATTATTAAGAAATACTATTTTTAAAAAATACAAGTTTTAAGAAAGTACAGTTTTTAAGAAATTTATTTTAAATGAAGAAATATTTAGCAAAATATACTTTAAAAGTTGCAATATACTTGACCAAATTTTGATTTTTCCTTGTACTGATTTCCAATAGAGTTTTCATGATCGATGAGACCACTAGACTTGCCATAAATCGTAAATCGATCCCGAAAGGAAGGTATCCTTGATTTACGAGCGTGCTTTATGTGAAACTCATGATGTGGGAAAAGTTCAGGTTAGGCAGAGCACGAAAAGGAAATTAAGGAGGAACGAATATTGCAGATGTGACTCTCAATTCATTTTATTTTGTCGAAAATGGCTTTCAATTTTTACGCCACAGTTCGAAATAAAAGAAGTCCATAAATCTAGATAGAAAAAGATTCTTAATTCTAATTCAAAAAGCGAATTAAAACGAAGCTAATATAACAAAGTTGCACTCATATTGCTAAAAAATTAGCGTCTGACCAAAATCGACTTATACTACTTTATATCTTATATAAGTATTTATATCAGACTAAAGCAGAACTATTTTATGACACTTGAAAGTAATTAGCGTAACAAAAGTCCACATTGTCAATTTCACAATGAAATTTTCCTGGATTCTGCGATACGAATACAGGGAACGAAATGAACATCAAACAGTGAAGATGATGATCAACATTACATCAAATCAAAGACAATTATATGATCGAAGGGGGGAATTTCCCTGTTTTAATTGGAGCCCCGATATTTAGCAGTGCGAAAGGCATTAGCCTGGACATTTCAACCGAGAGATGTGTGCTTGGACAACAGGGCTGGTGTTTAATGGAGCATTCGGTTGTCGTGAATGTGTCTCATAATCCGCTGTACCAATTAAAGCTATTAGGGACACCAGCTACGCTTGTGGTCACCAAGCCGATAACCCTACTAATAATCGACTACGTATCGAAACATTCAAACACTTTCGCATGTCATCAACGCTGATCAGCTGCACTCATCCATTACTGATACAACAAAACGATATCAATTTATTCATATATGTCATACTAATTTATTTTTATACCCGTGCAGAAATTTTGATTCATTTTCAATTTTGAATCATTGTGAATTTTGAATCATTTTAAATTATGAATCAATTTGATACAGTACGAATAAATAATTTTTTATTAGTATTCATATTTATTTAATTAGTACAGTCATGGAAATGTTCAATTATGAAATTCTCTAAAGTACCAATATTCCGAATAATTTTAAATGTAGTAATTAATTTTCAAGTGAAATGAAATTTACAGGATAGAGATAAATGCAATAAATGTTTGACAAAAAAAATATATATAAAATTTTGCGAAATCGACACCGAGATTAATGTTCTTCTGAAGCGAGTCCTGAACAGAATTCGAATGAGGAAAGTTTGGGAGTAAAAAACACACACCACGGTGCTCAGTGCAGGTTTAATTAATATCGCAATATCCGTGGGTTTCTGTATATTTGTTGCTTGCTTCTGATATATAACTTTTTTGCATCTTCTCATGTACCGCTTGGTACTGTGGAACATACACAAAACGGCCAAACTTGACGTTCATATCTGAATAATGTTTCGAGCGTCGGCCACGCTGCTCCATAAGCCCATTATTAGTCACAAATATCGAACACATAACGAAGGAAACCTAATTTTGAGGTGCAGCGTAGAGTGAAATATAATTACTGTGTCTAGTCAGCTAATGTGTTTATTAATTTAAACTGCGTGATGAAATTATCGAAAAATTATCATCGACTGATTCCTTTTCAAATCGTGACAAATTTCACTAAATAATCTTTCTTGGTGTGTTATATTGATAATGATACGTTATAATGATGACAAAAAAATGATAAATTAACAAAAATTATCTTATTATTAAACATGCTTATTTATCAAAAAATTATATTAATTTTTCAGCTCCTCCAGGAGGGAATCCAGTAATTGTTGGCTTAGTCGGTGAATATACAGTTGGTGAAAATATCACTGCCAATTGTACAGCTTTTCCATCCATACCGAAAGCAAAGATGCATTGGACCATTAATGGAGAAACGGTAAGATACTTTTTTTTAATTAACATTTTTTAATTACTTTTTTTGAAATTAAATCGACAGTAAAATGTACGAGGTGTAAACATTTTATTAAGAAATCGTTGTAATGATTATAAAAGTAAGAAACTATATAAAAGCCAATATGTACCACTTATTACTGAGGAATTTTCTTTTCTTAAGCTCTTTAAAGGAAGCAAAGAAATTCTTCCTCCTTGAAATTAATACAATTTTTCCGCTGCTTGCATTCAATGGAGAAGCGAAGGAGTCATAAAACGGCCTATTGCTCAAGGATGAGAGTGTAGTCGTTCTCTAGACTATATTGGCTAGAAATTGAGTGCCTCGCGAGGGAAATCGAAGACCTTACTGAACTGAGCTTTTACGACAAGAAATAAAATAACCTTGCTCCCCTTGTCACTTTCGATTATGTTGACTTCGATGTTGCACTTTTTTTTCCAGAACTCTACTTCTGCTCTCAGAGCAATGTCGACTTTCTCAGTAACTATGTTACTATCCAATAACGGGTTATTCTCTTCGTGCTTGGATTTGCGCACAAGAAAATTGCGGTTGACACTTGCGGTTGTGTCTCGAGAGATTTTAGTACCTGTAATCTCAAAACATTTAGAGTATGGGGTTTCTTCTCTTTATACTTTATTAGTTGTGCAGAATTCATTTAGTAAATTAGGTATTTATAAGCCCTTGAGCAGAGAATTATATCATTTGTCATAAGAAAAAGTAAAATAGACAATTGCCTACATTCTTAGGGAGATATGATAAACCAGAATAAGCAACGATGGTGTGATACGATGATGCAAAGATAAGACACGTCGCACAGAAGTATCTGTCGTAAAATTTTGACAAATTGCGTCTTTACGATAAGAACTGAATAGAGAATGTCGTGCATGACAAAGGAAACGAAAATAACGAAAAGGAACTTATGGTTGGAAGATTCAAAATCTTTTATAACACAAATTGGAACTCACATTCAAAAGTAACTTCCACTTTCAGATATACTTGCTTTTCAAATTAAAGTCTTATAATATTTAAATATTCTCATAAATGAAAAGGACAGCTTCTGAAGTTTGAAATATACATTTAAACTTCCTAAGTGAGAAAGCTCGATAAATACCGTTTTTAAATACGACCGCTCGTAATTAAGACATGATTAAGAAAATGTAGGTTAAGATTTGCATATAAAATGCTCTTTTTAATAGTAAAACCTAAAGTAATATGTTAAGACCGAATAATTAATAATTAATTAATTACGAAACTCATAAAGATAGTTTATGCATATTTTCTCTTCTTCTATTTAAACATAAAATATTTAATTTAGTTACACGATCTTACTTTATACTTAATTAATGATAATCTTAACTCGATTAATTATCCAGCAGTTCTTAATTATAGTGTGACATTAAGCTGTGAATTATCTTTTAAGAAACTAATATAACACTTTTAACACTCATTGAATTATTTCTTGATATTTGTTGATATTTTCGCAAAGAAAATTACATGGAAAAATTCATAACTGCTTGGTGCATAACCATTGCAAGTAATTACGATTTCTTAGTCAAATGCACGCAGAATTCCTACTTGCATTTCAGTGCAGTGGAAACAGTCTGAGTCGGTTGGCAATATTACGTTCATTCAGCATTCCTGGAGAAATTCCACCGATTCGAGATCGCAGGTTGAATTGGTAGAAGTGACCTTTTGGAATTTGTGTTGTCACATGAGGATAGATAAGGAAGGAGAGAAAGAGAGAGATAAAGAGAAGGATAGAGAGAGAGAGAGTCAAGACGACTCGAGCACCCTAGGGAGCGCTTTGCGAAGGATGCTTTGATCGTGTTTCCGACCACCAGGAAAATTCGTCGAGTTTCCACTGGAGCGCATTTCATTTTCCGATCTCGTTTTTACCCACTTTTCGTTTTACTAGTTAAATGCTAAAATCGGACTATTAAAGATTTTAAATATTATACTTGGGGAGAAACGTACATTCCTATTTGGGTTAAGATAATGTTTCTCTTCAGGAAAAATGTTCCTGCAAAACCCGAGAAAATCGAATGAAAATATAAGTTTTAAATGCTTTGCATTGTTTTAAATGCTTTGTTTTTTTTTAAATGCTATTTCGCAATAATATTAAAATAATTCGTGAAATTTTATTTAAAAATAGGAGTCACGGCTGTTGAAATTATCTCTTGACATTATTCAACAGTAACGAGGTAGATGCACATTTTCGTATTTACTTCCAGTCACGTGCGAGAGATATACACTATTTAGGTGTATCTCGATATTATGATTTCGCTGTATGTACCATTCCACGGACGCGGTAGAGAAGGTACTGCCACGTGTACACATAATATGTATACGTGGTATCGAAACACCGAATATTGCCATGCAATATTGAGTGAATCTAATGAGGACTTTGCCCTGCGTTCGTATTAATACTGCTTATCCAATTAGTTCATAATCCAAAGTGCTCAAACGCGTTTGAGCCTATTAACAAGTGAACTGTCACTGACAGCTTACTGTCACAATTATTATACGTTTATTATAGGATTATTCCAATTTGCATGTGTATTAAATTTAATAATATTACGTTTGCAAAGGACGAAATTTAATAAGTTACATCTTCAAACGATAAATTCAAAGTCAGAGTTCAAACGCTTGATTTTAATTGAAGTATTTAGAAATTAACAGACTCTAAGCTACAAAAAGCTACAATAGCTACAAAAATGTTCAGATGCATATATTGAACTTGATATTCAATTTGAAAATATGCATAATTAGATAATAATGGGAGTCCCTCCCATCCTATCTTAAAATACGTTACAATTTCTTAGAACTCCCAAAAACCTCTTGAAATCCCTTAAAAATCCACAAAAACTATTAAAATCATTTTTTTGTGGAATTTTAGGGAATTTTGAAAAGTTTTGAAAAATTTTAAAAGATTTATATACATTTTAAGGGATTTTAAAGGTTTTTAAGAAACTTGGAAGAAATTTTAAGGAATTATAAATATTTTCGTGAAATTTTAAAGGATTTTAAAAGGCTTGTAAAAATTTTCAGTAATTTTAAAATATTTTAAGAGGTTTCTATGAATTTAAAGGAATTACAAGAGATATGTATAATATTAAAAAAATTTAGTGGAATTTTAAAGTAATTTAAAAAGCTTGTAAGAATTAAAAAAAATTTTGATGTTTAAAGTAATTTTAAAGGATTTAAAAGCTTTTCATGGAATTTTAAAGGATTTTAAGAGGATCTGTTTTTTCTTAAATTCCTCGAAATTCCAGAACCTTATTTAAAATTCCTAAAAATTCCTTAAAATTCATACAAACCTTTGGAAATCCCTTAAAATTTCACGAAAATATTAGAAATCGCTCAAATTTGTTGAAATCTTTTAAAATTCTTAGAAACCTCTTAAAATCCCTCAAAATTTTTAAAAATATTTAAAAATTTCATGAATTCCTTTCACGAAATATTTTTTAAAATTCTAAAAATCTTTTGAATTTCGTAAAAATCACTTGAAAGTCGTCAAATTCCATAAAATCCCTCGCAATTCTTATAAACCTGTTAAAATATCTGAAAATTCCTCGAAATTCTATAACCTCATTTAAAATTCCTGAAAACCCCTTAAAATTCATACAAACTTTTTGAAATACTTAAGAATTTCACAAAAATTTAGAAAAATTTAGAAAATTTTAGAAATCGCTTAAATTTTTTGAAATCTAGGTTTTAAAATTCTTAGAAACCTCTTAAAATTCCTCAAAATTTTAAAATATTTGGAATTCCTTAAAATTTAAAGGGATTACAAAAGATATGTATAATATTTAAAAGATTTAGTGGAATTTTAAAGGATTTAAAAGCTTTTCATAGAATTTTAAAGGATTTTAAGATGCTTTTAGGAATTTTAAGTGATTACAAGAGTGATTAAATGATATTTAAAAGATTTAGTTGAATTTTTAAAGGACTTCATGAAATTTTAAGAGATTTTTAAGGAAGTTTAGGGAATTCAAACAATTTTAAGGAATTTTAAAGTTCCTCATGGAATTTTAAAGGATTTCACAAATGTTTTAAGATTTTCTACTTTGATTTTTTAATGACTTGAAGTTGTAAGAAATTAAATAAATAATCGTGCGCGTAGCGCACGTGTTGGTCTGCTAAATGAAATAAAAAGTTAGATATAAAATATCATCTTTTCATATCCCCTCTGAAAAGTCAGTTTTCATCTAAGAGATGTGATGAAGCTTTTGACTTTCACGCACTCTGCAGAGCAATTTAGTTATTAGATGATAAATGTTCTTGGATGAGATTTAAATTCTTTGAAGGTAGTTAAAAGTTTACTCCCTTTTTAATTTTTATTTCTGCGATAACGAAGGTGTTATATGGACGTTTAAAAGGGAGACAGCAAGAGGAGTAAACTTTTCATTCGTCTGTGGGGAAACGAACTACAATGAACTTTGAAGGGAAGGTCGAAGAGTCGCCGACGACCTATAATCTTAGGTCGTAAAGAATTTTCTTTGTGGTATGGCAAAGATTACGATGATGTCGATAATGATAAAATTCTGTAGGTAAAAGATAAAGTAAGCATAAGAAGAGTGCATTACCGTGTTTAGTTCCAAATAAAATGAACAATAAACGCCTCTATATCAAGTTTATTTTATGTAATTTTTTATTCAAACAGATATTCACAAAATTAACTAGTTTGCGCTTCAAGCGATAAATAATATTGATAAAGTTTGTAAAAAGAATGAAAATTTTATTCACCGGTCTCTAAGCCAATTTTACAGAGAATAAAATTAACTGTACATTTTTCAATTTTTATTTTTATTTTTTATTTGTCAGTATTTTTTAATTTTATAATTAATAAACAAATCCATTGAAGGGAAAATGGACTCTGTATTTGGATGGAATGCCTCCTTGTAACTGGCATTTACATTTTTATTAGCAACTCTGAAAACGAAGTTGAAATTCTCCGTCGACTAGAAAAAGTAGAGAACATTACAGTCTACATGATTTTATTCCAATGTGTATTTCATGAGGAAATAGAGCCTGCGTACGTACAGCAGAAATTTCGCGAATGCGTTACGAGAGTGCACGTGATGCGAAAAGTTCTCGAAATGGCGTCATTCCTTTTTCCATGACTGAGGGAGGAGAGAAGCTTGTTGAACCAACGCGAAAAGTACCACTCCAATATAATATCCTCACCCGTCAAGTTACTTTGAACAACCCAAAGTTTTCTGAAAATATAAGTACGCTTGCTTGTCACAGAAAATATATAATATTTTCTGCTAATTTTAGATTCTTACTCGGATTCTTACAATAATTAAATATAAGTGTAACTTTAGATTAGAAAAACTTCCATGTTTCAATTATATTTAAGTATATTTAAAAATAAATAATAAAAACGATAATCAATAAAGCTTTTTTTTCTTCTCGCATACTCTTTAAATTATGAAAATGTTGTAAATTTGACATTTTCGTAAATATTTCCACTGGAAGAGTCATAAATTTCTGTGGAAACATTCAAAGAAGATTTTAAGTAATGAGAAAAAAGGAGAAAAGGCTTTGATGGATATCAGGGCAGAGTTCGGAACGAGGATCGTTAAAGCAACGTAAAAGTTTGACCTTTTCAATTTGAAAGTGCTTTAATTTTGATGAATACAATTTAAAAATTTCAAGTTAGGTACTTCGCAAGATAAAAGCCTTTTTGTGTAGAGAGATATCATTTATAATACGATTAAAACTTTAAAGACAGAGTACTGACTATTTTCATTTAACGATTTTAGACGCAGATAATTTCAAGACAGTTTTCTGAATTCAATCAAATTACTTATCAGCACCAAGGTGATCGTTTTTACGAACAATAAGCTATTGGAAATATCTTCACTGAAACTCAACTTGGAAGTGAAACACTAAAAATGTTATCACAGAGAAGGAGATCAGGAGAGATGAAATGCGTAATTTAGAAATCTCGGGTTCATTGCAGCAAAAAAAAGATGATAAGGCAACCATCTACAACCGCTACTGACAGGAATGACGTTCTTTCCCTGTTCTACGTTAAATTCTTTTTTATCATATTCTCCCACTCGTAAAAAGATCAAATTTCAGCTGGGATTTCTCATAGGATTTTATTATACTCCTTTTACCTACAAAACGGACTTTAATTTGAGATTTTTAAAATGTAGAAACGAAAATATGTATCTTTTTTTCCTAGAAAAGCTTTTCGCTCTTTCTGTGAAAATATGCAGAGATAAAAAGCAATTTCATTTTTGTTGGAGAGCATTTTCATTCAGATTTCCGAGTCTAATAAACTTTTCCTGATCAAAATGAACTTTTTTTTACACTGTCACTGCAAAGGTCATAAAATGAAAATATTGCCTCGTTGACCAGTGTCATCAACGTGATGCGAGTACAAGACGGTCATGTGAATGTTACTCGGTGTTAACGATCAGGGTAGCTGTTCTTGTTACGACACAAAGGTAGCAAACCCGCATGTAAACCGAAAGTAACCATCGACGTTCCGGATTTGATGCTTATACGCTCGTTAAATTTCACATCGACTTCAAACACATCGGTCTTTCTTTCCTATATACTCCCATGTTTAACTTGTCATACATTTACTCGCAATCATATATATATGCATATCACATAGACATTTATCGATTATAAGATTAAAGAAATAAAAATTATTACACAAATCAAAATTACGATAAAAGGTAATAGAGGAAAATCTAACAAGAAACGGGCTCTACTTATAAAAAGACAATTTTTAGAATGAGATCTCTATTCTCAAGAGAAGTGGCAATTTTATTCTTCAAGGTACACACGATCACTCAATGTCGCACGTGCGTGACTTCACGTCTCCCGTGCAATATTATTTACCTTAGAGGGAATAAAAATTTAAATTTTCTACTAAAATAAGACATGACAAACGATTCTTCAAGACATCTCTACCACCATAGCAAAAAATTTCAAATTTCCGAAACTCTACGTTATTTCTCTAGTTTCAAAGTATTTTGAAATAAAAGTTTCCCATCCTCTCCCCGCGCAGGAAAATATAGGCAATTTCGTGAAGAGGACATTCAAAATGCATTGAAAATTCAATGTTTTTAAGGGCACGGCATTTCCCCATTTTTTGTGTGACTCACACTTTTAAGAGAAAAGCGTGGCATAATAAACGTGCAAGAATGCCCATAAGAAAAGTTCGTAACACTATGCGCCATAAACGTGACGCCCTGCGCAGGGTTGCTCCTATCATACAACTCTCTTGTAGCCGCAATGCAAGTGGCCAGAGTACTCGTTAAAACTTTCGAGTCCTGAATATTTTCAGCAAAGTGAAAGTTTTTTTCAGGAGTATTAAGGAAATGTTACGTCTTGGCTAATGAGACAGGCTAAGTGAAGACGTCTATATAAATGAAAAAAAGAAGAATGAGGAAGCAACTGTGCAACAGATACAGAGTTGAGGAAGTTTATAAATTTATACTCTTGTATTATAATCTTTAACTCAAAGAGAATAATACCGAGTTTATAGATAATTAAAAAAAATTATTTCCTATAGCCTCTTCTGTTATTAACATATTTTCTAAATTAATTATCCTGATGACATAAATCTCTTATTTACAGAATCCTGATTATAGAATGTATCAGAAAATGGTGATAGCAATTTCTTTATTCTTTCAAAGAGGTTTGTTTGATCATGCTTGTTATCACTCGATTATATCGAGCTAAAGAAACTCGTAGAATATTCATTAAAGTTTTTCTCAGCACTGGAATGTCTACTGCTCGGATTAAAGGAGCGAATATAGTTGAAGTAGGTGGCTGGCGACGAATTGATATCGAATTGTGAGCTGCAAAGGCAAATTAGTTTCAATGAGTTACAGGTGCAAGCTGAAATTGAAGTAAGAACACTTTGAACTACTTCAATTCATTTATAGAACCAATCATTCCTTAAGAATGTCTTAACAAAATCAAAATATATCAATTCTATTTCTTTATTGGAAACTCAATTAAAATGAAGTCATAATTCATGTTTGACTAAAAATATGCCAGTGCTTTTGATACTTGAGGATTTGTTCTTGGTGTCGTATTAACAAAAGAGAAAAAGGTCCAGAAGTCCAGAATAATCCCGAAGACTTTTCTTGTGTCTTATTTTAGGCAATGCGGCGTCCGATTATAAAACCCATTAAAAATTAGTGGTTGACTCCGCAAATTTTCTACGCGGATGTTCTTCATGATAGCGACTCGTGGAGATGTCTTTTCACTTTATTCGCCAGGAGATGAAAGCGGGTACTTATCAACTGAGATTACTTTCCGGGAGTTGAGGGCTCAGATATAAGGTCGCTGAGCTCAGATTGCGTGGAACTAAGAATATTACGAGTGAAATATTAACATTAGCACATTTCTGAGAGGAACTTTTATACATTTCTTTCAAACTATAAGACACTACATATCTTTTCTCTCTACAGATCGTTTCTGAATAATTCTAAAACACTCCAGTCTTTTTGGCTCCAACTATTTTAATTACTTAACTGTTTCAACAGTATATTAAAAATGATTTTACACTCTTTTAAACTCATCAAACATAATTGTTAATTAAGGAAACGCACAAGAGTCTTTGAGCAGATAGTGATAGTCTTTGAAACTATGTATTTAAGAGATCCATGAATAAAATATAAATAAAGATATGTATCTCTTTACATTGAAAGAGCTGTAGTTTGATATTATGAGAGTTGAAATGAGAAATTAAGAGATAAGATTCTTTACGCAATTTCAGATAGTGTGCTTTAATGTGTATAGCATTGACTCGATCAAGGGTGCTTTGAGGCTTATAAATCCAAGCGCGGCGAGACTTTCGTTTTATCGGAGGCTGTAAAAGCCTGGCCGATGAAGGAGAAGAACGGTGGAGAAAGCTTGGATAGCTATGAATTACTTAAACTTGGGATGGTAAAGTTTCACTCTCCCAATTCGATCGAAGGGTCATTTATTCCAGAAAGGGGAATCTAACATCGTAATTAAAAAATGTATGCCTCCCGCCGATATCGAACTCTATTAAATTTTATATGTGAACAGTTGATGGATTGTTTACAACTTCAGGCACCATTAAATCTATGGAAACTTTATGGAAATTGTGGAAAACTCCACCTGTCGCTAGAAATGGTCCTTAAACGCTGCACAATTTTGAATCTGAATCGACAATTTCAAATTGAAGACTCCTAATATCTTTCTGTGATAGAATAGTATTTTTTCTTAATGGACGTCTTTGAAAATATTATTTGATTGAAAGGCACTCGTGACACGAGTTTTAGGAGATAATATGATACGATAAGAGGGAGTTATGGAGGTGTAGACTTCTGCAAATAGTTGAAAAAAAGAGGAGCCAACAATTGGTAAGTGCGAACGTGCAACTTGTATCGCCCTCCATTTCCCTCGTGTACAGTAAACTTTCGGTCTGTCCTCCATGTCGTCCCTTGCCACTGTATGTCTTCCTTCTATTCTATCTTTTTATTTTCTTTTCTTTTTTCTACCCCATACTCTCACAGCTTCGTCGAAGAGCCGAATCTCCAGAGAGCCTCGTCGACTCATTGTAATTTCGAACGACAGTCTCCTGTATTTTCAAAAATAGTAATTTTTCTCTACCTCTCCTCAATCACCTATCTTGATCACAAAGATCAATATAAGTTCTTTATTTCTATTTTGACTTTTTTATGTTCCTAAATTGAATTTTTGAACTGAATGAATTTTGAGGATGAATTTCGGATGTAATTTGAAACTTGTGATATTTGCGGAAATGTAACACATACAGGACTCTACTTGGAAGAGAAACATGGACTAGAATTTGGGATGTCATTAAAATTTGGACTCATTACCTCCAGGTGGTGTATTGATTACCGTTATGTAAACGATAATTATAATTTCCAAAATCGATATTACCTGTAGATTAATTTCGTCTATCAATCGTGCACAGCTCGTTTATTCGACTGGTGCATTTGCACGGCAATGCAAACATGGTCTTTCTGCCTCTCGAGTATATGTAAGCGCATCTATGTTTGATGAGTAGCTTGCTGCGATATGACAAGCTGCATAATTCATTGCCACACGCTATTTACGCGATTGGTCCCAAGTTGGAATGCATGAATGTTGATTTCTAGCTCAAAGAGCCTTTGTGCTTTTGTCTCTTGCGATATTATTACAGCGAACTTGAATTTAGATTCCATTCTTCCGAAAAAGTTATGCCTAATATATTACTTTTATTATTTTATGTAATTTGTTCCCTGCTAATTAGACATACAGCAATTAGGTTTACTTAATTTAGGTTTACTTAATTAAAGACTAGATAACAAAGACTGCATGTCGAATTCAAACAAGTTGCATTTAAATCGTGTGATACAGATAGAAGTGGTAATAGGTGAGGAAGAGGAGGGGGGGTTAATTACCATTCATCTATCCAGTCCCTAGAACGAGGTTCTGGAACCGCCCCTGATGACAGTACAATGAACGGATGGCGATGAGTGGTGAACAATGATCATCCGGCATCTGTCTGTACAAGATAATTCATTGGTCGATACCACTGAATATCTCGTCTTGTCGCGTTGGACATAACAAAGCTTGTTGCGAATTGTCACATGCTATGGTGATTCCGATACATCTCTAGGGATTTATCGTACCAGAATAAAATCTTTTTTTTTTTTATTTCATTGGAATAGAGGAAATAAAAATATTTAAAAAGTGGAAATGTTAAAATTCTAGCGAGTGAGAGATTCTCATCGTTTTGTTCCAATTTATCCATCCGTTCTGTAACTGATACCTTCACCCTAGTAGATTTTCCGATTTCGATGAAGTATTTCTCTTGGACCACTTGAACGATTCTAAACTATTATTTACACGTGGCTGATTACAAAAGTACGTGTGTAATGAAATTTACTGAATTGGAAAGCTATGTCATGATGGAACTTTGATCTAGTTACTAGAACTACTTGAGAGAAGTCGAGAATTGACTTGTTAAAAAGAGATTAAAGGTTCGATTGGCTAATTTTAGTGGTGGTACTATCCCATCGGAGTGGCTTTAACTTCTAGTTGGAGACTTGAACCGCAAAGCGATAAACGTAGTTTAGTTCAAACTGGACATCTATAGGTAGAATCGTATGATTGCAGCAGTCGCACAAACGCTTTATGGTTTGTGGTTAACACACAGCCTAAAAGGCATGTGATCGAAGTAACCGCAAGAGTGGTCCATTCCAATACTCACGTTTACAGTTCGCAAATTATGTACCAATCATCTGACGGAGATTCATTCAACTGTATTCGAGATTAACTATAATTTGTGTAATAAAGGAAATTTTATCCAATTTTGTCTTATTGTTCACTTTGATAAACTTTATTCACTTCATTTACTTTATTCACGTTATTCACTTTATTCACTTTATTCACTTTATTCACTTTGTTCACTTAGTGTGAAAACATACGAGTCCCCATTTATGAAAATATACTTTATACTCTCGAGTCTTTTAATGAAACAAAAATATTACTTGAGAACGGAAGCGATGTGTAAAAATAGCAGGTTCTTAATCTTAAATCCCCCTCTTCGACACACAAGGCGCAATGCCAAGTTGGAATCTAATGGCGAAGTCAAAACATGACATTTTTCATAGGAGCTCTTTCATGCTTCGTAAATTAAGTTGATGGCCCTCTCGATCCTTTCTGTGCAATCCTTGTCTCGTAAAACTAGCCAGACTACTGAACTTTTGATACTTCCTTCGTATATTTAACTCCACTTTAACAAGGCCAAAAGTTATTTATCGATAGATATAATTATCGGAAATCCGTCAATTTGAAATCGTTAAACTTCAAAATATATATCGAAAAGTTTACTGGGTCGCACGATAGACTCGGTATTAAAAGATCAGTGTCGAGTATTCAATTAGTCGACTTTGGTGAGACTTAAACTTCATCATTGAAAAGAGCGTGAAAAATATATTGCATGGGACAGGGAAGAGGATTTTGCATTGAGTGAGTTGACTTTTCAGGACTTAAAATTTAAATTAAAAGCAATTAAAATGCACCTTTTCATGTAAGGCTGACTCAGAAATAGTTATACTACTTAATAAACCATGTGTCTGACCTAAAATTGTCTACTCTACTTCAAGCCCCTCATAACAAACTAGAAAAAAAACAAATTCAGTAGTACAACTCAATTTAAATCAGAAATGAGAATTTTCGAGTAGTATATGCATTTTTAAGTCAAAAATGAGGGATTTCTAGTAGTATGAGCAATTTTCAGTCAGCCATAGCGAATTTCTACTACCATAATTTTTGTTTTATGTAAGAAAGACTATAAATGAGTATGGGAAAGTTTATACCTAAGCTATAAAAACTCCAAGTAGAGTACATAGTTTTTAGTCAGGCATTTGGTACTTTTAAGTAGTATAAGTCGTTTTATGTCAGACATTTAGTGTTTTTAATTTTAAAATACATAAAAATCCATGGATTAATGAATACTATTGTCTGTTTTCAGGTACCACGCGAGAATATAGTGGTTTACCCACCCATGCAACCAACAGGACCGTACCATTCACTTCCTAACTCTATTGGTTTGAGAATACAAGCAAATACAAAACATCGTGATCGAGGTCGCAGTGATTTTAAAATTCGGTGCATTGCAAAAGTGGGTTCTCGAAACTACGAGACAGAAAAGAGTGTTACGGTATATCAATTGGATAACCAGAGACTCAGAGCGAGTGATCTTCGTGGAGGATCTTATTCCATCCGTGGAGACATGCTTGCTGTTATTTTTTCACTTGTTTTGGCGATATTCTCGACGTGACCTGTACACGAAGGCAATACCATCTGTCGATTTTATTTCTAGCTGCGTGATATCGGTATTAATACTCGTTCACGTCTGTTCAGTGTCAGTCGTCCGATCCTTCGTATATATATTATATAAATATTATATAAATACAGAGTTAACACCTTAACAGTTAAGAGTTAAGAGTTATAAATTTGTAAATGAGTCTCGAGTACAGAATGAATGATATAGAATGTCTGCTTAAAAATATAAGGATTTTACATGATGAGATGAGATTAAAAGTATGAAAATCTTAATTACTCGAGTACTTAACTCATAAAAGGAATTTAGAAACAAAATTGAAGTTCCTTTCTATTAGGTTATATTAAAAGTATAAAATAATATAATTTATAGGTAGGAATAAAAAATGTTTGCGGTATTGGTTTCGAAAAACAAAGTTCTAATGAATAAGAATGTATCTTTTGTCTTCAGGTAACAATTTTACTTTGGGAGAGAGAGACGAATTTATTCCATATCAAGAATTGTGTCTTTTCAGTAATTTCTCTCGCTAAGTTTAAAACCAATTCTAAAATTGTAGTTGTTAAAACGTATTTGGATAGCAATAATTTTTACGCCGTATGTAATAATTGCTGTAAAACTTGTAAAACGAATCTGCGCTTAAATTGAAATTATCTAGAGAAATTCTTAAACGAATGATTGTTGCTATCCAATTTACAAGGGCATTGTAAATATAATACTCATTTTTAAAGCGATCAATCTCATCGTGTATAATATATAACGTTCGGAATATTAGAAATATAATATATGAAATAGCACGGCCAACGTTTTTCTGTCGAAACAATATAATAATTGATAATTCGTGCTGCATATTGTGTATCAAATTTATATACTTCGAGCCTAGAGAAGACTCGTCTAAGTTTTTCATTTATGTCGCACACTAAAATTAGTATTTTGCACGTTAATAAGAGATAATGTAATTTAATTAGTAATATATTGATGAATATTTTATTACTCTATTATTTAATCATACATTAATATAATAAATTATGTTTTATTTATAACAACAAATAAATTCGTCAATTGTTGAACAATGTCAAATGGATTTTATTTATTTAAATTTTTCAATCAAACTTCTTCAATGAATTCAAATTCTCGGTTTTATTAAAAAAGGATTGTCAGCTCAATTTTTCCTCTGCTCTAAAATGCAAATTCGCAAAGCAGATTGTATAATTTCCAACTTAGATATACCCGACATGTATTAAATTTCCCCATCTAAATTCAGCGTTTAAACGAAAATGAAGATTTTTCTACCTTCTTAAATCTTTTATCTCTGAAACCCCGAAGTTCTCGTGCAAAAAATATTTTTTTAATGAGAGATGATTTTTCCATACATAAAACAAATCTGATATTTCCGAAAAAAATCTGATATTTCCGAAAAAAAATCTGATATTTCCATAAAAAAATCTGTTATTTCACAAAATAACCTTCTTGACCAAAATTGATTCCTTTTCCCGATTTTCTCCATTTTTATTTCAAATAAGTCATGTTTTAACCACTAGAAAACCATTTTTCTGAAAAATCTGTCGCAGACATAATTCTAGGCTTCAGGAGCTCTCCTCGTGGCCAAGTCAAGATGCCGAGTAGATGAATCAATAAGAAACTCAGCGATGTCAAATCCATTACTCGTTGTCGCTGCGAATTGAAGTTAAAGTGTTCGCATAGAACAGTAAAACGTTGGCCGGAGAACCGTGAAAGAATTCACGGATTCCGTTTCACAGTTCGCTCGGCTGCTCTTGACAGTGAGACCGAAGATATAGAAGACTAGAATAGACAAGGGAGAAATCGAGGGAAAGAAGGACTTGGAAAGAGAAATGGTTGTTGGATAAACAAAAAAGAGGGAGAGTTACATAGTTTCCAAAAGTATAAAACTATGAGCAAGAAAAAGTGAGGGTGAATAGTAAAAAATATTTCGAAAGAAAGAAAGAAAGAAAGTTCTATAAAAAGACAATTTCTCACTGAATCAAGTCAGTAATCATTTTAACCAGAAAGTGTGTTTAAAGAATTTTAAACTAATTCAAATGTTGACTTTTGTTTCCAATCAAATTTCTTGTAAAAGTTTCATTGAACTCACATTATAATCATTGAAAATTAAAGATTGGAAAATGCTAATTTAATAATTTGAATAAATTCTTGAATTAAATGTTGAACGATTGTTTTAAGTTAGATGTTCAGATAAAAATGAAAGTATTATGGAAAGGTGGAAAGAGGAAAGAAAAAAGAAAGATCAGGAAGTAACTAAATTAAGATACACAGAATAAATGAATGAATGAATGTTAAGGAGAAAGAAAATACAGTGTGAAAACTCAAGAAGTCTGTATATAGTAATAGTGGATAAAGGAAAAGGAAAAGTAGTTACCTAGGAGAGAATGAAAATTTGCGATTTAACGCCGCGACTTATCTCGCTGCACATATCACACGCACACACATTACACACATACACACAAAATAAATAAAGATGCATAACAACGAGCGTGTGAGTAGTCTCTAAATTAGGTGCAAAAAGGAGCAACTTATCTCTAGCGGACTTTATTAAAGCGGTGTTCTCTTGATCGTCGTCGTCATTACGGTGATTTATTTTTTAAATGAACACAGACCCGGTGGAAAAATGAGGGTTAATGAGCGATTTTTTCTGTCGAAAAAGCTCGACTATTAAATAAGGGCAATTTATGTATCGCACGGTACGTACTCGTTCACAAATTACTACCCTGCTGTTATGAAGGTTCGTTGCAAGCTTTCAAGTTCCAACTAATAACGTGCTATGCTTCCGGCGACATGAAAAGTGAGCAAAATTATTATTCTCATACATTTCATGGAATTGTTATTATTATTTACATTATGTCAACGAGAATTTAAAGCGAGCAAAACCCGGGAAAAAATTTTTTTAATTGGTTTTCAGCTTAATTATTTATGAGAAATATTAATGATTAAATTTGAACCGAGGCCTTCCATTTTCGTTTATATATATATGTCCAATAAAAATGACCTTAATTTAAAATTCTCAACCTCCTGAACCCAGAAATATAATTGTAAGAGAAACGCTTTAATTCAAAAGAAAAACCGTTCTCCTACAGGAAAAGCTTATTTGTTTGAAGTCGTAACAATCCGAAATATAATGAAACGACTTCTAAAACAACATTCTTTTTTTAACAATGTCCTCTTTCTCCTGCTGTAATTACGAATACAACAGAGTCTCTATATCCGTGCTCAGAAACATTTTCTTACCAACGTTTCCCTTCTATTCTTCATCACCTTTTGTGACTCTCGGAAATTTTATGACTTTGTGGTTAAAACCATCAAGCGTACACCATACCTTTAATGTGAAGTGAGGTAAGATCATTTTTAGAACAGAATTTTTTTACGTAGTTACTTTATGTGAATTTAACTTAGTAATAGTATTTTTAGTACGCTCGCTAATTGTTTTATAGTTCATGTTACAAGATGGAAAAATTCAAACAGTGAAAATTATATTTCTAACATGGAAACAAAACATCTCGACCTCTGTAAAGTCGATACATATGTATTTCTGCAATTTAATTATTTTTAAAATCTTTTCAACATTTTTTTAGCAGAAAATTTTATAATTCTTGAAGTTAAGTGTTTCTTGTAAATGAAAGCCCTGTTGTGGAAATAATTACACAAGGATCGTTGCCCTTTGATATTATTCTTTTCATTGTTGCGTTATTTCAATTTTAGCCAGTCTCATTAAACTTTTCCAGGATAGCTTTCATTTCACGAAACAATATAATACTTTTTTTCTAGAACCGAGTTCTTTTTTCGCAGTTTTACTTTTTAAAAATGATCATATACTTTTTTCTATAAAAGTTACATTTTTTTCTAAATTTATCTAACTTTTATTTTATTTACATTCAAGCCACAAATAATATTGTGAATAAGACCGAAACTTATTTTGTATCCATAGATTATCGGCATTTCCCTAAGCAGCGCTCTTGTAGTGAATTCGATTTCAAGTTTTCAGGTCCGTGATCGATATTTCAATTTTATGGCTCGCTGAACTTCGGAACCGTGCGTTTTTCGCGAATCCACCCAAAAAGTAATTGACTCTTTGTGCTTTTTGGGTTTCCTTCAACCGCGAGATGACTGAAAAATTCTATTTTCGCCCAGAATTCGTCACTTGGCAGCACAATTGCTTTACAGGACTTGCACAATGAAACAACTAACAAATAGAGAGAACAATTATTTTGCAATTGTCTGACGCGAAAAATATTCTGAAAACAAATGCGAAAATAGAAAAAGAGTGAATTTGAAATTTGAATATGAAAGGCTACCTAAAATTCTTCCGATTTTGAAAATTGTTAACAATAAAAAAGATATTAATATTAATAGTAAAAATAATATTAATACTAGTAGTAAAAATAATATTAATATTAATAATAATAATACTTGGGAAATGAAAACAGGTGAAAATTTATGTAGAAAATGAGTGTATAAATTTTCAACATGCACGTGCACTTTGTGGAAAAGCGTTAAGCATCGAAGCTGTCAGGGAAGAAAATTCGATAAATTCCTTTTCCTGGCAAATCCTTTTTCTCAGTGTCTACCTACATACGTTACATAGTACCTTATGGTTCTCACTATTTGCGCTATACTTCACGCCTGTCAAAAGGATCTGCTGCAGTCCTGAATTCAATACGAAGTTGTGCCAGAGAGTATTAACAAATGACAAATCTTTTTCCTACTCGAGAAACGACAAAGGGAAATACAACTTTACACACATGCATACATAATACATTATACAAGCACCCAAATACAATATTAAATAAAAACTCGTGTGTACACGAGTAATTTAATATGACACATTACTTATTGAAATAACGTAGTGCTTAACAGATTTGAGAAACTATGATCTCTATAGTATTGAAATACTGAGTCACAAAAAGTGGAAAACCAAAAGGTGAAAGTGAAAAGTTACATAATCGCACCCCAGATTTAATTTGAAAATATTTAGAAATTAAAATTAATTTTTTCAGAAATACAGGGAAATATTTGAAAATTATTTTGACAATTCAGAAGAGTCTCAGAAATATGAAAGGACTTAAAAAGTGCGAAAAAGGCACTTGGGCATTAGATGACAGCTTTCGTAAGCCAGTGAAAGAAAGAAGAGAGAAAGAGGACGTTTTTCGATTCGACACATTCAATTACTTACTTAATGATAGTTACGTGACCATTATATCGACCAGAACGGAGATAAAGAAAGAAGGAGAAATGGCGAAAGATGCTGGTATACGAAGTTATATCAGTACCAAATGGAAAAGCTGTTCGTGCACTTCACTTGGGAATACCGCGCAACGAAAGTTACGAAACAGAAAGAAATGAAAGAACGTTTCTTGTTCAGTTCGGTATTTTTACAAGGATTATAAAATGTGAACAAAAACGAAATATTATAAATTATATTATAGACACAAATAGATTAAAAATCTTAGGATGGTCAAAAAAAGCCCCTTTCACCTGTTTTTTGTAGTTTAGTATCATTCAAATAATTTTTGGATCACACTAGTAAATATATTAATTATTTGAAAATTATATATGTAAGGATGAATAAATTATAGATACGTATAAATATATATTGTAATGAAGTATATAAGCAGATCAATGCTTTTTTAGACTAGTCTGTGTTTTTTTCTGAAAACAATTTTTTTGAGTGAAAGAAACGAAAGAAAAGTATGTGCATGTACCTGTGTGAGTATAGAAAATCTCACAGATTGTATTGAGCTAAAAATTCGCGAAATTATATAATAAGTGTAAATAAGTCCAATTATGGAGATATTATATTTCATATTATTATTATATACTATCACTCATAATATCTCTCAGTATAACTGAGTTATGGAACTCGATATTGTTGTTATTCACGGAAAAACAATTATGAATTGAAAGCAATTGTTTTTATAAACTAAGCCAGAACGAATTTAAAATCAAACTTGAGTGCTGAGAGACATCAAGTTGTTATTACAAAAAATATGAAAATAAAATGCGATAGTATGAATAGATGTCCGCTGGCGTTGTAAGTGATAAACAATTTTTTTGCGGAGACGCAATTATGTCCTTTTTCAAAAATTGATTTAATAAATCCATTAACGATATTACTTAAGTTTCTATTTCATGTTATTCTTACAACTAATTTTAAGTCAGGAATATCAAGTAGTATAAGTCATTTTAAGTCAAACATGGTAGAAAAATCGTGTTCTATGAGAAAAAACGTGGTTCAAAGTTTAATTTTAGCATGATAAAAATTCTTGTGGTATAATATAATATGTAAATAAAGAGACGAGATTGAAAAAAGGTATTAAAAATATTCTACTAGAATATTTAACGGATTTTCTTTTATTGAAGGAAGAAAGAAGCAGGAAGTCTATGTAAAACAAATTGAAGAAAGCGTTTATAGTGTCCTTGTGACTTGTCGCGTAAACAAGAGCGAGGGACTCGATAAACTGGATTTTAAATCCAAGTATGAAACGTGATGATGTTACGAAGCGACGAGAAGCCGAGGCATTCTACATCGCGTTGCACAAGGATCTGCTTTACGAGTCGAGATTTTATCCGCTCGTTCCTCGGGGCTCCAATTTTCTCAGAGGAAATATCCTGTGAAGCACTGTATACGCGAAAGTAACTCTCTTCCTTCACATCGAAAAAATATACATCTGCCTAGAACCTAGATGGCCCTAAAATCCGATGGAGATTGCACTCACTTCCAAGTCGGTCTCTTTACGGTTTCTTTATGCACCTACATCTACAAAAGACTACCCATTTCATACGCCTAAACGACCATAGCGATGAAAAGGTCCAGCTGATCGAAATCTGTTCCCGAATAAAACACAATTGCACCCTTTATCGAAAAACCATAGTAATCTCCTCGAATTTCTTCAAGATTAGGTCTGTTTTATGAATTTCCAAACCGAACAGTGGTTTAAATGCAGCTCTTGAATTTTTATCTGATCTGATTTTTTTTTATTGAAAGTTAATTCAATTTTCTTGAAAGGTTTTATAAATCAAGAATAGAAATTAGGTTGATTAAAAATTGGGGCAAATGTAAATCGAGGCAATGATAAATGAAAAATGTAAAAATGACAATTGATGATAAATGTATTCATCCATACTCCCAATTCAAAATAATTGAAATTAAAAATGAGGTTCAATAATATCAGTAGCTAATTAAAGCCAGTAGACGGTCATCAATTTATCTGATATGAAGTTATTGTTTATCAATGCAATATTAACATCTGTGGATAATGATATATGTATGAGGAATATGAAGTAACATGACATTTCAAATGAAATATTATTATGCATAACGAAAATGTAATGTATGCGGCTACAAATGACATACATTAAAATGCGTGAGCTCGTTAGCGTAATGCATAAATATGAAAAACCAATGTGCACACAGTACTTTCCATTCGTTCCGAGTGCATACAGACTTTTGTCGTTTGTATACAATGTTTGCCGAAGATTACAGAAAACGGAAATGGATTCCGCATAACATGGAATGGCGCGCTCTTTCCTTGTTATATATTATAGGCAAATAGTCGTAGAAAGTCACTGTGACATTTAGTTTGCATGTGCGAATCCGTTTGCGAGGTAGACCAAAATTTACAAGATACAATATTTGAAAGAAGAGATACAATATGCAGATCTTAGAATTTGAACACACAATTTTATTTTATTTTATAATACAGTTTTAATTATCAATTATCGATTACAATTTTTTGAGGAAAGTAAATACTATTAGAATTTATCACGAGAATTTATCAGGATAATAATAAGGCAAGCGAAACTCGTCGCCAAAGTTGGCAGACTGCCAATCTTTCGTAGGACAAATAATACCAGGTGTTTGCCAACATTGCTTAATTTCGCTCCACGATATCAAATGAGGGCAACAAATCCTGAATTTGTCGTTAATTTGCCGCGAAACGATAATCGCTAACTGCAAAAAGCACCAGAAATCCGTCGCCTAAATTGAAATCACAGAGAGGAATCATGCATTTTCCAAAAATCATTAAATCATTTTAATTATATCATCTGGAATTATGTAAAACATGCATTTACTGCAATGAATTGCAGATTTTTAGCGAAGCTTTAATTAACCTATCGGCTGAAAAAAATTCCTATGAGACACTTTAATTAAAATCCGATTTATGAAATAAATATGATGAATGAATATATTTTCGCTGTACGTCGTTTACTTTGGATTAACCAATTTACTGTGATATAACTAAGCCATGATATAATAAAGAGGACAGATTCAATGGAACATACATGGTATTCAGGTGGTGTTAATGCAATTCGACTTGATTGTTTTAACCCCCCTGGTACGAGCTTAAGCGCTCTATTCTCGGAATCCCGATTTCTATGGCGGCGAGAAAATGCATGCCGCTGTCCGAAACAACCCTAATCGTGTCACATGGACAACGAGCGGAATTTCCAATGCGCCGTACCAGGAAAATTAATACTGACGTGTGAAACGAGCTTTAATGGCATCGACCGTGATTGCAAGGTACGAGAATTGTATTCGCATTACAGTGATTATAGTCTACAACTATTCTAGCAATATGCTTGGTCGAGTTTATTTTTATTATTCAACAATTATCGTAATTTTTTTCAAATAAAATGCAATTTTAAATCAAGAGTCCCTTGAAAAATTTCTCTATCTTCGTTACTAGACATAATTGGTAGAAGTATAAGATAAAATGAGAATGTAAAAAAAGAATTCCAGTTACTATTCCAGAATTTATACATAGCTTCAATTAATCGTTCAATTATTTATGACACAAATAGAATTAGTCTAATCTTTATTAGGCTATTCTTTACTAAGCTATTGTTTATTAGACTATTTCTTTATTACAATTAATTATTGAGACTTTTTCTCTGTTAGGAATGTATATGTGAACAGAGAAATTAATAAATGTACCAATATGTGTCAAACAGTTGCTCTATGGGGTGATTGTACTAAATCCACTTTTAAATTATGATCCCTAATGCGAAAATATCTTGTGGACGTGAAATGCTTAGAGGAGCGAGCTGAAGGAAAAAAAATAGGGGATAGTGTGATAAAATCGTATTAAAGAATTAGAGCGACTAAGGTCAGTGGAAAAGAATAGGGGTAGTGAGGGAGACAGAGAGAGGGTTTGGAGAAAAGAGGAAGAAGAAGAAAAAGTAGTGATAGAAGAAACGGTTGGCAACCCTGACATAGAGGAACAGAAGAGAGTGAATAACTTCGACTACGTGACTTCTTTGGCCGTGACGAAAGATTGATGCGCTCCTTTCGTCACTGCAAGACCTCCCCCTTTTTTTCTCCATTTTCTTTCCTACGTAGTCTGACAAAAGATTACTGACTATATTTCTTTCATTAAGGGCATGTAGTCAGTTGTCAGGACACAAATTACCGATTGAGCAAATTATTATATTCCCTAGGATCATTTTTACAGTGATTACAATGTCTTGGGGAAATTTTGGGAATAGGGAAGATATTGGATGATTAAATAAGCATGTAATGATTTCGAATAGAGAGATAGAATAAGTTTAGGAGATTGACGTGGGATGAGTTCCTTTTCTGAGGGTCCTTAGCTGCTGCTAACAGAAATCAATAATGACTTCCAATTATTGGGGACTTACCTCAAGTTGTCTGTAGTCAAGTGCCCCTCCAGCCTTTGAAGTTCACGATGGCTCTAATCTGCTTCCTTTGATTCATTAAAGTACTAATGTACTGTAGTGTACCTTACGATGTTCACCTTTTCTAAAAATAGCGTGCAAATGAAGGGAGTAGTTCCTGAAATGAAATTAGTCTTTTAATTGAATATATCAGTTGCAAATTCAATTGACCAGCGATCAATTTTGGATCGAGTCACTGGAATAAAAGAAAATTAGCAAAAAGTGTACAGTGATTTTATTTTATCTCAAAGGATCACAAGAGGCGAACAGTAATTTCACTCTCCAAAGGAAGTTACTTTCAAAAGTGTTCGAAGAACCCTTTGTCACCTTTGAGACCTTTTTGAGGCATGAAATTGTGTAGTATGTATATTGCTCTCAACAGGCTTGAAAATATACCAAGCTCAATGAGAAACTGCTGTTTATGTTTATTTTTCTCGTGGAACAAATGAATTATTTATTTATTTATAAACCACCTAACGAACCGTCGCGTCGCGGACTTTCGAGCCTTCGAGGGTTTGAGGTTGCAACGCATAATTTACTTGTGGTTTGGGTTCTCGCGAAACCAGTGGCCGGTGCCAACCAGCACCAAAGAATAACAGAAAAACGAAATAATTCTTTGCATTTGTACTTTTTATCCCTTTGTTTCCCGCAAGTGAAATCCCGCAGAAGGCGAGAGGTCTCATTCCATGATCCTGTTATTATTTTATACCTATGTATAAAACTAACAGAAAGAAAAAGCTTCTTTTTTTTTATTACCTTATTTAACTCTCCTTCCAACTTATAATTGTAATATTGCAATTTTATGAAGGTTCAGAAGTATATTTAAGTAGTATAGCTCATTATTTAGTCAGACAGAAGTGATAATGTGTTATTATAATGAAGAATAATGAAGAACATTAATTACTGTGGAGCATTATTGATATGGTGATTTCTGGACTAAATTTCAGTAGTTAAAGTAAATATATAGTCAGACAGTAGGAAAATCCAACCTGTGCCATTGAAAATCAATTTGAATAATAATTATATAATAAATTTGTAAAATATATAATATTTATGTGTGTTTAAGTAGTACAGCTCGTTGTGCAGTCAGGCATTATTGGTATGCTGATTTTTGGCCTAAATTTCAGTAAGTAATAAATCATTTGAAAATTCGCAATAATGATTAACTGGTCAAATAAATTTTCTCCGGAATAGCTTGCACAGTTAATGGTTTGTATAGAGGCTTCGAGCATTGATCGATTAAAAATTCATTTAAACTTTAATCATTTCCGTAACACTGATCGTCGCTATAAGGCATCAGAAGCCATTTTCCAAAGCTAAATAGATTCTTTCGCTGGTTCATCGAACCAGTGCTGGGCGCAATCGAGAGGAAGCGAGCTTAATAGAGCGAATCATAATTCCTTTCTATTCCGCTAACCTTTTTGTCAGTTACTATAATTTCATCGTTTATGATAATCTGGTTCTAGAAACTATACTATTTACTAGAAAATACTAAAATAGCACTTAATTCTTTTTACACGAACATCTAATTTAGTTTTAAATTATTATATAAAGGAGAGATATATTTAATGCAATTTTCTTTGAGTTTGAGGCACCGCGATAAGCAAAGTTACCTTTAACATCCGGTCGCAAGTCGTTCGACATCGTCGACGAATTGGTGTCGTTCATCTTCACTTTTATTGCGTCAGAGAAAAATCTTTGAGTGCAGAGTAAATCTGGATAAATGCGTCTTAGGGTTAAGATCATTTAGAATTCTCAGTTCTCAAGGTGGAACACGTTTTGTGGTTTAGTCTCTGAAGTAAGTCTCGTTTAAGCGAATCTAATAGGCATCAGTGTTGAAACTTTAAACACAGGGTTGACATTTTTCTTCATCGACTTACATTTAAGAATCTAGAACACGAAACTCTCCTCCATTTTTATAAAAAGCTAGATTACATACTGGATCTGCTAAATTATATTAAAAAATTATATGACACTCAAATTTTCATAAATGTTTTCTAGTTTGCTTATTTTTTTGGACTTTTCAACTTTCATGTTTTAGCAAACGACCAAGCCTTTTCCTTCTAGTGAAGCGTTTTTGTTCTGCATACCGAACTATATGAGACGTTAAGGCGGTTAACTCGCGAAAAAACGCCTCGAAACTTGGCTGGAGATTCTGACTTCAAAAGAACTATACAAAGTTGATTTCGGTTACACAGTTTTATTTTACTTTTGCGAAAGTGCCTCCTTCCATTAAACTACCAAAAATAAAATTCGCCTGGAGATTGTATACTGATTTCGGTATATTACAGGATTTTTTAAAAATAAGTTGAAGAGACTCTTAATAGTATAAAACGAATAAAAAGTAAAATAAATAAAAGCGAGCAGAGTAAATGATAAAAGTAAAAATAGATGCGATATAAAAAGATGTTCTATTAAAATGAAATAAAGTTCTTTTAAATTGAATAAGTGTGACAAAAACGTTCGTGGAAAACGAACTTTTCCAGGAAGACTTTACTTCGCAAAGCAAATTTTCAATTACTCCGTTAAATACGTTCTGCACTCGAGGTTCTCTTAATATATTTTTACACGTGAAATCTCCTTTCCTAGATGAAAATTAAAGTGACGGCGAGCATTTATTCTTTTTTTTTAATTTTCACTAATTCAGTGAGAAAGTTGTATACGTTATACGCATATATATGTAGATGCAACTCGCTGAACCGAAAGGGCCAATCGTGAAAAGTGAACACACTTGAAACTTCGCAGACAATTAATGCGCGAATTAATTAAATCTCTCACTTGCGATGAAATTAGCACCGCAGGAGCTTTTACGTTAAAAGGAGGGCACAACACATGAAACGTCACTGTTCTGATTACCAAAATTTTCTATCTTGCTTGTCACAAAACATTTCATAGCTGCAGTAATCCTTTATTAAAGTTTTTCAGAAAAGTAATATGTTATTTATTATTTATCACAAGGAACGATTGAACGATTCATCGAATTTTTAACGCTGCTAGAAATTTCAGTTACTAAAGTCATCTTACAGTTTGCATTCAACGAGCTATAAAAGCTCTGTAAGTTTTTTCCTTCGCCCTTTTTCCTGTTCGCAAGTTAACCACAAGATTGTCATATACGACGTTCTTCATGATGAAAGCTGCGCTTGGATCCATGACCGTAGACGAGGTTGATTTCCCTACAGGGCAGTAGAAAGACCTGTAAGCTGTGTTCTCGTCGTGGTCTCTTCACAACGTGAATTCGCGACGCTAGCTTCGTCCTATCCTTGCCTCCCTGGCATAAAAGGTGTGCCCACTTCCCAAATGACCTAATACCTACGAAAAGCGGCTAAATTCGAAACCGAATTCGAAACGTTTCGAATGTCGACAGAAGATTAATTAATTATCTTGGAACAAAGGCTTGATTTAAAAAAAAGAACTTTTTTTTTTAAATATTCATTATCCCTCAAGACGACTTAATAGAAATAATATTATACTTTCGCAAACAGTTTAATTGGAATTTTAGTGATTTCGGCTCTGTACTGACTACTTTCCACGAATAATTGCCGGAATTTGTAAAGTGGCAGAGACCCTAATTAAATTTCCATCTTAATGAAAGTGTTTCGCCGCGAAGGCTCATTATGGCCAGCAAAACCGACTAGAGCGTAGCTGCAAAAAAGAGGAGTGGAAGTGTTTTGCCAGATTGGCGAATATTCGAATATTCTAATGAAGGAATTTTTGCTATACTTTTTATGATTATGATTAAAGCAGCTATATGGATATTGTTCTAGGAGTTTAACTTTATTTTGAAAATCTTGTATTGAAGAAAGTAATTTCATTTAATATGAATGTTGGGATGGGTTCTGTCGAGTAATAACTAAATAAATTCTGGATTTATCGTCGTCGAGACTTAAGTGGAGCAAGTTAGTAAAACAAGATACTGTTCTAACTTTATTACGTTCGATAAAACTCATGAAGTCAGAATAGAGTCGAGATACCATGGAAGATTAGATCAGATCCGTTTTCATGCTGAGTGAACTATAGTTGGGTACACCAAACGTAAATTTACAGAGCGCAGTTGTCACCTGTACGACAAACGACTACGGATCTACGACTTCCTGATAAATTCCATCGATCTGATAGTTCGATTTTGCATTGTATAAAGCTGACGTGCCGGGAATGAACTCGTGATTTTTCACTCTGCAGAAAATTTTAAACAAACATTCACTGATGGCTCTGCTCTGGAAAATAATCTCAATTCAAAAGTTGTTTGCCAGAATAAATATAAGGATATGTAAAATTGTATTAAGAAAAAGATGGAAAAATATTCGAATCATTAATTCGTATTAATTCATTTCTTGTTTTTGCGCACCTTTTGCTGGAAAGATTCAGAGGATTCTAAACAATTTCGAATCAAAGGATATAAAAAACTTTTAAGGGATTTCAGAAATATACGAAATAATTGAGAATTTATAATATTTTAAATATTCAAACTTGTAATTCTTTGATTATATTCTTTAAATTTCGTTAAATTTCTTGAAATTCTTTGATATTCCTTAAAATTACTTGAAATTACTCAAAATACCATGAAGTTTTATTAAAGCTCTAATTAAATTCCTGAAAATCAACTGAAATATCATAAAATCTCTTGAATCCCTTAAAAATCCTTGAAATACTTAATATCACATAAAATATCTTAAAATGTCTTCAATATTTTTCAAAATCTGATGAAATACTTTTAAATTTCGTAAAATCACTTCATATTACTTAAAATTACTTAAAATTACTGGAAATTCCATGAAATAATAATAAATACTTTAAAATGCTTGAAAATCTAATGAAATTTCACCAAATCCCATCAAATTTCTAAAAATAAAACTCCTTCAAATTACTTAATATCCCATAAAATATGTTAAAATTCTTTAAAATTTCATAAAACTCTTTTAAATACTGTGAAATCACTCAATATCTCTAAAATCTCAATAAATCTTATAAAATCATTCTAAATTCCTTAAAATTACTCAAAACCCCATAAAGTCTCATTAAATCTCTTAAAATTACTCAAAATTCCATGAAATATTGTTAAATACTTTAAAATACTTGAAAATCTAATGAAATCTCACCAAATCTCATGAAATTTCTAAAAATAAAAGTCCTTAAAATTACTTAATAACCCATAAAACATCTTAAAATTTCATAAAACTCTTTTAAATACCGTGAAATCACTTAATATCTCTAAAATCTCATTAAATCTCATAAAATCATTCTAAATTCCTTAAAATTATTCAAAATTCCATGAAATCTTATTAAATATCTTAAAATTACTTAAAATTCCATGAAATATTAATAAATACTTTAAAATGCTTGAAAATCTAATTAAATCTCACCAAATCCCATAAAATTTCTAAAAATACAAGTCCTTAAAATTACTTAATATGATAAAATATCTTAAAATCCCTTAAAAGACCTTAAAATGACTTAATATCTCTAAAATCTCAATGAAGTTCATAAAATCCTTTTAAATTCCCTAAAATTATTCAAAATTCCATGAAATCTCTTAAAATATCTGAAAATCATTCTCTGACAACGACAATTCTCTATATTCACACAATTCGCTCAATTTCCAAACCAATCACGTTTTCGCCAACATGTTCGATACTTTCTCGATATTTAATAAAAATTTGTTCGATATATGGTAAAATCACTTGTTTAAAAATAGGAAAATAAATAGTACAAACTATTTATAGAATTCGATCTCGACTCGAATAGAATGCCTTAATCTCAGGTAAAACTTCGTCCTCAATTCGTATAACTGGTGAGACTCTATTTGCAGGATTTCAACACTAAGTAACAAACATTCCAAAGAGCTAATCTCTCTTAGAGGGTACAGGAGTAACTTTAAGTGACCTTAGGAACCACCCTGAAGAAATAGGGACTCGATGAAGAGGAACGGTTCTCGAAAAGTCAATAATACGTCTGAGGTTTCGAGGCAGGGTGAAATCTGAAGATGTGGCATGGTTGGTACCTGAAAAGCAAAGTCCCAAGGCGAAGACCGAAGCCGAAATCCCCAAAATCCCCGAAATCTAAGGGACGCTGATCTTCAAGCAAACTGGATTGCTATTTACATAGAATGCTTGGTGAACATAGTCCTGGGAGTGTTGGTGCCGGCTTCCTACATTCCACTATCGTAGACTTTGTGTCACTTTAGGTCCCTCTTCCCTTTCCATCTATTCGCGCTTTCAGCAACCTCTACAGCCTCCACCCCACGTCCTTCCTTCCGGGCTTTCCCGTTAAGACATACAGTTAATTAGCGCTTACACGGAGAATTTCAGAAACCCTCCTTCCCTTTGCATACCCACTGCGACAAGAGCAATTACACCTTCTGATTTCACGAGCTATGCTATTAAATTATTAATGTTAATTTCTTAATCTGCTGGATATTCTATACACGGCAACGCTTTTCCCGAGAATACTTAGTGGTGGAACTGATATTCATTCTCTGGTATATAATTATCTGAAAAGCATATGGAAATTCTCGGGAAGACTTGAGAGAAAACTACTTTTACCCACTGCAAATCTCTCGGAAACCAAGATTTAAGTGTCCAAGTTTGATACAAGTTTGTGTAGTAATGGAAGAAGACCATCAGCTTGCACACTCGTTGCTTGTGTTGTGTATATTGCACCTTGCCTTTCGTTTCCGGGGTTGTAGGGTTCAAACGTCACGTAGACCACCTACTCCAGCCTTTCCTCGCTTCGAGTGAACGTGTTCTACGTACTCGTCCTGAAAAGAGGGCGAACTGCCCATGAAAAGCAAACTTTCAAGGAAGATTTTTCTGCATTGATGCCTGGAACTACGTCTCTTTAACCTTTTAACCGTAAAACAATCCGCAAAGTAAACTCGATTACTCGAAAGTATTTTTTTTCCGGCAACTACTTTCTACATTCCAAGTCGAAGATTATATTGAAGATTATATGTTTTTTTAAAGAATATGTTTCTTTAAACAATGTTTCTTTAAAGGATGTTTTTTTAAAGTTATTAATTAAAATGAAGCTTTGTTAAATAGGCTGATTAATATAATGTTTTATATTTGATAATAAATGTAAATCTTTTGATGAGATAATTTGGAAACGAGCAGCGTGATGTCGAGAGGGTTGAGACCTAAATTCACTGAGCTGAACCCGGTGCGAATCGTGAAATTAATAGAGCGCTACCTGAGCTCTATGAATATGCAACATCGACGAAGAGGTGGCGTTTCTGGAATTAAAACCTTTTGCAGCTTTTCGGCTGTCTCGCAGTTTCCTGAAGTTCTAAAATAAACAGGAAAATGTAAAAGGAATTGCCTGCGACTTTCTTATTTCATTCGGATTGTTGTCAGAGCCAGAAAAGTTATTTATGAGATTCAATTACAAGGAGACTAAAAGATTTATGTGAATGTTGAAAACATTTTTAAAATTATTTCATGATTATATACAGTTACTGCTACTGTAAATTATTATCTTTACAAGCCTTTACGATATCATGCAAGAATGTGGAAAAATGGATATTCAAAATCTAGAAGATTTTCAGGAATTGTTCTGCGTTGCGAACTAGAATTCGTTCTCCGAGCCAGGATTATTTTAAGCCAAGCTCCTGCGTATGTGAGTGTATACAAATGGACATGCAGGCACGTTTTCCCGAAGGATTCACTGGAATTTGCGTTCAGTACTATCGAATCTATATCGATAGTCTACCAATTGAAACAGCTCGAAAAGCATTGGTGCGGGTCGATCATTGTTTTTTTAGTGGAAAGTAGACATTTTGCGGTAGGTTATCGATTCCCAGGTACCTACTAAAAAATCACTGAGTAGTGAAAAATCGTCAAAAAGTTGCTAGAATTTTTATTCACAATTCAGTTTAATTACCATATAAATATATATATATCTTTTTTTTTTTAGAATTTTTTTCAACACAACTGTGTTAAAAAAACTAAAAGGTTAATTCTTTTCACGCTCCGTAGAAAATACACCTATAAAATATATACGGCTTTTACTCATCAGTTTATGAGGGAAGTTTAAAATTTTAAAATCCTTCAAAACATTGTTTTGCATTTTTACAAGCTTGGCAATTTGAGCACACTCATTAATAATTATGTCAATGCTCATAAAGATTATGAGTTACTTAAAAGATAAAGTTACTTTTAGAATTTAAAAAAAATCAAATTCTCTGTTTGCGTTCTGTGCAAAGCGAACATTGAATTTCAACCTCCAATTTATCCAATTAAGAATGTCGGGTTTGCAATAAACTCTTCTTTTTTCAAAGGTAGAGTACCCATACAAAAGCAGAATACTTTTTTATAATCTTTAATAAGCGATATCCAGAACAAATCCATTTACGATGATGCGAAGCATAAAATTTTAAATGGCGCTTGATAACCAGATTATGTTCTGTAATTGAATATTCTCCGAGCGAAAAGCTTTGCCAATTTTGGGATCCATCGAATTGACAACCTTGCCACGAATCGTCATGTCGGACGTACAGATGTATTCGTTATCGCGACTATGCAATCATTGGAAAAAAAAAATTGACACCTGCTAAACGCACGAACGAGTAAATACGATTGGCTGGGCTTGTTACTTTTAATTTGATCTGATCTTTGATCATCAGCGACTGCTTATTGCATTTTACATAGTATAATAATATTTATTATAATATTACTGTGATTATTCGCTATAATTCTATAATCAATATAATTACGAAATAAAATAAAATATATTGTTCTATTCAAGAAAATTTTTTTCTAAAAACCCTCTTATCATTTTTATGACAGATGTTTCCTCTAAGGCCACAAATACCGTTTATAGGAGAGCATAAGTTGTACTCAAAGCTTTTCTGCCTGGGATTTGTTTGCAAGATGCTTTTCTATGTTTTTTATATGAAAAGTAAACGAAACCTTACGTGAATGTGGAGCTTGAATAGAGTTATAGCTAGGTAAACTACAAAACGAGAAGATCAAAAGACGAGTGTATTGTACTGTTAAAAAGTTATAGTCCTCTAAAAAGATTTACAGGGTATCTTATACATGGTGCCTATATGATATACCCAAACAATAAACGCTTTACGGTGCACGTCAACAGTTTGCTTATTTTTCCTCCAACTCAAATAATATTATAATTAAATCGATATTTTCTTCTGAGAGGAAATCAGAGTGAAAATCGCTTTCCAACTTCCAATGATGGAAAGTGATTATCAATTTCTTCTTCACTATGTGTATCTACATAAAAATGAACTAAACAAGTTTCAGCTTCGGAATTTGATTAAAAAACAGGAAGCCTGGATATTGCTCTTCATAAAAACACTTAATCATCTTCTTGCACTTAATTTATGAAGCCATTACTATCCCTGGGGCAGTCAAGGAACTGTAATATTGGTCCAACACGGTTCGGTTCCGGACACGCAGGTCTTATGCGAAATGTACCTAGGAGTACAGTTACGAGCAAATTAATTACGAGTAAGAACGTACGAACACGAAACTTGCATTACACTCGCTAAAGTAATTCTACATAGAGCTACACTGCCTTTTAAACATTAATTAAGCCCTCCTTCGATCAAGAAAAAAAATATCCCTTAATCTTGTAAACATAAAGTTTGTTCTCAAACGACGAGACACTTTTCAGACATTAATTACAGGTGTAACAGCCAGTGAAGCTTAAACCGTTTATTTATAATTTTAATCGTCATTTTGATATAAAATTTTTCCAAAATTCAATATTGCTACAATATTGTCAGTAACTGAAGTATTCAAATGATTTCACAGCTCTTTCATTTGAAATCTTTTGCATGCTGGCAATTTGAAAGTACTCACAATCAGAATTTTTCAAACTCATTTACAATTTTGATTTCTAAGTTGACAATTCTAATTTCAGTCCCGATGAATAACAGATTTCACTAGATAAATAAAGCAGTGAAACTTTTTGCTCCAATCAATGCAGATTTCGCATTTCTCTGGTGCAGTCTTACTATTCTAAATATTTCGATACTTTATTCAATTTTATGTAAAGACAAGAACTTGTGGAATACCAAAGATAAGTCTGATATAAGGGTAGATATTCGAAGATATCCGAAGATATTCGACCTGCTTGTTAGTCCCTCGCAGTTGGCAGAGAGAATGAAGAAGATTGAGTGTACGATGCGGCACATTGTCTCGATGTCACTTGGATGGAATCACCACTTGCTCTCTGCCTTCATATCTGCAGGGATCTTTGACGAAGTTGGTATCGGGTAAACGTCGTGGAGCTATATCATGGAACTTTCGACCAAATACGGGTAGGTATTAAGTGGTCTGATCGCCTCTGTTTGTTTCCACATATGGTTTTCACTTTGCAAGGGAATACTATACAAGATAGGGGAAAACAGAGCAATTTAGATGGTAGACGGTTAGAGAGGTAGAGGGATATTCTAAGGCGAAGCATGTAAACTCATTACACAATAGTTTACTTCAGCCTGTGTAGTCAAACGTCTGCTGCTTACAGAAATGTAAGCCAACAATCGCTTCAAGCTACCAATCTTGAATCTAATTGTAAGTACTATGTATAGTGAACGTAATGCATTTTCTGATAGCAATAAGGGATTGAGAAATACAAGTGACAAGTAGATAATACAACTACAGCACAATCAACAGAATTGTAATTAAATAATTATTTTAAGAATTTAATAACAGAAGAATTAAAACTATTTTTAATACGATTGGATAATTTAGAGACTTTTGATCAGTTTTTTAGGATAACTGAGTTTATCACTGAGTCTATTAGGGATAAATTATTGAATTATTTTATTTTTGATATTGTAGGCAAATATATTTAAATATACTAAGAATTGTTTATAAATTATTAAGTAAGAGAACGTAGGGTGTCATCTATACCTATGAGGATTTCGGTTCTAAAAAATAAATCATGATTTAATCGATTAAGGGAATACATGAGGGTCGAATACCTACATTACCAACAAATTTTTGTATCTACGAAATGAGAAGGGTTTGAAAGATGGACCAGGAACTTTTTATTACTTTTTTACTTTCTTATGGTACTTTTTATTTAATTATTACAACTCTGAATATGGTATCTTATTTTATGAGGACAGGAATTTTCCTAATAGACTGTCGGTAATATAGGTACTTCATTCTGAAACATACCCTTAAATGTATATTATCAAAATAGTATAGTTAACATCAAACGATAAGGTTTTTATAAATAAATTGATCTTCATCTCTAAGGGTATTTATATTACATTATGATGAAATCCCTACGTTACCGGTTTTACTTCTTAGATATAAACTCAAGTCAATTTTCTAAAACTTATTTTTTATTTATTCAATAAACCAGATAAACCTTTATCAGTTCCTTTTATTTAAATTTGCACACCTTTAAATAAATATCTTATTTTGTGTGATGTTGATGTGTTTGTCCAATAATGTAGGTAATACAGGTATTTGATCATGAAATATACATTTAAGAGTGTGTGATACCCTGATCTCTGGTGATACTGTACCATAAGAGCAATTTAGTTTCACCAATCTTGAAATTATGGATACTTGATAATTATGGATACGTAATTAACAGATAGTAATATAGATATTATAAAACTGTTAGTTATCATCGGACGATAAAGTTTTCCCAATGAAAGCTATTCATCCTAAAGGATGTGCTCCAAGTAAAATACCTACATTAGCGATGCTCATCTGGTGCTAAATAAATGTTTAAAATTACAAAGGGGTTTTTGGAAACCATGTTTTTAGAAACATCAAAGAACATTTTTAATTAGTTGAATGAAAAATTATCATTTTCTATACAGAGACTGCTTCGAAAACAAAAAAACAAAATTCCAGTCAATCTTGTTAAAGTTACGGTTTTCTTTTTGATAACAAAAAAGTGTACCATTTCTCAGTTAGAGTGGTTCAAGGAATGAGATAAGGAGTTAGTGTCACTGGCAAGAGTGTATTTTTCTGATGTCAGAAGAGCATTTATCACTTTTCCGAATGAAGGTGTGATTGAATGGTATATAATCTAAACTTATATGTAGAATCAAAGCTTTTAGAAAACAACATAAAAGAATAGAAAAATCAAGATAAAAAAAAACAAATTCTCAGTTATTAACAAATAACTAATTAAATCATTGAGACATATATATATAATAACAACGTCTTTTCTCTGCATTTTGACATAGCTTTAAAATTAATTATTTTAGAGCTCGCGTTCAGAATATTTGATTCAAGGAAGCAGAAAACTCGTCGGAAAAGCTTCTTTCTACTGTTTTTATATAGACGCGTATAGACTTTCCTCGACTGAGTTCTTCTGTCGAATATTTACAAGGATGCTTCGTGAAAATTTCAAGAGAATTGTCGGGAAGGAAAGAATTTTATTTTCAAGGGCAACGGCCTTTCTTTTATAATACATAAAGCGAGAAATCTTCACAGCATTGACGTTATTTTTTATCATTCTCACGAATAAATGTATAATATATCTGCATATATTCTTTCAATCAGCTTTCAATATCATATAGCACACACATGCTCCTTGATATTTTCAAGTTAAAAGTGTTAAAAGCCGCTTTCCGTTGAACACTATCAAAGGTTCCATCGATTTTAGATTTCTTTTTGTCGAAGTGATTTTAAGCAGAAGCGACATTTTTATCTTATTTTGGAGAATTTCCAAATTCAATGCGATTTTGCATTTTATACTTTTTCCTCTTTTCGAGTTTCCACGGTTCGCCGAAGCGGAATGGGAGAAATAAAGGGAGAAAGGACGACTAGTAGAAGTGTAGCGGAGAGGGCCGGGGGTTAAAATGGGGAAAGGCAAAAGGGGTGAAAGTGGAAAACTGTAGGTAGGTGGGCATAACGTCGTTATGCAGATAATACACGAGGAACTGCGTATTATGCCGCGAAACTGCGAAAGTTCTTGCACGCGTCCGCACAGTACAGCTGCCGCAATGGCGGGTGGCATCGACCCCCAGCTTACGAAGATAACATCTCCGCTTATGAGGCATAGCTTATCTCCGCCTTGCCGTAGATCTTTCGGTGCACAGAAGCCGCATTATACCCACCGGCCGGGCAGACTCTCCTTTATAATCCATTACTGAGTCTAAAACACCCGACACCCACAGTTTCCGCTAGCTTTAGCAAGAACCTCTATGTACTATCAGTGTACCAAAGCTTCTCAAAGTTATCAAATCCCTAGAACTGTCAGGAACCATGAATTCGTAGAGAAAGATCAACAACGACACAGACAGTCTGATCTTACTGATGATAAGCTAAATATACATTTTCTTTCACTGCTAATCGTTCTGCTTTTACATTTTTTGGTTTTTTAAAAGTTTGTCGGGATAAAGTGTTTTTTATTAGGGGCTGAAATGGATTAAAAATAAGTAGACTATTTTTATAAATTCTGAGATATATTTGAATACCTTTTAATTCTTTTGAAATCTTTAAAAATCTTTAAATTTCGGCCGATCCGTAACAAATTTGTTAAAATCATTTATAATCTTTTGAAAGATCTTGAAATTGTTTAAATTGTAATGAATTACATTAAAATGACTTTGAATGCTTTAAAATAACGAAATATTTACAAATCACTGAAAATACCTTGAAATTCTTTAAAATCATTCTAGATGTTTAGAAATATCTTCGAATTCATTAGTTAATTAAAATCTTTTTGAGTTTTTAAAATCAAATAAAATCCCTTAAAAAGACGTGAAATACTCTAAAATCATTTGAAATGTCTTGAAAATACTTCAATTTTTTTAAAAATCCGATTGAAACTCCTTAAAATTTCTTACAATAACTTGAAATTCTTTGAAATTCCTTAAAACTCCTTAAAATTGTATACAATCATATAAATTCTTTCTAAATTCCCTAAAATCTTTTGAATTTTCTTAAAATCAAATAAAATCCCTTAAAAAGACGTGAAATACTCTAAAATCATTTGAAATGTCTTGAAAATACTTCAATTTTTTTAAAAATCCGATTGAAACTCCTTAAAATTTCTTACAATAACTTGAAATTCTTTGAAATTCCTTAAAACTCCTTAAAATTGTATACAATCATATAAATTCTTTCTAAATTCCCTAAAATCTTTTGAATTTTCTTAAAATCAAATAAAATCCCTTAAAAAGACGTGAAATACTCTAAAATCATTTGAAATGTCTTGAAAATACTTCAATTTTTTTAAAAATCCGATTGAAACTCCTTAAAATTTCTTACAATAACTTGAAATTCTTTGAAATTCCTTAAAACTCCTTAAAATTGTATACAATCATATAAATTCTTTCTAAATTCCCTAAAATCTTTTGAATTTTCTTAAAATCAAATAAAATCCCTTAAAAAGACGTGAAATACTCTAAAATCATTTGAAATGTCTTGAAAATACTTCAATTTTTTTAAAAATCCGATTGAAACTCCTTAAAATTTCTTACAATAACTTGAAATTCTTTGAAATTCCTTAAAACTCCTTAAAATTGTATACAATCATATAAATTCTTTCTAAATTCCCTAAAATCTTTTGAATTTTCTTAAAATCAAATAAAATCCCTTAAAAAGACGTGAAATACTCTAAAATCATTTGAAATGTCTTGAAAATACTTCAATTTTTTTAAAAATCCGATTGAAACTCCTTAAAATTTCTTACAATAACTTGAAATTCTTTGAAATTCCTTAAAACTCCTTAAAATTGTATACAATCATATAAATTCTTTCTAAATTCCCTAAAATCTTTTGAATTTTCTTAAAATCAAATAAAATCCCTTAAAAAGACGTGAAATACTCTAAAATCATTTGAAATGTCTTGAAAATACTTCAATTTTTTTAAAAATCCGATTGAAACTCCTTAAAATTTCTTACAATAACTTGAAATTCTTTGAAATTCCTTAAAACTCCTTAAAATTGTATACAATCATATAAATTCTTTCTAAATTCCCTAAAATCTTTTGAATTTTCTTAAAATCAAATAAAATCCCTTAAAAAGACGTGAAATACTCTAAAATCATTTGAAATGTCTTGAAAATACTTCAATTTTTTTAAAAATCCGATTGAAACTCCTTAAAATTTCTTACAATAACTTGAAATTCTTTGAAATTCCTTAAAACTCCTTAAAATTGTATACAATCATATAAATTCTTTCTAAATTCCCTAAAATCTTTTGAATTTTCTTAAAATCAAATAAAATCCCTTAAAAAGACGTGAAATACTCTAAAATCATTTGAAATGTCTTGAAAATACTTCAATTTTTTTAAAAATCCGATTGAAACTCCTTAAAATTTCTTACAATAACTTGAAATTCTTTGAAATTCCTTAAAACTCCTTAAAATTGTATACAATCATATAAATTCTTTCTAAATTCCCTAAAATCTTTTGAATTTTCTTAAAATCAAATAAAATCCCTTAAAAAGACGTGAAATACTCTAAAATCATTTGAAATGTCTTGAAAATACTTCAATTTTTTTAAAAATCCGATTGAAACTCCTTAAAATTTCTTACAATAACTTGAAATTCTTTGAAATTCCTTAAAACTCCTTAAAATTGTATACAATCATATAAATTCTTTCTAAATTCCCTAAAATCTTTTGAATTTTCTTAAAATCAAATAAAATCCCTTAAAAAGACGTGAAATACTCTAAAATCATTTGAAATGTCTTGAAAATACTTCAATTTTTTTAAAAATCCTATTGAAACTCATTAAAATTTCTTACAATAACTTGAAATTCTTATAAATTCCTTAAAACTCTTTAAAATTGTTCACAATCATATAATTTTTTTCTTATTCCCCTAAAACCCTTCGACATTCTTTTAAATCATTCTAGATATATTTCGAAATATCTTCGAACTCATTAGTCACTTAAAATCTTTTTAAATTTCTTAAAATCAAATAAAATCTGTTAAAAAGAAGTGAAATTCTTTAAAATCATTTAAAATGTCTGGAAAATACTTCAAGTTTTTTAAAAATTCTGTTGAAACTCATTAAAATTTCTTACAATAGCTTGAAATTCTTAGAAATTCCTTAAAACTCCATAAAATTGTTTACAATCAAATAAATTCTTTTTAAATCCCCTGAAATCCTTCGATATTCTTTAAAAGTCCTTAAATTCCTTAATCACTTCAATTTTCCTGAAAGGTGTCTGAAAAGCTAATGAGATCTGTAGAAATGTCTGAAAATTTCTTTTGAACTTGAAGATCCATTGAAGTCCCTTAAATTCTTTTGAACTCTTTTTAAAATCCTTGAAATTTCTTAAACTTTTAAAATCCATGGAAGTTCCTTAAAGTGACTTGAAATCTATTAAAATCCCAAACAAATCCGGCTATATAATTTCTGCTACCACATTATACTAAATATTACAATTGCTTATGTAATACACGTTTCGCATTTGATGCAATTTTGACGTGAAACGAATATGTCTATTGTATAATCAGAATTGCGGAAGTAATACGAATCAGTAGTTGGAAGTACCATTGGAATGTTCCTTGCCATCTGGCATAGATCGTTGTAATTTGTAGGACCTTAATGCAGGAGGTTTCTATGCGAGGCGCTGAACTTGGTGATAAATGCATTTTGAACTGCAGAACGGGTATACGTGGGAAACTACGGAATTCATGACAAATGTACAGAATGGACGCAAAGATAACCGACTAAAGACCTGCATTGTTAGGAAATATTCAGGAGAAAATATTGAGAAAAAAATACCTCAGCTAAGAATTTAAAATCTTCATTTGCTTGAAACAGATTCCAAAATCAAAAATTACAATATTATTTTAAAAGAGTGTTTTACACGTATAAAGTTTTTAATACACGACTGAAATACGTGCTGTGATTTTTCGCGAGCCAATTTATCTCTGGAAATGGGGTGAATATTTCGGATGAGTGCTTTTGGTGGCGATATAAGAATTATTCCTTTACAGAGGGCATCTTTTTTGTAAACCCTTTTTTTTGTATTCATTTTTGAATCCCTGAGAGAATATGTAATTAAAATTCGCGTGGACTCGCGGTTATTATGCGGCGAAGCCGCTGACACGTGAAATCATGCAAAATGTTGGCCGTAAGAGCTACCATCTCCGAACAGTGCACGATTAATGCACTGGAAGTGAAATAGCAGCTGTCGCATTTGAATTTGCGTGGTCCAAGTCCTCACTAGGAAATAAACCGTTGAATTCGCGAAAAACCTATGACTGGAGTGAGGTATGCTAATGCAATGGATAAAAACTCGTACGGTTAAAACAATCGACCCTTCTTTTGTTTCTCCTGGTCAGCTATATCTGCGTATAAATGTACACGCGGTTTATGTGAATTCACGTGCAGTGTATACATCGCCCATCTCGTCAGAACTCAAAAATTAGCATTCTGAATAAAATTATCATTGTTTCCAATGCGAATGTTGATTTTTTGATGAGTTTGCGATTTTTCATGTGAACCATTCGGCACACGCAAGAGTAAAATGAAAAATCAGATGAGAGCTCTTAATTACTAATTAAGAAAGATCTCGCTTCTTTTCATCTTATTATATTAAAGAGAAAGTTTGAAGAACTGTCTTGTAGAAAATCGTCTGGACTAGGCTGGGTGCTCCAGCGGCTTCGATTCTCCAGAGCCTCTCATTACGAACTCTCTTTGCAAGTGGTTAATGAGCAATTCGTTATCTAAATTTATAATCTGTTTTTAAGAGGACATGAAAGAAAGGCCTTTCATCTGAAATTGGGCCCGACAAAGAAGCTTGTCCAGGGACGGTGTCCATTGTCGCTGGGATTTATTTTATGCCCTCCTGAAAAATTCATCGCCTTCCAAGAAGAAACTTTGCAGTTTCGAGATAAAAAGCATCCGGACGATGTCCGGAGATAAAATCTCGCTCTTTTCTTAATAAATGAACTATCGCCAACGAGTTCTCGACGTAACGCCGTGCCATTCCTGGCAGAAAGAGTGCTCGCTTCATTCTCCATGAAGGAAGCTTCATTCGCGACTGTGCCTGATTAAAAGTAAACGGGAACGTAATCTCGAATTCGTTACATCGGAGACCCTCCGTTCAGCATTGTCCAATGAGATGGAGTTGTCGAGAGAAGCAAAGCCTACGAAGCTTACTTTCCTATACACTTCTCTCCCCTAACCACCTCTAACCCCTTAACTTTCCACAAAACGATTCCCTACTTTTGCTGTTTGTCTCGATGGCGCTTTTGATGATGTCATTTTTCATGTGGTTCGGGAAAGTTAGATCGCCCTAACCGAGCAAATAAATTCTCCACAAAAAAAAAATAACTTTTCTGGCAAACTTCTTTTATGGCCGCAAAAACTATTTTATATATGTGGAAAAAATTAATACTGCTTTTGCAGTAAGCTACTAACTAGAGAAAAGCTTGGAAAAAAAGATCGCAATTAACGGACTTAACTTTATGAATATATGTATTTATTTAAATGAGAATACCCCGAATTGCTGTTATTTATATGTTTGACATAGAACAAGTTTGGGATAAAGTATATTTCATCTTGAGAATCTGCTGATTCGACATTTCCGATTAGAAGCTGAAGATCAGCTTCTTTCGTGAATCTGTCGAAATTTATTCCTGCGGTTATTTATTTATTTATTCTGAATCTATTTTTCTGTTCGAAGGCAAAGCCAAGAGGGTGTACTTTTACTCACAATCAGCTCTGAATTATAGGATCGATAATATGTAAAATTATGTGTATAAATTTAATCTCGAACATTAAGATTATCGAAGGAAAAAGAAATAAGTCAAAACACAGTTTGCCTTCTGAAACAGGTAACAGAGCAATCAATTTCTATCAGAAGTGATGGTATAAATCTGGAAATGGGTAAATGAAGATATAGGGTCGATTTCATCAGATACGTGATACGGCCACGTATTAAAAGGAAGTTTTAGCTCTAATAGTTTACTGTAACGTTACTTACGATGTCGTAAAAAAATTCTGAAAAGGGTTCTTTCTCGAAACCTAATGAAAAGTGCTGAAGAGAACGGAGGACAGTACTTTGACGCTAAAGTCGTAAAACTTACAAGATTCTGCACTATCCGGTTGTTTCATCTTCATTGAAATAACAATCAGTCGAAATGTTCTCACCACTCGCTTCGTTATGGTATTATCTACTTACTTCTGTGTGCTCGTTATTTGTTTCGCCTGCTGGTTGCATTATGAGATTAACTCTCAAGATCTCAGAAAGCGCTCTTTGTGACTTTCTGTACTACTTTGAATATGCGCACGACTACTCGGAGGCATTTTCCAGCAATTTATATATAAGTCATATAACTTAGTAAACTTAAACTTAAACTTAAACTTTTGCTTGATACATTACTGTTTATTTGAAATTTTTTAGGAGATTTCTAAGAATTTCGAGCGATTGTAAAGAATTTCCAGGCATTCTTTGAGATTCTATAGATTTCGAAAGATTTCAAGATACTTTCTATCATTTTAAGGGATTTTAAAAGATTTTAAAAGATTTTAAGGGATTTAAAATATTGTCATAGAATTTTAACAGTTTTTAAAAAATTTTCTGCGAATTTATGGGGTTTTATACGATTTTATAGGATTTAAAATATATTCGTGAAATTTTAAGGAATTTCAAAGGTGTTGCTATGATTTTCAACTCTCTAAACTTGAATCATTGAAATTTAACTGTTTACCAGTCAAATTCCACTAATTTGCAGTGACTCTTTTCTCACGATTTTAATCAGTGAAAAATCTACTGCAAATCAGTGAAAAGTCACAGAAATATTTAGTAGTTTAGTGAAGATGTCTGAAAATTTCAGTGACTTTTGACTGATTCTCAGTGAACTTTCACTGATTAAAATCCTGAGAAAAGAGTAACTGAAAATCAGTGGAATTTGACTGATTCAGTTTTAGAGAGAAGAGATTTCAGGAAATTTTAAGGGATTTTAATAAGATTACAATAATTTTAAGAGATTTTCACGTACTTTAAGGGTTTTTGAAGATCCTCATGGAATTTTAAAAGATTTTAAGAGATTTAAAATATTCTCGTAGAATTTTAAGAAATGTCAGCAAATTGGGCACGTGGTAATTACCATATAAGGGAATTTTATTATTCCTTGTGGAATTGTTAAAAATTCCCAAAGATATTTTTGATTTGTAAGAGATTTTATGGAATTTTAAAGGATTTAATAGAATTTTAACAGCTTTTAAAAAATGTATGAGATTTTATGGGGTTTTATACGATTTTATAAGATTTAAAATATTTTCGTGAAATTTTAAGGAATTTCAAAGATGTTGCTATGATGTTCAAGAGATTTCATCAAATTTTAAGGGATTCTAATAAGATTAAAATAATTTTAATAGATTTTCGTGTACTTTAAGGGTGTTTGAAGATCCTCATGGAATTTTAAAAGATTTTAAGAGATTTAAAATATTCTCGTAGAATTTTAAGAAATGTCAGCAAATTGGGCACGTGGTAATTACCATATAAGGGAATTTTATTATTCCTTGTGGAATTGTTAAAAATTCCCAAAGATATTTTTGATTTGTAAGAGATTTTATGGAATTTTAAAGGATTTAATAGAATTTTAACAGCTTTTAAAAAATGTATGAGATTTTATGGGGTTTTATACGATTTTATAAGATTTAAAATATTTTCGTGAAATTTTAAGGAATTTCAAAGATGTTGCTATGATGTTCAAGAGATTTCATCAAATTTTAAGGGATTCTAATAAGATTAAAATAATTTTAATAGATTTTCGTGTACTTTAAGGGTGTTTGAAGATCCTCATGGAATTTTAAAAGATTTTAAGAGATTTAAAATATTCTCGTAGAATTTTAAGAAATGTCAGCAAATTGGGCACGTGGTAATTACCATATAAGGGAATTTTATTATTCCTTGTGGAATTGTTAAAAATTCCCAAAGATATTTTTGATTTGTAAGAGATTTTATGGAATTTTAAAGGATTTAATAGAATTTTAACAGCTTTTAAAAAATGTATGAGATTTTATGGGGTTTTATACGATTTTATAAGATTTAAAATATTTTCGTGAAATTTTAAGGAATTTCAAAGATGTTGCTATGATGTTCAAGAGATTTCATCAAATTTTAAGGGATTCTAATAAGATTAAAATAATTTTAATAGATTTTCGTGTACTTTAAGGGTGTTTGAAGATCCTCATGGAATTTTAAAAGATTTTAAGAGATTTAAAATATTCTCGTAGAATTTTAAGAAATGTCAGCAAATTGGGCACGTGGTAATTACCATATAAGGGAATTTTATTATTCCTTGTGGAATTGTTAAAAATTCCCAAAGATATTTTTGATTTGTAAGAGATTTTATGGAATTTTAAAGGATTTAATAGAATTTTAACAGCTTTTAAAAAATGTATGAGATTTTATGGGGTTTTATACGATTTTATAAGATTTAAAATATTTTCGTGAAATTTTAAGGAATTTCAAAGATGTTGCTATGATGTTCAAGAGATTTCATCAAATTTTAAGGGATTCTAATAAGATTAAAATAATTTTAATAGATTTTCGTGTACTTTAAGGGTGTTTGAAGATCCTCATGGAATTTTAAAAGATTTTAAGAGATTTAAAATATTCTCGTAGAATTTTAAGAAATGTCAGCAAATTGGGCACGTGGTAATTACCATATAAGGGAATTTTATTATTCCTTGTGGAATTGTTAAAAATTCCCAAAGATATTTTTGATTTGTAAGAGATTTTATGGAATTTTAAAGGATTTAATAGAATTTTAACAGCTTTTAAAAAATGTATGAGATTTTATGGGGTTTTATACGATTTTATAAGATTTAAAATATTTTCGTGAAATTTTAAGGAATTTCAAAGATGTTGCTATGATGTTCAAGAGATTTCATCAAATTTTAAGGGATTCTAATAAGATTAAAATAATTTTAATAGATTTTCGTGTACTTTAAGGGTGTTTGAAGATCCTCATGGAATTTTAAAAGATTTTAAGGGATTTAAAATAATTTTATAGATTTTTCCGAATGTGCCAGCGAGATTTGTCTGAAAGTCAGCGAAATATCAGAAAAATTCGAAAATTTAATCTTGTGGCCACCCGGAATGAGAACTGTGTTAAGCTGGGGTTTCAAACAGCAATCAGTGCTTAAAATGAAAGGAAACTAGACGTTCAGATTTCTTGGAAACAGCATACAACTCAAACAAATCACAGTGACATGTAATAGCTGTTCTCTATAGCTTTTTTCCTTTGGGTCAAGTAGTAACCAATCACAGAGTGACCTGAAGCCTGAAGGTTCTTGAAGAATAGGTTGAAAAGGCGAAAAGTTTCAGTAACTTATAGGATCTTTACGGAATCTCGATGTAGTGCGAACGTGATTTAAAGCTCTTCAAAATGCTGCTTAGAACCCGAGACCGTTTCAATTAACCCGCCACGTTGTACGTGATATTAGTTGGATGTTGACAGTAGCACCGATAAGATCTCAGCAGCTTGTAACTCAGCTCGCTTATTATTCATAACACTTTAAACTCCACCTCGGTACTAGAAGAACTTTGAAACGAGAAATATCGCATAGCTGCATCGAACAGGCAGAGAGGAAAGAGAAGTGTTACTTGAAAGTTGCACGTCACAAAAAACCAAGGCGTAAACTGGATCTGATAATCACACCTTCATCCAACATATTTATGTAGATTTCAAGCTTATGATTACTAATCGCTGATAAAGACTTTCCATTAGCATCTTAAACCTGTATTCAATTAAAACATTGCGGTAGGTAATCAATATCTTGCTTCTATTTTGCATTTCCAATATTTATTTAATTAATGATCATTTATATGCAGACATATGTCTCCACTGAGTCTGGTTTTAAATTGGTTTTGTAATTTATATGCAGATTTATCAGATTGTCAACAATTCCTTTATATCTTATTGTTTCTTTTCATATTAAGAAATATAATTCGGCTTGTAAACGTGGATTTTTGCCTTCACGAGAATATAGAGTGCAATTTTCTATTTGATTTCCGTTTTCCGCTACGTCACATATCTCGTGGCTTTCGCCTTATTCTTGAAAAACCTGGAGCGAAATTAATCTTCAGCCAGTAGTAAAGTCGCACTTGCAGCGACTCCCGTAAAACGATGCCAGGATCATAAAGTTCGTTCACGCGTGAGTGATGTCACGCCATCGAATGCGTACAGCCATATTTTCTCACGATTAGAAACTTTTTCCAACGACGTCAATTTCACTGGAAATAACATTTTTATATGGCCAAAATGGCTTCTCTTTACACTCTAAATCCTAATTGAAGGCAAAAAGGCAGAGATTAGTAGATATAGACAAATTGATGATATTGTATTTTATAAATTCATATATTTTTGCATTCATTTTCTGCAGTCATTTGCATCTGAAATTAACAACAAGCACTCGTTGCAGCGCGAATGTTGAAGCTTATTGTATTTCATATGAGTCTCACCGAGTGTTTTTCACGACATGCACCATCGCCACAGTATTTTTGATCGAGTGGAATGTATTTGACAGTGAGAAGCAAAACGACACGACAGAAGCGGATTGCGAATCAACGAGAGGAAAGACTTGAAGTTATATTCCCACTAGTTTTTCTTTTTTTAATATATTACTACTTTATTCTTTTCAATTTCCTGTACGTGAAGATATATCACGAATACTAATCGAATATAATACATCGAAGTCACTTTTGCCAAATATTTCGTGTCAAAAAAATTGTTTTTCATTCTCTAATGAAACTAAACTGTCAAAACGTTGTAGATTAATACACCTATGATTTTGGATGATAGGGGTGCCAAAGATTTAGTTGGCACGAAAGCCAAATTAAAGAGTGCACTGAGAGGTTTGGCTCGAAGTTGAGAGAGTGTCTGGAGGACTATAATTAGGGGTAAGTGCGTTAACGAGGTTGCCCGTATTTGCCGGCAGGCGTGGAAAGAGCTCTTTCAGGCATTGTCTGTCCTCTGACTGAATTGTCGTTTCATTCTTCGACTGAAACTTCAACTTCTACTCCTGAAACTTCATAATCCTACCAGCAATGAAATCCATGGAGTATTTATCCCTAGTATTTTAAAATAAATTATTTTTTAAATTATCAAATTCTACTCCACAAACAATGACAATAAACGAAATTAGACGTAAAATTTTCCTGCATCTTTTCACAGTCTTTTCCTCTGCATCAATTCTCAGTTATTTTAATATATTACAATCTACTTTCGCAAAAAGTTACAAACTTGTACTGTTTGGCGAGCGAATTTTTATTGTAGCCACATAACCGGGGTTTTTCCAAAGTTTGAGGAATAGGTACGGAAAGTAGAAACACAAACTGACGACTCGGTTGAAACAGAAAATTTATGCGCTGCCACCCTTTCGCGACTTGGGTCTTGCTTTGGAAATTCAAGTTTACTGCCAACGTAATTCTTTGAGTCTCCTAACGACTTGTCGACACGTTTTCCCACCTGGATCGTAGAGAGGGACTGAAAACGAGCTCAAACTTTTTGAGGGCGGAGAACAGAGTGAACAGAGTCGTGATCAGCATGGCTGCATCAGCAGGTTCGAGAGAAGGTATGGTGGCCATGGAATATGCAACGTTAGCAAGACTCCTTCTTGGAATAATCTCACTATTATGGAAGTCCCTTGTGGTCTATTTACAACAGTGATAATGACCGACACGGAACTGGATTCGTCGTTTCAGAGGTCACCTGCTCCCTTTATGGAGCCTCACTTCATTATTACCTAAGAGTCCCGCTGAGGAAACTTTCTTTAAACCTTCTTACTCCAGTCGCCAGTCTGCTGAAAACTCAGACGATTTCTTCAAGAAATTCTCGTTTCCCATATTTAATTACGACTCTAATTAAGATTACAATAAGATCTAAGAGAAAATTAATTATTTCTTGGAGTAGCAAACATTTGGATCCGCAATATTAGGCGGATCCAGATGGCGGATCTTTAGAAAATAATTAGAAACAGAAGGAGAGTTCATTTTCAGATTCTTCACCCAGAAAATTGATATTGGTGTCGCGATAAAATGAATTTTACCACTTTGTTGTGGAAACATTGACGTGGCGTTTTTAAATTGTACTCTCGGTGAAGGGCTGAAAAGTAATTGTGGCCACGACGCGCACTTTTTTGCAGTATTTCTTGTTGACTCGTCCAAATTGGAAAGTACGAGGGGCGCATTCGAAGCCGAAATGCAGGGTGGGAACTCCTGCCACTCGAAATTGACCCACTTCGAAACATCGTTGCTTTCCAACGCAGGGTTTGTTTGCCGGCCATCAGCTTTTACGAACGCGGTTCCATTTCAGCGGCAACTAACTTTCCAATCGGTGTTTACCTCAATACGTGCCTGAACTTTCCATTGTGGTACCTTCGCCTAGAAAACTTCTTAATTTCCCGACTGTCCTTCACTTTCTTACTAATTCCAGTCTCAACTTTATCTGATTGCTGAATTATCCACAAATAACACCATCTTTTTCCTCACTTCGAATATTGGATTCAAATATCAAGAATTCAAGATTATTTCATTTGTGAATTGCAAGAAATATTATTAGTTTATGTCACGTCACTGTTAATAATTTATACAGCAGACAATTAGCAGATTCTCATTAACTTTTCACAGCACCCCTTAACTGTATAAATAATAGCGGGGCACTTGTGAGAAAAGCTGCCCTAAAAATGTCGTTGGCAGACTCTAAATTTTTTATTCTATAATTTATTATTACTTCGTGTCCGCGCTGCGTGTGCGGCTTGGTTGATATAAACGTTTTGAAACGTACCTGTTATCGGGATCGGTTCAATAAATTTCACGATCAAAGAACAGTTAACGAGGTATACTCGACATGATAGAGTTTCACTGTACACGCAATCAAGATAACTGCTTATTGAGAGCGATATAAACTAACCATCTTTAAGTTATCTCAAGCATTTTCAATTTAGAGTTATAGATCTTCTCTTACTATCCTGTCTTAAAAAAGTGGTGAGTCCACAAAACCATTAAAATCTTGGATTTTATATTTATCATTAAATTTATGAAACAAATTCATAATTTAAATAGACATCTTCCCGAACCTTCTTTCATGTACGTTGATCGTTTAAGATAAACGTAAAATGAGCGAGATGCAACGAGGACTCAAAAGCTTGATCTCATTGCTCAGTAGACAGGGGAAATAGGATTGGGCGTGGTGTCGACGACGAAGACATCCGGAGTTAGTATTGGACGAGATCCAATAACGTTTCAATCATCGGATGCGCCATTCCTGAATGGCATACGCATTCAGATTTAAACGAGAATGGTCGAATTATGCCTCCCAGAAAAAATCTGGATAGGAAAATCTTTTGGATAGAAAATATTAGTCTGTTTAAATCTATTTTTTATTCACGGTATAAGTAGTACAGATCAATGTATAGACAGCCAGTGGATATTCAGTAGTAAAAGTCAATGCTTAGTCAGACAAAATGCGAAATGTTCAAAATCAACCAAATGTTTATTTGGTTCACACCTTTTTTAGTGTATTTGCATGCACTCTCACCTATTATAAATTCATGAGCTTATAGAGATAGTCAAGATGGCGCAATGTGCAATTTGGCACCTCCTGATAATGCATCAACATTTTTGTAGCCACTATAAAGAGGGGGGAAGCCATCATGCGCGACGAGCAAATATAAATCGACAAAGCGCAGATAATAAAGACGGGCGTAAAGGCGTGATTGAATACGAGACAGGCTCTAAAACAGCTGCTAAAACAGCAGGATAGCGTGCTTATTATTACCCTGCATCGTGTTTAATGCTCCTTCAATATTCAAAAATCTCGCGATCCGCTGGTACATATATCTTCACTTATCTCAGCATTTTTTCCTTTTCCTTTTTTCTTTTAAATTTATACTCATGCTTTTTATAATTTTTTTGATAAAAACACGCTTTTGGCTGTCACTTAATAGAAAAAATCAAGCCGCTAATTTCATCATTTTCGTGTTAATTGGGGCAGTCGCGTTGATTTTGATAAATGAAGTTCTCCTGTTGAAAATCTGTAAAAATTAGAGTTAAACGCGTCGAGGGCTTTATTTTACTTTCGATCAGTTACGGTGAGACTACAAAATCGAGCTTTTCAAACAATAAATCAAAAAGTTAACCACGAGTGTCGAGTGATACGCACTCACGATTGACTCATTGCAAACGTGCGTTACGAAGCTTGAAGCTTTTTTTTTTGAAAACAAAAAAAAAACAGATTTATAAAATGCTCTGCTGCATGCATGAGAGCTTTGAAATTTCGATAAACCAATGGAATCGTTGAACTGGGAGCACGATAAGTACATTTTCAATGTTAATAGAAACCTCGGATATGGTGGTCCTTGTCAAGCAGGCATTGTGCATTATTGTTATGCAACTCCTCTGGTATTGTGTACCATTACTGAACTCCAAGTGGCACTACAAAGTGCTGTTGAAATATAAATCACCATATAGGACGAAGTGCTCATTTCATCGTATTTATAATTGCATTCTATGTTTTTCACGTGAAAAAATCTTTTTTTCCTTAGGAAAGTAAATCTGATGAAATATTAACTAACTCGTATCATTATGGAGATAATAAAATAGGGTCAATTCATTATATTTCATATATTAATATATAATATTTTCATATTTCATAGTTCATCGTACGTCTGCTCGTATTTCGATTTACTTAGGATTATGATCATAACAATATTCTTAGTATCCATCAAGTGGCCTCTTACTTTTGATCCTGTAATTTATAACTGATACGCACTTTAAGGTATCAAAGTATATATTTATGACGCAATATACAGCTGATCGCTTTTATCGTTTAGGTGTACTTCGCGAAGTAATGACACGTGCCAGTAAAACTGTTTTTATGACTCTTATAGGGACTATAGTATTTCTCCATTAAAACCCGATTGGGCGACACAGTCCAGACAATCAACATCGTGTTTTAATTAAAATGTCAACCAAGCTAACTCAATTTCATCTACGCTTTTAGTTGGAAAAAAATATTGCAAGTAAACAGCTGTGTAGTAAAAATTCTATAGGTTTGCAGCTGCGGTTGCTCAAATTACGAGCTAGGCAATTTTTGGATTTTTTTTCTATAACGATGTTGTCTTAATAAATGTATATTTTATTAAAAACAAGTTTTGTGTCTTTTTTTTCGAGTGAAACAACATTATTCTTTCCCTGTAGTACCTAGTAATTCATCCTCTTCAAAAGAGGAAACAATTTGAAGAGAGAAAGTCCTTATGGCTTCTGCTAATTTGCGACTTCATCAATCACGTTCGCCGTTCTTCTTATGCTATCGTTAATTTCGTTTCGCGCGTTGAGTAATTTTTCATTCGTCGAAGGGGCCGAAAGACGGAAGAAAGAAGGGGTTGTTTTCTGATTGCTCCCTGACATTGACACAGGGTAAAAACCAGTATGCATTTTCTCACGTCCACAACTTTATAAATAAAAGAGAAAAAACACATCAAAAACGAATCAATCAAATGTCTAACCAATTACACATTAACTACTGGAAAGACCTTGGCTGGAAAAAAAAAAAAATATATATATATATATATATATATTTAGGAAATCGAAAGAGTGCATTACTGGAAGATATTTTCGCTACATCTAAAAAAAAAAGAAGAAATTGTGGAATGAGGAAAAAGGTAGAGGGGCAGAACAGCTTCCATTCACATTCTTCGTATTAGTCGAAGGAATCAAAGGCAATTGCTGAGAGATCCGTGGCCCTGGGCTTCAACTGTCTGAATGGATTCTTTCCTCTTTCCTTCCTATTTCTTTCATCCTCTTCTTCAAGACCCTTTCTCTCTTTTTCTCCATCTTCTAGCCCTGAAAACGCGGTTACGATGAAAAGCTCTTGCCTTTCGTCTTCACAGATGAAACTTTAAGATGGGTTTCGACCTTACGAAAGGTGACCACCGTACCGTTCGAGTTTTTTTATACATCGTGTTCCAAAGAGTCGCAGCTTTGATAATAACGAGACTGAAACTCAACATCGGCGGTGCCGTTTCTGCATAAAACCCGGCTTTCTGCCAGTTTTCACTGCCTCGTCTATACTCTGAATTTTTAAATTCCTCTTCTTTTACTTCTTCCACTTCTTCTTCACTTCATTCTCATCGTACGAGAATTTTTTAAAACTCATGTTAATTTCAATGCTCTCAGTTTTAGAGATAAAAAAATAAAGAAATAAAGAAATAAAGCAATAAAGGAATTTTTTGTGAAATTAAATTAAATAAAAATTTGTATCTTTTGCGAATATTCTCATTTTACAAGAAAATGTTTGGAGATACATTTGAAATGGCCGAGTTGATCGGGCACGATCGAAATCGTTGAGAGAGATCCTTTTTCTCGATATATACGATTGAGTACCTTTCAAGAGATTCCACTTTCGATATCTAAAATTCTATAAAGTGAGAGGAAAAATGCAGTTATATGAAAGTTATATGAAATAGGTAAAACTTGAGATGTTTACCACTCGTAGCAGTTTCTCTACTTGAAGCGACAATAAAAAGAAATGATATAAAAATACTGCAAATTGCACTTCTTGCGCATAGAAAAACTGTAAGTATTTTCCGCGTGAAATTAAAACATAAAAAACATAAAGAATTTTTACGACATAGGAAAAAATAATCCCGTGAGAGTATGAAAAAAATAGTTGCTCTCTCTGTTCCATTATGAACTGCAGGCCAATTATAGGAGAAACGACCTAGTGTAGAGAAATCATTTCCGAGATGTTATGGTGTTTTTAACAAGAAAGAAGAACAAGCAAGCAATAAAAGTGGAAAATGAAGAACCAGACAAGATGCGATAAAGCGTCTCAGGGTAGGTGCTAAAAAGCGGAAATGAAATGAAGAAACGAGCTGGTGAATATTTCGTGGTGGGGTCCTTGAACTGAGTTGGAAGTTGGTCTTCATTTTCAGGGAGGGTCGAAGATTATCCGGTGAGCTCGACCTCTAGGCACTGAACCTATTAAGTGCATAATGTTCGGCCAAACTCTGCTTCATGAGCTATTTAGCCTTTCGGGTTACTGGGTTGCATTAAACATGTATAATGTTAATATATATATATGTATATGTATATACAAAGTACTTTGTTAACCAGCTTTCCGATAATAATTTTCAACCGCTATTTATGCGTATATTAAACCCAAAACCCTTCCAAAGTTCATCTTATTTTAACGAAACCTCATATTAATTTTTTACCTTTCCTCGAACGATACTTCTAATTATTGTTAACATAGTTCCTTTTTATTCTCTGCTTCATGTTTGGTATGTCACGAGAAAGCAAAAATACTGCTGATTACTGGAAAGCTAAGGGTAACAAGTACTTGAAAGCTGGAATACGGAGGCAAACAGAAAAAGATACATGCCGAGGGAGGTGAAGAGAGCTCGAAAAATGCGATGTCCACGATTCCCAAATGTCTTTGGAGTGGCTCTTATGTAAGGCAAACAGTCGAAAAACGAAAACATAGCGACTTTCTGAAGAGGAGATCCCAACCGGGTTTGGTCTTTAATTAAAGCAAGCTCACGCCCCTACGAATTCGAAATGCTCGGTCTCGCAATATTTTCGCGCCAAGTAGTCGATTAAAGTAATTATTTATGGTGCTGGTCGGATTTTCGAGCGACTTCTTTTATGCAAGAAAGCACCTCAACAGCCTGTTTAAGACTCTTGACGATTTTCAGGTTTTCGGGTTTGCTGCGTCATCGCTATCAAAACTTCGTTATGACCCTCAATTGTGTACACAAACTAATTTTATAAAGAGAACTAAATTTTATAAAACTCTTGAGACTAAAAAGTATTTTTTTAAATAACATCTCTGTTTTATAAAAAAATATCGTCACCGGCGCTGTTTCAAGGGTTTTAGGCTGACTAAATATGGACCTTTACTACTGATTTCTCACTGACTGACCAAATCATTGACCTGTACTACTGATTATTTTTAGTGTTTTAAAATGATGCCTAGTTTTTGCTGTAATATAATATATAGTGTCGGGTTGAGGTTTATCATAAGGCAGAGGTGAGAAATTTCGAGTCATATATTTAATCTCCGAATACTTACATGCATCTTCTTACTGAAAGATGAGTGCGATCAGCCTGACAAATTTCAGTGCCTTATCGTGTTCCTAGCAACGACTCGAGAGTACATGATGAAAATCCTACTATAGATCGCTATATTCAATCATTGCGGATTCAATTGACACTATAGAAGGATATTTCGTCGCCTAGGTTCGAGTCGGATCAATTGTGATGAAAGTAAATCATAGCAGCCGCTCATATCCCCGAACATTAATCCATCGCGATAATAATATTAAATTGCAAAAGGCACTTTCAAAAATTCAGTCTCCAGTCAAATAAAAATGAATTACGATCAAATGAATTTAAATAATGAATTATCAGCCATTAAATCAGACATTTTGTCAATAAATGGATGGGCTCTCATCCGCGAGTTGTCTTTTTCAGCTGATTTAATGGATAATAATTTCTACAGTGAATGAAAATTTATTTGACCATCTGAGTATGATTGAAGTTCCGGAAATAAATGCACTATTTTTTTTTGTGCCGGCAATATGAAGGAAAAAGCAAGCGAAATATAAAAGGGCTATTTTTTCACCAGAGTGGATGTCTTAGGTGTGATGCGGTGCGATAAATGAACCAATTTCCCAAGGATTTAACCCGTCTCAATATTGTCAGTCTCCACGGAGCACGTACCCACATACTTCAACTATCCAGGATCATTTTAGAGCTCAACTTCTCCGAAAGATAGGTAGGTACGTCCCACGGGTGGATTTAGAACCAGGAAGATCGTCTCGTCGTCTTTCTCTCTCTCTCTCTGTGAACTTGCGAAAAACACGTCTACCAATATTTCATTAAGACGCTCTTGCAATAACGAAATCTTACATTGCAACCTGCATCACGTGCCATTATCGACGAATAACTACAGAACTTTTCATCAATTCTTGTTCAATCTGTATTAGATCATTATAACTTTGGTTTTATATATTAAGAGAAACTCCGACTCATATGATAGAAAATTTATAGATGAGGTGCCATTGGAATAAGAGAAATAATAATAACAATAATAATAACAATACAAATAATAATAATGATAATAATAAGAGAAATTAGATAAACGTTATTAATGAAAATGCAATGAATTATCGTCGATTGATTTATTGACGGTGAATTTCGGACTGTAAATCCAGTGGACCATCCCTTCGTGCCTGACTCTGGATGTTTAGGTACACCAGGGAAATTTGTCAAAACGCTTCGTGTATTCGACATAACAGACCCACCGCCAAAATTACGCTTCATTGCATTTACACTTCTATAGAACAGTGAATATATAGAAGAATGAATACATTGACCCTTCAAACATTGCCAATTACGTGTATATAGCTTCGTAGTTTCTAAATTACTATTATTAACGCTTATCACCATCATAATTGAAGCAATAAATCATATTGCTTCAAACTGCTTATTTGAGGCTACAATTTATTTGAAAATTATATTCTACACTCAATTATTCATTCAGTTGACCGTAGTTTCAGTTTTAAACAGAAAATTTCATAAATAGAATAAAATTCTATAAGTTTTCTATAATTTGAATTTTATAAATTTTGTATAATTTGAATTTCATAAGTTTTGTACAGTTGAATAGAATTTTTATGTATCATTCCAATTTGAATTCTGATGGCGAAAGGTCAGCCACGATAAGATAAATTAGGCTTGGAAAAGCCTCGGGACGTGTCTGTATGATTTACGGGATCCAGGATTAAAACGTTAAACGTTATTAATGTCTGAAAGTGATTCATTTCAATATCACCACCTCTTGTAAAGTATCTGTATTTACAACTTGCGTGCATTTTAGAGTAATTGGTCGCTCAAAGGCAAAACCTAAGTTTGCTGTACTAACTATCTATACCTTGTTTAACCACGATTGTTCAAAACAGTTGTGTATAAGCAACAAGTTTGGTACAAATTATTAACAAACTTAACTAACTTCGTCTTCCTCCACCCACAAGTGGTGGTAACCGTTTCAGGCAAAAACCGCGAATCAATGTGAAGAAGAGAAACTTCCTCTTGAATATTCATGTATTCATTCCTATTTCTATTCTATTAGCTCTTCTCTTTCAGTAATGCTTGTTAAATATTCATATCAATTGACCTCTATTTTCAAACAGTAATTTATTCGTTTTATGTAATCAACATGAATAAAAACTGAAAGTCTGTGTGTGTGTTCCGAATAAACTTCCACATCCTTGAGACTATCAAAATAAAATATTCTAGGGCGTTAGAAATTTTTTTTATCTTGATATCTGATCAAATCCATCAAATAAGTTTAATATCTCTTTAAACTGAATGGACTCAAAATATCTTGAAATTGTTTAGAATCAATCTAAATGTCTTGAAATCTTGTGAAGTCTCTTGAAAGACTTTAAAATTACTTCAAATATTTAGCAATTCTTTAAAATTTTGATGGGATTCCCGAAAATACTTTTAGGTCCAAAAAACTTGTCAAACAGTGCTTGTTGGAGTCTATTACTGTCAGTGATTCAGGAGTATGTTTACACAAGTGCACTACTAGACTCTACAGGTCCAGAGACAGAGCAGAGACAAGCAATTCATGAGCCTAAAGTAAAGTTTCAAGATCGTACCTGAAGTATAATTGCTGACGAGACGAAACGGAGCTTTCGATGGGGGTGTGGGTTAAGTATACTTACTTCGGCGACGTACTTGTCGCATAAAGTCACGACAAGATCGTTTCTTAATTTTTTGTTATTTGTAACCCATTGAGACCAACTACTTTTTTTCTTTGTCTCCTCTTCTTTGATATTCTCTTTTAAAACTCACATCGTGTTCAAAAGAAAAATACAAAATCTTTTTTGAACTCATCACTTTTTTTTCTTAGACTATATTTATTAAAATCATATATTTGTTAAAATATTTATTATTTATGTCTTCTCCATAAAGTGGCATTATCAAATACCAAAATAATTTTATCATGATTTATAAATGTACAAGATACCTCTTAAGATTGAATAACTATACAGGTACCTCCAACTTTCCCAACTAGACTAGACAATAACAGGGAAGATTGTTAAACAGACGAATATTACCGAGTCGTTGATAACTAGAGATTCAGACTTTGTATGACTAAGTGACGAAAGATCCAGAATTCTCAACTTCCTAAGTAAATGCCTCAACGAATCCACCTTAAGAAGAGAGTTTTCGCCAATTCGCTGAAATTAATTACTTTATTATATTGTCTCTGTTGCGAAATATTCCTCAGAAGCAAGGAATTCACAGATTATAATATTAAAATAGTTGGGGCTAAGTAAAAACCAGTTATTGAGTCTTCGTTATTTATTTCTATTCACAGTCAATAAATTAACAATATTATCGTTGAAATCATGTAAAAACTCAGAGGTAAGAATTACAATGGTATTTCTCCTATCCCCGCAATTGATCGATACATACAAAATCAGTTTAGAAAAACTTCGGGTTGGGATCGCATACAATCGTAACCACGTGTCTTTTATTTACAATTTTCGTTATCCGACGATACTGGACTAGACCTTTAATAATTAAATCTTATGCATCAGGCGATTAAATACTAAAATCGACGGCTAATTCGCAGCCATTGGTCGTTAACCGTAAACCATTGTCCGTTTTTTGTTACGATTTTTATTATAATTTATTGATTCTTCGTCTCTTTTAAATTATAACAGACTTGTAGCCTCCTTAGGAATAAATTTATCTCTTTTATTTGCTTTTCTCCTTTATTTTACTTTTAATTTTGTGATTAACTCGCAATTCTTAATTTCCTACGGGGCCTATACGTGAAACAATTTACACCGAATGATGCTTACCCTCCGAGCTAATATATGTAAAATCACTATCGTGTCTATTTATACACATCTCATAAACTCATCACTAATTAACATCTTTCTCTCTCTCTCTCCCCTCACTCTCTCTTTTTCTTTCTTCCTTTCAATGCACCTTATTACTCGATGGAACGGATAATCTACAGCAACATTATCGAAACCAGTATCTATGTTACAATCCTTTTAAATTATCTGGAATCGATTCGTTGAACTTATATTATAAAAGACGCAAAAAATAAGTTGAGATGAATGTTATTGATGTTGAGGCTCGGTCGATCGCGACCCATAAAGGATTCGAGGAGTGCAAGAAAAAGGATGGTTGTTAGCCTTAATGAATAATGTCATTAGCATTCAAATTTTTCAGTTATAGGAGCAGAGCCAATTAATTAGATAAAATCTAAACGACACTCATATATTGGAACTTTTATTGTTTTAATATTCATAATTCAATGAACCAATTCATGGAAGACTTTAAATTTTGTAAAAAATTGTGTGAATAATTTGAATACTAAATAGTTGATCTATTTCTGAACATGGAATATTTCCCATCATTTTTCCTGAACACACTTCAAATAAATAATCTGAGAACTCAGTTCATCGCAAATCGAAATATTGCTTCAGTTAATAAATTCTGCATGTTTTTGCATAATATGACAATATTGGAAGTAAGTTCGTTCATTGGATAAAATTGAACTTTCTCGACACAACTACATAAAAATGGAAAGCTATATAGATTAACTGAGACGATTTTGCGGAAATGGATGTACATAAATCATTATTATTAACATTTGCAAGCTGCTTTCATATTCTTCTAGTCATCGTGTTTGTTATTTATGTACATAAACGATTCTAAATTCTATGTATAACAACTAATAATTAACATATCCGCCATTTTATACTATACAAAGATGTACATAAGATTCAACGTTATTGTATAGTCATTTAATAGAATCTAGACTTAAGTTTTGGCAAAGATAGGTTCGATACAAAACATCGTTAGGTTTCTATGGTTATGTACATATTATTCTCTATAAATTTTAACGTTCCCCGTGAGGCCAATGTACAGATTTACAGTTCACTATCGTGTTGAAAACTTTGTTTAACTCGATGGCGAAGATTGTCTATCGTCAGAAATCGTGCTTGCGTCAATGGCGGTTTCAGTAGTAATTATGATAAATAAAAATTATTTATTGGACGATTAATGATATCTCAAATCTGTAGAAGTATTTCCAGCAAGACACTCTACTAAATTCAAAAAGAAATACTGAAAGTCGCGAACTGTACATATAATACAAAATTATAATTGAATATTTTACAATATTCAATTTAACATCTTGAATGAGTGATTCTTATGATTCATAAAATTTCAGTAGTCCGTCGGGGCATTATAATTAAACTCTATGAAAAGAACAGGCAGCATATTTTATCAATTAAAATTTCGATAGATATAATATGTCCTAGAAAGTTTAGTGACGTGGTCATAAATCATTCTCTCGTTGAAATAATTCAAGTGAAATTTGTCTGTCGCTTTACGCTCGTAAATATTATTCAGAGATCCGAACATTATTCAATACTTCAATCGCACACAAATTAATTCAGTAGAACTTTCAGTGGCTCTTAGTTTTATACTGAAATATTTTATTTATAATTGAATAACTACTGAATGTAATGTTTATTTTTAAGTAAATTCGATGTGTCTGCGTTTTTATTGTTCTGGACTAGAGAATCGTTAATTATAAATTTTGAACTTCTTGCATACGTGCTAAAATCTCTTGAAACTTACCTTCTATATAATTAAACAATAGATTCGGTTTTGATAAAATTGCCAAGCGCACATAACAGTGCAAATTTTGGATACATGTGTCGTAAATTTTTTAAATCGTGTCTACCTATTAGGGAAATCCAAGAAAATTATAGAAATGAGAATTTATACAATAATTGTATATACAGTAATTGAAAATTGTAGAAACGAGAATTTATACAATAAATTCAAGGATAATACAAAAGCAGACTTATTTAATTGACGTGATTAATTATTTTTGAAATATTTTCTCGACCATTTCAGCATATCATTTTCTTGGATCACCCTACTACCTATATTTAATCCATCGTCTATTGCTACGTTATCACATTATTAAAACGTATTCAGAGTCTGACATGCCAGATTCCAGGATCAGGTAATTCTGGAAAACTGCGTTTTTTGATTGGAGTGCCTTAATTTTTTAAGTTCTTGAACTGAAGGATTCTGAGGGGTTCCAGTCTTATAATTGGTGAAAAATTGTATTCTTATTGGATAATTTTAATTTTGTCTTTTACATTCTTCATATTGTACTTCTTATTAAAAGCAGTCAAAAAAAACATTCATGATTTGGTTCCTTTCTTAATAAATACTTAAAATTTCCAATATTATGTATAAAAATAATATTCTCTTCAAAATATTGAGTTGTCCATGTATTGTAAAAATTTAATATGTAATTTATACATAAAATATTAAGGAACTTTCAAAACTCTTTTGCTTAGAATCATTAATATTTAATTGACAATTACATCCATGATATTTTAATTTAAATTATTCAGAAATATTTACTGTAAGTTCATTTTCCATATTTAATTTAAAAACTGATTGTAACTCGAACTTTCGTAAGTTTAATACTAGGCTATGATATGCATGAGTATCAGACTCGATTTTTATTAAATTCAAGATATAGAAACGTTATAAAAATGAGCGAACGTATAAAAGACTTTAGAATTTTATAATGAGCATAAAGTGTGCCTAAGATTATTTTAAAACACCCTTAAAATCACCAAACATATTACAATTTTTTCTCCCAGTTCGTATTTGTCGTTAAATTAACTGGATTATTAGAATAATCGCTTCAGTTTATCAAACTCTTAATCGAATTCATGGCACCTTCCAAAAACGCTCTGTTCCGGACAAATACCATTACTTACTGGAAACTGGCATCGTTGCTCTGACTTTTGGCGGCAGTAGCGTGAGAGGTTGGTGAGCTTCGCGTGAAATTGCCAAAGTTTTTGGTCGGTGAATCGGACGCTGCGGTGGCAACAAGATTCTTGTCCCTGGGTGGCGGCGCGGAACTAAGGCTAGAAGAGCTGACACCCGAATCACTGGATTTCTCGCTTAGACAGCCTCTTTGACTTAAACTCGCTGTCGCATTACCTGGCTCGCATCCCAAACCAAGGTCACTGTTACCACCAACGACATACTTGACCATCCCTAATTTGTGTGCACTTTCGCACGCATCTTCAATTACTACAGTTTCCCCAAAATTTCCCCTTTTTGCAATAAAGCGAACGTTACCACTGCGCAGCAGAGGAGACTTCTCGAACGGATGTTCTTTCTGGACGGTGCCGGATATCGGGATGTTCGGATGGAAATCGTCTTTGGCCTCGGACAATGGTAAGCTATCGGTACCCGCGCACTTACCCTGGATAGATACATCGAGGTTATTCTCCCTGGAGACTTTCGAGGTTTCAGGACTCAAGGTACGTCTTGTGGGATTCTTGTGGGCGTCGTAGCATCCGGAATCTCGAGGGAATTGCCGCCGATTGAAGGGCGAACAGTGACCGGATGTCTGGCCAGAGGTTGGGGCTAGGCGACCGACTTCATCACCCTCCGAACTTGAAGCCAAGTCCCCCTCGCTTCCGGCTGTCGGAAAACGGAAACAGAATTTACAGTTCAGTACTTACGAGTATTTTGAATTTAAGCAAAGTAGGGAAGATGGAAATCTTTCAAGAGTTTATACGTTGGTATTGAAAGTTTCTTTTAACCTTTCCTTAATCGAAACTTTTATATCTTTAGAAAGTTAAACGAGTTCGTGACGATGTCGATGTGATAGTTACTTTTTAAGTTATTAAAGGAAATATGTTTATCCTTTATCTAACACGTAAAATAAGGATGAGATACTCACATTGCAGGTCATGGAGAAGCTGGACTGCAGTAAGTATCTTAGCGCGGTGCTCAGGTTGATGAATGCGAAGGTAGTCCAAATCCGCAGGCTCTAACTCCCTAAACAGCTCCAGATCCTCGTAGCCATTCAACACGAATACCGGAATGTGTTCCTGTACATCCATTATGCACAACGGGTTAGTTCAACATAGTTAGTTTGTGCTTTCTACGAACTTCTAGGTTCACAGCATGCTACGTCTAAAGATCGATTCTAACATAGGAACTTCGAAGTAGCCCCGTTGATTGTTTCCTTTCCGGGTTTGTGATTAAATTTGTCGATGCCTACGTGCATCCAACCTTCTTACAACTTCCACACACCTTACGAAATTACCTTCTAATATCAATAGTCTACTCTATCTAATTTATTTTCCAATTAAACAAAATATTTATATCATCATGAATTTCTACATTAGTGTGGTTTTTTAAAAAAGATAAAAATCTGTTGGATTAGTCTTTAAGAATGTTTTCAACTTTCAGAGATGTAATTTATTTTGCTACTAGTAATTTACAAGCGATGTTTCTCATAAAACTAAATAATTTAACAACAGTCCGAATAAAAAAAGAGGGAAAGGAAGAAATATCTACTTTAAACGAGCTGAAAGCCAGCCTTACATTGTATAGAAGTTAATTGGCGATTTCTTGACCGTTAAGGATTCACTAAAGAACTTAATCTTAAATGCAATCAAACCGAAACGAGGTAGAAGAATCCAGATTCTGATCGAGGAACGAAAGAGGTAAAGAGGAAGAAATGATGTAGAAAATAAAACGAAGACCTGATCAAGCATGCTGATAGGTCTCAGTAAAATGTTAAATTTTAAAGAATAGAGAAAGAATTATGTAGTCAGAAACAAATCATATCCAGCATTTGAGTTCTGAATTTGAGAGGTGGTGCTAGCTAGTATAAGTTATGACTTCCTACCTGGAGATTCATTCTTTGCAAGAGCTCTTGAACAGATCCCGGTTTCTGTCTGTATCTTTGGCCCCACTTTCCTCGCTCCGGTTCACCTCGCCTGGGTATCCTATCGTTCAGAATCTCGACATTTATGAACTTAAAGTGTCCTATTCGGTTGTGAACAACACCTTTCCACAGACCGCTCTTATTCATTTGTACAACGTCAATGACATCTCCCTTCTGAAATGCAAATTTTAGGATTACATTATTTTTAGTGCAAAAAATAACAAATGTACTAATCTAACTTGATTCAAACAGGAAAAATATTAGTAATATAAAAAAAACAGGAAAAGAACAGGAATATAATCCAAACAAATCTGTGATAAAAGGAAATATCAAATTTGGTTTTATTTAGACTATCTAAATAGACCTCCTATAAATCTTACTTTACAACATAGGAATAAAAGGGACAAACCTTAAACTTGAGAGCATCTTTATCATAAGGACTGGGAGTATAATCGACTAGAGCTCTGGCCCTGCAGAGAACAGGACCAATGGACGTTGGGCTGATGGCTTCTCTGTCTTCGCAGGATATCGAGCTGTGATTACTTCCAGCTCGAACCAGGGCTTGTGTACTTGAACCACTTCCGCTTGGAAGACTCTCCACGCTGCTGGCACTGCAAGGAAACGCTTCCGACGATGCTCTATCCTGTCGAAGTCGTGATATCTTTTTCTGTACGTCTTTTCTCAAATACCTCGCTGTTCCTGCGATTCCAGATTTTGAGTCACCATCGAGGAGAGCACTTGCTTCAGACTGGAACGAGTTGATGCTCTGAATAAGAGTTAAATTGAAAAATAAATAGATTAATTGATTTTTTCTAGGGCGATGATATTATGAAAGCTTTAAGAGAAAATTTTCTTTAATCTTTTTAATATTTTATTCAGAATTCATTTATTCAGTAATTATTTCGAAGTAAAAAAAAGGTTTGTTGGGAGGCACAAATAATCTTCTGGTAATTCGAAGTCATGCAACGATTCCTTCGTTGATTTTCGACATAATCATCGACAAGTAGAAAATAACGAACTCTTTAATTCGATAATCACCGGTGGGAAATGTAAGAATCACTGTCAACGCATGTGTTACAGTGTCATGTAAACTTGTTCAGTTTTTGTTCAGCAAAAGTATATTATCCTGTTTACAACAGGGCTCATGCACTACATTGTAAAAAGGAAATGTATGTCACTATAGGATATATTAATAAACTACAAATTATGAATTATCACTATGCATTTTAAAATAAAATTTTAAATTAAGAAGAAACTCGGTGCTAGGAAAAGAGAAAAGTGCAAAGGTGAAAATGCATTATCAGTGTATCAGTGAGAATGTTCTAGGCCACACATTTTTGGACTATGTCTAGTACAGTTAGGATTTCGTTGCATACATCGAAAAGTTTTAGGATCAGAATAAACAAATTTAATTAAATTTTTCCAGCCACTAATTTTTTAAGAATTACATTTTTCCTAAATAAAGTGTTTCATATCAAAAAATGAATCTAAAAACGCTGAGTGGATGTTGTTGAGATTTGGTTTACAAAGGATACAGTGGAAACTACTATAGGGTTTATGGATGTGAGTGCGAGGAGAAAAAACAAGAGATGCAAGCATTGTTTGAATGAGGATTGCGATGACGTACTGTGTGGATAGCAGCCGAGTGTTGACTCTCTAATTCTTCTTGATCCTCGTAGTCGCTGCTCTGGCTGGGTGACAACCCTTCCTCACCGCTACTCCGGCTCTAAAATCGACACTCCGTAAGTCGGAGACAGATCTGACTACGTGGGAAGCGAATCGGAAATAAACAGCCTTAGCGGGTCGTTGAAATTGCTTTCTTGCTGAGCGAGAGGGAAATTCTATATTCCAAGATATTCTAAATTTCAATAATATAACTTCTCTCAACATATCTTTTATCTACAAAGGTAGAAAAGGATTTTCATAAAAGATGTATTCGTTTCTCCAAACCGCCAAGAGACTCACTTCTTCAAAACGAATATATCTCTTTAAAAAAATTCATATGCAGGAAATAAACTCCTTTGAAACGTTTCCGAAGTACTGAGCGGAAAAACTGTCTTTTAAAAAACTAGTCTAAATACTATATTTTGCAAAATATTTACCCAGAATTTTGCTTATTATTTTCATGAGACAAGTTTTCAAAGTGAAAATTATTCTTCTGGTTTACGATTTAGCGAGGATCTTCAGTTTACAGAATGTACAGTGTGTGATAAAGAATGTTTTTACATATATTAAAAATAATTATCGGGGTATGTTAACATAATTCAAAAAACGTGCAATAAACAGCAATAATTAATCGTAGGAAAGAAGGGTCAAATTATTAATTTACAGGGTAGTTAAATAATATAGCAGTTTAGTAGCATTAGTTGGGTTAGCGATATATTGAATAATGATGTGTTTGTGAGAGTAGCTTCTCTGTCAGTGGCTGTGTTTAGTCGTGCAATTCGGGAGAGTGAGTAAAAGCCCTTCTGGCTATACGCTATAATTTTAATCATTATACGGGTCATTAAACTACCTACTAGCTATTCAGTTATATCGCTATTTCGTAACTTTGTAAACAGCAATGAAAGTTTGCTATAATATCATACTGCTCGATAAGTGTATTTCGGAACATAGCGGAAAATTTTTCATTATTGAATGTCGAAGATCAAAAAAATACTGCAGAGTCGATTATACTGTAATTTCCATCAACTGTATTCTTAGTTTAATTTTAGCTCAAAAGAGAAACCAAACCCGATTTTCTGAAGACTGTGAAGGGCTGACCATAGTACATAAAAGCTCAAAACCTTATAGAACAACTGAAAATTCTCTGATTTAGTAGAAAGTAGAGAAGTTACTAATTTAACAGTCAAATATATGACTACTACTTTAAATAGATAAATTCTTACTAGTTCAGATTCAGAGAATAATAATACAACCTCTATCGTAGAATAGACCTCGAAAAAAGAAACAAAGCTTTTCCATCACCATTTGGCAAGCTTAGTGAAATAATCAGAACGGAAGTAAAACTTTGAGTCAGTTCGTTAGGCGGTACAGTAGCAATTAGATCCAGTCAGTTGTTCAAATGTAACCCAGTTGCGCGACAACGATGCATAACAGGTCCTAGAGCATCTGGTTGCTCGAAATTCTTGAAAAAATCCATATTCATGAGTTACTACAATCGAGCTATACAAACTAGTACGTTGGCAAAATCCAGGGCAGTCTCTCACTTCCCAATTGAAGATGTTGATGTTTGTTCATCTTATACCTTATACCTATTTACTGAGAAGGTTAGCATAGATCTAGGGCAAGTTTCAAGAAACAATTCTAGCATACAAACAAATAGGTGAATCTTCCTTGGAAGGATATTACAAATTCCGAATGTCAATTTAACTACATACAATGATTAGATTAGCTGGTGTTGATTGTGTTGAGATAAAATCTATTGTTAGTGGTTAAGAAACTAAGGTCAAGATCCTCTCACCATCAGATTTCTACCAATGTCTTCCAACAGAGCCACCACTCTTGCACTGCTCGCCCTCAATTAAATAAATCACGAACGACCTCCGTTGGGGTAAGACTTTTTTTCTGCTTTCTTAGATGGAACTTGTCTTGACACGAAATAGGGTGACATCTCCGAACGTGTGAAAATCGTAAACGAAAGAAAGAAAAGGGCGTGGAAAGAGCGATATTATCAGGGTGAAAAACGGGCGAGCGTCGTCTCGTGAAAACGAGGGGCAATAAACTAGTTACACTGAACGTAGAGCGGTTGTTAAATTGCAATCACCGACAGAAGCCTGCTCAGTACGGTTTGATGCCCACAACACGATCTGCTTAATATCTACTTTCATAAATGCTTTATAACTGCTGCAGTCTGGGCGACATCGGAACATTTCTACCGACAGAGTTCTTTAATAAAAAATGAGGTTTGATTTATTACCTGATCTCGATAGGAAACTGGCTTTTAAAAAATTTAATTTTACAGAGTAACCGGTCGGATCTTGCAAGTGTTTGAAAGCTGATCGAGAAGGGATTGGAATAACCAATGCAAATATATGAATACACCTTTAGTATCTATGTGAAGAAACCCAAAATAGTTGCTACTATAAGTATCGAAACGCGGAGGTTGATTAATAAAAAAAGTAGTTATCTTTAACTAATTTGAGTAACCTCAAGGCACAAGAATTAAATTGAATTCACCGACCTGTACATCACTACTCGCGTAATCTCCACTTTCTCTGGAAGCTCTCGTAAGAGGTATGATTGCTGGTGGATTGTTGAGACCTTGTGATACGATAAGACCCCGCATTGTGGACGATGCCGATGCCTTTCGAGAGCGATCTGCTGATTTTCGAGAGCGATCTCTTGGCAAACTGATGTCGCCGGCTGTTGGAAGGGAAATCACCCTTTCACCTCGATTTTCCGGTCGTAAGTTCAATGTGAACCATACCCTGAAAATAAACGTTAATTAAAATTCCTTGACGATGGGTTCAAGTACTTGGAAACTCGATACCAAAGTTGATATGTTTCGCGTCAATGCTTAATGAATTTAGAGCTGGGTGAATCCCTGGGGTTCAAGGTCCCTTCTGGATTTAACTGAATAGGAAGTTACGAGGATTCACCATACATAATTTAGGGGAATTATATGTTTCGATCTAAATTACTTCATACTTAAGATTTTACTATTTCGCTCGCTTGTAATTTCAGTATACGGATAGTAATTAATTCTGAATGGTTTTCTTTTGATAGTATCGAGAAGTTTTATTCTGCAGAAGTTTTGGTTTGTGAAAGTTTTACTTTGTCCCTTACTTTCCGTTTTGATATGTCGTTGTTGGAATTGGTCCGCCGCTTGCTCCCATGAGAAAATCCTCTGGATCGGATTCGTAAGGCGGTTCGTCGTACCAATGACCTCCTGGTCCAGGTCCCAAACCACCTGCGACCCCACATCTCGCATCGTCGTCGTACATATAAGTGTCGTCTGAAAAAATAAATAGAGACTCTATTAAAAGAAAAAAAATGGAAATATCATTATCCAGAAGTCGATATAATTTTAAATATTTAAAGTAAGCTAAAAAGGTTCATGATTCGCTTCTCTTAATGAGTGATCTATAATAAAAGAGACCAGTAATACGATGGGGAATTAAGAATTAAAATTTAAGAACGAAAGCGTGGCTCATAATCTCCCATTTACTCATCTGTGGGATTTCATGAGAATGATGAAAAAATATATAGTCTCTCAGATCGAAGGTGTTTTCTAGAAAATAGAAGATATAAATTGTAAAAACATAAACTAGACAAAGAGTATTTTGAAGCCGAAGCAGCTGAGACAAGATAAAAGACTCCAAATGTAACTCAAGTGAAGCAGGTATAAAAGTGAAACAAATAAGCCAATAAATGTAAATTGGAAACGAAGAAAATTTGAACAGAAAAATAAAATTCGGATGTGAATTTTATTACAAATACAGAAGTTTGCGAACGCTTTTCAATTCCAAGCTACAAAGTAATCATGAATGGCTATTATTGTCTATTACTACTTAAACAGCTCTTGAATTAATTTCGCAACATGAATTAACATGGATTAAGTCATAAATGGGCTTCTTAAACTGAGTTGCGCAACAAATTACTTGGTTTCCTTTGATAATACATTTCAAAGGCAGAGAAATTTACAACAATCGAAATTCTAAGAGAATATTGTTTGAAGTATGTATATTGTATATAGACTCGACTCTAAGAGGTGGAGATTATTCGTTCAAAAGTTTAAGCCACACACTCCATTATAAATTAAATGAGAGTGCGTTTCCGTTTCGAATAAAGTCGAATTAGAGTCAAGATTAGCCTTGATAGAACACACATATCATTTCCGGGAGGTCTCTCGAAGTTTATTGTCGATTTATCTCTGTGAGGAGATCACTTCGCGGCATCAACCTAACTTGCAGTAGCCTCACATCAGTAGTAGTAAAAGACGATGAGAGGGAAGCCCCTCGTATATGCTGTTAATCTCGTTATCGTAAATACCCGTCGCGTCATTCCTTGTCCTCTTCCTTCTTTCTATACCCTCGTATCTTTCCTTTTCGTAACCATCCCTTGGAAATCTGACAATCGACCGCACGTACCTAGATAGGTACGCACTTACGACCTACGCGTCTGCCCCGGTCTTGTTCGTGCTCAACCTTCAACCCTACCTACACCTTCGAGTCTTTCTACTCTACTCGTGCCGAGAATCTGAAATCACAAGAGTGCGTGTACTAATGAAAGAAAAATAAATCTAAAAAGAGGAAAAAAAACCAGAGTCATCTTTAGAGCTGCTTATTTTATTTTTTGTCGTAATGAGCATAATGAGAATTTCAAAGTAAACAATATTTAAAATTCCTTCGGAGTTTATCAAAATTACTTGAAATATCTCGAAATCTTTAGAATTCCTTAAAATTTCTTTGAAATTCTTTAAAATCCTCTGAAGTGTTTATTAATGTCTTCAAATTCCTTAAATATTCCTTCTTCTAATTGTAAATAGTTCAGATTATGAATCTGAGAGAAACTTATTAAGAGGAAGGGTTCATGTAGAAAATGAGTAAGGATTATACAAAGGGTTAGCAAAAAGGAAGTGGCTACAACGCATATGAGTCCTCTGGGAGTGGAAACCACCGAGATGTCATTTGGAAGTGGATCGTTTCGTTTGCTGGCACGTGTTTGAATTGTTTGATGTAGTAGGAGAATTTACAGGGTCGAAAGATGAGCCACACAAACATTCAGAGAGTACAGGAAACAACTAAACTGAGGTCAACGGAGTACTCTAGGCAAATATACATATACTAACCACCCGGGAGCTGACCTCGACCGTCTCGCCCCAGCTGCCTTAATCCCTGCCGGAGATCCCTTAAAATCTGAAACACGAAAGTAAATTATTAAAATTTAATTGTAAGAGACTTTCATACACTAGCACACAAATTACAGATAATTAAAAAAAAATTATTTGGTGAATTTTCTTTGAGAAGTAAATATCGATAGGTCAGGCTGGAAAAGAATGAACTGGACACTTGACATAAATAGAAAATGAGTAAAGAAATGGAAAAAGTCGGTCACGTTCTTTTTTTTCTTTCTTATTGCTCAGATTGGCTCTTTCCTCCCGGTGCCGAATTACCAGATTGTTACCGGCGAGTGATTGATTTTAAAAGCTCATTTCCTCTTTCTTCATTTAGAAAAGGTGAAAAGTAATTGGATGCCCACTGCAACGTAAACACTCAATGACTATTTCCCAGAAAGATTCAACAATAGGACAGAAGTCAATAGAGTTGCAACTTGGAGATTTTACAAGAAGATTTTCACAATTTATAAATGAAAAACGATTTAAAAGAAGGAAAATGGGAGTCATGTTATAGAAATCAGTGAAGTAGTTCTGTCTACCTTAATCACAGAAAAGTCGCTGCAAAAAATCACTTTTAGTTTTATTTTCAGGAAATTTAAGTAGTACAGGTCGATGTATGTCAGACGTAACGATGCAACGATAAAAAAAATGAATTCTCCTGTTTTTTTTATACACAACTTGAATATGGATTTTTTTTCTTTGTATCCAGAGTGCCCCTTTTTTTTATCGAAAATATATTTATTAAAAGCACTGTGCGAACCTCTTACTCAATTTCAAAGTCATAGATCAAGTTCCACCTCAATACTTTCTTTTTATTATTCAATAAAAGGGGCTCGCTTCGAAGTAATAATTTCAAAAAGGTTAAAAGCAAAACCAACTTCGCGATATCAGGCAAAAGTTAGTGGCTCCCTTAAATAGGGAAGCATGCGTCGTAAAAGACCTTTTCGCGTGAGACAGGTGGAATAAAACCAAAAGTTTCTGGGACATTTTAGCTACTAGACGGAGAAGGGTCCAGCCTCGCAGCTTAAAGGAAACAACATGGATGGCGAGAGATCATCCGGGATTATCTGCGAGGGTTTTCTACGCGAGGGAAAGCAAAGTTTGCCAGTGGACTCACAAACGGCCCAAGAAGTGAAAATCTGCACGAAAAATGTTGTTTTATCTCACTTTCCTTTAGAAAAGTTGTCGACTCTGTATAACTATGAGTAACACATTCTATCCTCTTTCATAAATGATGGATGTATTCAATTCCGTGAATTAATGTCCGAATCCGACTCCCTTTCGAGGTCTCTCAAGAGGGTCATATCTTCCACGATTTATTCCACAAGTTCAAATTATTTCTGGAGGTCTGATCTCAGTTCTTCAAAAAATTATCCAAGAGATCATATATTATATTCTCATTTTTTATTGCACTAACTTGAAGAAGTAGAAATAATAATTTATATTTATAATATAGAAGAGAAAATCTTATCATTTTGAAATTACCTTGTAATTTCTGCCAGTCAAATTTATTGTTATTTATTTTTTATGGATGGTTATAAACGTATAAGTTACGTGGGAACATAACAGCTTCACTGATTTTTTTGCTTTCTAATTTGCACAAGTATTTAATCTGCGAGACAGGTAATAAAAAGCGTAAACTGCTTTCGAGAGAAATTACGTGGCACTTGTGTAAATAAAAGAGGAAGAATTTTTTACTAGAAGATTAATCAGACAACGAACCATTTCAATGGTTTTGTCGCCAGACGGAAAACAAGCCCGACGAAATTGGTTGAAACTACTACTAGCTTCTGAAAAAAAACGTTACCTTTCCGGTAGCGAGCAATATGGAAATAAAGGTCGCCACGGCTATAAAAGTTTTACTGTCACCTCCGTCGCGGGTTTACGGTACCCTCGAGTCGTTCCTTTTTCCCTCTGTCTCTGCACTGAATGTGATTTCCTTCTTTTCTCTACAACAGAACCGTTGGAAAATCCCTTTCGATCGCGACGCCCTTCGCGCTGCGTTCCTTAGCACTCTTCTTTATTTTCCCTTTTTTCGCCTTTTTTTTATGTACAAAATCATGTCTGGAGCCATCGCTTGGTAAAGTTTCGATAATCGATTCGTTTTCTAAAGCACTCTAAGAATATCGCGACGTGCACTGCATTTTCTTGCTTATTCCCTCGATTTTATCGATACACCTTTATCAAAATCATCCTGGAAAAGTATGTTGGAATAGAACAAAATGGTCACGTCCAATAAAGCGATACTTTTTCTACTCTATCGAAGAGATAGAATATGATAATGTATTTTTAGGTACTCCTTACCTCGTGAATGCAAAGAAATTCTTCAAGAAGTTGAGATTGGAAGGCAAGTCCAATATTCGTATAAAGACTCGAGTGGACAGAATCGGGTTTTCTTGGTTTATCAGGACATTGTATTTGAAATTACGACTGTGACTATTTAAAATTCCACAAAACTCATAAAATCCCTGGAAAACCCCTTAACTGAGCTTCAACTGCATGAAATAATTGAAACGTTATCTCGCCTCGAATTCTCATAAGAGTAGAAGAGAGCACAAGTGAGAAAGCAAGAGGCGAAAAGTAGAGAGTCATACATAAGAAATTCACGGCACATCGCGTCTGTACGCATTGACGATTATGGTGATATCATCTCTACTTGATCTGAACTGTTTTGCATAATAAGAAGCATCGAGAGAGGGCGAGGGCACGCATGCAAATTCCCCACTGATAAGACTCTGAGATGAAACCAGATGACGGAGGCAGTAGTGGAAGGAACACTTTGTTGCGATCAGATTCAAGCGATACCCACATTTATCCCGAATTGTATACCGAGCGCCCGAACGGGCCGTCCTTTCTGAAACGCGCCGTTAATCGTTGCTGCCACGGGCACGATGGATTAAAGCGATTGCACGTTACTTGCAATTCGTGCAATTCACAGTACCGTTTTGCTCCAACTTACTCGGACCCAACACCGACGAAATGGATTTGCTTTATGCATTATGAAAAGGTCTAGGCGATTTGAAGATATGTACTGTACATGTATGGAGTTGAAGTTGCGATCTACGATCCGTTACTTTTATCCAGATACATAGATAACTTTCAGCAGACATTCAATCCGAGTATCCGACAGATTACAGATATTGCTTCTCACTATTTTTCCAGCCGACTCAAGACTCAACAATTTACTCTGTTGATTCTTAATCTGAAATGTCGTTCGTGACTTAACTGGTTATTTCGAATAGGTGGTAACGATAGTAAATAAGCAGAAGGCAATATTACTTTTTGCTCTAATTCTCCAAACAAGTTTCTTCAAGCGAAAACGTAGATAACATTGAAATTTGAAAAATGTATAAATTATAGAGCTGATGTATGTTTTATAGGCCGGGTGTCAAGGCCTAGTTTTGTCCACTCCTTGGAGGAATGGACAAAAGTAGGGAATTGCTGAACTCATATAAAATGAATTGTTTTTCAATAATAAATTGCGATAGATGGGAAATGAGGGAAAATTAAAAAAAAAAGACTAGAGGGCTGCTAGGAGACGAAAACAAAGTAATAGAATGAGAATAATGACACAAAGTAAACCTAATTAAAACTGTACTTTATTTTTACTTCTTACAAGTCTTTTAACAAAGTTACGATTGCTTGAATTATTTCTAAGGTGTACTTTAATTATATACTTTTATTTGTTTTCAAATTTGTTTTTACGCTACAATTAATAGATTTTAAAGTTTTCTTTTTTGTGCAATTTCAAAATTGACTTCTTTTATGATAAATTTTAAGGCATGGCGAATCAGTGGAAGAATTTCAAACATTCATTACAAATTCGAAAGATAAAAAATGCAGAATTTAATTTTTTTAAAAGCGGCTCGAACGTTTTTAATTTTTAAATTGGAAGACGTTTAATTTGATTTTTGAATTTATCTAAACTCGAAAGCTTTTATACTTTAGAAGCTTTGAAAGAATTTTTATAACTTTGAAACATGAAGTGTTTAACTTATTATTGTTTCAATATCAGTCGATTTTATTTCACAATTCTTCAATTTTTAAAGCAGAAAAACAAATTTTTCTAAACTAAGTGATATGATGCTCTCTAATTTTCTACGGCTCAAATTCAAGATTAATATAAATTGCACTGCTTGTAACGATGATTAACTAAAAGTTTTACAGTAAAACGATGTGTTATTTTGATTCCCGTTGATAAATTAAACTCTAACAAAAATAACACTCATTGATGTTACTTTAACACCAGTAATGGGGTTAAATTAATATAGCAGGTAGACGGAGATGACTCATCGCATCCTCGAAATCTACCTGCAACAAAAATAACCTCTTGTTTTTAACATAAATAACTTATTCTTAAAGATATTTATGTAAATTCTATGTTGACTGAATTATGGGACAAAAAAGAAATATATACATCTGTAAATTCACGGAGATACCAACAAAATTAAATAAACTTTTTTGAAATAGTAAAACTTTCAAATTTCGAGACTTATTATTCAACCAGCACAAATTTTCCCAACATTTCCCGGGATTTTAAGAAATTTCACTGCCTTTAAGGAATTTTAAGGGATTTTCATAGAGATAAGGGAATTTTCATAAGAGATTTTAGGGAATTTAGAAAGGAAGAGTAGAAATTTGAATTTGTATTTAAATCACGATAAGAAAACTTAGAATTATTTGAATGAAATTTAAATTATCAGATTAAAAACTAAAAGAAATCTTTTTTTTTTACTTTTTAAAAAATTACTGAGGTATATTTTTGCAGCAATCAGAATGACAAACTTGGTAGATGACTCAAGTTGGATTATTAATGGAACGAAGCTTTGTAAACGAGGTGCAGTACAATGCTAATTGCAAACACGTCAGTGGAATTATGTGCTAATGAAGTGTTTGCACTGTCAATTATCGAAGTATAGGTCTCTACATACTTGAATGTATATTCAGATTCAAACCCTTAGCTGACAACGCAAAGAGATTGAAACCGGTTCTCGTTTCAAATTGAAATACATATATGCAATGTGCATATAAGAAATTTTACTTTTTAATATATATCAGACTCAATTTGAAATAATATATTCAGAACCACACCCTCAACTCTACTGCTTGCTTTAATCTATTTTTAAAATATAGGTTTGGCTCTCCGCGAATTGCAAAGTTGAAATTCTACATAAATTGTCTTGAATTGCAGAAAAAATGATTGAAAAAAAAATCCAAAATAATTTAGTTTTGAATTAAGGTACTGAAGTGAGTTTCAACATTTTTCTACGAGTTATGACCCCTTCGCGCTTGAATCGTGTGGACGGACAAAACGAATATGTCCCTGGGGTGATTCGTAAACTTTCATCGAGGAATTACGACGTCTTCGTGCTGCTAATCGTAAATGCGAACTTTTCGCATTCTTTTTCTTTCCTTATTGTACCTTTCGCGCAGACACTCGTAAAACAGAATAAAGGAAAAATGAACTTACGTCCTCGTTCTCCCGGGTATATCGTTCCTTTTGCTTCATCGCCTCTTGAACCTTGAGCTGAAACATTTCAGAAAAACGTATTCTTCAGTCAGAATGTTTGACGAACTCGTTTTTATGAGCTTGTGAATCATAGAAGAGGGTTATTTGAATAAAATCAAAAAGATTCTGGTTGAATGTGAAAATTTAGTCAAAAATGCAAAAGAATATACTAAAAATCTGTATAAATCTGGTTACAATGAGTAATTTATTTTTTTTGTTCTTGGATGTGGTTTTTATCTTATGTTTTGTGTTGCAGTTCAGTGAGCACAAAGTTGTGGTTGTTTAAAACGGATTTGCTCATAATGGACAAATTCGACCGAGAGAAAACAAAGATTAACTGTGTAACTCATAGACACAAGGGACATTTAATACCCAGACGAGAGAAAAGAGTGAGTTCAATTTATCATCCACGTTATCATGCTGCAAAGCTCCCCTAGTGAGGGAATAAGAAGAAAAGAAGCAGAATACAGAAACGAATATTAAGGCTATTGTGAAGTCGAGCACAAGAATTATTAATGATAATTGTAAAGAGCGAGGTGAAATATAGCAAATTAACTTTGCATGAATGATGCTGTGGATGCTGTAAGTCTATTTATGTCTCTATTAAATTTCAAGTCGTGTATAAAAAATATTCCTGTGGTGGAAAAAAGCATTAATTTTGAAAAACGTCGATCCCGATAAGATCCCGATAACAAGGTGGCCACAAAATTCAATTTTTCAAGTTCCCTGACATTTCCCTGACTTTCAAAAAAATTTCCTTGATAGAGAAGTATTAAAAATGCGAAATATTTTCAATAATAATGCTTTTAATATAATATATCATGATATATGCTCAATAATATACAATTTTAAATCTTTTGAAATATAAAATCAATTCAAATTACTTAAAATTCTTCAAAATCGTTTGGAATCCTTTAAATTCAATGTAAAACTTAAAAATCTTTTAGAATTCTTAAAAATCTCTTAGAATTTCCTACAATCCTTCAAAATTCCACGAGGAACTTTGAAATCCTTTAAATTATCCCTAAAATCTCTTTAAATTATTGGAAATCATGGAAATCATTCGAAATCTATTGAAATCCCTTGAAATTTGATATTATCTTTTCAAATTCCTAGAAACAAATTTAAATTCCTTCAAATTCCACTAAAACATTTAAAATAATATAAAATCCCATAAATTCAAGAAGGAACTTAAAAATTTCTTAAAATTTTTTGAATTCCCTAAACTGTTTTTAAAATCTCTTAAAATTTCACGTAGTATTTTAAAATTCCTCTGAATCTTTTTAATATTATAAAAATTGCTCATAATCCCCTTCAATTCTCTAAAACCTCTTTAAACCCTTTAAAATTGTCGAAAATCTCTTGAAATCATCATAAATCCAGAAAATCTCAAAGAATGTTTGGAATTTCTTTCTCATGAATGAAAAACTGAAAAATTTTTTAGAATTCTTAAAAATCTCTTAAAATTTTCCTTTGAAATCCCGTAAATTCAATAAGGAACTTAAAAATTCCTTAAAATTCTTTGAATTCCTTAAACTTTCTTTAAAATCTCTTAAAATTTCATGCAGTCTTTTAAAATTCCCTGGAACATCTTAAACCCCTTTAAAATTGTTGAAAATCTCTTGAAATCATTATGAATCCAGAAAATCTCAGAGAATGTTTAGAAATTCTTTCTAATCTTTCAAAATGTGGCCACCCAGGATAATATCTCTTTAAACCGAGCATATCATTGAAAACATACCCTCTGAATGGTTTCTTCGAACGTATTGGACTGTCCTCCATTCATCTGGAAATACCTCAGTCTATCGTAATCTCGGGGATCCACCATCGAGCGCAAAATCGTGTGACCCATGTCCGGTCCGAGGCCGAGTCCGCTCTGTAAAACACTGTCTGGTGTGTCCACCTACAAAAAAAAGCAAAGAATAAGAAACCAGATAAGAACAGCTATGCCAGCGATTCGCTGCAAGTACCTCGTAAAATGAACAAGAACAAACACAAAAGCTTATAATAGTTGGCACGCGACGATGGCCCGTAACCTTTAATGGTGCGGGCGTCGAATAATTAAGACGAAATTCTGGAGGTTTTCCTCTAAATTTCCAGATTAAGGCCCAAAGTGTTTCCACAAAATTACCGTGAGTAAGTGCAAGAACCGTGTTGGCTCGTCAGACTCTCGGAAAATCCTGGGAAAATGCCATATGAAGTGCAAATTCTTCCCAGTCCTGAAATTTGAGATATTCCACTATTGCATGCCATTAATTGAGATAACTCCATCAGATTTCGCAGGAAAAATTAAAATAAGTCCAAAATATCGAATATATCTCGTATATCAAATATTATATGCGCATTTCGTATTCTGACTATTTATTATTCATCATAATTAGAAAGACTTACGAATAGGAAAAGCGAACACGAAAGGGGAAGAGTTAAGAAGCCAAAAGCCGTATCGCGACCAGATTTAATTAAAACGACTCTGTGTTTATGTTAAACGGATTAAATCCGTTTATTTGCATCCGCAGTTTCAGCTGAAGGGGGCGTACGTATAAGAAGACAGTGGGTTATAAGCCTGAGTAATACGATAGGCGGAAAGAGGGATTGAAAATTCATATTCCAAGTTGACTGGACGCGTTTCGTTGACTTTTTCACGAGACTTTCCAGACAAAGTGAAGGCAAAAAATATAGAGCTTAAGAGTAGGTCGACGAACGAAGAGCAGAGGCGTTTCTTCAAGGGTGCGCGCTTCCAAGAGACAAAGGGACGAATGAATCATTAGTGAGAGTCTTTTGTGTTTCATTCGACGTGTGAAAATTCTCGGTCTCGACGGTAATTGACAGAGTACGAGTGCACTCGTAAGCGTCTTTGTATATTCAGCAAATGTCATTATTTTCCCGGATTCTCTAAATCGTTACAGTATTGCTCGTTCAAAAACACGAATTTTCCGGTATATATTTTTTATCTGTACAATACTTTATATAAATTTTAAAGGGATATATTCAGGATATCTTCCAAACAACTTCTTTTATCGTTTATTTAATAAATCTTCAATCCCACTTCTTTTTACATCGAAACTTTTTCTTCAGTGGGCGTATACTGTAGAGATTCGTATTTTTCGATTCCTCTGCGGTCCGGCAATCGGAGATAGAAGCGTTTCTGCGTTAAAAGTGAAACGATCGGGAAGCAGGCAGTTACGTAAATCACAATAAACCAGCAAGGCTTTCGGAACATTTATTTTTAAGGCTAAGCAGCTAACTGGCCACCTGGGGCTGGTTTTCCTTATAGGATTGGTTTATCGCAGCTCTTACTCTTGGTTTGAACCGCCTACTGGTCAATTTATCCTGCTATTGTAGCTATATGTACACCACATGCCTTGAGATAGCTAATCCAGTAGACTATAGTTTAGTCGAGGGAACAGCGACAAAGGCAATTAACCATCGTGATTATTCTTCGAGTTGGTAATCAGGCATCTAACTCAACCCCAGATCGAATCTCATACACGCGCGCAAGGAATGCATCGGAACGTTCCGCATGATTCTATATGTTATTCGTTTCAAAGAGTGAAACGGTAAGAAGAATTCTTGCGAGAGGAGCTAAGCGATCGTGTTGGTTTGCGTATTTTTATTACAAAGAGAACGAGGCTCATCGTTCAACGAGTTCCTACCATTGATCTAGACTATAGTCTAACTCTCAGTTCTGTTTGTACTCATCACGACTCACGGAAGCACGAGAGGAATATTTTCTTTGGAATAGTTTTGGTCCTTTATTTGAAAATTAAATGGACATTGCAAAGAAATGTAAAAGTATATCATCGTTATGTCATAATATCATAATATCGTTTCGACTTCTGGCTCATTGCATCATACAAGAAATATGCAGACGAATACATCACAGAAGGGAAAAAGAGCCTGAAACATACACCGAAGGTAGACATTTGAATTTTACGTCAGTACTTTCGCCGAATATCTACAGCATAGTGGTTACTACATATATGCACTATCCACCAACTCGTTTTTCTAAAGTGTACCCGGGCGTATAGAGTGAACAGAGATGAAAGGCGCAATGGCTACCTACATCTCGTCTCAGAAATGGCGACTTTACAATTTATATTTCAAGAATCGAACCTCGGGCTCTACTTGAACTGAAACCTTGCTTCAAATTTTCTTGGAGCTCAGTTATACGCCATATTATTTTATTCAGCTTATTTAGACACACAAGAACGAATGCGCGTGCATTTATCTTCTTTTTAAATATTATATAATGTATTATGTTTTATTACGCTAATCTCTTAAAATCTATGTTAAAATTTCTTGAAAATCTCTAAAAATTCCAAGAAACCTTTGAAAACCTGTGAAATCGCTTAAAATTCGTGAACATCTCTTAAAATTTTCAGAAACTTCTTGAGATTCTTTTAAATTCAACGAATAACAATTGAAATGTCTTTTATGTCCTTCAAAATCTATTAAAAGTATTAGAAATATCTTCAAATTCCATGAAATCCTTAAAAATTCCAGCAAAATTTTCAAACTCATAAATCTTCTGAAACCCAGTTTAAAATTCATGAAAATCGCTAAAAATTCCTAGAAACCTTTTAAAATTCCATGAAAAACTTTAAAATCTCTTTATATCTTTTATATCCTGTAAAAATATTACATAGAAATCTTATCAAATTGCATGAAATTATATCAATCTTATCAAATACCTAAAATTATTAGAAATCTCTTCAAATTTCAGAATAATATTTTTAATTCTTTAAGACCTCATAAAACACTTACAAAGCTTTTAAAATCCCTTAAAATTTCACAAAATATCCTAAAATCCCATTCAATTCAACAAAATCTTTTTAACGTCTCTTGAAATCCATGTTAAAATTAGTGAAAATCTCTAAAAATGTCTAGCAACATCTTGAAATTCCTTCACATTTAAAATCCCTTTAAATTATTAGATATCTTAAGGGATTTGGTGAGATTTTATTGAATTTTCAAGAATTTAATAGAATTTAATGAGGTTTCATAGAATTTTGAGTAATTTTTGAAATTTATTGAGATTTTGAAGGAATTTTAAGTAATTTTATAGAATTTCATTGGATTTTATGGGATTGTAAAGTCATTATAAGAGTTTTAATGATTTTTTAGAATTTTAAGTAATTTGAGGAATTTGACAAGATTTTAAGGCATTTTACGAAATGTCTAGTAAACTGTGGAAATGCTTCAACTCTTAAAATCTCTTAAAATCATTAAAGATTTCATCAAATTCCATGAAATACAAGATGAAATCCATTAAAATTCTCACAAAAATCTCTCGAAATCCCTTAAAATTATTAGAAATCTCATAAAATTCCTTAAAATTTCAGAATAATATTTCAAATTCTTTAAAACTTCATAAAACACTTACAAAGCTTTTAAAATCCCTTAAAATTTCATAAAATATCCTAAAATCCCATTCAATTCAACAAAATCGTTTTAATATCCTAAAAATCTCTTGATTTTCGTAAAAGTCACTTAAAAATCGTTAAAAATGCACATAAAAACCTTCTAAATCATTAATCTCTTGAAGTCTATGTTAAAATTAGTGGAAATTTCTAAAAATTTCTAGCAATCTCTAGAAATTTCCCAACTCTTAAAACCTCTTAAAATCATTAAAGATTTCATCAAATTCCATGAAATCCTTAAAAATATTACAAAATCTTTTATAAATTAGAAATATTTTTTGAAAACCCTTAAAATTTGAGGAGAAACCTTCAAATCTTTGTAAATTCTACAAAATTTTTTTAAAATCCTAAAAAGCTTGTCAAAATTCTCAATAAAATTCTCTATAAAGTTTTCAATTCCTTATTTAAATCCCAAAAAATAATATTTTAAAAGTAATAAAATTAAGTACCTTGAAGTCCGATTGAAATCTGATCAAAGTCGTGAAAAATTCTAAGAATTCCCAGAAACTTCTTGGAATTCTTTAAAATTCTACGATAACATTTAAAATCCCATTATCTCCCATGAAATCTTTAAAAATTCCATAATCATTTTTTTAGAATAGATTTTTTCAAAATTTTTCTTTTATCACATGGTCGAATTATGAGGAGGTATCACGTCCTGCAATTTTTTTCCTTTGTTCAATTGGAGGCAATTTTATTTGTGAAAATAAGACTATAAAAAGAAAGAGCAACACAAAAGGTTTTATTACATCGAGCCACTTTAGTTTCATCTGAAGTGGCTCAAGTTCAATAATCATCTCGAGTTAACGATTATCTAAGGTACTCCTATACCCTTAAAGTACCCACCCTTAAAGGAACGGGATTATTATTGGAACGTCGAGCAATTTTCCGAGGGGTATTTAACCTTGAAAGTTTCCTGACTAATTACAGGGAATATTGCATTTAACGTACCGCAGGGGCCGCGAATCGGTGACGAAGTTTCAGGCCGTGTAAGAAAGTACCAAAGCATTCAAAGTTTCTCGTGCAATTCAATTTAACGATCCTTAAATCATGCGTAGCTAATGCGCCAATTAGAGATACTTTTAAGTATAAGATTGATGAAGTAACTTATTTCAATTTAGTTTAATTTAGTTCAGTTTGCCTCAAAAGCAATCAAGACTCTTAACTGTCTTTTTAAAGTTGTGTCTTCAATTCCTCTTTGAAATGTAAATTCACGCTTTCCCCGCTTAATTAAAATTTAAAACATCGATTGCGTTACAAACTGTATACGTGGAAATGGCTATATTTTTTATATGCGAGTTTAAATGAATAAACGTTAAATTTTATAGAATTAAATGGAAAAGTGATTTTCATTTAACATTCTCGACATCAGTAATAAAAAAAAATAAAACGGCCAATTTCACGGATATTACATTATCGAGGTGTTGAGATATGAGAGGTCAGGCTGAAAAAATATGCTGAAATTTGAATTTGCACGTGCGTTGGAAAATGCCATGGGGAATGAAAAATGTTTTTTGTAAAATGCATTCGATGCGTTGAAAACGTGTCGAAAACGCTCAATTCCCTCTGGTGACATCGTTTTACTACCTATCGAGTACACTCGCGAAATAGTCATCGAATGAATCGATTGGATAACTTGGTACAACCAACACAACGCAATACAGGTAACTCATCGACAAAGAGGATTCAAATCACATGCCATGCAGGTAATAAATTAACAGGCACAATGTATCATGAAAATTATTCTCCACAAACGTCAATCTCCGTTCCGTTAAGTCGTTTAATCCTTTCATAATCGCTTTGATCCAATAATTTCCATAGTAGACAGATAGAAATACATTAGATAAAAGATACATCATTGTCATTCGTCAACTCATTACCCTATATATTCTGGCAAGGGAAAAAGTTAAAAGTTTGCTTAAATAATCAAGTTTATCTTCAGAGCTTTCGAAAACCAAAAATAAGCGAAATCTGCCCGAGGCTATTGGTAAAAGTTGTCAAAACTCACTAATAGTGTTTTCGAACTGTTCTAATTCAATTTAAATTTTAAATCCAATCACTTAAGTCACGTCAGTTTAAGTTGAAGGATAACGTATGATTGATCTTGCCATAATGAATTCACTTATAGATTGAAATTGTTGTCTCATTTGTGTGCTAGTAGATTATGTGTGTCTAAAACCCGATCGGAGGTATAAGGAGGCTTGCTGACAAACTAACCGCTCACTAAAGCGACGTAGATTACATCGTAATTGCAGCAGGGAATAACCTGTTTAATTACATTACCACAGCCCGCGGGAATTAACTATTCAAGCGAGTAGATCGTGATGAATATCGAAAGGCGAATCTTAAGTATCACATAGAGTTGTTGCTTTCTTGATTCATTTTTAATCGATTTCAACGGTGATTGTCATATTTCAAACTTTGAGTTACATTAGGTACAATATGTTAATTTTTTATAGTAGAAAACTATTAGCACCAATAATTTCTAATTAAAATAAATTCTGTAGCTGCCAAATTTCTTTCGAATAAAGTTTGAGACTCGACCCCTATTTACAGATCACTTGCGCAAATGAATTTAATGTAAATTCAGTACATTATCCTAATGGAAAGAATTCAAAGAGACATCTTGCTTCCATTTTGTCGAGTAGTTCAGGGTCCTCGAAAATAATGAACGTTTCGCACGGAAGGAGATTTCGGTCAGGAAATTAATTCCTAGTATTCGTATAGATATTTCAGGACATTCTTCTCATAAGTTAAAACGTTGAACCTCGGAAAGAAATTTCAAGAAGGGAGATGATGTTTAAAATCGGAAATTCGTGTCGGGTCTCGCGGCTCTCGGTTTGCTCCGGTGTCTGTGCTATTAAAGAAAGAAAGTGAAAAAGTAGAGGAAAAATGAGAAGAAAGGCGAAGACGAGAGAAGAGGAGGAGTTTGAGAAAAGAACGAAGACGTTGTTAAGAAGACGCTTCATGAAAAGTCTGCATCTAAGAGCCCAAGATAGTTGAAGAGTCCGGCGGTTGGAAGAAAAGATCTGAGAGAACGGGTCCTAAGGTACCTTTCTGATAACTTCTTTAATTGTGAGTTTCAAATCCAAAGCCACAAATGTTACTCGCCGGTAGAAGTCAACCTGCAGCTTAGCCAACCAAAAAATTAGAAAACCTACAACGTCGAGTACGAAAATACGAAACAAAAGAAAAGAAACTGAATTGGAGAAGAGCAGACTGCCTGGCGACGATACGTTTCGTGGTAATTGCAAAGATAGGCTCTGTGAAAAGATGTCTGCATTGGAGGACCACCCTTCGGACTTGCTCATTAAAACCGGTTATTAAAGGAGACTCCCAAAAGTTTCTAAAATTACGTCTTCAAGACATGATCATCAGAATCCTAATTACACATGAATAAACACTACACTGTAGCAATTTGCAGCATGTTGAACTCTTTACTAATGAAAGTGCGATTCCACTTTTGCTAGGTGTTATGTGACACTCACAGAACACGAATCAATGCTGGCGCAAATTGAATTAATGCACTAAACTCTCAACAGCCTACTACTCCTAACGGCTATGGAAGGCAGACACAATATTGCCACTTTATTGACCCAATAGCTCTCAATAGCGATGATCCTTTGGGCTACAATCTGTCGAGTAAATTTAATTAAATCGAAATCCTCGTGTTGGTAGGAAAGGATGCTATTAGAGCGTAAGTAAGGCACTCAATTTGGTGGACAGCGAAGCGTGAAGTTTGGGCCTACTTGGAGCTGCTGCAATGAATATGAAACAGTCATTAGCACGCCAATCCGGAATCACTTAAGCAGGGTGTATAGAGAGGGTGGCACAGGGGTGGCAATGGGGTGGGAAAGATGTATTGAAATGCATCGCCTGCATTAAGGTATGCCGATGCTGAGCGTACCGCAGGGACAAACCGGATGAATACACATAGCTTAGCCTGTTAGGTGGGCACACGAATCTAGGTAATACCCAGGCCGCCTATCGCGAAATCGGTTGAAATGGAAACAGAGGACGACAGATAAGATCTGCACTGAATTTGCGCGTTTGTCGGCTTTATTGGTCAGTTGTGGCCACCTGATAACGCAAGATTGTATTACGACCATAAACTCCCATTGCTGCATCGGTCGTTCGCGTAGAGCTATACCGGAAACGAAGGACGAAAAGGAGGGACAGGACTGGCAAATGTGTGTCTCTCGGTAGGTTAACCGATTTCGTTTAACGACTAACGCTTTACATATCAGAAAAGAGTGTCATTTGCATATTGAGAGGATATTTAGTTCCTCTTTTATTGATGGAATGAGTGGATCATGGCTATTCTGTGAAATTACCGGATGGGGAGGTTCCTAATGATTTCCAAGGTTGTGTGTTAGGTAAGGTCAAGTAAGGAACTGAAGAAATGACTTCCGTGAAGAAAGAATAAAAGCAGCTGGCAGAGAAACATGCCTAAGCGTAAACAAGACAGACTGCTCGCTTTATATGCTAATTCTAAGGAAGGCAGAAGCGTGAAATACATTCACTTGTTAACCTCATGACCCTATCCCGCTTTACATGACACTTTGTTCTGCAATAGCAACACCATTTGAATGAAAATACTTCCGATTCAAATCGTGCTAAGAGAAACAACTCGATTTCTGGTACTCGATGTATCTTGGAATTGTAGATTAATATTCATCTGTATTTATATATGCTGCTTGGTTCTGATGTCTGTTCATGGCGAAGCAGCAGAAAGGTAGAGTAATATCCAAATTCAATACTGGACTCGACGTTTTATTGTATCGAATAATTGACCAGTTAAATATGCCAGACTATGTCGGACTATTTCCGATATTAAACAAATAATCGAGGTAGAGATGAATTCCGAAAGCCAATAACCAATTAATCGTAGATGCCAATATTGAAAGATAAATAGACTTAATAATTTACCGCTGTTTATGGAAATTAATATTAAACATATTTTCCTTTTTTTTTATCAAATAGTGATTGTATATACACTTTTAATATGGATACACAACGAAGTTTAATCATTTTCATATAATTTGGTGCTTTGTTGAACATAATTTATATCGATTTTTTAAGCACAGCAATCTCTCTTCCCTAGATATACTGGTAAGTATTCTTGCAGAGCTCGCACGGTGGTAACTCCATTAAATTCCTTGAGCGTAAAACTGTGTAATGCCATTAAGATAAAAAATATACCGCCACCCCGGGGAGCCCCATTCGCGAAAGACCATTTCAGCAGAGGCCGCGTGGATCTCTGGCTGGTTCGTTTGCTTCAAGCAGAGACTATTTTACATCGCAACGTTGTTGCGCCAAAGTAAGCGTGGCAGCTCGAAAAACTTACGAGGCAGTTAAACAGATCTACCGCGGTCCAGGGTTAACTGCTGCTGAATAATCCCTTCCCCTTTCGATATCGTTGGATTCATGAATACCATAAAAGGATTGGCAAAGTGAAGGTATACTTCAATCTGACTTCCGCCCTCTTTATTCGTATTTCAAAGTCTTATTGGCAATAATGTCAACAAAGACAATTATCACTCAGTACCAATTAGAGTGTTCTTGGGCTTGACATAGGAACAAGAAAGGTATATTTGACAATTCAAGTACACCTGTAATTTCTTGGAACATAGCTTCAATTATTAAAAGCTTCTACCTTCAATCCTCAAAAATACGTTTCAAAAAACATTGAAACTGGAATTCGTTCAAGAATCCATTCCAATTGATTTGTTTAGTACAACAACAGAAAAATTGGGAAAAACGTTCCATTTTCAGTATATTTTAAGTCAATACGTATTTTCAGCATTCAATGATCTACTATTTTTATTTTGTTCTATGTGTTTCCATTATTAGTTTAAAGCGAGGAAATATACAAATACAATCAATAGAATAAATTTTTGCACATTATTTTAAACAGAATGTGCAATGCAATCTTTATATATATATAAAAAAATACTAAAGAGACAAGAAAAAAATATGCAAGCGACCCTAGGGCGTCGTTTCGCGCAGCCGGTGGCTGGAGGTTCTCCATTAAAATGCCATAAATATTCTAATTTTATAGGAATATACCGCAACGGTTTCAGAATCAACGCTGCGATCTTTGACATTATATAGCAGGAAGAAAAGAAGATGAGTTGACTTAAAATTGAGTGTAGTACACTTGTTGTAGAGTGGTGATATTGTAGAGACCGTGACATTGGGGCGACTTCGTGAGGAAGGGTTCGAAGAACGAAGGGGTAACAGAAAAGTGGAGAGTGAAACTGAGAGCGAGTGAAAGAGAGACAGGGGAGAGAAAGAGAAAAAAAGAGAGAAAGAAATAGAGGAGAGAGTGAGCAGGAGGGTTGGGAGCCATTGAGGTTTCAAGAGACGAAGTAAAGGTGATACGTGTGCACCGCATTGATCGTACCTGTTTCCACCTTCTACTATCGCACTGACTTTCCTTTTTTATCTCTTGTGCATTACATCGATCTACGAATTACATTTAAAATAGGCAGAGAAAGATAACTTACTCATGCCACGAAGATTAAATTCCCAATATTCTTCTACTTTCATTCGACAGAAATTACTCAATTTTTTACTGATACAAGAATCTATAATCATCGCACTTTGCGCTCGAGAAATTTCGACTTTTTAAGATATGACATTAGCTTAATCTATATAACAAAATTTTTATTTTCCGTAGTCACATTTATAAGCAGTATAAGTTTTATTTTTTTTTTTCGTGCAATTCTCCTCGCTAGACGTATTAGCAGTCCTCCAGTTATGATGAAGATGTTAATAGCGCTCTGTTTAGTGGTATTAAGTATCAGTTTTTCTGAGCAGAAATCAGCATTTGGTAAATCCGAATTAGAACCAACTTTCATGAGTGTTTCATTCAAAAATTAATTTAATAGATAATAATTCTGTTTGCAGTAAATTGCGCAGCAGACTACATTGAGTCATCTATTCCGAAAAAGATAAAGGATGGATGCTTCAGCGTTAATTGCTTTACTAGAAACTTCAAACTCACATATTCTGCAGCATTGTAAGTAATGATTAGCCTCATTATATTCAATATTTGCAAAGTTCAGAATATTTTTCAAATATTGTCAATTTTTTTAGCTGTGGTTTACTGGCCTGCCAAAACTTAATTACTCCAGAAAATAAGTCAAAGACATACCCTGACTGCTGTTCTGAATGTAAACAATTGAGGAAATATTAATGTATCTTGAAACATCATGAAATATCTCGAAATTAAATAAAATTCCTTACAGTTACATAAAACGTCTAGAATTTTTCTGAAAATCCTTACACCCTCTTATTATTACCCTCAACTATTATCGCACTTTGCGTTCAATAAATTTCGACTTTTTAAGATATGACATTATATATAACATTAATATAATCTATATAACAAAATTTTTATTTTCCAAACTTTATGGTTAAATTATCTATATATCCTCTGCTAGTGCGTCTTAGAAATGCAGTATCTCTGTGCTAGCTGTAAAAATTATATGTGTTCTTTGGCGATATGATATCGCTTTGTGCTCAACTGTAATAATAAGGAATAACTTAAATTCTTTTGACACGCAACAACATTTTCTTTCCTGCAATTCTCTTCGCAAGACTTATTTTACCAGTCCAGTTATGAAGATCTTAATAGCGCTCTGCTTAGTGGTATTCAGTATCAGTTTTTCTGAGCAGAAAGCAACATTTGGTAAATACGAATTAGAATCAACTTTCATGAGTGTTTCATTCAAAAATTAATTTAATAGATAATAATTCTGTTTGCAGTAAATTGCACAGCAGACTACATTGAGTCATCTATTCCGAAAAAGATAAAGGATGGATGCTTCAACGTTAATTGCTTTACTAGAAAGTTCAAACTCACATATTCTATAGTAGCATTGTAAGTAATGATTAGCCTCATTATATTCAATATTTGCAAAGTTCAGAATATTTTTCAAATATTGTCAATTTTTTTAGCTGTGGTGTAATGGCCTGCCAAAACTTAATTACTCCAGAAAATAAGTCAAAGACATACCCTGACTGCTGTTCTGAATGTAAACAATTGAGGAAATATTAATGTATCTTGAAACATCATGAAATATCTCGAAATTAAATAAAATTCCTTACAGTTACATAAAACGTCTAGAATTTTTCTGAAAATCCTTACACCCTCTTATTATTACCCTCAACTATTATCGCACTTTGCGCTTAATAAATTTCGACTTTTTAAGATATGACATTATATGTAACATTTATATAATCTATATAAGAAAATTTTTATTTTCCAAGCTTTATGGTTAAAGTATCTATATATCCTCTCCTAGTGCGTCTTAGAAATGCAGTATCTCTGTGCTAGCTGTAAAAATTATATGTGTTCTTTGGCAATATGATATCGCTTCATGCACAACTGTAATAATAAGGAATAACTTAAATTCTTTTACCACGCAACCACATTTTCTTTCCTGCAATTCTCTTCGCAAGACTTATTTTCCCAGTCCAGTTATGAAGATCTTAATAGTGCTCTGTTTAGTGGTATTCAGTGTCAGTTTTTCTGAGCAGAAGTCAAAAATTGGTAAATCCGAATTAGAATCAATATCTCATTCAAAAATTAATTTATTAAATTTATTAATTTATTAATTAATTCTGTTAGCACGAAGTTGCCCAGCGAACTACATTGCGACATCTATTCCAAAAGAAGTAAAGGATGGTTGCTTCAGCGTTATTTGCTATTCTGAAAACTCCAAACTCAACTATTCTTTAATAATGTAAGTAATGATCAACCGCATTACATTAAATATTTGCAACGTTCAGAATATTTTAAAAATATTGTAATTGTTTTTAGCTGTGGTTCAGTTGGGTGCACAAACTCATCTATTCCAGAAAACCTGTCGAAGACATTCCCTGATTGCTGTGCTAAGTGTATATCATAGGCAATTAGGATTCTTTAAGATGTCTTGAAACATTATGAAATATATCAAAAAATTTACATAAAATGTCTTGAATTCTTCTGAAAATCCTTAAATTCTCTTATTATTACCCTCAACTATTATACAACTTTGCGGTCAATAAATTTCGACTTTTCAAGATATGACAATATATATAACATATCTATATAACAAAATTTTTATTTTTCAAACTTTATTGTTAAATTATCTATATATCCTCTGCTAGTGCGTCTTAGAAATTCAGTATCTCTGTGCTTGCTGTAAAAATTATATGTGTTCTTTGGCGATTAGATATTCCTATATGCTCAGCTGTAATAATAAGGAATAACTTAAATTCTTTTGCCACGCAACCACATTTCCTTTCCTGCAATTCTCTTCGCAAGACTTATTTTACCAGTCCAGTTATGAAGATCTTAATAGTGCTCTGTTTAGTGGTATTCAGTGTCAGTTTTTCTGAGCAGAAGTCAAAATTTGGTAAATCCGAATTAGAATCAATATCTCATTCAAAAATTAATTTATTAAATTTATTAATTTATTAATTAATTCTGTTAGCACGAAGTTGCCCAGCGAACTACATTGCGACATCTATTCCACAAGGAGTAAAGGAAGGTTGCTTGGGCGTTACTTGCTTTTCTGAAAACTCCAAAATCAAACATTATTTAAGGTTGTAAGTAATGATCAACCGCATTACATTAAATATTTGCAACGCTCAGAATATTTTTAAAATATTGTAATTGTTTTTAGCTGTGGTTTAATTGGGTGCACAAACTCATCTATTCCAGAAGACCTGTCGAAGACATTCCCTGATTGCTGTGCTAAGTGTAAATCATAGGCAATTAGGATTCTTTAAGATGTCTTGAAACATTATGAAATATATCAAAAATTTACATAAAATGTCTTGAATTCTTCTGAAAATCCTTAAATCCTCTTATTATTACCCTCAACTATTATACAACTTTGCGGTCAATAAATTTCGACTTTTCAAGATATGACAGTATATATAACATATCTATATAACAAAATTTTTATTTTCCAAACTTTATTGTTAAATTATCTATATATCCTCTGCTAGTGCGTCTTAGAAATGCAGTATCTCTGTGCTAGCTGTAAAAATTACATGTGTTCTTTGGCGATATGATATCGCTTTATGCTCAACTGTAATAATAAGGAATAACTTAAATTCTTTTGCCACGCAACTACATTTTCTTCCCTGCAATTCCCTTCGCAAGACTTATTTTACCAGTCCAGTTATGAAGAATTTAATAGTGCTCTGTTTAGTGGTATTCAGTGTCAGTTTTTCTGAGCAGAAATCAAAATTTGGTAAATACGAATTAGAATCAATGTTTCATTCAAAAATTAATTTATTCGTTTATTTAATTTATTAATCTATTAATTAATTCTGTTAGCACGAAGTTGCTCAGCGAACTACATTGCGACATCTATTTCACAAGGAGTAAAGGATGGTTGCTACAACGTTGATTGCTATTCTGAAAACTCCAAAATCAAATATTCTTTAATGTTGTAAGTAATGATCAACCGCATTATATTAAATATTTGCAACGTTCAGAATATTTTTAAAATATTGTAATTGTTTTTAGCTGTGGTTTACTTGGGTGCCCAAACTCATTTATTCCAGGAGACATGTCCAAGACATACCCTGACT